>OY829915.1:263644841-264844841 GCA_963691935.1 Nephrotoma guestfalica | reverse complement strand
AAATTTAATTTAATCAGAAGCATTTGAGTTTCATTTTTTGCTTCATTATTTGTAGTAAATACTGACAGAAACATTAAATAATCATTTGAGGATAAAAAATAATTTCTCGAATAAAACTTTCGGTTGAATTCATAAATTAGATGGAGCAATGTATACACATTTTTCTGCTAAAGCATAAAATTATATTTCTATCATCAAGATGATGAAAGTAGAAAGTCTTGCAGGATGCCGAAACACATATTTATATTAATTAAAATTCGATTCCCTTTCAAATCTAAACAAAGCTGACTTCCACTAAAAACTGGATTCATCCTTATCTTAATGGTAATTCTACCGATTTAATTTATTCCTTTATATGATGTCCATAGTGTTCTGTCCAAAAATAATATTCGTTTCTTCTAACAGTTAACTAAACAAACCAAATCAAAGACATCAACAGAAAACTCGTTTTCTCCTATAAGAATGTTTATAACAAAAAAACATAAATTTTCCTTTTTCGTGAGTCATACCATCCTATTTAAAAATGGACAATAGATCTAAAATACTGAAATAAAATAAAATCGCGTAACTGATTTAACGGCTTTTCGACGATCGTATATTACAGATTAATTTGTATGATTTAGATGTATTATGGAAAAAAGCGGTTTAGCGGAACTGGAACAAAATCTCGGAAATTTATTATTTGTGATTTTATTTACGGACATATAAAATGCATTTATATATTTATTATTCACCCACCAAAATGCATCGTATATTATGACACCTCGATAAAAAATATAAAGAGATTTTGTTGCATTTTTCCATATTACCTTGCGGTTTCGATTTTCGTTTCTTTTATCAGCGATCGTTCCGCGCACCTTTTAAATTCATAGACTCGCGAAGAAAATTATTGTAATTGGTCGTGCTGTGCTTGAATTTCTTGTCTTTTAAATACGTTTCATCTCTTACTACGAAATACATTGTATTGTTTTGGTTAATAAATCAATTAACACGGAATCGAATAGAATAATGCGTATGTGCCGATGATTTAAAATATTTGTGTGTACGATTTGCTGAGGTATATATGTAAGGTATATGAGCATGAAACAGATGTTACTATAATAGTGATAGGCCTATCTTACGTATATATAGACAGGATTTTACTGATAAATTGTTTTACGGGAATGTAGAGCAGAAAATCAATATTTAAATTATAAATCTTCCCACTTCGAAAGACACATAGAATTTTTGATAACCATTTATTTAGTTGCTACCGTATTATAGACATATCCATCCTGCCACACCGTCTACGCGAGAATATGCGATATGCAGACAAAACACACTCTATAAATGTATTCATAAACCCGCACAAATAAAATTTTTACAAAACATTCGACAATAAATTCATCCTCCAGTCTCACCTACAAACGCAAAGTACTATAAAAAAACAAAAATTTTTTATATTCCGAAACTGACATTTAACAATTTTTCTTATTAATTTTCTTATTACAAATCGATGTAAGAAACTTTTTTTGTTTTTTTTTGTTGGTCTTAAACTGATAGAAATTTTTTCATTTTTTTTTTTTTTAGTTTAGAAAGACGTATTATGGTAAAGTTAAATTGAGTTTTCTTCTTACGTATTAGCTTAGCTATAAGACCGCGCAACAACTTATTTTTGTCTTTATGGTTTAATTTCAATTATACCGTTTTTTATATTTAACTCTATACATTCCCGGGCGTACATTAAGTGGTCTGATTTTTCTGATCTTTGCGTTTTTATTTAGTTCTGTTTCATGCCTTATGGCATGTTTGATTGTGATTTATGTGGTTAATTGATGGCGACAGATTTTTATTTTGTGCATAATTTCTGTTCTTGTATGTAGATAAATAAAAATATATGATTTGCATTGCGGATATTTATTGCAAAGGACGTTAGCTGAATGCAGAGTAAATATAGGTTGAGAATACGAGTTTTTTACGTTCTTCCATATAATAATTCACTTCACACTTTTAATATCACTTTGCTGCCAAAATATTACCAAAATTCATAGAACTGATATATTTTGTTTTATTTGTAATTATTTGAAACAATAGTTATATTCTAATATCTATAATTAATCAAAAAACAATTGTACATTATTTGATTTACCAGAAAATTTCATAATTAATTTTCATGTATTTGATGAGAAATTAAAGATACAGAAAAAATAATAACGACGCAGCAGCTGCAACAATTGCATTGAATCATTTTCTTCTTATTGTACGTCTTTAATTTTTCAAATGACGGCTTGTAATGATATGTGCATGTAAATGTTTATACAAGTGAATATACCTTGATTGACCTTTTGTAAATGCATGACGTAAACCTATTTAGAAAATATCTAGATAATAATTATTGTCTTGTCACAATTTACATTGTGCACCACAAAATTGGGTGCTAAAGCATTTGCATTTTCTCTAGTTTTTATGGTGTCTCTGTAATTTCTATATGAGGATGGTTTGACTTGATAAAAATATTATTTCATTAAATAAATCAACGTGAAACGGTATTTAACTGCCTTGGCCGCAAATCTCATATACGAAGGATTATTTGGTTATCTTTAAGCAAACAATCTGCTCCTGAGGGGAGGTCCGTTTTCAATATAGTCATTGTTAGTTTATCTAAAAAGTAGTTTAGTATTTCTTAATAGTAATAGCTACAGTACTGAGGCACCAGAACTTATGCGATACAGGCGTTGGAACTCAAAAACATTTTTTAAGGCATTCCTGTAATTAGAAAAACCTTTATTTATTTGACTGGTCAAATTTGAAAGATTGTGTGAAAGATACCATTTTCGATTTACTATGAAGTTTTCGTAAGAAAGATTCTTGTGAAAACTGAACCAATTGAATGGGGCAGCGTAACGCATTAAGAAAACACCTGTTACAGGTTCCAGTGTTTGATGGGTCGGATAAATTGATTCGGTACATTGCGTAAAACTTGTACTTAACGGGGGAAGGAACCGATTTTTTTAATTTAAAGAATTCAATATTTCATTAGAACGAAACGAAACTTCCAACGTCTTGTTAATCTCATCTCTAACTAAATGTATTGATCAAAGTTGTCTAAGCTGAGCAGCCCTGATCAAATTTTACGTTTAAATTTGTATTTATGCCAGTGCTGATAATTTTAATATCGTATGTAATATCCCATTTTTCTGTGTCAAAACTTACATTTGACGCTCTATTGTGGCATATAATTAATTTATTTAACTCCAAACTAAGATTTTTCATTCAACTTTTTAGAAAAAATTGGTACAAAAATATTTTGCTCTACCTATTTCTTTGGAGCCGCTTCGGAAGCCGCTATCCATTGCTTTGTACAACCCTCAACCCATAACAAACTTATACCCGATTTACATGCGACCAACATTTTTCTTCTGCAAAATGAAAGAGATATAACATTGACTTTTTGCACATGAGAGCCGCCAAGAAAACAAATATATCCATGCAAAATTTTGCAGAAGACTTTTAGAGCCATTTAAAGTTTCATCTATTCCAACAGTCTGAAGCCAATTACAAGCATTATTCTAAGATCGTCTGGAATATTATAACAAATTATTAAATTCATTGGAAATCGATGGAGGATATTTTCAGATCAGAATTGTTATAGTTTAGATACGCTCTTGAGAGAAACGCCCTAACACCTCATCTACTATTTTAAATAGCCGTGGAATTATTAATGGATGAGCCAAATTTGTTCGTGTAGAAGAGATTTTTTACAGTTCAAAAAATTATTGCTTTATCAACTTTAAGTCAATTAGGATTAATAGTAAGTATTTTGTGTATGGGATTTTATAAATTGGCATTTTTTTCATTTGAATGGCATGAATATATTTACAAAGTGATTCATAAGAACAGATTTTATACAAAATATTTTGAGCATTTCGTTCTCTCGAGATATTTTTTAAAGAGTTTCATGCTTTATGAAGGTTAGAAAAAATTGCTGATTATATCTTGCCTACATCAATTATTCAATTATTAAACAATATGCTTCGTTTGGTACAATTTATTGATTAGGATAAGGGGTTACGACATTTTAAATTGTACCTTGGCTCAGAACGAACCACTGATCCGAAACAGACACTTTACAATATTAAAAATAATACTCTAAATTCTTTATTTGTTATTTTATTCTGAGCTTTCGAACTCGCTCCGAGTTTATTGTCAAGGCAAATATCTACAAACAATTTTTTTCTTTATATATATACAATGAAACAATTTTTGGACAAACTTAACTAAGCATAATAGTATATTATTTAACTAGGGGGAGGGGTTAGGAGAGTGTCGTAACTCATCCGAGTGAATAACAACATTATATGCAAGTAGAATACTACACTTTGCCCACGACAATTAACTATTTGATATCTTGATATTTTGAACGATGCTGACGTATCAGTTTAATTATTGAAGATGTTATCTGTGGACAACGGTAGTTGTTCTATTTTCATATGTGAAATTAGACCTAATAATCTTTTTTTAAATAACTCCCAATACACACAGATAATAATTTATAGATCATTCATTGCGAATATATTTTAATTTCTATTCAACTTCAAATTCGATGAGCCTTAGTGTAAATCGCCCACAAAACAGCCATACAAGACGAAATGAATCTGTAAACTTTATAGCGTATTAACTAAAGTGCACGAAATGGGTTTTCGGTAGAAGTATTATACTGGATTTCCTCTAATTCAAATAAAATGAATGATTTACATGTTAGTTTATTTTATTTCTTCTCCTGTTTTATTTTTATTTATTCATTATCTATACCGGAATTTTATTAGCGATTCACATATAACATTCAATTATGTTTTTGATAGAAAAATGGTACACACAATCACCTAGCGGACAAATTTATCGCAACTGCTACTCACAATAAAACGGTAGAACAGTTGTGAGGAGTTAATTTAGCAAAGATAGAAACCTAAGTGCTTAAGTACTTGCGGTGGTCGTTTGGAAAGCAACTACGACCAACGTAACTTGTGGCCCAATATAAATGCTTTGATGGGTAGAACTAATAGTAACAATCATAGACTTGTTATTGACAATGGTGGAGAAATAATATCTGACGAATACAGAATTGCATCCTTATTTAACAACTACTTTGCGAATGTTGGTGAAGATCTGGCTGGTCAGATTAATAGTTCCAAAAATATTTTTAAATTTAATACTTGTAACCCGGTTAACCAAACTATATTTATAAAGCCTACGTCATCTGTTGAAATATTTATTTTAATTGTTGATTTGGAATCCAAGAAAGGAGTTGGACCATATTTGCTCGATAGTTGTGTTTTAAAATTACACATCAAGATTTTCTCAGTGATTTTATCCAGCATATTTAATAAAGTTTTTGAAACTGGAATATATCTAAAGTGTTTAAAATTATCTAAAGTTATTCCAGTTTTCAAAAGTGGCGATAAAACTAAATTAACGAATTACAGACCAATATCTACATTATCTGTTATAGATAAATTGTTAGAAAAATTGTTAGCATTGCGGCTTAATTCGTTTTTAGAGACTCATAATTTACTATATAACTTTCAATATGGCTTCCGAAAATGTTTCGGAAGTTGTTGTTGAAACAGTTGACATGATTAATAGTTCAATAAATGATAAATTCTATGTAAGTGCTTTATTTTTAGGTCTAAAGAAAGCGTTTGACACTGTGGACCATGGATTATTATTAGATAAACTGAATTGCTATGGATTTAGAAGGAAATGCCAAGATATATTAAAAAGTTAACTCTCGAATAGAAAACAATTCGTTTTTGTTAATGGCGCTACTAGTAAGTGTAGCCTGGTGAAGCATGGTGTACCTCAAGGCAGTGTACTCGGCCCTATGTTATTTTTATTATTTATAAATGACATGTGTAATCTCCCATTGAAAGGAAAACTTAGGTTATTTGCAGATGACTCTGCTCTATTTTATGAGGTTAGGGACCCAATTGACGAACTTCAGCTTATGTCACATTTTGCTTGAATTTTTTAATGAGAATATCTTATCTTTAAACTTGGCTAAGACTAAATACATGGTATTCCGTTCAATCTGTAAACCTCTTCCTACATTACCTAGTCTTGCTGTAGCAAATGTCAATATTGAGCTTGTTGAAACTTATAAATATTTAGGAATAATTTTAGACTCGCATCTTAATTGGCAGCATCATATTGACACGGTTTGCTTAAAAGTTTCTCCAATAATTGGTTTTACGCGTAAGGCCTCTCATTATATACCTACGAAAATACTTCGATGCATATATTTTGCCTTCATTCATTCTAGAATCACCTATGGGCTCGTTGTTTATGGGAACTCATCCCAATCACGTTTGAGAAAGCTACAAATTTTACGGAACCGTTGCATCAAAGCTATATATAAATTACCATTTCTGTATTCTTCGAGAGATTTATATGCTCTAAAGGTCGAAAACATTTTGCCGATAAAAGCCTTACATTTCATGCAGACTGTGAAATATATCTATAGGATAACAAATGATACTTTAAGCGTGTGTAATATTAATTTAAACCTGTATAATCACCAATATCATATGCGCAATAAAAATAACCTGAAACCTTGTACTATTGCTAATGAGTATGGGCGCAAACGAATTAGTTTCATAGGCCGTAAAATGTATAACGAAATCCCTGTAGAAATTAAACAGCAAAATTGTGTGAATTTTAAAAAAGGAATAATTAATTTTTTAAAAGCGCTTACTAATAAATATATTATTTATCATTGAATTATGTTATTATTTGTAGAGTATAGAATTGAATATTGTTGTATGCAATTCACTTTAAGATATTCTGAATCCACTGCGAACTGCATCCAACAATTTATATGTTTAAGTATGTAGTTAAATATTTTTTAAAATAAGTCTTTTATTATTGATTATTATTTTATTTATAATAAAAAGTTTATATTTAACTAAATAAAAATCTATGAATTAAAAAAAAACTAACGTCTATCATTATAGTTTAAGAAATAAAAGTATTATGAGTATTTTATACAAGTCGTGGACAAAATATTTTGTCAGCGATCAAACGTCATAATGATTAAAGCTATGGTCTTGTGATTGGGAGGTATAGAATCCGAATCTCGATAGAGGAAACAACTATGACTCCCTTTTGGAGGGCAGAAATCATAAGTCCATCTATTTTCCATGGTAGTACTATAGACTGGCTATGCAATGCGAAAATGGTTCAACGTAAATCGGACCGAGCCGTACGTCGTTGTCTTGGATACTGCCTAAGGTAGGATGTGAAAAGCGAACTGCGAAAAAGTTGGGAGTACTTCGGCCCTAGAATATAGATTGCAAAGAAAAAAGGCAAACAAACACACAATATTTTTTCATAAAAACCGGCAGGAACTCCCAGAGTGACAAAATTATTACAGTAAATTTTTTCTTTGAAAAAGTATTTTTTTCAAAATATGAATAAAACTTTTGAGTGAAATGCTTAAAAAATATATAAAAAATGAAAAGACTAATAACCGAGCTAGATAAATAGATACGAGTAATATATATTTCCGACAAAAATCATAATCTGCAACAATGTTTATCGAATTATCCTATAATGACTGTTGTTCACATCATTGGCGTGTTTTTTAATAAGATCGGAGCGAGCAGAGAGATCAGATAAGCTTTAATTAAAAAAAAATGTTTACGTGATTAGTCCTGTAAAATTTGACAAAATGTTCAGCTGGAAAAATCGCAATATCCAAACAATAATAAAATAAAACGTTTATCTGATCATTCTGGAACAATTAAAAAACGCAAAATTATTTTTTAATTATCTCTCTGCTCGCTCCGAAGTTTAATTGTATGTGATATATCCCCAGCAAACGTAGAAGAAGTTCCAGAACTAGTGCAAAAGTAGTGATAAAAGTATTTGTTTCCTTGTGAAAAAGGATGGGTGTCGGGAAAAATTCATCAGTTTTATAAAAAATTTTAGTAAACATACGAAATTTTTGCGAATTCTAAATTATTTAGAATATTTTAATGGATGGATATTTTAAGGGATATTTGAATGCAATCCGGTAGTTAATCTAGTTAATCTGGTATAATATAGTTCAAATAACTTTGGTTTCAGGAAATTCTACTGTAAGTTGCGGAGTTGCAGAATGATTAAATTAATAAATGTTTCAATTATTTAGGAAGCCGGAAAATATGAATTTAGAATTAAATTTCAGGAAATTTACAGATGCTTGTGAATTAATGCTTCATTGTAATTGCTGATTGTGTAGTTTAGAATTGTGTTGTCATTTTATTACTAACGACTTTACATAGGTGTCTGTAATGGGTCGAGTCAACCAATTTTGGTTAGGAAGCCGAAAAGTATTAGTTGAATTAAATTTCAGGAAAATTCCAGATGCATGTGAAATAATAATATTTTTTCTTAGGTTGCCGTTTTAAAGAAGCAATTGTTGAAGACCAATACCATCGTTATCCATTAACCTATTAAGCCTTTATCCTTCATCTAGTAGATTAGAATTGTGTTGTCTTTGTGTTACTAACTATCGGCTATACCTAGGTGTCTGTAACCGGGCCGATTCTGTCCCACTTAACTAACCTATCCAATCCTTCGGTTTTGTTATGTGTAAAAAAGGGTGTACGGTGGACCCGGCGTCATCCGGGAACTCAAGCCTAAGAACTTGGTCGTACATTCAAAATCAATCAATCAATCAATCTCTCTGCTCGCTCCGAAGTAATAAAACAACACGGCACAATGTAATTTTGTGATTTGTATTTTTCAGATGTTAAGTAAGAGCACTTTGATGGAGGAACTGGGTTTAAGTTTCGAAAATATATTGTCATTTGCACTTGCTGTTGATCATCCCACTATTTTATTTTTTTTTCGAAAAGATGTTTAATGAAATTGATTTCTATGAAATTGAAATAGCTTACGAATCGTAACATTAATTTTTCCGGATAGGAATTGCTTACTAAAATGTTTCTAAGGAAAGAAAAGTTTTAATAATTTTAACAAAAATGAATTAATTTTGACAAGAAATTTATTTTATTTTAAAGTAGATTTGCGACCGTAAATTTTAAAAACCTATTATTTGTTAAGCACTAGAATTGTTTGTTTATAAAGGGTGTTTTTTTTAGAGGTTCACATCTTTAAGTTTGCAACACTGGATTGTTTGATAACCGATTTGACAGCTGACATCTGTTTTTTCATTAGTTTGATTTGCCATTTCACAATGAAAAGACTCACGCCAGAGCAACGCTTGCAGATTGTTGAATTTTTTTTTATCAAAATAATGTTTCTGTTTGCGAAACTCATCGTGCATTACGTCCATTTTACGGTCGTCATAATCGTTCATCAGCGCGGGTAATTCGGTTAACTATGGATCGTTTTAGAACCACGTATACTCTAAATGATAATACGCATCCAGTAAGATGTTATAAAATTCAACTTGTGCAGGAATTAAAGCCATCCGACCATCGCACACACAGCCAATTCGGCCAATGGGCTGAAGTACAAATTGATATTGGAGTTGATTTTCCAAGCAAAATTTTGTTCAGCGATGAAGCTCACTTTTGGTTGAATGGGTATGTTAATAAACAGAATTGTCGGATTTGGAGTGAAGATAGTCCACAAGCCTTTGCCGAAACACCATTGTATCCAGAAAAAATCTTGCTGATATGTGGTTCCGACAGAACAGTGCCACATGCCACACAGCGCGGGATACAATTAATTTACTCAAAGAAACATTTGTGGAAAGACTAATTTCACGTAATGGCCCTGTTAATTGGCCACCAAGATCGTGTGATCTAACTCCATTAGATTATTTTCTTTGGGGATATGATAAGTCATTTGTCTACGCCGATAAACCAGAGACGATTGAATACTTGGAACACAACATTCGGCGAAGTATTAGCGAGATACGGCTGCAATTGCTGCGAGGAGTGATCGAAAATTGGACCTCCAGATTACGCCATGTACTCGCTAGTCGCGAGTGAACCTCTAAACAAAACCCCCTTTAGTAAGAGCGTTTACAAACATTTTCGTATTGAAACCATTTTTGGTGAGCACACTTGTAGTATTTGTTAAAAACCCTGAAACCTCGGGTGCAAAAACAATCAATTAATTTATTTTTTAAAACACTAAAAGATCTTAAAATCCAGAACAACATGCACACTAAGTTTGTACTATTTTAAATGTACCCGTCCCCTTCGTCTTGTCCGTTTGTCAGTGGATTTCATTTTTAAACAGCAACTTAATAGACAAATTAAACCCTCAATTATATAATCTTCTTGCCTCAATTAGACTCTAGAAAAAAATTAATAATTAAAAACTAAAATTACAATAAACTTAATAATTTTATTATTATTAAATTAAGCGATAGAGCAAACCATGTGATAATTATATGATGCTACACAATTCGATCGTCTTAAACAGATCGTCTTAAATGAGTTATAACTTAAGAGGAAAATCAAATAAAAAATAGTTGTGCCTATCACACACACTTACGTACGAGATATTTAATGTTACTTGGTTTTTAACATTTGCAATGCAAAAGTTAAATAAATAAAATCCAATTAAAAAATAACCATAAATAGTTTGCAATGAAGTTGTTTCAATTGATTAATAAGAAATAAAACAAGGTAAGATTTTTCTGTTCTTATATAGCCTAGAGATGCGAAACATGCGAAATTTGAATTGATGCATTTTCCACTGAGACTGTAGATGTACTTCAAGTAAAACATTGTCAATGTACTGATAATAGCAAATCATTTAATTTAACCCAAATATGTTGCACGTCAAAAGACCGACAGCATTTAAATATGCATGCACGATTTTAGTTGTCTTATACTACACATATTGTGTACATACTATATGTTATCTTGGAGGAGATCACCACATAAATAAATCACGCAACAGGATGTGCAAATCACCAACAAAAGTGTAGAATTAGAAAATATTTTTAATTTATCTCGACGGCATTTTTTATAATATTGATCGCGATCGAAAATTTATGTATCTCGCACATTGAAGCAAAACAAACGAAATTACCACAGTATAAACCAAATAATACGAGCAAAGGAGAAAAAATGGTCATATATGTAATCTTAATAATGATCGTGAAAATAAAATAAATCCGTTACGAATCTTTATGATGATGATTGAATGAAGAAACTGGAAAATAAAAAATATTTTGTTTTATGATAATTTATGATCATTTCATGATCGCGTTAAATAAATAAGACGGTTTTACATTCAGATCAGACAATAGGAAGTCGATTTTGTGGATCATCACGTGATGATGAATTTATGCATTTTTAATTTGATTTTAATCGCTTATGCTGAATGCTATTCATAAGTGATATAAATAAACGCGATCGACAGTGGGTATACAGTATTGATGGTGTACTATACGCAAGACGATACATTTTTATTTTAAGTAAATAGATATAGCTAAAGTCCTGGTCGACTCCACCAAATATTAATGGGATCTTCCAGGTCCAGGATCAGAATGTCAATTTTAACTGTATTGCACTTTAAGAACATGTACTACAAACTACTTATTTATTTTATTCATTAACGTACTTTAAATTAACTAAAAAAATTAAATTAAATTTTTATCATTTCTTATAATTATTTTTTGTTTTTGTTATTTCTTTAAGTACGTGATAAAAATAATGAAGATAAATTTATAAAAATAAATGAAATATTTATTACAATTTATACAATATTTTATTTATTTTTAAATAAAAAAATTATAAATAATTTAATTAAAATTATTTTATTTTTGGAATAAATTTAAAATACTAAATACAAAAATGTATTGCGATTTTTTTTAGTAACACAAAAAAAAATATGTAACAAGATCAGTAAACAGCAGTAGCAATGAGATAATATTTTCAAGAATTAAATCATCTCATTTGAAATTCCAAAATTTGATTTCTTGCTGTTTTCAGAATTTCCTTTTATTGGTGTGCTGCCAGAATAAAATACGAGCATCATAAAAAAAAATAAAGTGGAATTCACTATTCATCCGGTGATTCAAAATAATATCGTGTTTACTTTAACGGCCCAAAAACAGACAAACATATTATATTTATATACCACTATAACCTAATAATTATTTATTAGAAAATCTATCAACCAAAAAAACTTTTATTTCTCACGAAAATAGATATTACTTTACCAACAACCCTTAGAAGGACTTTTACGTTTTCCAAAGGTAAAATTACGTCAACTGAAAAACTTTGAAAATCAAAACATATTAAACTTATGTAGCATATATACTTACATAAAAAACAAAACAGGTTTGTCCAGTCCGTTCATAGAGGCCCTTTCACAATATCATCCAAACAAAGGGTCATCCTTCGTTCAAAATTGATATAAAAAATATTACTTTACATTATGGATTAATAGCCATTCTGCGTCTTTTAAATTGTGCGATGCAATTTTTGTTATTTGCCGTATGTATATTTCTTAAGGAGATAAAGTACTGGTCATTTCAATCCCTTTTCACATTAACTATGAGTTTCAATTTCACCCCTTTTAATAACATTATTTCACCTCATCTCTTTCTAAGAAGGGATTTTTGTTTTTATTAAAAGACAACATTCGTAAAAAATGAAATCACGTCAAAAATAAAGGGTTACACATTTTTTTATATTTTTAAATGTTTATGAAGGATTGCGTGATGACCAGTAAAAAAAATAATAATGAATGGGTTCTGTTTGTCTTTTTGATCGTGTAATAATCTTAATGTCCGAAAATTTTATTCGATCATGAGAATTAGACTATTTTGTGTATTTATGACTGAAAACTTGTTTTAAAGAAATTTATATGAGAAAATTCTAAAACACCGGGCTAGAATGGTCATCGTGCAAAAATATATTGTTGTGCATAAACCATAAGGTATATATAGTATGCTTCTTAAAGAAAACGGGATTGTATAATTGGGTGATTTTATGGGACATGTCCCATATGATGAAAACGCTGTATTTAGAGAGATTATATTAAAAAATGTTAAAGGGCGCAGTCTACCGTTAATGACCGTTGGTCATTTAATTTTTTATTAATTTCGATTACATCTGACACGTTGCATATAAAAGATTGCGCCACTTAGACGCTGTACCACCATTAGAAAGTTCCAGAAATTGAATGTGCACACATTTTCTTTTTTTGGCGGGATATCATTAGAAATTAGCAACATTAAAAATGGTAAAACGAACGAAAACTTTACAATACATGACTTATGTTCACACGCGATCATACACTTATAAATTTGCATAGAACATGAGAAAGAAAGAAAATAGCAAAAATTGAAAAATGCGTGGATGAAATGATATGTACGAGCATATTGCAGATTTTGCTGTTGTTGTTGCTGCATCTTTGCGCGTTGATCTTCTTACGGTAGAATTATGTATGTAGTTTCTTGCATTCTCTGCTGATATTAATTACACCGGAACTTTAAATTATTTTTAATTAACCGTTATGATTTAATGGTGAAAAATAGTTATAACCATTTTATATTTTCTTGCGCCTATAAATATTGTGATATTGAAACACAATCGTGATATTATTTATGAACAAGTTATCTACATACATATGTATATGCCACAGATTGCTTGGTGATCTGTGTGTGTATGTGTGTGTGTGTGCGTGTGTGTGTATGTGCCTATACATATATTAAGATTGTGAAGTAATTTCAATAAAACTTTTCCCATTTGTTAGTTACGCGTGGTTATTTAAAAAAACATCATCTATAAGAAGAATATCGCAAAGTAGCTGGAGGGTTGATTGAAACAACATCCTCGTATTTCCTTTACAAAGCATCTGCTTCATTGAAGATATATATAGTTATATAAGTTTTCCCAATACAATTTATTCAAAACTTACTAGAGACAAATATTTCAGGATCAATTACATTATCTACGTCTAATTGTAAAATCCTAAATAGTGCTTGGCTAGAATGTGAAAACATTAGTATAAGTCTAAAAATTTCCTGTTAAATATTGAGCAATACTTGTCATGACTGACTGGCCTGGGCCTAATCGAAAGGGTTGTAAATATCAAATAGTTGCCGGGAGTTGTTTGAATGACTTGGGGAGACTCCTCTAATGCATTGTTGAAGAGCGAAACCTATTTGCGAAAAGATATATGTTAGTATCTCATCGCCAACAAGATTTACCGATGGAGATGATTAGTATGATCTAATTTGGTTGAAATCGGTCAAAAGTAATGAAGATTTCCGATTTTTCAGAATATTTTTATACGAGAAAAACGTTTAAGAACCGAGTTTTGGTGTTAAAATTCATAACCAAAATTGAACTCAGTCATTTTTGACTTTAAAAAAGTTTTGTTGAATGGTTTTCGAGAGGTTTTGTATGTGGGTTGACTATGTCTAATCTAAATTCTGTAGTGGCTTATACTTGTCATAATTCAGCAACCAAAACAAATATTTTAATTAAATAGAAGCGAAACGTTCATATTTTGATTGTCATATGCTTAAATTAAAATTCAAAAATGACACATTTGGTCAACCAGACTATACCGATAGAATATCTAAAAAAGATTGGACGGACAGACCCATAAAAGTGACTCAACAAAAACTAAATATCGCAAATGAGTGTTTCGCATTTTATACTGATGCGTCTGATAAGGACTACCTATATTCTACCTTGTTTTAAATCAGATGTAATAGACATATACTAGGTTGGTTGTCCACAAATGGAGTATATCAATAGAGTATAAATTCAGTACGAGTTTAGACTATGGTGATTATTGATTGTAATGACGGCACAGGAATAAGACCCCAGTTATGTAAAATTTCGAAACGGCTACTTACAAAAATGTTTTTTTTTTGTTGAAGCGGCCTTTTTTGCCATGATATAGCATATTCGCGATTACATTATTAGTTTGAAATAGTTAAAGTAAACAAAACTCACAGTGGTGTGATGCGAATACATTAAACTGTTTTTTATCATCCCTGCAATCAGTTCTGGGACCAAGGCACTCCCAACTCTTTCACGGTTTGCTTTTTCCGTTCTTACTTTTACGCCAGTGTCAGCCAATTCGAGAACGTACGGTTGGCACGATTTTATCATCATCTGCATCTGCACACCGCATAGCTCCATGCCAGCCTATACTGCCATGGAAGATGGGTCGGCCCATGAGTTTTGCCCTCCGACAGGGGGTGATTGATGTGTTCCATTTGATCACAGATCATAATCTGTTGATGAAACTTCGCTTTACATCCTGTCCCTATCAGGATTTGAACCCGGTACCTCCCGATCCAAATCCCAAAGCTTTAACCACTGTGCCATTTGGTCGGTGAATCTATTAAATCTTAACAAATAAAAATCCTCTTACTTAAATTATTATTTAAATTGAAATGAAACAGAATTTGTGTGTTTAGTGACATTTACATGTTTCACAATCCTAGTGTACAGTTGGGCAAAATAATAAAATATATCAAGATATTTTTTATCACGTTGAATCAGAAAACACACTCACTTATTACGAAAAAACAAAAACATTTTTTGATTTGAGCTGTCAAAATCGCTTGAATTTTTATTTTGTTTTAATTTTTTATTGGGTTTGACGACTGAAGTATAATAGAAGGAGAATATGTTTTCCGAAATATATATTAAATTTACAAATGGTGACTAATAGCTAATTCGTGTGTTAATTAACAGATGTTACTTTTAATAGTGAAGATCTTGCTAATACTTTCCAATACGTAATTGGAAAGTACGTATGACTTAACGTTAATAATGGCGGAATTTTATTATATTTATTATTATATTAACACATCAGAATCCTAGGGAAGAGTGTAGTTATAACATTGTGTTCAAGAGGTCTCTTTATTTACAATTTATATCAAGCCTAAAGGCTTTTTGCACCGGTCAAACGGCGTTTTTATCGGGAGGTACCGGTTTCGAATCTCGATAAGGGCAGGATGCAAAAGGGAATATACATCATCAGGTCACGGTCTGTGATGAAAAGAAACAGAACTATGAGCCCCTGTCGTAACTCGTAGTGCAGAACTCGTAACTCGTAGTCCAGTACTATAGGCTGGCAAGGAGCTATGCAACGTGCAGATGGTTCTACGAAAATCGGACCTATAGCGGTACGTCCTCGAATTGGCTGGCAACCGCAAAAAAGAGAGCCTCGACCCCAGAACAGATTGCAAAGATAATAAAAAAAAAGAAAAAAAATATAGCATTTTGCATTGAATTGTTGTTTACTGGACTAATTGTATTCAAGTGTGATATCTATGTAATTTAGGAGTCATGAATTTTGTAGTATATATCCAAATGGTTGAAATGATTGGCATAAGGTATCTAAATATTTGACAATACTGAGTTAAATTTTAATAAGCGACAATAGACTAAGAATTATAAGGTCATCATATGTGTAAACATGCTGTCGATTTCTGGCGAACAAATATTCCTCTGATTAGAAGGTGTAGACGATAGATACATATAATGAAATTTAGAAATCCTAGAGCGTGTATGTGTATTTAATTAACAAAACATAAAAATAATTTATTAACATAGTAGTTAGATAATAACTTTGCTGTGTGGCATCCTCGTTTCTGTGATTAACTAATCCTTTCTTTTCAGATTACCTTTAATGTGAGGATGGAGGTAGCGCATAATTCTGGAGTACGATTTGTTTTTCAAATATGCTTTTGATATTGTATTATGCTTACTCCATAGGAATGTGCTTTACATACCTAGGATCGCCATGATGGTTGGCCTGTACGTCTCTTATATCATATCATATCTATTCAGAACATATATATTCTCAAAGTTTCGTGAGGCAAACATTTTGTGTCTACTTTTGAGTAGATGTTGTTTGGTTGAGCCTGAACTTTAATTGATAATTCTGTTCCAAGTTTGTTATTTTCATTGATTTTTAGTATTTTTATCTTCAACTTAATTATTAAAATCAATTATATCAATTATAATTTATACTATAATTTTGTGGTTGATGTACATAGATAATGTACATAGTAGTATGAATTGACTTGCAAACAATTGGTAGTTATAAGATTACAAAACTCGTACACGCATGTTTATTGTGAATTTGAGTCAACGCTTCGTCCTAACAATGATGGTTTTAGACATGCATTGATTCCATCATCATAAGTTATAGAACGTGGGACTGCTGGTCATGTTACTAGTAATTCCATTCAGTTGTTGCAATTCTAGAGCAAGCAATGACTACTGTAATACTTTATTTTGAACGAATTTTCCAATATTAACGAAATTAAAAAGTATTCTTGTTCCGCCAGACGCATCTAAGAAGAAAAGACCACCTTCCAGAGCAGCGACTGCATGCATAATTTTATTTACTTTTTTGTTCTGATAATAATTTTGTTTCATCCATTTGAAGATATCATGTAATTTAATTAACCAACGTCATATAATAGTTCAAGTAGCCAATCGCGGTTGGACAGGTCATTTGGTGGTCGATTAGGTGATGGCGTTTCCAAATTAATAAGTAAATCATTCAAAATGAACATGAATGAGATTTGTGGTGTGAATTCAAAGTCTGGATTATGGTTGACTGAGCGTATTGTATGAAGTACGTCTTCACTCACATCGGATTTTAAAGAGTAACAAGGTGGTCAATACAATTTAAAAAAGTGTGTATTTGCGCAATAACTGCTCTTAAATATTATAATAATGTTGGTCCATATGCAAAAACATTCACGTTGTCTGTGATGAACAGTGTATAGTCGACCTAATGCATTTGTTAAAAATATACAGGAACTGGTTTGCCGTTTTTACAATGTTCGTTCATTTTTTATGATCTACCTGAACTGCAAAATTAATATAGGCATTGTATATGTTGGATAATAAAGGTGAATATTACACACCTGATTTATTGTCAACCACAAACACATCTTTCTAACTTTCAATATAAATGACCACCATTTTCTGCTGACGGGCGACGATATAACGATTAATCTTCAATTACACTATTCATACATGGTTAAGTAGGATTAAGTGTTCTGGTTCAGATTATATTTCTTGTTACGATTTCAAATAATACTGAAATAATTTTATCAATTTCTTCGAGTGGTTTTTTTATCAATCGGCCAAATTAAAATAAGGTAATCCACGTTTTTGTCACTCAATTGTTTAGCTCCAACATCGTGTTTCACCAAATGCATGATGCTTTATGATGCTTACTTAGCAATAAAACCAAGATAAATATTTAATTTTTGTTTGAAGACTCGTGTAGTAATACCATGTCGATCAACTGATGGTTTTTCAGGTAATAAATTTTATAATTTCGTCATATTGTGGATTGCAAGTAAATGTTATAAACAAATCTGATCGACCATAATCCATCGCTTCCTGACATATTCTTGCATATGACATGCTGTGAGTATATGAAGGTCGTAGAATGCAAATGTTACAAATCTCATTCAAGTTCAAATTGCCATCAATATTATTGTTTATAGCATCAGAGCGTATACAGCCTGTTTGATTAAATCGCATATACCTCAGGTATTTACCTTCTATTTTTGCATACATATCAACAATGTATCCGATTTCTCGTGGTGGATGACATTGTTTGATATTAATGTGAAAATGGATTTCCAGAAAACGCTTTCCACAAACTAAGATGATATTGTAAAGCGTTATATGAATGAAGCGTTATACATGATCTTGAATCGTTTGAATTTCATTATTTCTCCGCAACATGTTAACATCCCGTTTTCCAAATTGATCACTAACCAGCGCACATTAAACGTCTGGCATGCTCACCAACTGGTGTTTTGCCAGCATTTATAACGACCATGTGATTATCATTTTGCCTTCGAGTTAATGCTTATTTGGATAATTGAATTAAAATGTTCTTTTCACCTAAAAAATGTTACAATGGCTCAACAATTGTTCTTTCTTGCAAAGCTTCGATATGATTATAATGGCATCCTATATTTACTTGTTCTTCTTCATCGCCCTAGAAATATATTTGCAAGAATTTTGGTACTTCACATGGTATTGGTAATAAGGAGCTAATTTGATGATACATTGACTAAATGTTAACCGTTGGTTGAAAATTACGTCCATCAATATTTTGGAGGGTTATCGTAGCACAGCACTCACACCTGATGTTCAGATGGTGAATTCAATTCAGACAAACAATTTTTCCAGAATTACCACACATATTCCTGAGGTTTAATTTTTAAATTACTGAGCATGACATTGGAACGCATGTTACTAATTAAAAAATTTCGTGTCGTAAATGTCATACGATTAAATGAAGAAAAAGTTAGTGATCGTGGTTGTTTTATTAAAGTTTCTATTTTGATCGGTTACACGTTGCCGTGACCGTCGTCGACACCTTTTTTTCTTTTGCGAAATACTTAAACAAGTGATATTATGTGTTAATTAAGTGTTAATGTGTTAAAAGAACTATGATAAACATAAAAATAGTTTATCTTTAGACTGAGGTTTAACATAACGTTTAATACAGAGGAAAAAATGTTGTATATAGTTCTTTAAATTGCAATTCTTTTAAACTACAGAGGAGTTCGTGTAGCACTGTAGAGGCTAACGGCTATTTAGCTCTCATGGGCATGCAGGAGTGGCTGTGTTCCTCCCCGCCTAACCCTTCGAAGAGAGTCCTATCTCAATTTGGAGGTTCTAATTTTTGGGATTTTAAGTTTCAGCTTTTGAAAACGATTCCGAATAAGTAAAGATCTTTCAAGCTGTAGTAATATTGGTTACTCATTTTAAAATGTTCGACTTCCGAAAGAAACTGCTGCCTAGGATAGTGCCCGGACAATAACAGTTAGTTACCGCTTTCCAAAGCAGGGGGGGGCTAGACGGGTTGTCTTCTAATCCGGCTGATTTATATGGCTTTAAACCGTTTAGCGCCAACAGGATCCGCGGTTCGTTAGATAACAGTACATTCTGTATTAAGCGAATAAATTTCTCGATAAGTGGTACCTCCATCAAGTTTCTACAGTTTACTGGAAAGGGAGTTTTGATTAAGAGCCCAAAGAATTCCCCACTTGAAGCTGTTCATGGGGCGTTCGGTGAATCTTTCATTTTATAACAGAAGAATATTCAAGATTTCCTTTGAATCTTATTCAGTTTACATTTGTGTATTCTTAGTTTCACATTATAGGAGTACCTAGTGACTATTAATAGCTTCATTTGCACTACAAGTAGCACTAGCAAGGATCTCTAAAATACTTCATAATAGGTTCCAAATTCCGCAGACCACCCAATTGGTTTTTACTTACTTACTAAAATTTACTACAGAACAAGCAGTATCCATAGAAAATGTTCATGGTTTTGTGACTGTAAACATTAAACTCAGTTCATCCAATTTCAAGCGCTGGCTAGGGGCTCAAGGCATTAAAAGGATTGTTGGTGTTTTTTTATATTTGGCAGGGTGAATATCGGGATTTTAGGTCAAATATTTTGGTTGTTAAGAAAACTACAATCCGTAATCATTTGAAGAATAAAGTCTGGGGCGAGGGCCTTTTTTAGAACCTACTGCTTAATTTTCGTAAAAGTGTTTGTTTGACCAATGTTGCAAACTAAACGGAGAATGTTTAATAGATATACAAAAATGACGTTAGTCCTTCACATTAAAGTATCTCACCAATTTTCCTCTTTTCTGCTTCAATTAACATAGCTGTCCCAAATTATCCGGTGGAGCCTTATTTGCTCCATATACGCTGATACCAGACAAATTTGGTTGGCCCAAACCTTTAGGTTGACATACTAATCAATAATGGAATTCAGTTTTTACCATGAAAAAGGGATTTTAATAGGAGTTCTGAGTGTGGTTCTGGAAATTAGTGGATAGAACTAAGAGAAATAAATATCTCAACCGATTAGAATGAACTCAAAATTTGCTTGATGAAAATAGAAAATATGTAATAGAACAAGACGTGGCATTTTCAAATTTTTCATATTTAAATTTATCACACGATTGGGATGAAACACTGTTTGTACGATGAAATGGCGAAGGGTTGCCTTGTTCTAATAAAATAGTAAATTTGGACCGATTAATCCAAGTCTGCTACTGCGAGTATTTCGCAGAAGTTGGTGAATAAACTACTTCAAGGTTGAAGATGCTTCGAATAATTCTGATTATCCTGCAGCACACCAAAGTTGACTCGGCACCAGACTGGCCAAATTGGGAGAGGATTTTGTTACGATTTTATCCAACAACCCTAGGTAAACAATAATAGAATTTGCAGGCTCAGAACGAAAGAGTATAAAATTGATTCTGATTCATCATAGGTTGAAAAATTGGTTAGTTCCATCCACTAATTTCCAGATCCATAATAAGTAGTCATATTAAAATCCTTTTTCCGTGGTAAAAACTGAGTAAGTTTCATCCTAATCGGCTAAGTGATCGATCTACCTTAAATGAATTCTTGAGGCGAAGCCGAAGAGGTGAGGTTTCCAAAAATTGGGAAAGTATTTGGTTTCGAACTACAGAGAATTTGATTTTTTCAAACTGGCCCTACTTCAAAAATATTGTTTAGTACTTCATCCTTTTGAATAAAGTATCAACATTTTAATCTAGCGAATTTTATATGTAATTTTCTAAATGTGTTTTAACCTTTGGTAAGGGAATAGAAGATCAATTTTTTGATATCAACTAACTATCTTCCCAATTTTTAGAAATCTCACCTCCTTGCGTAAAATACAATTTGGCTCGTTTAATCCGGAATAACCCCACATTTCGAATATCTTGAACTCCGGGATTTTGATGACCGGGATTTCAAGCCACTCACGTATTGCACATCCATTTACATCATAGATAGAGCACCAACAAAATATCTTAAAGTTATTGATTAAAACTAAAAAAATATTTGGGTATATTATTATATATAATTGTTAATCCAGGGTTGCGAACCTATCTAGAATCCAAACCGAAATTTATTTTACTTTACAATTTTTTATATCGAATTTATAAAGTAGCTACAGTCGTAGTAGCTACAGTCACTGTTGCACGAATCCGTTGCTCATATTTGTATATAAAAATTTTAGAAAACAAAAATGGCTCGAACACAACATTTTAGTTGTCGTATCACTGCCATCTACGTATACATTACGCACCTTGTGCCACCTTGTAAAACCTGCCTTTTAGAAAACCCGTACGCGATAATCGGATCTCATCAAAATTCTTATTGGGAGTTGCTAAAATTTGTTCAGGCCACGAAAATAACTGAACTACGATTCATACGACCGCTTTCAAGATTTTTGTAACTGTCGATCAATTGATCTCAGCTATTTTGATCTGATCACAATCGATACTTTACAAGACCGAACCGACATAACTATTTGTACATGCAAACAAACCCACCACTAAAATCTGGCAATTAAAAACTACAAAAAGTGTTGCATGTCACACAACATAACACACACTAAAAACTAAAATAATTAATTTCCTATCTCCTCCGACGGTTAACATATAAATCAATAAATTTATTCATTATTACTGTTGTGGTTGTAACTACATACATTTTTTTTATTTTCATCTTAGCATCTCATAAATTTTCTTTTACAATATATAAGAAAAACACAAAATGTCTTCTTATAATAATTTCTGATTTCTCGTTCGTCGTCCAACTTAAGCTATTAGGTCATTGCAACAAAAAATACAATATTTTTATTTCAATTACTGTAAAAAATTATTTTCTAATTTTATTTAGTTTTGTATTTTTTATAAAATTAAATATCATGTTTATGATAACACAAATCAATAAATTATATAAAATAAAAAAATAATTAGAAAAGTTAATCAAATGATTATTAAAACTATTGGTGCGAATATTTACCTAGAGCTAACACATCAATACATACACAGTGCATAAAATCCTGATAGTTTGAGTGTAAAAAAGCGAGAATATGATCAGCTTTTCACAACTGCGTTTTGCACTTTGCATTTCCAGCATGTTGCTGGTTGTCTTCTTATCACAAGAAAGTGAATAAATTTTTTCTGATTTTTCATTATTATTTATCGTACCTTGTTTGAAAAATGTTAGATGCATCAAAAATGCTATACAAAACAACGCGAAATCGCGACAAACGTTTATTTTCTGCTTGTAAATTGGCTACATCGTTTTTGTTGGCGGTTTCGATTTTACTTTTACCGTGTGTTGGCATCATCATCATTGTTGTTAGCCATATACTCGTATATTTGATTTGGTTTGCGCAAAATGTGCAAAAGAAATGTATCGCGAAAAATTGTAAAAGAGAAATTTTATAATTTTATTTTATTCATAAAATTGATAACACAACTAAAACTATGTACCGTTAATTAGTGAAATTCTGTTTTAAATGTTTTTCAACATTAATTATGAAAGCGAATTGATTGATAAAAATTTGCAGCCTACTTGTGATTCACAAATGCATTTTCACGAAATTATGCCAGATACATACAGAAATCCACCAAGTTTTCTTAAAATCTACCAAAAATGTTCAACTGCGACGACCAAGAACACTATAGTTCTTGGAAGTTGTTCTAAAGAGATATTTCATCACTATTGCAAAATTGCATTTCAAGAGTTCTGTTTGGTTTATAGGGTGGGACATCTATTGGTTTGTTTTTAAATCATAGGTTATGGCAACACTTCTCGAACGATTTGCTTGAAATTTTGACAGCTCGTCAGTCTCTTTCGCTTGAGAAGCGTTTGAAAATATTGAAAACTTATTTTAAAAGGCAGTGTTGTAAAGCCGAAACATGGGTCGTGAAAGAGCTCCAAGCAAAACCGCTGTAGTGAAATTGGTGAAGAAACTTCGCGAGAAAGGCTTCCTATTGGGTGAAAGAAGTGGTCCCTGAGCTCGTATTGTGCGCACGCCCGAGAATATTGCGGCTGTGGTCCATAGTGTAGGACAGAAACCATCGACCTCAAGTCAACGCCGATCGCAGCAATTGACCATCAGTCGCACCAACCTGAGAAGAATACTGCACAAAGCGAATTCTTCGCCTACAAGGTTCAGATGACTCCAATCTACACAGTAAAAAAAATTTCACAACATGAAGATGTATACTCATTTTATAGCGTTTTTGAAAACAAATGTTTAAATGGCTCACACTAACTATACTTGTAATAATTAATGCGGCTGAACAATGAAATGGATTTACAAAAGGTTTAATTTGAAATTTGAACTGCACAATATACACAAGTCTCTTATGCCATAGACACAGGAACGCTTCGAAATATATATCCTTGTTCAAATGTTGATCGTCTGAATGGAGCCAGTTATAGGTGCTACGCCGAAACGAGTAACTTTTAAATCATAACCTGGAAATCTATACAGTTCCACCACTTTAGTGTCTACTCGTATACAATGTAAAATAAGCTCGGATGTCCGCCTACGATGTCCGCTCGTCAATCAGCCTTTTTCGTTAGTGGTCTTGCTATAAATATGTAGCACTCATTTCTTCCATGAATGCGTTAATTTTGAAGCTCACACATACCAAATAGATTACGTTTTACTTTCTTTTACGTTACCAAGTAAGTTTACCTGATACTTAGCACTTAGCACTTAGCGTTTAATTTAAAAATTCTATAAGTTTACACCTATCACCACTTAAAAATCTAGCCTTTCGTCAATAAAATTCAGCTCACAAAACGAGAATCCAAACAAATTTTTAAATTCGGAAAAGTAACATTTGTCCCTTACGTAGTTGATCAAACCAATTAAGTTGTTTGCAGGCAAGGCTAATTTAGATTCTCAATTATATTATGCAAACAAAATATACTCCACAATCGGTTAGAAAAAAACTGAGTTAAATTTAACATAATTAATTTTGACTATTTTCCAGAATTGAAACTCCAAATTCATTTTGAAATTTTAATTCCATTCTGTGTACGAGATTTGATAGATACCGTTGTCCACTCGTCCATAATTTCATCAGACAGGCGAAATGTGGCCGAATCACTAGGCCGAATTTAATTGGAACTCCGTATGAAATCCCATTTATTATACCAAAAACTTGCCAAATACTATTTTGATCGTTCTAATTTCATATTCATATTTGATTTCTCTACTTCAGATCTAATTAAATAAATCCTTACGGGAAGGGAAGACAATTAGCTTTATCGCCTTCTTTGGATCCGTCCTTGATTACAGTTTTGCTGCGAAAAAAAGAATTTTCATACAAACTAATGAGCAAATGCAATTCAATGAACAAAAGTACAAAATTCAAAAAGTTCTTCAACTTTTGCGTTCGCTCTTTGAAAATGAAATAAGGCAAATTGCATATAGAGCCTACGTAGAACAACATATACCTTGAAACATAGCATGTTGTTCAAAAATGTCAAATCAAATTGATAAAAGAACTGAAAAGATCTTTAAAAATATTCTTGTTTGGGCTTTTGGCAAAATCTTCAATAACTGAATCGAAAGATCACTCTCATTAGATAAAACTCCTAAAAATAAAAACGGTTTTGGTTGATCGTTTTAGTTATAATATAATTTTTAATGTTTCACCTTAGTAAAAGATCTTTCTCCTTTCGAATTTGGCCCAATTATTGAGAAACCCCTCTTTCTCTCTAGCATTCACATCCCATGAAAGGATTTTGACGTCTGTACAATGGACCTTCTATTGTTCGCAGGTCTTGTTCGACATCCTCGCATCAGCGTATTCTAGGTCGTTCCTTGTGACATACGCTGATTGGTTGTTGATGGGACCCTAATCTTGTCATTCGTTGTGATGGAATCGTTCAATGTGGCCCAGCCATTTAACTCGGTTGGATTTATTGTATCCGATAATGTCACAATCTCCAAGGTGACATTTTCTTTTGTGATTCATTCCGATATTCGTTGTTGGCAACCTTAACTGAACCATAAATGGATCGAATGACCTTCCTTTCAAAGGTAAATATTATTCTACAATGGTTAGTGGTCAAGGTCTAACTTTCGCTTTCAAAAGTCAACACAGATCTTCTAAGTGTTTTGTAAAGTGCGAGCTTACACGACTGCGAAAGTTATTTTGATCGCAACAACCTTATCTTTAATACCTGACATGGGCATCATCTGTTGATGTTATGTTATAACTGACCCGAGATATTTGAAATCCTCCACGTTGTTAAAGTTTTGGACGTCTAATCCAAGATTTACCGTATGGATGCTCCTTGGTGTTAAAAGACATTTAGTTTAAATGACGATTTTAAATTGTCCTTGATATCAGTAGGTCTCCGGCCAAGAAGTACGATATCATGACTTATTGAATATACGACACGAAGATTTTGTTGTTTGTATTTCTTCTATCAGTTTTGTTTGGCTTATGAAGTAAGCTACACTGTTATTCAATGAAGTTTCGGACCATTCCATTAGATTCAATTCAGTTGTTTCATACCACGTGCTATAGAGCCATCTCCTTGTCGCTCATGCTGTCTCGAAGGGATCAGAGACAGCACCAGCTTCTCTGGAATTTTGGGGCATAATAACACGGCCCAAGGCATTTCGCGGTTCATGCGGTCGTATGCCCGTTAAAAGACTATATATAGTTTATGTGTACTTACATTGTACTTTCAACATTTTTCCAGGATCAACCTAAACGTGAAACTCTGGTCAGTGGTTGATCGGTTGGTACGAAAACCACATTAGTAGTCACCGATGATATTTTCGGCAATGGGGATGTTTCGGGCGCGTACAACATTAGTAGACACTATGTAGGCGGGGTTTAACGGAACTAAGCCACGGTAATTTTCACATTTGAGGCAATCGTCTTTTTCATGCATCGGACATATAAATGCGGTCTTCCTCGGGAAGCTCATCCTGGTCCGAAGTACATTTACTTCCTCTACTTTGGGACACGGGACAAGTACACACCGGCAATAGCTCAAATAGGGATAACTTCGTCATTCCAATTTAGTAGTGTTTAAAAATAGGATTGCCATACTGAGACAACATCAGCCACGCTTGTGCGTTTGTGCATCCATCTTGGATGGATGTCGTTGGCAAGATTTCTGGCATGTGCAAAGCAGTATCTTGAGTATCCGTTTTTTATTCGGCAGTCATATAGATATGTTCGCTGGTAAACCAAACATAAACAAATTTGATGGCGGTAGTACTCATATAGTCATCTCCATGTCAGTACTAAATGAATTTGTTGATTTTGTTATCGAATCCTATAATCGATCAATTTTGTGGGTTAAAATAGCAATCAATAAGCAATACACATTTACATTGCATATGTTCCGTTTAATCTGTATGGTCTTAAAGTTACAAAGTAACTAACTTATGATACACTTACCAATAATAGAAATGCAGCTGATCCAACAGATATGATTTTAATTTCTGGGAATTTCGATCTCCCAGATATTAATTGCGATAATTGAAGAAGGACGAAAAATATTAATCCTTTAAACGAAAATTCGCACTAATACCTATTCATCGACACTTAAAAACAGTTCGCTCTATGAGCGAACCGAACAAATATCCTCCATGGTATAACGGTCAACTATTGCAATGTTAAGAATAAAAAGAACTAACTATATTCGCGAGTTAAAACATAAAACTAAAGGAGCCTCAAACACTTTGGGATTTTTTTAAAACCAAACGCGAAATCATTAGTTACTTGATCTGAATGACTTTTAAAGAATAAAAGTTTTGTGACCCGGAGATCATAACCAAGGTGTTTGTTGAATTGTTTCAATCTGTTTTTAAAGCAGAGGACCTAGATCTAGACCTAGAATACTGAGATCCAACTACTAGAAAATATAGTAAATTCATATTTTCACGATGTGGTCTTGATGGTATTCTTGCTTCAATTCCTTTAAACATCCCATCGATTAATCATTCATCAAATCTCTTTTCAAAATCGGAACTAGAAATCATTATTAAAAATACATGAAACTGAAGTCCCTGGAGGTCACGTTCATTCCAAACATAAGCTTTACTATAGAAATGAACATACTTCCAAAAAATAAATACCTGCATACGCTAAATCGTATGTAACTTTAAAAAATGCGTTATATTGGCTGAAAAGGGAAATTATTAACCATCATAATTTACCCCCACCCACCCGTTAAGCAAACAAATAATCATTAAAATTATAGGGCATACCAATAACAAAAGACCACTTTCCTATTAAAAACTCACTCTAATGCGAAACAAAGTGTTTTTAGAGTACGGTAATCGCTCAACTCGATTGTCAAGTACAAAATAAATATGCTCGTTAAAAACCCAACTTTAAAATTCCACAGTTTAATTATTAAAATATTCATCAATTTTTTGTATTTCAATTATTTATTTATTTTTTATAAATTTATGAGATCGAACATTAAATGAAGGAATATCGATCGAAGAGGGAAAAATTTGTAAACAAAAAAAATCAAATCATAAATTTCCGAATGAAATCTTGAGAGAAAAACAAAACGAAATCGTTTTAACGTCGTTTTTGATATTTGACATCTGTCAACGCTATTAAGTTTTATGTTCATTTATTTTGTTATTTCTTTTAATTGAAAATAAAAGAAAATTTAATATTTTTTTGTGATTTTAATTTTTATAATTGTTTTTCAATTGAAATGAAATAAAAACGCACGCGATATTGCTTGGAATTTGATGAAAGATGGATTTAGATCAGAAATTATTTGTGGTTTTAAGAGGTTACTGATTGGATATGAAATTATAATGACAGATGAGGTGATTTGATCGGTTTCTTTTTTTTTGTGACGATCGAAATTTATATCAGATTGGATCATTTATGTCACTCGATCGACTTTTTGTTAATAGTGGTTGGTTTTCTAATGTATAGTTGGATGGCAGAAAAAAAATGATTGTAAGTTGGGAAATTTGATATTTGGTTGATTGAAATGAAATAATAATACATCAAATTATTTGTAAAATGAAAATTTACCATCTTATATACGTTAAATGCCAATGCCACAATCAAATCATTGATTTCCTTAAACTAACCAATTCATAAATTTCAATCACTTTATATAAAACTGCAACGCAAATAAATTAAAGTACAAAATGCCGTCTACCCACAAAATTTCTTACATGTGTCACTACATATGGGTAAAAATCTCTAATCAAACATCTTAAAAATGTATTTAAAGCGAACGAAGCAAATCCTATACAGAGAAGATGAAAATAATAAATTTATTGCCGCTATAACCGTGTTCCATCGTAATCCGAAGAGAATGAAATTTCTATAAATTAATTTAAAATCAATCAAAACGGCGATTAATCGATAATTTAATTGATTTGCATTTTTAGTTTTAATGTTTTTATATTTACTTTGCAATTGATATTGTTATTTATGTCTTTTGATTGACAAACAATCAAATCGTAAATTACAGCTATATCGCGACAGCGCTCTACTTACCCTGCTGTCGAGGGTAATAATTAGGTATATCTTCTTTATTTTAGAACAGATTGGTAGCAAACCCCCTAGACGTGTGAAGATAACACATCATTGTATGAACGAGCGGTAAAAGAAGTTAGAGTATGGTTCGTTGCTTGTTACAGTTCGTTTATTTTTATGGCGAATATAATACTAAAAACGAGTCGATGTTGCTGAATCAAGAATTTCTCCGATACCCGGATACTAGAGTACAACGGCATTAGTCATAAAGATTGGCGAATAAAGCCTAAAGAGAAGAAACGAATACATTTACTTCAAGGGTGGCATGTTATAACATCACTTTTTCGATGCTCTATCAAGTTTATGTCTCTTTCTCCTAAACTGAAAATGGCCATCACCTACTAGTATAGAATAGATATCAATAATATCTCTTTCTAAAATTTTGTTCAAGTATATAAAACAAATTATTTGGTGATAGAAAAGGAACAGAAATATCACAATATATGAATATAGCCGACGTGTAAATGATACAAAAAGTGAAACAGTGTCATTTTGTTCTAGAGAAAGGAGACATAAATTCGATGCAGTATCGAAAAAGCGATCATTAGAACATGTGACCCCAAGGACGAAATTTGGTAACACCACTTTTGATACTATCATAAAGGTAGTATTTTTTAATATTTTCGACAGATATCCCAAATTTGTATATGGCAACTCTTCTTCAAAAATGGTCACTTCATTTCTCTACACATATTTTTATGTCAAAAATTATTGTTGGTTTGTCAAATGATTTAAATTGGTGCAGTGCTTTTAAGTTTAACTCGTGAATCAAATGCTGAAAGTGGCTCGCGGATAAATGTTTATATTGAGCGTCGTGTTCTGCGTAATCGCTATAACGAGCTGGATTTTACTGATCAAAAGTAAGACAAACTTAATAACTGGTATAACCTTCCAAATTTATTAATTACCTGCACATTTTGTTTAATTTAAGATTTATAGAATCTGTATGGCTTATCAAAAGACGTGTACCTATATTTACTCAATCAAATTTAAACTCCAAACGGATTTGGGAATAAGAAACTATGCTATTGGGTAGCGCAATACATGGCATTTGGTGATTCCGGGTATCCATGAGAGCCTTTTAGAATGACATCGTTCCGCACCCTAAACCGTCATCAAAAGCCCGCAGAGCGCTGTCTAGAGGTTCTCGAAAACTGTTTACGAGCCAATAAATATAGGTGGATGGAAATATGTGCGCAGCTATTTACAACATTTGGGTAAATTATAAATTGGACTTGGTAGACTTGCCGCGGTCTGAGGAGAAATTGTTTATGCAACTGATTTCCAGTATTAAGGTCAATTGGAGTAAGAAACAGCAGCGCGAATTCAAAACGATCTACTAAATTGTTTTTAATAATAAAGAAATTCGTTAACTTTCTGAAATAATTATAAAATTTTAATTCAATTTAAACATTTTACCCATGTGGTTTCATACCCCCAGTACGAATAGGATTCCACCGCAGCACCCACTGCTTGTTGTAAGAGACGACTTAAATGGTAGGATTCTTGGTCTATACCTACGTCCCACATTCGTAAAACATTTTTTCTTTTCTTTGCTTTGTATTTCTTGTTTTACCAACCAAACGGCACAGTAGGTAAAGTATTAGCGTTTGGATCGGGAGGTACCGGCTTCGAATCCCAATAGTGGTAGGACTGGATGCAAAATGCACTTTTCATCATGTGGTTACGATCGGTGATGAAAATAACATTGACGAAGCGGGGTTGAATTACTTTACAACACGTTACATTGCTTGTCCAGAATTTATTTTGCCTAAATATTTGGAATTTGTTCAAACGAGGATGTTTAATTTAGCTTTCCCTGAAATTTCATTTTGCAAAAGACGATTTTGGATATTGGATTTCTGGTAACCATAATCTAATTTGGTCTTTACGTAATGAAATGCATTATTGTGGCTAATGAATGATTATGGCTAATGATTGCTCTCGATTTTTGAAAGAAAATAAATTTTAGTTCAATAGAACTGAGTGTCTTTGTAAGGAGGTTCACTATAGCCCGCAGCAAGTAAATTGGAATTGTGCTTTTACTGGGGATTGAATGATATAAATAAAGAGGTTTTCAATAAGGACATAACAATTTTGTATTTAAATAAAACACAGAATAGTTGAGATATTGGGGTAAAATTTATTCCAGGCGCAGTACACAAGTTACATTTAACTATGGAATTCCATCTCGTTCATATGAGCACCGCGAGCACTTTTGCAGCGATCGATTCTTTGGAGCCAATTTTCCACCACTCTAGGTTTATGGCTAAAGATGATTTTTCGATGAAATTCAGGATTTTCTTCAAACTGTAGAAGAGCCTAATCAGAGAAGGCTTCAGTTCTTGAATTAATTTAATCTTGTAAATTAGCCAACATATTTACGCAAAATTCACCACAATGTGATGTTTGAGAAATTCCCGATTCCTGTGAACGGCGTGGAATCTACTGATTTGGCTCATTTTGAACTGAAGCACTTACGGCTGCAATTCTTACTTCTTAGTAATTTTTAATAATTTCCAAAAGTTGCTCGTTCGTGAACTTTCACTATGATGAAAATGTGAACCTTGACTGACGTTGATAGATCAAGAAAACCGTTCAAGGGTGCGTTCGTATTAAAATACAAAATTGCTATGTCCCTGGAAAACCGTCCAAATTGTTATGTCCGATACATATACCTACTTTTTGCTGCTTATTTAGATGATGATTGGAATATTGTCAAATGAATCAAGTTTTTTTCATAAATACAGATTTTTCTGCGAGGGAATCCGGTTATTTAATTATTATCTCAAATACCATTTTTTATATAAATGTAAATTAATAAATTATTAGTTAAAAGTTTTGGGTTTTTACTTTATGTAAAATTACAACCGTCAATAAGTATTTTCAGAGTGGCACTCAGATTTTACTTAATTTAAACGTAATAATAATAATTTAACGGATTTGAGATCTCTGGTTTACTGTGCGTTTATACTCGCGGGAAATAGTGCGGCACTATAATACATCGCACTCGCTCCCGCAGGTATATATTCATAATTTTTTTAAGTTTAAGTTTTAAGCTTAGTTTGTGACGAAATCAACTTTTACAATCTAATCTTTATTTAGTAAAATTTGATTTCATTTGCATAAAGCAGTCTTCGACATTGAGAATGTAGATATGTGTCTTATTTCGGAAACACATTTTACTAAGCAATCCTACATAACATTTAAAGGCTATTGCGTATGTCACACTACTCATCCAGATAATTCAGCCAGAAGAGGAAGTGCAGTCATCATTAAAATAATATCCAACATTTTGAAGAAGCAAAGTATGAAAAAGAAGAAATTCAGGCCACAGTGGTTTATATAAAAACCAACAACTTTCTCTATTATTGTGGCAGGATTGTACCCATCAAGACATTCTATTAAAAACAAACAATACTCAAAGTTTGTTCTTCAAGCGTCTGGGAAAAAGGTACATAATAGGTAGTGACTTCAATGCGTAGAATACTCACAGGGGTTCTAGATTAACTGCAACTAAAGGAAAAAAATTACTGATTGCTATTAAAGAAAATGGTTGTGAATACATTTCAAAATAAAAACCAACATAGTGGCCAACTGACCCAGGAAAAATACTTGACCTGATCGATTTTTTTATAACCAAAATATTTATAATAATTTGATGAAAGTCGAAGAAAGCCAAGATATGAGCTCAGATCACTCTCCAATAATCCTAACCCTAAGCGAGTATACCAACCAAAAAGGGAATAATCCAGTACTAACCAACAAACGTACGAACTGGGAAAGTTTCAAAGTACACCTTTAACAAAGAATACTTTTGAAAGTACCTTTGAAATCTATGGATCAACTGGACAAAGAAGTAGAAAAGTTCATTACCATCATCAACCATCAGAATGGCAAGGTACTCCAGAAATCAAATCAAGGCTAAAAGGAAATAATTATCCAATAGAAATTAGAAATCTTCTTAGGAATAAACGAAAATCCATAAAAAAGTAGCACCAACTAGAGCTCCACAAGACAAAAAAGTACTAAACATCTTACTCAATAATTAACAAGAGAAATTCAGAAACTAAAAAATGAGTCAGTTAATTTCTACTTAAGTAAGTTGACGAATGACAGTAATACGGATTATTTGCTCTGAAAAGCAACTAAAACTTTGAAAGGGCCAATAACGCTGATTCATCTTATCAGGAAAATGGATGGAACATGAACAAGGAAAAACAAAAAAAACCTAAAGGATTTGCTAATCATCTTGAAAATATATTTCAACCTCATGAATGTCAATTACGAGAAACATTGAATGAAAACATAATACAAATTCTCAAAGATGTCACACCTACATCGCCGTACTGAAGTAACAAACGATATTAAAAACAATTTAAACTTAAAGAAAGTACCAGAGTTTGATCTGATTACGGGAAAAATAATAAAGCAGCTACCGAGAAAAGGTACGGCAAAGTTAACTAACATCATACACGCTGCATTCAGGTTAAAATATTGCCAAAACTTTGGAAAGTGGCTGAGGTTATCATGATTCCCAAACCAGGAAAACCTAATAATAACTAATTATAATTGAAAAAATAACCTAATTCTGAATCACCAATTTAGTTTTCGCAGTGAACACTCAACTATTGATCAAGTGCATAGAATATAACCAATATCATTGAGAAGACTTTAGAAGAGAAAAAAGTTTGTTCCACAGTATTCCTTGATGTAGTGCAGGCCTTTGACAAGGTTTGCACGAAGGTTTAATCTACAAACTTAAATTAATTCTACATAAATAGTACATCATAATATTGGAATCGTATATAACGGAAAGATATTTCAGGCTTAAGCAACAAGAAAAATCTTCTGAGCTTAAGGAAATAGGAGCATAAGTTCCACAAGTGTACTTATGCCACTTCTGTATTTACTATACACCCGAGATGTTCCAATCCCACAAAACAACTCGATAGCTACTTTCACAGTAGGTGATAACAACTCAGATACAACAGAGAAATTACAAACTGCCAAATATACAACTGGGCAAAAATGGCGCATAAAATTAAATGAAACCAAATCTGTACATGTCGACTGTACGAACAAGAGGCTAGTTCACAAACCAGTATATTTAAATAGTCAAGAAATACCACATGCAAACACTGCCAAATATGGTATGACATTAGACGCTAAGCTTCGCTGGAAAGCTCATGTAAAAAAGAAAAGAGACGAGTTGGGATTAAAATACAATAAAATGTATTGGTTACTGGGAAGAAACTCTCATCTAGCAATCCCTAATAAGCTTCTGATTTATAAGCAAGTATTGAAGCCTGTCTGGACTTATGGTATACAGCTGTAGGGATGTACCAAGCAGAGCAACATGGATATTAACCAACGATTCCAAAATAAAGTGCTAAGAAACATCGTCAATGCACCATGGTTTGTCAGAAATAGCGACATCTGCCAAGGTCTGGGCATAGAACCCATCAAAACCGAAATTATGAAATTTGATAGAAGTCATGAACAACGGCTACTTCACCATGTCATCATAGAGGCCATCCAGCCAAAAGTGTAAACCCTTTTGAGTTAGTGCAAAATCAGCTAAAATAAATCTCTATCTAGCGCGATCAAATAATAAATATCAAAGCTAAGGAGTACATCGATGGATGAACCATTAAATTTCAGTAAATTGTAGTAATTTAGATTGTTCCAAAATAAGAATGATAAAGATAAAGGTTACCTATTAAAGGTTTAATGGATAACGATGATATTGGTCTTCATCAATTGCTTCATTAAATCAGCACCCCAAAGAAATATTTTTATTTCACTTGTATATAAATTTCCTGAACTTGAATTGTTAATTAATACTTTCCGACCTTCTAAACATTATAAAACTTTATAATTTAATTTTTCCCGAGCTACTGAAAATAAATCAAATAAAAGGAATGCTTATGGTACTGAAAATTCTAAAATTATTTACTAGGTCTGTCAGAAAAGTGACGGTAAATTATCATTTAAAAAGCCCGGATCGTAAAAAGGGGTTGTGTTTTTTTGTTTCTAAGTTGGCACAACTGTCCTCTATCGTGACGTAAAATTTGAGAGCGATCTGTCATTTAGTTTGTTTACAGTGATCTATTTTGTCAGTTCACCTTAAGTGTGTTTTACGATTTTTATAATGAATAAAAATATCGAACAAAGAATTTGTCTCAAATTTTGAATTGCAAATGGGATTTCGTGTGCCGAATCGCTGAAAATGTTACAGAAGGCTTATGGTGAACCGACTTGAAACAATAACACGGGCATATGAGTGGTACATGAATTTTTTCGAAAACTTAATCGTAAATTCCAACCCCACATTCAAAGAATGCATTATAACTGCTAATGAGACATGGGTTGACATGCAAACCAGTCAACAAGTTTCGGAATGGCGCTTTCCAACTGAGCCGAAACCGAAAAAACCTCGTCAAAGTCGATCAAAAGTCGAGGTAATGTTAATTGTTTTCTTTGTTTATCGCGATGTTGTGCACTTGGAATTCTTGCCCGAAGGTCAGACGGTAAATAAAGAATATCATCTGGTTGTTATGCGGCGTTTGACAAAGCAGAAACAGGTCAAGTTTATGGAAAGAAAACTTATGGATTTAGTACCACGACAACGCATCATATTTTACGCATAATATGGCTCCAGCTGATTGTTTCCCTTTCCAAAATTCACATTACCACTTCGGGGCACCCGAACATGAAAGAGAATTCGCGGCGAGAACTGAAGTCGATTCCGGAAAATGTTTTGATGATTGGATTATTCGTTGGCATAAGTATGTATTATTTCGGAGGAGAACCATCCTCCCCCCCCCCCTCCTCCCAAGGGGATACAATATATTTGAATGAATAGTAGATATTTTATGTTTTAATGGCCAATTCCCATTACTTTTTTGACAGAATATAGAATGATTCCCAACACCAAACATCGTGACATGATAATTTAATGATGAGCTTATTCTTAGCTACATCTGCAACTCGAAAATTCATAATGAACCATGTTGTTCACATTTACTGAAATAATATTCCCAGCACCAGTGAATTTACTGAAACCAGAGGTGTTTTAATTGAAATTAAGTAATATCCCGTAAACCATTACACATTGAAAAGGTTTACATAGAGACATTATAAAATTGATTTTCAGATGGATGCAACATTAACTGCAGATTGAATTTGTTATCAACCATAGTTAACATTATTATATTTTTACCATCTAAGAATGCTGATTTTGTTGTGATTTTTTAATTTCATCTACAATTAGGAATATAAATTGTGATTGGCCTGTGCTATCCGACTTATTAATTATGTGTAAAGAGGGTGTATGGACGGAACCGAAGTCATCCGGAAACAAGTTAAGGCTTGCCTACATACCAAACAAATAATCAAATTAAATATCGATACTAACAACAAATCTGTTTTCTGCATACCACACACCCTTAAATTTAAAATAGGAATATGTAGTTGATTATTTTACATGGGAAAGTAATTTGCTCGTAGTAAATGAAAATATTATCAACCCTCAGAAGATAAATGTTTCTTACTAAAAGACATACTAGTCATCAGTTGTATGTCTTTTAGCTACGTATAATTGACTCGCATGTAATGGCTATAAAGTCTATGTTATATGTTCGTTAAAAGTATACACAGTAACACAAGTATCACAGTAATTCTTTTAATTTTATATATGTAGTCTATAGACTACCTAGTCTAGACTATAACCTGCACACTTCTTTTGTATTTTGAGTCGGAAAAATGAATAACATTTTGTTTGTTTTTGCCATCAAGTTGCAATTATAAATTAGGAAAAAACAATGATGACTTCTATTGCCAACTTAATCCTAGCTCCACATCCGATTCTAGATTTTCAATTACATTCATTCCAAACGAATGAATTATCGCTTACGCGAAATTATCAAACTCATATAATGATAATTAGATAGTAACGCCCAAACATAACTAACTTTATACCAAATCAAATAAAATTTAATCTTTGGTAAAGAGATTGTAGATATTTTGCCTCGAAAATCGCAAACAGATTTGCAAAAGTTGATCATTACAAAATATTAAAACGAGCAACAACGAGACGTTGAACCAAAATATTCATTCATCTTACAAACATCTTAACGCCATGCGCTTTACTTAATTTCTGTACGTTATGTAGTTAAAAAAATGTATGTACGAGTACATAATATATAATTACATAGATCTTCGAAAAAATAGTAAAAAGTAGCAATAGTAATGTTTTATAATTAATGGTGATTGGATTAAAACTTCAACCAATCACGAACCATGATTTATTATTAATATTATTATTACCAATTTTACTTGTTTTGTAAAAAATTGTGTATTTAGTGTGTAGACGCCTATTTTCTTTTTTCATTTTTTTTTATACTTAGTACAATTTACGTCTTTAGATGTTATACTTTTCTTCTGCTTCTTCCAATCTTCTTTCGCATTTACTGATGAGTGTAGTTACATTGTTTTGTTAATAATTTCTAAATTATAAATTCTAATCACATACGTACTATAAAAAAATACACACAAAACTTAGCAGACGAATTGAATTTAGTTATTACGGTTGAGATTATAGTTATTATTACAACTATTATTGTTATTTTATTAACTTTTTATTATTGCAACGTGACGTCATTTACTATTAATAAATCAAAACAATGTGGCAAACAAGTGATGCATTTAATCAATTTTATGCGGGACTTCTTCTACATTATTTATTGTAAATATTTAGATTTGGGCAATTGGCTTGGACCCACATCTGAATTATTACGACGCCATTACAGCCTGTGATCAAAATAATTTTTGATACCAATAACCACAGTAGATAGGTGCTTCATAACTGCATTGTAAATGGCTGAAAATTGAAAGGAATTGGGTGATAATAAACCGGATTGCAATAATAGCGCTGCTTCTGAAACCAATCTAATCCTCTGTGCAATAAATGTATACCATCCTCCCAATTTAATCACCTTTTGTCTGGAGCACTAGCTTTAATGTCGACTTTGTGAAACTAAGTGATTTATTGGAAAATATCGACTTTGACACCATTTTAAATAATAATAATGACATAGGAACACAAACTGTTAATTTTTACTCTGCAGTTTTTGATTGTTTTGAACAGTTCATTCTGTATACTCGCCCAAAACTGGGCTATTTAAATAGTTATAATGATGAATGTAACTATTTAAATAGTTATAATGATTTCAGTAGTTTGTCTAACGAACTTTATGAGAATTATATCAAACTCATGCAATCCAATCCAATCGTTCTCCTAAAAGTTGCTGGTACTTTATTAATTTAAAGAAAAAATCCGACGAAAACCCTTCTACTCTGAAGTATAAAGATCATTCCTCTAATAATCCTAAAGCCATAACAAATCATTTTGCTAACTTTTTCAGTCTGGCTTTTACAAAAAGCGATTTTGAACCCGATGAAGTTTACTTTATATACTTGAATAACTACTTTCAAACAACCTTAACTTCCACTTAAATCGATTATGAATCTGTGGTACAAAAGATTTCAAACTTAAAGATGATTTTTCATCCGGTCCTGACAGGTTTTTAGGATGATGGATGATGGTCTACCATCATCCATCATCCTAAAAAACTGCAGTGATATTCTTGTTCAGCCACTGACGGCACTTTTCCAAAAGTCGCTTTCGGTTGGAATTTTTCCATCTATTTAGAAATGTTCCTTTATAGTTCCGATTCACAAGAACGGCTCCAAATCAGACATCGTCAATTACAGACCGATTACAAAATTATCTTGTATTTCTAACCTTTTTGAAAGTATTGTGTATGATTCATTGTACTTTCATTGTAAACCGTTGTTTTCTGGCAATCAGCATGGTTTTCTCAAAGCACGGTCCACGACCACAAACCTTATTGAATTCACTTCACAAACATTTAATATGATAGAGGCAGGGAATGAGGTTGGTGGTATCTTCGCCGAATTTAGTACGGCGTTTGGCAGGATTTCTCATGAAGTTATCTTGTTTAAGCTTTGGGCTCTTGGCTTTCCTCCCCAAATTATCCTTTGGGTATCCGTTTTCTTATCTTAAAGACCGTATATATCATGTGCTGTTCAGGTCATCAGTATCAGCTCCTTTCTCAGCAACATCTAGAGGGACACTCTAGGTAGGCAGCCATCTGGAGCCGATTTTTTTCATTCTATCTATCAACGACGTTGAATGTTGAAATAAAAATTCATCGATCATCGTTTCTGTGACGTGAAGCTTGTTTCAAAAATAAACTGAAACATATCTTTAAAATTTCTATGATTGAAGTGACTTAATCTTCGTCGTGTTTCTGAGATTTCCGTAACTTTATGTAATACAGTTAGTTTTGTGATCTTATGCAATCGACATGTGATTGAATTTATTTTTGTTGTGTACCCAGCCACAAAAAGGAATTTTTTTCTGCTGATAATTTAAAGCATGCAGAAAATTTCTTAAGGGATTTGTAAAGATCTTAACGAATTTGTATGTGGAATATTATTCGGAAAATGTATCATCTAGAACTCGCTCAACAATTTTTTTCCTAATTTCGGCCTAATTATGGTGTTTCAGTTTCACGGCCAAAACTTTAGGTACTTCTAATTTGTTAACAATCTAAACCCTTACTGTTTTGGTAGCTAAGAACGTAACGAACGAAACACAAAATTTACCATTATTTTTCTGGTATGTAAAATCTTAAACAATTTGTTCGTGAAATCTTGGGAAAATTTATTTCTAGAAATCGCTTCACAAATTTTTTGGTAATTTCAATCAAAATAAGTTAGTTTTGTTACTTATCCTTGAATATACTTAGTATTTTCAAAACTTAGACCGACAAAGTTCTATAATTTAATTTGACCAAGATTACGTACTAAGATTGATTGGTTGACAAACAGATCCTCTATGATCTTTGCTATAAGATAACCACTCGAAATTTTTAATTGGTGGTCAAGTTGGAGTGCAGATAGCGGAATTACGGCAGAACTCACAGCCTGTGCCGTCTCTATATGCAACTTCAGCAAGTGATAACACCTCCTCCTCGCAGTGGCCAAAGGTAACTACCTCGTAACTGGGTTAGGCTAAGTGTGTGAGGGCTGTGGTCCTTCTACAGGGGCTACATTGGGCTAACATTCCAACCAGGAAAAAGCAATAACAACAACAAATACGAAACATCAACAAAAGCCTTGGATAATTAATTCAGATTTACAAGAACGACCTCGGACTCGAAATAAAAACCCAACGATTTAAAATTTGGAACATGGAATTTATTCAACTTACCGCCCCGAGAGCCTCAACCAACCCTTCGATCACAGCACAAGCTCGATCTAATTGCACTAAAAAAAACTAGTCTAATCGGCAACAATATCGTAGATCACAGTCGCCACGGATTTACTCTCGGTCAAGCAAATACCTCTACAGGTACGAGTTTGGAATTGGTTTTCTGATCAATAATCGCTTACGCCAATGTGTAACAGATTTTAGATTCATAAACAACCGGATGTGCTTATACTCAAATGCACACGCATCATTCCAATATGTTATTAGTGAATGTACATGCCCCAACGGAGGTGAAATCAGAACATGCTAAAGACACTTTCTATAACGACCACCTCGAAAGTGTTAAACTAAATTCTACAACATAAATATTGTTTTGGATGACTTCAACACTCAAATCGACAATGCAGACAGCTAGTTATCCTATCTAATCTGGTAGTAGCCTCCACCTAGACAAATTCATAAAGACACATGGAGATCAAACGATGAAGCTGCGGAAAATAATCCTAATGTCCAAAAGGCATTTTTCTAACATCAAAGATATTAAGACCAAATGCGGTGCCAACATCGATTCTGACACTTTCTGGTAATTGCGAAATATGCCAACACTGCTCCCAACGAATCTCACGTTTGAATACCGAAGTATTGAACAATCAAGTTATCTGCTGCACTAGCTTCGAAGTTGGCTCAGGAAGCTAGTGTATTAAAAACCTGGACAACCAACCTCTATCCCATTCTGAGGAAGAATAGTGGAACATAGTGAAATTGGTGATAACAAATGTTTCAATAACAAATCGAGCTAAAAAATACATCTAGACCTATGAAACACATGCCTGGAATGAGAATCATCTAACTCCAATTCAAGCATAGGATCCGCACGGAAACGGAATCTGTATCAATCAACAAGGCAGTCACATAACAACTCAAGCAACTAGTGATAAAATCGAAGCTGCCAAGGTATGGGGCAAATACCGTTCTATAAAAGAAATCGCTACCAACTTCCATCCACATAGTAGCGCTATTCGCAACGAATCTGGAGAGTTACAAATGGACACAAACACCGTCCTAGCAGTGTAGCGAAATTGTTTCTCGTTACTTTTAAACATACAGACGTTATCCTCTAGCGCGCAACCAACGAACGCCATGTATCATTCTGATATGAATGTAGAAATGACACCTCCACCCCCTTGATCTTACCATGAAGTGCGTAGTACCTAATCAAATATGAAAAATTATAAGGTACCTGGTGAGGATGGCATCTGTAATGAAAAGCTCAAAACAAAATTAAATATCTACAGAACGCCAATAAGACCAGTAATAACTATTGATGGTGAATCGTGGACGCAAAAAGCATGGGACAGAAAAAAGCTTGCCGGTTTTGAACGCAAGTTAGTTCGAATGATGCTAGGTTTTAATTAAAGAGGGACAAATGTACCGGATGTGCCTGAATCTCGAGATCAGAAATGATCTGAACAATATCAACATAATCGGAATATTCAACCCATCAAAACTTAGATGGCTCGGACACGATCTACGTTCCAAAAATCTTTTCCAAATTTCCCATGTAAAGTCAGAATGATCTTGGCTATTACAGAAACAACTGAACATATTGGTTATCTGTGGAAGTTTATGAAACATTGACCAAAATCTGAAAAGAATTTTTTCGGTCGCAAAAACTCATAAAATTGACCATTTCGGTTTGCAATTTTCCAATCCAAAGTTCCAATTCTATGCTACTAAATAAGTGGACATGTAGCAAACACATTTTATTAAACACTTGTTTTTTTATTTCGCAAAGTTGCGAAATGTGTGAGGTTTGTGTTTATTAAGTGTTAGTGTGTTTCGCCAAGTGTTTACGGCAAATAGTTTAAACAGTATTAAGTGGACTTGTATCGCGCAGCATGGGCTGATTCAGAACCTCGTCCAAAATACGTAGTACAATTAAAATATAGACAAAACCAAGACCAACAAAACTCACTTTAGAATTCATATCCAAAACTACAAATGGAATTTAAATAATTCGTAAATAAATGGTGAAGTTGCGTCTATTATTTGAAAATTCTAAAATTCGTTATACCGATTTGATACACTAAAATGATTTTTTTGGGAGAAATGAGGTACAAAAATAAATTAAAGATGCCCGCTGGATATTCAATATCCACAGAAATTATCTTTTGTGATAACACTGCCTCTTATGGCGAGTAGCTTAACCTCTAATTTTCTGCTGCAAAATTTTCCACTATTTTATTCAGCACCAAAAAATAAAAATAAATATATTTGAATAAAATTATAATAAAAAGTCTTTAGTAAATTCAAATTCCAGTTTTACAAAGCTTAACTTTCGAAGATCACATAAAAAATATCCAAATTCGCTAAACATTATGGTGACAAACTATGCTAATTTATTTATCAATTTAGAGTCTCTTATAAATTGTATTCGCATGTTCAGTTAAATTATTATATTGGATGTTTGCTAATTGAGTATAGCAAAAGTTTGTTTTAACACGTTTGCCACTAAACGTCACTTATATGTGACACACTAGTTTCAGAATAAACTCACGTCACAAATATGTGAAACAAAATGCTACAACTTCGTATTGCTATAATTTTGTTGTGGTTTGTGATATGTGTTTTTACTATGCGCGATATTTTATAGGAGTGTGTGACACGTATTTGTGTCGATCATTTTATGTGTACGAGTTTTTTTATTGCAATATGTTTATTTTTCTGGGACACCCCGAAATTCTACTTTTTGGAAAAAAATAAAACCATATTTTTTTTAGTTTAGTGGTTAGTGTGGCAGACCTGTCAGTACTCAATTGATCAAAGATTTTTGCATCGTTTAGATGTATTTTGCTTGTATTATTATTGTAGTTTAAATGTGTAATTCGATATTCTAAAGCAGTGTTTTCCAACGGGGGTCATACAGTCCTCCCTAGGGAGGCATACCATATATCTGAGGAGCCATATGCTAAATTCATAAATTAGGGGGCCTTGGATCACGAAAAGCCCCTCCCCCCTCCCTGTTTAATGCCACGAAAATGTTGCCTTGAAAATTTTATTTATTACTAACATAAATATGAAATTAAGATGTAAAAAATAAGGTTGGGAAACACTGTTCTAAAGTGTTGTGCCTTGTCTAATTATTTACATAGGAAACTTAGTATTTTTTAAGTTTAAAATAATTAAAAATTATTGATTTTATTGTTATATTGTACCGATTGAAGGTAAGAATCGATAAATTTTTGTAATTTTTTGACAACATATTATTCAATTCATAAGGGCAATATTCTGCATAATGGAGAAACGGAGTAAGCGAAAAGCCTCTCTCTAGCAAACTGTTGAATCCACATTAGAATCAAGCAGCAGCGAGATTGATTTTGAAGACTCTGGAAGTAGCGTTCGTATCTATGATGCCGCACCCGAAAGTGACTCATCTGAATTCTCAGGAGCATTGGATTTCCAAGATTTTGGTAATGTTGAAGTAACTGATAATGACGTATGGATGGATGTTGAGCCTGAAAACAATAATATTGTGTTTACGGGTGCTAAAGAAATAGTTATAGATCTACCATCCAATGCAGAACCAATTGAGTGAAGAAAAATGTTGATGAAGATTTAGTGGCAAAAATAGCAATGTGGACTAACGCACGCGCTAAACTTATTTTGCTCATAAGGCACTACAAGCAAAATCTAATGTTAGCATCATTTTAACATATGTTATAAAACGTAAACTAAAAGCATGCGAAATTTCATCAGGGGCGTAACCCAAAAAATATTAATGCCTTGAAGTGGAAAGGCAAACGTGACGTGTTAATGATCTCTTCAAACCACAACGCACACGTCGCAAATTTGATGACAAAACGAAACAAAGAAGAGACTAAGCCAAAAATTGTTGCAGACTATAATGAATACATGTCGAGCATCAACAGGGCTGACCATATGGTTTCATACTATGCTAGTCCAAGACGCTCCATCATGTGTACATGAAAGTTTTTCCACTTGCTAGATATATGCATTTGGAACTCGTATTGGATTTACGGTAAAATCAATATAGACTGACCATTGAATTTATTGGAGTTCCGAGAAAAAATCTACAACCTTCCGCTTAACAACGGCCTTCCAATTCAAGTCAACCAATAATGGGACATTTCCCAGACGTGGTAAAGAGCCGCAAGAGATGCCGCCATTGTATCAAAACTGGTAAGAGGTCTGCGCCGAAATACGTTTGTTGTATTTGTAAAACCAACGAAGGCGAGGAGATTGGATTGTGTTCATATCCGCCATGTTTTAGAATTTTGGCACACTGAATAAATTTTCGAAATTTGTTTTACTTTTTTACGAATTACGCTTTGATTTTAAGTTTAGGATAAAATATTTAAAAAATATAACCATAACATATTTGATTTTATTTGAATAAATTTAACTAATGTATATCACTTATATGTAGTGTGTACAACATCCCAAAGTGTTATGTAACACATATGTGTAACATATACTGTACCTCACGGGAGACTTATGTCGCATATACGTGACGTAACAACATTCGAAGACACATGTCACTCATATGTGTCGCATACATTGTAAAAATTTAAGACTCATGTCGCATATACGTGACGTATCGGCATTCAAGGGCTCATGTCGCATATATGTGACGCATCGAGGTCCCCAAAACTCATGTCACGTATAAGTGACTTGTTATTGTTTACATGGGAGTTTTGTCTGAAAATCGATAAAATGGTGAGTAACAAAAATTGTTTCTGCTGTCTCATAACTCATAAGAATGCAATCTCTGCGCCAGTTTGACAGACCTATTCTTAGAAATATTCCAACAGGTTGGCAAGAAATTATTCTCGGTGGTCAAACATAGAAAGCTCTGTAATTGTTTTGAAGACCTTCTGTTATTGTTAAAATATTTTCCTTTTGACATTTGATATTAGTCACATTTAAGTTAGGACACAAGCAAATTATGCGTAATTTTGTTTGTAACTGTTAGTTTTGTGCTAGTTTTTTGTTTAAATTGTGTGGAAAGACGAACGTTTTCAGTATATTTTATCTTTTTAATTCCATAAAGGAAAGAAAGCTGAGACTCACGAAGAGTGTAACATGTAAAGTTTCTCGTGCAGATTACTTAGCGAAACGTACCTGTCAGAATTGGTTTAAAAATACCATTAAAATTTCGCACCGAAATCACACCTAGTTTGCCAGATCCCATGTGCTGGATTTCTTACTAGAAAATGTCGATAGTTCTCAGTGTTTTTTTGAGGAGAATTTTTTCTGTTAACACATGGGAAGATGTTTTTTGGGGTTTCAACCTTCCTTTTTTTTGTACGTGACGTTTTAATATCATATTTATATAACATAATGATTTTTGTATACAAACACAGCACATGTAGGTGGAAACAAAAAGTAGACTATTCTTCATTTTCGAACTTCTCAAAAATACATCATCGTTATGATCATGCCCTTTATCTTGCATTTCGCGAGTACCTTTACTTTTATAATGTTCATTTTAATTACTTAGTTCCTGCTGGTTCTACTCATAACGGGGTTTATTTTAATAACACAAAAAAAGAATTAGATTATATAAAATTATAGACCCAATGATAAGTGTTCTGCGTCGGCCTATTTTAAAAACCACTCATTATAGTCATATTTATGTAGCGTAGCGTCATACAAGAACATATAAGCCATTTCTTTCGAAATTTACATTTTTGATAGCTCTTTCTTATCAAAATTTTATTATCAAAGAAAATTTTAAAACAAAATTTGGGTTAAAATGTCAAAGTAGTTAAACAAAGTAACGACCTTTTATATGAATACAAACGTTCAGCTACTTTTTTTTTTAAAAGAAAAATTATTTTACATTAATTTTTTCTTTTGTTTTAACTTTGATGCTATTTTATTTTAAGAATAAAAACAATGATTTTGCTCGTATAACTAAAAAAAACACAACAAAAACAATAATACAAGAAATTCATTTGAGTTAAAAAGAATTCTTAAAATCGTCATAAAAATGAAAAGAATAAAATAATTTCAATTGTTTTAGGTTACTTAACTTAAGTTTAAAAGTTTAGTCGATTAATTGTTTTTATTTTTGAGTTTTTTAGAATAGAATGTCAAATTGGATTACAAGAGTGTAATAAAATCGACTACACACACGACTTACGAGTATGTTTATACATACATATGTATGTAATTTAATTTCTTATTTCTAATGTTTCTCTTATTATACGTTTAATTGTAGAGTCAAAGTTAATTAATTGTTTGTGTTCTATGTGAAACCTGCACATTTATAGTACGCCAAGACGCATTAACACAGAAAATTGAATATGTCTTTTGTTCAGATTTTATCGGATTACAAAATTTACTATACTTAAAAGCTTGTACTTTTCAAAAGTGCCGAATGTTAGATTGTGTAAATGTTTCACAAGTACGAGTACACATATACATGATTAATTGTGCGCAAATAGATTTTGTTAAGTGGTCATTAATTTCTTTAAATGGATTTGATTGATTAGAATTAAGTGTCGACACTTGAAGTGGTATTAAATTTCGGGATGACAAAACACGTAGGCAGGTTATGAATGTTTGGGAACACGGTAAATGATAGGTAATTTGAAATTGTGTTACCTGGTTTTTCGATGTTCTAATTTCTTTTCAAAATTTTCTTTATATTTTATTTTTCTATCTACCTAGAATAGGTACATATTTACGTTTTGAACGCAGTGAAGTTTAGTAAATTTAGGAAGGTCATATTTATTGAATTATTAAAATCAATTATATTGCATCCAGCACATGTAGAATTCTACATCTGTTTAAACTACAATTTAAAACTAAAAATTATGAATGAGACGTATGATACAATTATTTACGCCCAAATTACCAATTTACAAGTAGCCTACCTATCCCTATTAAAACAACTCTGACATCAGCATTTTGCGATCAGCAACCAGCATGATTTTACTAAAAATGCAATAAGGTAAAATAATAAAAATAATAAAATATCACCCTCCTCCTGGATGTTAGCTCAGCCGATTCTGAGAAAGGTATTTTATTGCAGAAGCGGAATAACTCCAAACAATTGTCGTTTTCTGAAAAGGTTTTCGCATATTGTTGTATGTACATATGTATGTATTTTGTTACAAGTAACATCCTCTATACCAACAAAAGTTAAAGTTAATGTCAATTGTAATTTTTAAGCTTTTAGATAAAAATTTTTTTTTTTTATTTTTTTAATTTATGCCATCTTTTCTGCGGCCGAAGCACCCCCTGCTCTTTTGCGGTTGATTTTCCCGTCTTACGTCACGCAATTCCTGCCAAATCGAAGACGTACGGCTATAGGACTGATTTAAGTTACCATCTGCGCATTGCATAGCTCCATGTCAGCCTATAGTTCTTCACAGATCGATCGTAATATGTTGATGAAAATTTCCTTTTGCATCCTGCCCCTATCGTGATTCGAGCCCGGTACCTCCCGATCCAAACGCCAAAGTTTTAACTACCGTGCCATTTGGTCGGTAGATAAAATTTATTTATTTAAGCTTTTTGCTTTTCAAATATTCGCCTAAATGTTGATAAAGAAAACATAAGTACAGTTGAAATGAATAGTGTGTCTGCGATATAGACAAAAAAATATGCGTAACATGCGAATGACGCCAACTGTGCCGCATTACAGCGGCGAAAAGTCTACAATTTGTGAATTCATTTTATAGACCACTGTACCTTTTTTCTTGTAAGCCAATTTCTATAAAGTTACAGCTATCGCACTAAAATTCATGTAACTAAATCAAATATTTGAAGAAAACAAATTTTGTTTATCTTTAATCTGTTTTGGGGCCTAGGTAATATCTCACCAGGTGTCTTAATTGATGAAATATCCATTTTGCATACTGCCCTTATCGGGAATCGAACCCGGTACCTCCGGATTCAAACGCCAAAGCTTTAACCACCGTTTGGTCGGTAAAAAAACATTATAACTGTCCTTTGAACTCTGATTAAATTATAGGTATGTATGTGGTAACCCCGATCACACATCACATTAATTAAAATTTTGTAATAATTTTTTAAGTTACGCATTTGACCTTCTTTTATCTTATATTACGTCCTCTGATTAGGTTTTTCTACTTTTTCGAATTGACGATGGTAGTATTACCATTGCGACTTTGGAATCCGAATATTTTCTGTAATCCCAATATAATTTAACTAGCATTCTAGGATTTTGAGAAAACTATGCGTTTTTGGTAACGAAGCCCGTTTGGCCGTCTTAGGAAATGCTAGCTTCTGGAACTGCAACTTTTTTTGTGCCTGTAACTAACTCCACAAGAGCGCAAAAAATCTGTTTAGTCGAAACCATTTCAAGACAATCATGACCACCATTGCAAATCGAATAAGCTACGAGATCTTCCAAATGATTAAACAAGAATATGCTTATCACCGCACAAGTAAAGTTACTAAAATAATTAAACAAAACAAATTGTTTATAAACTTTCAAAAATTAAAACATTAAAACGCCTTATTAAAACTTCATGGATCCGGAGTAGCGGATATTTTTAAAACTAAAACTAGCTATCCATTCACATTTAGATTATTAGCTGGTGCGCCTTAAAATTGGGTTTACTTACTTTTCATAAAAGGAATAAATACGAGAAAGTATTAACTAAATGGAGTACTGTATTTACTAAATGATTCACTGAGTATTTACTGAAAATTCATCATTACTTAATGATGAAAAATATTAATTTACATATACTCTTACTTACATGAAATGCAGGATTTATCGCAGATCAACCGAACCGGTTAATTTTTATACGCGAGGAGATCCGATTACCAAAAGCTGGCGATAGTTGGTTTCGAACTAATGAAAATTAGAATTTTTCAATGAAATATTGGTTTTTTATCCGACTGCAGTGACCAACTATTCTGTTCCACGCATAAACCGATATAGCCATTTACTCGTATATCTTTTTGGATCGTTCCGTCTTCTTTCTTTATATAAATAATTTTTTCTGAAAAGTGGCCAATTAGGGCGGAAAAGCAAAGCAGTTTTGGTGAAATGTGTAGAAGCTTACATGTGATAGACACCGAGTGTCAAGTCTAAGACTCAAACTAAAACGTTTTGTTTTTTAAGTATCGAGCCCTAATACCGCCCTCAAAATAAAAGAATCGTTACAAGAAATTGTTAAATGTTTCATATTACGATTAAGGAAAGTAGTGCATTTCAAAAACTATAATTTTTTAAAGAAGAGGTACCATTTCCGAAAATTCTAAAATTTCTTTTAAACTGTGAAATTTTAGAAAACTTCATCGAAAATTAATTATTTTCTCTGTGTATATCCTTGTCCGTAAATTTTACACTGTTGTACGATTGGGCCGTGCAAAGGCTCTCTAACGACGAATCATGATTATTGAATTCAGTAATTTTTCTTTAGAATTTCGGGCATGAGTGATAAAAGTTAATTCACTTCACTGCAACACACAAGAGATAGAATTTCTTCAACATCCATACGTAGTCACAAATCATCAAGAAAAAAAAATGTATATACGCATAGTGCATATGAGTGGTATGGCAAATGCATATAAAACAACGATTTTGATGATGATAATGATTATTATATATGATCGGAGGTGATCGTTGATAATGGTGATGATGATGACGATCGAAGAATAAGAATATAACATATACAATAAGAAGTATATGGAGGAAAAAATTGTCGTCTCGATTTGAGCATTTAATATATTAAATTCCAATTCGTCGTTTGATTTTTCTTATTAAATCGATCGACGATGATAATAATAATAACAATAATAATAATCAACAGCACATTGACTTCCAATTAAATCGTTACAGAAAAATTATAAAATACAAAAAATTATAATCGATTCCGCTGGTTTTGATGATGTTGCGCGATCTTCGCTGTGTACAGAAAATGATAATGTTTTCAAAATTACTGATGATGATGGGGATATATTGATTGGCAGGGATCATGTTGAGTATGTGCAGTTGTATTACATATATGACGTGATTCAACATTCTGTATTTTTACATTTTGGAAATAATCATAAAGATCACTATTTTATTTGATCTTTAGGGAATAATGCTGCCGACAGATACAAAATATTTTGAAAATCACGACAACGCGTTAAAGAGCCAAGCTCGAGTTAATTTTGCTAATTAAAAATAGAGGGGTGTATATGTTGTAAATATACGTAAAACATGAAAAATAATCATTTCCACTTGAAATTGAGAAAACCAACAGGTACTATACTTTTGTCGAAAATTGTTTAGAATGTTTCTGTTCAAAGCCGTTTTCCTCGTGAATGCTTTACTTTTCACAACTATTAGGTGTATGACTTAATTTTTACTGGTTTTTCAGCAAATTTAATCTTGGAAAAATTGTTCATCGATTTTTATGACCTTGAGCCATCTCTCAGGTAACATACCGATGCCGTCGCGAAAGAAACTTGGAGGACTCGCTGCGATAAAGTCATGTTGAACTGATTATCGAATAAGGCGTACTGCATTGAGATGGGGCCAAGTCTAATGAATATGCCGCGTGTGGGAGAACTTCCCATCCCTAGTTCAAGAGAGTCTTCTGAGTCACGCGAGCAACGTGAAGTTGAGCGTTGTCATGCAGCAGTATGACTTGCCTGCTTCCTTGACCAGTAAATGGCCTTTTCTGAACAAGTTCTTCGCTTAGTTTGCGCAATTATCGTCTGTAGTGATATGCAGTCACCGTCTGACCAGTTTCCAGGAGTTCGTAATAAAGCTCACATTTCATATCGCACCAGATGTACACACAAGATCCTTCTTTAAGTGGATGTTCTGTTTCGGCGTCGCAGTCCTGGGTTGCCCGGGATCTATCCACCATTGTTTTCGTTTGTTCATACGTTTACCTGTTCGGTCAACACATACCCATTTGGTACAAACGGTTGGAAATGGCTGTTTGAGTGACTCCTATAGCTGACATGCAAGCTCTAGTTGCATTTGCGTTGCGTCTTCATCCAGTAGAGATTGTAATTTTGCATCTTCAAACTTTCGAGGTTGCCAGTGCGCGGCTGGTCACTAAGTCCCATTCTGACCCTAAATTTTTTTTTCTGATTTTCTGTTTGTGTTAGTGCACAACACGAGCCGCACTTGAAATTATTACTGCAAACGTGCTGCAAAATACCCCCACTTTAAAATTTAGTGGTATATATAGGCGAAGAGGTAAGTGACGTAGCAAAACGCATTGGGCTGCCGCACATACACACGATTTGACAAATGGCAGACATGCTTTGTGTAAAATGTTAGTGCAATCTCAATTCCATATTTGCATGCAAGAAAATGTCAATTGCGTTCAGTTTTATTAAAAAATAAGCACAACAATAAAGTGAAATAAATACATATACGAATATATTTAGGTCCTTTCTGAAACGGCGACTTATTGCATACTAATTCGTTATTGGCGGCCATCTTATACAAGTATGCAAAACCATCCGAATAGAAAATGCATCCATATTTACTGTGAAATGTAATTTGGCAGCATCGTTTTGTTTCTTAGTATAGGTGTGGTATAGTAGTTATGATTACCTATTATTACTTATCAGTACAAAACATACTAAACACTATTTAAAAGGTAATGCTAATGAGGAATGTTTCATCAGTTTGGTTCAGGTCACCATCATGATGGTAGCAATGATGTATCATTAAAATTCGATGCCGGTTAGAATGCCGATTGACTAAATTTGTTGTGTGCGTCAATCCTTACCGGCGGGCAATTAATTTATTTTACCAGTGTAGCTTTTGGTATGTAAACCAAACAAGAGATATTTGAAGGTTATGTTTAAATTTCGATCGGCGTGCTCTTAATTGATAGAAATGAAGTATCTGATATTCCATATTTTTATATAATTTGTGACCGATGTTCACAAACCCAAAATGTTAACATTTGAAAATTTAACGCTAACCCTAATCTCAAAATTGCATTTCACTATGTAGAATCACAAAATCCAACTATAGCACCAGAAACACAAATAGATATTCTAGTTTTGACCTCCAAAATACAGTTGCAAATCATCAGGATAAAGATAACGCCGACAATTCTTAATTATCCACTATAGACCATTTACCTGTATATTAGCTTCTTTCCTTTAAACTGTCTCAAACGATAATCAGCTATTCTCGATAAGACGATAATCGTTTTAGGGAGAGGAATTTTAAAATTAAAATAAAAATAAAAGATTTTCTCAAAACCAAAAATGCTTGCGATGCACCTACTAAATATGCCATTTAAATTTTAAAAAAAGGTTTAAATTTTATATGGAATATTTTGAAGATTTTACATTTCACACATTTTGTGTTTTATGAAGTAATTTGGTTTCGTTTGACCGCAAAAAAATGTCATCCGTGTCAAAAGTGTTCGTAAACCAAATCCACATAAAATATTTTTTTGTTTTGATGTCTTATAAAATGTCTCAAAGATATAAAGATAACTTGTACACAACAATTGTTATATTCGTTTGTTTTTATATATAGTACTGATGCGATGACGATTATGACATTAATTCGTTTGAATCCAAAATCTAATTTTCTTTATAATTTCGTAATTCGAACTAAATGTTTAGTTAGATGTATGGGTTATTATTTTTAGCGGTCACCGGTAAGATTTGGCTCAGTTTTGAAAAAATGTTTTAATCCTGCATTATCAGCTTACGGATTTTGTGAGCTGTATCAATATCCCCATGTTTCACACATATCATGCCTTCTCAAACTTTATATTTCTGCTCGCATTAGAAGTTTTTTGTTTTTAATTTTATTTATTTTTTGTCACCAATTCGCTTTATTATATTCTTCTCGAACACATCTCAATGAAAATGGAAGAAATTCCTTTAAAAACATTGACATCAAGAAAATTATTTTGTTCATATTCCTTGAACGGGCAATTCCAAAATAAAAACAAGACAAAAAATTTAAAATCCAAGCAAAAAGCCTTTAGTGCTTCATGTACTGCTCAATGATAAAAAAACAAAAAATGTTAAAAAAATTTTATTAAGAAAAAAGCAAACTAAAGGGTGTTTTTTTAAGAGGTTGCCGATTTTTTTTTTGAATAAAACACATATAAAATTATGAAATGACCAAAATTTTTTTTTATTTGGTAGATAATTTTTTGGCATTTAACATTTAAACACAATTTCTGGCATATGGCTACCACGACTATTTTTCACAAATGTCATTCTGGAGGTCCAATTTTCCAGCACTTTTTCAAGCATTTGAGGGCGTATGTCAGCAATGACACGTTGAATATTGGTTTCCAAAGCGTCAATCGATTGAGGTTTATCCACATAAACCAATGACTTCACGTATCCCCACAAAAAGTAATCGAGTGGCGTCAAATCGCACGAACGCGGAGGCCAATTCACCGGACCATTTCTCGAAATAATGTTGTCGTTGAAAGTTTCTTTCAATAAGTCGATTGTTTCACGTGCTGTATGGCAAGTGGCACCATCTTGTTGAAACCACATTTCATTCATATCCATATCTTCAAGATTTGACAACAAAAACTCATTTAACATGGTTCTGTATCGATTTCCATTCACGGTAACGCGTCGTCCTTCCTCATTTTTAAAGAAATATGGACCGATGATCCCACCAGCCCATAGACCGCACCAAACAGTACATTTATCAGGATGCATTGGTAATTCTAGAACGGCGTGTGGAAAATCTTTGCTCCAAATGCGACAATTTTGTTTGTTGACGTATCCATTTAACCAAAAATGCGCCTCATCACTGAAGAGAATTTTACGGTAAAAAAATGGATCTTCGTTCAATTGATTTAACGACCAATCACTGAATTCACGGCGCAAACGATGGTCGTGTGGCTTTAATTCTTGCACCAATTGAATTTTGTATGGCACCAAACCCAAATCTTTACGTAAAATTTTCCATAAAGTCGATGGACAAAGTCCAATTTGCTGAGCACGACGACGAATCGATAAATTGTCGTTTTCTTCGACACTGGCCTCAACGACAGCAATATTTTCTTCTGTACGAACTCTTCTCATTCTTGTCGGTGGCTTGGCATCCAAAAGAGTGAATGTAGACCGAAATTTGGTAATTACGTTCTTTATGGTGGTCTCTGACGGACGATTATGTGCACCATAAAATTCACGAAGTGCTCTATAAACATTTTTAATTGAACACTGATTTTGAAAATAAATTTCCACGATTTGAAAACGTTGTTCTGGAGTTAACCTATTCATAATGATTTGCCAAACAATACTGAGTAGAAATGCCACTTTGAGCTGTCAAAACAACTGTCATAAAATAAAACGACATCTATCGGAAAAACAAACCTCCTAAAAAAACACCCGTTACAACGACGAAAAAATCACGGATGGAATAGAAATTTTTCTTTATAATTTTTCTTTTCTTTTGTCTTATTTCTTATTTATTTATTTAATTTAATGTAAAATAATTCAGTAATTAATCATTTTCTTGATTTTATTCTATTTACGTATCTGCACTTTTTTCCTCTTGCCAACATTGCCTGATGTGTTGTTGCTTTGTATATTTTTCCCATAAAGAACGAACACAATTTTCTTGAGCGCAAAAAATAATACAATCATGGTAATCATAATGATCATCTTAGGTGATGGCGGTTCTTAAGTTGGAACTTTTCTGTTTCCTATCTGAGCCAAATTCAATTTTATTTTAAGAGACAATTAAAAATTTTAAAAATAATTCTTCAGGATATTTTTGAAGTTGCCCTCCTTTGATAAATTAAAGTCAAATAGGCCGTCGACGATGTTGAAAGATTTAGACAACCTATTAATAGGGTTATTTTCTCTCTAAAAACTCATGGTTTCGAAATGTTCTGCAAGGCACATGAATTGATATGTTTTCCATAATGTAAGGTGACCAAGCAAAACGTTACCAATAAAAGCCGCGCCTAAGAGAAGTCTTCTATTTTCAAGAGAGTAGAGTTAACAGAGTAGGAGAGTACGGAGCTAACCTAGCCACATTTTCATGGAATGTTAAATTGTGGTCGTAATCCCAATCACTTATCTTTAACAATAAAATCAGAAACTTCTTTTGAATGCTTCCAGTTCTTTTAATGTGTACAGCATAGTATGGATGCCACACCGACACATCGTATTCTAGTTGTGTTCGAACGTAAGCGAAATAGAGTGAACATAAGGTTTGAATATCTTTAAATTCACCTGTCCATTTTTTAACAAATCCAAACATGACATTCGCTTTCGCTATACAATTTTCAATATGCCTATTTAAACTGACGTTTTCGACAAATGTAACACCTAAATCCATAATCTCATTGACTCTTTGCAATACTACGTTGTTGATTTTGTATGAAGTAATTAACGGATTTATCTTACGATGGAAAGACATGATTTTGCATTTCTTAATATTTAAGTAAAGCGAGTTTCGAACACACCACTCACTTAATCTATCGATGTCATCTTGAAGTTTCTTCGTATCTAGCACTGCATTAACAGTTCGATAAATTTTCACGCCATCAGCAAATATGAGCACGTTTGAGTTTTTGATTATCTCGGTTATTTGATCTATGAAAACAATAAATATCCACCACTGAGGGTGGAGTGCATTTTGTGGTTTACAGCACATAGGTACATAAAGTTCGAAGGCTTTGTTCGATTCTAGGTAACTTTGTAGCCCAGCACGGTTTGTTTTTTTGAAGTTATATTTGATTGGTTGTAGGCCTTCCGAACTCATCATTAAATTAGTTGAGTCAAATGCGATGTCTAAAGATTTGGGATTGATACCATTTATGATAAAAGGTTACACGAATACTGAAATTTTGAAAGTGTCAATATTGTTGCTGAAGACAAGATCCAGTAATCTATCACGATTATTTGGTGCAAATTATAACCAAGTATGGCGTCCACAAATAAAGATGCTTATGTACATATAGTAAGTAGGTACATGCATATTATATAAATGATTTTCATCATATGCGCTCAACATGTGTGGATATTTGCGGCAGATGAACTTTCGAATCTGAAAAATAAACTTGAAGGCATTCAAGTTCAATAATATTATATAAAAACGAACGAATATCAGACATAAAATGTTCTAGAAATCGTATACGTATTCTAATATGGCAAAAATGGCAGAATCTAGCTAATTCAGAATTGGCTCCATCGAACAACATAGTCTGGTAAATGAACGAATCTCTGATATAAAATATATTACCAGTTTCTCCAAAAAGAGATCATAAAATCTGGAACTTCAATTAGTGCAATTCTGTCATCGAGCCAACGACTTGTGACACGTTGCTTGTCCTGGTGCAAGAACAACCTTTTCTTTTGCATGTTGAGCTGTTTTCTCGCAATTTCTTCAAACGCACCAATAACACCACACAATATTCGCTGTCGATGGACTTTTCTTTCTCAAGATAGACGACGAATTTCACAACCCGAAATACGGAGGCCAAAACCTTGCGGGCTCCTATCCACTCAACTGACTGCCGTTTTAATTCCGGAGTGTAGTGGTGGATCCATGTTTCATTCACTGTCACATAGCGACGCAAAAATTGTGTTTATTACGGTTAAACAGCGCTCTAAATCATCGACGCGTTGCTGTTTTTACTCCAATATGAGCAGGTGCGGCACCCAATTTGAACACAGCTTTTTGGACAAATGTTCATGTAAAATTATGTATACGCTATATACCTTCTGATATCTTTAAGATCTCATCTTCCTCACGCAACTGAGATTTATCGTTTAGAATTCGTTCTATAATTTTTTCAGTTTTCTCGCCCATTTAAATTCTTTACAGTTTCTGGCCAATATCTCAAGAAACCCCCACAAGTAACCAATAAGTACTGTAGTTTTCCTAATACCAGACTTAATATGACCCTATCTTTGCGAAACAACTGATCTTTCTTACTTGTCCATTTAGATTCGCAATGCAACCTGATCCACCAGCGGCGCTGTTCTACAAAAAGCAGCTTACAAAATAAAGCATAAAAGCTTGAAGATTGATATGCATTTACAAAAATACAGAAGATGTGCTAGAATGATATTTATGTAGTTCGCTGTTTATTAAGCGTATAGTATCAAATTTGTTTTATTAAAATGTCAATATACAGTACATATAAGGGTTATACGGAGCTAGTACACCTGGCCTTTCCAGTGGAGTAGATTAAAGGTTGTTATATTTCGGCCGCACGTACATCACAATCCAGATCAATCGCAGGAACAGACAACTCCAGGGTGAAGTAGATCATAGTAAAATGACGCAGTTCATCATTAGGCAGGTATTAATTTTTCCTTATTTTCGGTATCCCTCTTTCTAATTCCGTTATATCGAATGTTGTCATAATGTTAGAACCAGGAGTATCCATTGATTTTGAGCATGATTTAATCCAGCGGTTTATTGAATTTTTATTAATCTGACCTAGCTTCATTTTTAGCTGTGCTTCTTCGCACCTGCCGCACACACAGTCGCATATCGTCACATGACAGAATAGCTCACGTTGGATAATCATAGAGAACAATTTGCCTTTCTCTCAACCGAACAGCTTCATCGTTGTAAAAAATACATACCAAACAATTTTTGCGAGAGAAGTTACCAATTTTCAAGGCATTGACTACCAATGCATTGAAACTCGCAGTGATCTTTAGCCAAAATCGGTAGACCGGAAGTGGTCTATAAGCATTGGTTAAATTTAAATAGGAAACTAACAATATTTTTAAAAAAATGGTTTTTATGTACCTACTATTTGACTTTTGTACTATTCGAGTCCACAAAATGAATAGACCGAAATTAATTGTAATTTGTTTGATTTTGATATTTTGGAAATTAGGTTTCTAACCGGTCTGGAGCATAGTACATAGCATCCATTACCCGAAAGTAATATACGATGTAATGTAACACCGTTGTTCTAACAAAATGTAAACTCGTTTGTTTCTATTTACCAAATAAAACAGGTCATTAAACTCAAACAGGATAAACTCAAATAAATATCAAAGCTGATCTAAATATCCACACGGTAATCATTAAAGGCCAATTAGTTTGGAAGCTATGTGAGAGAAACGAAACTGAACTTTGTATTATTGGATTATTCGTTGATCCAACCAGTTATAATAGTCAGCACCAAATGTTGATATCTTTACAATAAAATGTTCATCTTTGGATAATTAACATTACCTATTCTTAATAGGATTATGGCTTTCGAAAGCAATGAAAAAACTTTGCACAAAAACGATTTCCCGCATTGCTTTATATTTACATGCTTGACATACTCCGTTTGAGCAAGCTGATATTCTAAAAGTCTCGTTCGGAGTGTGTATAATTGATGGTCTGATAAGAGTAATAGTCTCACTTCTGGTTCTCCGACAGTATCGAGTTAACGCAGCAATTTAAATTGCTCTCCAGTAGTAACCATATACCATATGGTAACCAAAAGGAAGAAAGTACGGTGAGTAGGTGGTAGATTGAAGTACAGCAGTTCTCAGAGAACATCCTCTCTAACATATACTCGTAGGGCCAACAAAATTGATGTGTTCACCTGTAGGGAGTAGATTGCGGCTTTTGTATGGATTATGCAAAATTCTTTGATAAGCCCACCAAATTGTAATATATGCCAATAAACTGGACCCCATTATCCGTGTGTGTATTCGGGCACACCAAAAGTATGAAAAACATCATTCCATAAGTATGACGTGATTTTATTTGTTAATAAAGCAATTAATGTATGTACATATTCCCGTTCTTTTATTTTGGGTATTTGGTTCAAACAATTTTTGAAATGACCTTGAACAGTTGGAGACGTAATCATATTGCTTCCGAATTTTTGGTTAATAAGAGAACCTACCAAATCGTTCTAGAGTTTTATTGATCCCACCGTGTGAAGCAAGCGCTCGTCATGTTCCTTAACAATCAACAAATGCCTTAACGTAGTGGGATTCCACACTTTCTACATAAATTTGCGAATAGTATGTACTATATGGGAACGATATATGACAGAAGAACTTAAAATTTTAGTACGATATTCATCATAATTTTCGAAAGTAAGCTTCCTTTTGAATCCTTGTATCGAATCACAATGCACGCGATAAAGTGCATCAGGTACTACATTACTGCAACCTTTCTTGTGTACATTTTTTTAGTTGTACATCTGAAGTTTCAAACTCCAGCAGGTCAGACGGTCCTTTTGGACATTAGCCATTTTAAACTAGAGTGATCAGTTTTATAGAAAATTTGTAGCGCTCGATATAGAATCAAAATTTCTTCACATTTATAATGGCAGCAAGTCATTCTAATTCTGATAAGCTATTCACCTTTTGAGATTTGTTTAACTTTTATTCGTTTAACGTTTTCAGATATGTAGGCGATTGGTCGGGCGATCGAGATATTTCGGGCGCACAAGAACGACCAATCGCCCACGTATCTAAAACATTACGAGTAAACGAATCAAAGTTAAACGAATCTCAAAAGGGGAATAGCGTATCAGAATTAGAATGACTAGGTAGCTGTCATTATACAGCATATACGATGCCATGTGACTTTTTGATATAGCATTCCACCTACGCCGGATCTTGCATCGCAACATTTTTTTTTAAATTCAGTAAAGTCGGGGTTTAGTTATGACTGAAACTGGAGTCCAAGCTAAAAGAACTTAAAGCTTTACAAATGCCGATTCCGCTGCCTTTGTCCAAATAAAAGTCGTATTTTTTTTCAGGGTATCAGTGATTTGGCAGTGATATCAGGGTAATTTCGTATAAATTGTTGATACCTACCTGCCATGCCCTTCACGTCTGCGTTATAATGGTTGGGGACGGATATTCCTCTATAGCTTTTATTTTTCCAGGATCTCTACATGGACCCCCATCATCCACGACAAAGCCAAGATATTTTAATTATCTTCGAGCGAATTTAGATTTATTCAAGTTAATCGTAAGATTAGCAACCAATCTAAGCAACGTAAAATGTTCCTCCAATATTGCTGATATTATACTTTTAACACTGTTTGCCGTGGACACATGAACAGAAAACAAGTGTTGAACAAGATGTGTTTATTCAATTGCTAATAAACACGGGACGAAAATACGATCATGATATATATGCAGAATAACTTTGTCCATAAGTCGGCACGTCGTTCGAGGAGAGTTGTGAAAACCAAACGGCATCGCGCACAATTGGTACAATAGTTTTCCAGAAACGTTAAATGTGGTTTTCGTCCTCCAGCGGGTTCTGCCTCCTTTAGATCTATGCTTGTTATATCGTTAGTTTGACTCAACCGAGCTATCAAACCATCAACAAGCGGGAGGGAATATGAATCTTTTTAGTTCGAGCATTATAAGTTTTCTCGAGTCCAAGCATGGTCTTATTTTACCAGGCTTGCAGACTAAATTCCGCAGTTAGGCAGACGTTAAAGAGTTAAGTTTAAGATAAGGTTTTGAATCGTGTTGCTCGGGTAGAATAGTTCACATAATTTTTTGAAGCTTTATCTACGTTTCCAATAGGCCAACAATCTTAAGATGCGTTTATATTTCTTTAAATGAGTCAAAATTAATTATTTGTTTTTGTTTTCTTTATTAGGTATGTATATATGTTTTGTCGGTTCAGATATGTACTGATTGTTTTCCAAATTGGCATTTTCTTTCAAAGGCACCAACTTTGTATTTTGATTTGAACTCAGATGCTGAAGAATATGTCCCGACCGATGTCGGGTTTCTCTGTATCTAATATTCTTGACAGACTATAGTGATTACCTAAACGCGTTCAATAATTTTTTCGAGTTTATCTCTTTATGTGTTATGTCTGAGATTAGGTAAACGCGTTTTATTTCGGGTTTAGTAGCTAAACGGGTTCAGTCCACAAATCTCTCAATATCTTAAGTTTATCCCTTAAAAATGAGGTTATTAGGGTCGCTGCAATGTAAAATTTATTTCTGATTACTTCTTCTTTCCATTATTAATATTGATACCAAAAACCGCGGATATTATCGTTTATAGTTTTTTACAGGATTTGCTATTTTCTAGTGTGTCAACCATTGTAGATTAGTGCAAGAATAGCTAAACGGCTATAGCTAAACTCTATTAGTTTATCGCTGGTATGTCAAGTCAGTTAATCGCCAGTTTAAGCAATTAATCGCCAAAAACAATTTCATTGACATTGACGGATCTGGACCATAGACGTTCGAAACTTTGACAAATAAATCGCAAGTCTTCGGTAGAACTGACAGGCATCGACAGTGCCACTTTCTGCAAGGCAGGATATATATTTTCCCGAACAATCATCCTTTTAAAGTCCCTACCTCAACCAAGAAGTCATTGAACGAATCAGTGCATTTTTATTTCCGAGGCTCGATAAGTTGTGCGTTTCCGCGATTCAATGCTGACAAATCCCGTCAATAAGGCGTACTTTATTTGGGGATACACAGCAGTCTAACTCACGAGGCACGCTGCATCCTAATTAATTTCTTGTTATATTTTTTTTATTTCATATTTTTCGTAATTTGTACTCTGCAGGGGATATCAATGCCTTACTTGTACCAGGAAGTGGGAGTAATTTCGAAGACACAATCGTAACATCTGCACGACTTCTATCGGAAACCAATTTGATTGTCTTTTCAAGCAGTAGTCGAATTCGCCTCCAGTTAAGCATAATTTAATCAATCTCATTGTTTTGATGAAACTTTCACTTTAATTCCCTTTAATTAGAACGGTAATCTACTATTCCAATGCCGTATCTTGGTTTCCAGTTTACTAGTGATATTAGGGTCCTCGCTGCTTTTACTTAATAATTTAATTTGTTCGGGACATTGCTTAGGTTCTACATCATAATCAGTTGGTACTCAATTGGTTTTACGGAAATATTTCGATTTTCTTCTTGGGCAGCTTTGAATAAAGTTAACGGCCATTGTTTGCCTACATTAACGTCTATGTTCCTAATTTACATTCGTTGGATTGTAAAAGTTTACCTGATAGGGTTCCGGCTGACTTTTTTATCTTCTTTCTCTTACTCTTTTCTTTGTTCGATATTTTTATTCATTGACAATGACAAAATAGAGCATTGTAAACAAACTAAATGACAGATCGCGCTCAAACTTCACGTCAAGATAGAGGACAGTTGTGCCAACTTAGCGACAAAAAAATTGTACAATCCCTTGGTCCACTTACCTTTTAAATGGCCAATTTCCTTTATTTTTTTGGCAGAGTGTGCAATAACAAATTCAAGTAGATTTGTACTCAACCCCAATCAATTCGGAATAAGGAAAATGTCGCGAAGTTTAAATTTGAATGTCGGTGAGTAAAAGACGTCGGTTTATACCAGCTCAAATTTCAACCTCTCACCTGCACGTGGTGTTCACTGCTAATCAACCAACGAAGCTCTGGCAACCGAGAAACGGTGGAAAATAACCTAATACTGAAAACCTAGCAAATGATATCCTCTCTACTGAACCACTGCCAATTTCACTAGTTAGATTGGTAACTGCTTCCATAACCAGTACTTAAAGTAGTTAATGAGTTCAGAGCAGAAGGAGTTGTTACTTCAGGTGGTACCCCAACTGCTCAGTTGGCTAATTCATCCTCTAACGTGGCCGCAGTGGATTCTGGCTTGAGCTTACAATTGCGATGTCTATTCATATGAAAGTCAAAAATATCTAGATCGCCACTTAGACAAACACACTCCGCGGCTCAGTATGAAAATAAAAATGCTGAACTATTCAGAAAGAAATAGAGAAAATGGCATCACAACTTAGCAATGAAATCGCTAAGTTAAAGAAAGAAAATGAGGTGCTGAAGAAGACTAGACAGATAGAAGTTTTGGAAATTCCTCTTACTAGTTACAATAAAAACAGCACAATTGTCTATATTAACGCTGAGTTCCATACAGATGACAAGGAATGTTCAAGAGAAACTGATTAGATGCATAAACAAAAGAAAAGAAATAGATAAAAAAACCAAGAGCAGAATTTTCGCCAGAAGTTTTTAGTATTCACAACCAAAAGTTAATGAAACTACCAAACTTCAAGAACACGAGCAACAAAAACAACGCAAAGATGTAATGAATACAAAGGCCAGTCAAGCCATCACCAATTAATGTGAATGATATTCAAGCTTTAATGAAATTGGTGTCCACAAACGACTTTAGAATAGTGGTACTAACCAATAATGGTTAGAAGATAACAACACAGTACAAAAGATCCCGATGCATATAGATCTTTAGCGGCAAAGCTCACTGAAGAAGGTAAAGAGTGGTATACCTACGAGACAAAAATAACCGAGAAATTAAGGTTATGGCCAGAGGTCTTCATTCCACCTGCAAGAAGGGAAATATAATAGAAGACCTCAAGATGAAAGAATTACAAAAGGTAAACATCCATAAATACCGGAGATAAATGATAATAGCCATGAAACCTAGATCATTAAAATAGCTTCTGCTATTCATGCTCACATCCAACAATAGCGAAAAAATCGAAAAGATGTATGATTTTTAATATCATGAAAAAAAAGGCTTTAACAACACCCAAAGATATAGCGGGCGAGATATTAGAAGCGTAAAATGTCCCGGTAGACACAACACGGAAGACAGACCAGAGCCAACACGAACCTGCAATGTGTATACACTATAAAGGACAACACCCGACCAACTATATAGAATGCGAAGTAAAGGTATAACTGCAAAGCTAAAAGTGATGCCACATACACATATCTAGCGACGACTTCTAAAAACAGATTTGGCATTTATGAATTAATTACAGCATATTTTTGACTTAAATTAATGAGATAATATGTAAAATATTTCAAGTTATAGTAGCCAAAATAATAAATTTGCAATTATTTAATAATTTTAATTGAAAAATAATTATTTTTCTAGTTAGCCGTTTCTAAAAACGATTTTTGCTCTGAATGGTATAATTTTACACGTGAACGAGCACCAAAAATCTAAAAACGATTTCCGAACTTGTTCTCTCTTCTATTTTTTAACCGATGCCCCCCCCCCCCCCCGCATACACATCTAACTATTCATGCGTAAATTTATCTTGTCCCGCCACATACAAGAAAAAAAACGTACGAATTTTACAACAACAATTTTGTGTGAGTAAAGGGAAAAACAAAACACCGATAATTGAAAATTGTTTGTAGTGTCAAAAATCAACGTAGAAAAAAACGTTCACAATTTTTGGGTGAGTTCGGAATCCGTTTCAAAGGAGGAAAATTATACCATTCAGAAAAAAAACGCTTCTAGGAACGACAAAATAGAAAAATTACTATTTTTCAATTAAAATTGTTCAATAATTGTAAATTTATTATTTTGGCTAATAAATAAAATTATTTTACATTATATCGCATTGATTTAAATAAAATATATGCAATAATTTATTCTTAAATGAGAAAAACGTTTTCACAAAACGTTCGTAGAAATTGTAATGTGGCATCGCCTTTAACCTCACTTCGTTGATTTTTGATACCTCAAAACAAAATACAAAGAATTGTTGTTGTAAAACTCGTCTGTATTTTTTCTTGTATATGGCGAAGCAAATCAAATTTACGCACGAATCGTCTGTAGTTAGATGTGTATGTGGCTTCGCTTTTAGAAATAAAACGCACAAACCTGCTCAAAATTTCAACGTTCTAAGATAGAGGATTCCAACTACAACTAGAGTGTCACCACAACCACAGTCCATAGAAGCAGAGATCAGATCCTACGCGCAAATAACTCAGCAGTTAACTATGCTACTAAAGAAATTAAACTCGAAGGATATTCCGAAGTATATAAAAGAGAAATCCACGCCCAGCAAAACAAGAACATTGCCTAGAAGCAATATATAATTGACTAGAACGACAAGAAGCCTTAAATGAGCTAACATCAATGCTTTACTAATCAAATGAACAGAACATTTAGAATTATCATTTGGAACGCGAATTGATTACCAAAATAAAACTCTAGTTGATGTTTGAAATTATTCCATTTTATTTGAATAAAAATATATTAGTAGAACTTAGTACAACTAAATTCAATTTATTAAAATGTTCATATACTCCTTCACCACACAGGAAGGTGAACCTGCTGCAACGATTGAAGTAGCATCGGCAACAGCTAGTTATTGTATTCCATTTGTGTTAGCGAAATATTGCTTGCACACATTAGGGGGTCGATTTTGTTCAAAATTCGAGACACGAATGACTCTCATTTTTTTGACATCTCCCTTGCTTTTGAAAAGGCGAGTTAACACGTTCGCGCAAATGACTGCTATAGCAGACTTTTTCGTTTTTTAACAAGTTCGTACAATCAACTTTCATTTTTTAAGGAATGTATCGATATATTTTTCAATTCTCAACAATGCATTCCTTTCCGCGACGAAATATCATTGTAATTACAAAAGTTATCGAATGTGTGTTCCTGAGTAGTACACACATTTAGAAAGTGTGCGTCAACGTGTCACAACAACAAATTTTAACTACACATATGACGATTTTAATTTTTTTTTTCAAGCCGATGTCGAATAAATGTTTTTTTTGCAGAAACACAAAATTTGCAATTATTTTAAAACTAAAATTAAATAATTACAATACATAAATTAAATTTTATTTAAAGTATATTTGCATTTACAAATTTTAAATTATAAACGGAAATGATATCTAGAAATGTCATATCCAAAAAATTTAAATGAACCACTTGCGCACTAACACAAACACACATACCACTACTATATACTTTCGGTTATTTTTTCATCGAGCCTCGGATTTTGAACAAAATCGACCCCCAGGTATAAGACGGGACAAAACACTGCTCTGTAGCATCCCAGCTCGATCTCTTCAATTTTGAAAAGATCTTTGCTGAAACTAAAGTGTCTTACTGTAAAGTGTAATTCTAAGAGGTTGAAGAGATACACTTGCAAGAATTTTTCAAAAGCCTTCTCTTGATCAGTCTTCTTTTACAGTCTATCTCCAAATCGAAATTGGTGTACATATAGGAATAAATTCTTGGCTTTCAATTAGAGATTAAAAATATAGATGTCTTTTAAATAATTTGAACGCTGTAGGTAGTATTATTGAGAAGCGGAAGTTCGAGATTCATACATCTTTATAGTGCCTCTTGGGAAACTTTAAGAGAATTATGTGATGAGCGGAGAATTCTAATATATAATCAATATCATATCACAACTCACGGCTAGTCGTTAGGTTCCCACACAAAAAATTGACAATACCCCAATCTTGCGAAATTGTTGTTGCTATTTTCAATGTAAATTTTTTGCATTGCAACAGAGGGGATTAGCACTCAGGAAGCAACAAACATGGGAGGGACCATACAGGGGCATGCGAAGTGGGATGGCTTCAAGAAAGGATAAGTAAAAAAGTATCAATTGGTTAATCATTGGCAAATGACAATTAAATTGGTCGGACGTCTATGTTTAAACATTTACGCGAATCGAGACCATTTGCTTCTATAAAAATCCAGACAAATCTAGAATGTTCACGACAGTATATAAATATTGATGCATTATAGCGGGGACGGACATTACTAAATAAGTAGTGAATAAAGTGAAATAATTGAAAATTGTTATAATTTCATAGAATCGCAATAACTTATTAGAAAAATATGTAGAGTCTACGCGTTTCAGTGACTAAAATTACAGTTTCGCGTAGTTTTACTCTGACGGTTTAATACTATTCTACATGCGCCCATTTCAATTGGGGAAATAATTGTTGTTATGTTTTAAATGTTTAGGGGTTATTTGGAAATTGTTGTGAAAATGTTTACATTATTTTCGGCGGCGATATTCCAGTAGTATCAATTTATACTGTAGTGTTGTAAACCGTCAAATGTATATGTACTAACACTACCAGTTCATTTATACGACTTAATCACAAACTATTGTTTTTATGTATGCAGGCAAAACGTAAAAACACTAAATAAACCTAAAATAACCTTTTTTTGTTAAGTTTTGTTTTTGACTTTATTTATGTATATCTCGTAAACGTGAACTTTGTTTATTTAACTTTAATTTGGATAACTTTTCATGTTTAAGGAAGCTTTTATTCAGAATTGCCCCTTCCGCTATGATGTTTAAAATTTCTTGATCGTCGCTAAATATCTAGAGTAAGAACTTAACAAAAAATCCTCCATAATATTTATGGGAATATTTTTCGCGTTTACGTTTTATAGATCTACCTACCTAGGCATTCATACAAACCGTATTTTTCCTGCTGCATACATACATACAAAGCGTTTTTTTGTGTTTGACTTCGACTTGGCCGTGTATATAGGCAATGGTACATAGTAGTATGCATAATCCAGTGATACGAACCGGATTTAACAGTTCAAATTCCAAAATGGGGAATTACACCACGAATACTAGAATCACACTTCAATCTTATGACATGACATTTTGTTATGTTTTTAAGTTTGACAGGTGGAAAGAAAACAGTAGAAATGTCTGTCGATGTAAGTATTTTATTATTTATAGAGACTGATTTACAAAATTTTAACATTACTCATAATTTTCCAGTTAGCATGGTGGAGAAATCCGTGTGAAATATTAGAAAGCACTGAATGCGAATTAAAAGACTATATATTGAGGCCGCAAATTTCAAGCCATGATCCCGATCCTTATTTTATACCACGAGCCTTAACCACTGAGCGGTTATACAGCGTACCAAGCGGACCGTGCGGGTCAACGATAATACCAAACCGATGCCCACTAACCGGTGTGATTTTGGATTTCGTAGAAATACCGATTCCAGATGCCGGATGTACTTCGAAAAATTCAATGTCAATGACAAGAGCACCAGGACCGCCAGAAGAAGCAACACGCGGTTCGGCTATGAACTATCCATTCTGGCCTGGAGGTTTTGTTGAACCAGAAGAAACTATTAAAAATTTAGTTATTGATAATTTCGATTTTGAAAATAATTTACTTACAATCGCTCCTGGATTCATGAAAGGTATTGAATTTAAGTCAGTTGAACCCGAGCTGGATATAAATAAAGACGACGATAACACAGAAGTAGGTGAAGAAATGGGAAAATTTGTAACAATCGATCTACTTTCGATGGTAGAACAGGAAAATGATATATTTGGAATCTGGAATAAAGAAAATAATTCTCAGATCAACACCAACAAAAAAATCGAAGAATTCAAGCCAGACGGCAATATAGATGAATCTTTTCTCACATCTACAGGACTACATTCAGTTCTAAGCATATCACTAACTGAAACCCAAACGAATATTAAAAGTGAATGGGCTGAGATTATCGATATTATCCAACCCGTGTTCGATTTCCATAAACGAATTCCTGAACCTGCACATACATATCCGTTTGAATTGGATACCTTTCAAAAACAGGCCATTATTAAATTGGAAGAACACAATCATGTATTCGTAGCCGCGCATACATCTGCAGGTAAAACGGTTGTGGCCGAATATGCCATTGCCTTATCTCAGAAGCATATGACCCGGGCCATTTATACATCTCCTATCAAAGCATTGTCAAATCAGAAATACCGAGATTTTAAGCAGACGTTCGGAGATGTTGGTTTAATTACAGGGGATATTCAAATTGATCCCACCTCATCGTGTTTAATTATGACCACGGAAATTTTACGCTCTATGCTATACTGTGGAAGCGATGTAACTCGGGATTTGGAATACGTTATTTTCGACGAGGTGCATTATATTACGGACACTGATCGTGGTTACGTGTGGGAGGAAGTGTTAATTTTACTTCCCGATCATGTAAACATTGTGATGTTAAGTGCTACTGTGCCGAATACGTTAGAATTTGCAAATTGGGTAGGTCAAACTAAACGACGTAAAGTCTACGTAATTAGCACACTTAAACGCCCGGTTCCGTTAAAGCATTATCTGTACACCGGATGTGGCGGCAAGTCACGAAATGAAATGTTCCCGATTGTTGATGAGCAAGGGCGATTCTTAGTGAAAGGACATTCAGATGCAGTAGCGGCCAAAAATTCCCGCAAAACTGATTTCCAGAAACGGAGTCAACCATCGAACTTGAATTTGAAACAGGAACAGACTCTCTGGGTTGGTCTGATCGATTATCTTAAGAAAAACGACAAATTACCAGTGGTAGCGTTTACTCTTTCACGAAATCGCTGTGACCGTAATGCTGAGGCACTTAAATCGTGTGATTTGTGTACAGCAAAGGAAAAAAATTTAATCCATATGTTCTTCCAAAAATGTCTACATAGACTAAAACCCGAGGATCGAAATTTACCGCAAATCCTGATTCTGCAAGACTCCTTGGAACGTGGCATTGGGATTCATCACTCGGGAATCTTGCCAATTCTAAAGGAAATTGTCGAAATGCTTTTCCAAACGGGATTTGTTAAGCTTTTATTTGCAACCGAAACGTTTGCTATGGGGGTTAATATGCCGGCTAGAACGGTAATATTTGATGCCGCTTCTAAATTCGATGGAAAGGAGTCGAGAATATTGCGGCCAGCTGAATATATACAAATGGCTGGACGTGCTGGTCGTCGTGGCCTTGATGATAGTGGAACGGTTATATTGATTTGTAAAAAGGATGTGCCTCCCATACAGACTCTGCAGGAGATGATGCTAGGCCGTCCAATGAAGCTAACCTCCCAATTTAGACTTACGTATGCCATGATTTTGAACCTGTTGCGAGTTGAAAATGTTTCGGTCGAAGACATGATGTCACACAGTTTTCGTGAATTTGGTCAACAATCCAAAATTCCAGAAAATCGGAAACAACTTCAAGCCACCGAGAAGCAAATTTCATCTCTACAGGCCTTGAGTGAACATTTACAACCTCTATGCAATTTCTATGATGTGGCCTACGATTATATATTCGCGTGGAATAACATTATGCCACATTTAATCCTATCGCAAAAGGTATTTAAGGAATTAAAGCCTGGTAAGGTGCTTCTGATATCTAGTGGCTTGCATTACAACAAAATAGGAGTTCTTCTCACTATTCAGATGTCCAAAACTAAGGATCCTGTGTTTAAAGTGTTAGTGTTGGAAAATCAAGTAGCCGCCAGTACAGATATTGATTCATTTGAAATACTTGGCAAACCAACGGGTAGAAATGATGAAGTAAAACTCGACCGAGGCGAAATATGGCATAGAATGATCTCAATAACTCAAAAGCACCAGAATTTCATTCCCGAAGGTATCGGCGGACATACGGTCATCACTATAAACTCCACAGATATCATTGAAATCACTAAGCTTTCAATAAAGGCAGATTATGATATGATAATCAAAAATTGGGAACAGCGACAAATTCCCCGATTTCGAGATTCGCCGCCTGGCCCAACTGTGATCAAAACAGTTACCGAATTAACGAATTTAAATAATTCTGTTATTTCAGGTGAAACTACATTACAATTTGTGCCTCTCAATAAAGGCATAAATCTATCGACGTCCAATATTTTAATCTCGCTTGAAGAATATAACAATCTGAAGGTGAAATTGAAAGAGCTACTCCCTTGTACGAATATTGCCAATTTCGAACAAGAATTCGCAGTGGTCTTCGACCGCAAGCAACTCGAACGCAAAATGGAGGATCTCAACTTTAAACTGTCAAATAAGAGCTTATCGTTGTACCCGGACTACTGTAACAAACTAGAGGTACTTCAAGAACTTAAATACATCGATCACCAGCATCAAGTGGCAATGAAGGGTCGAGTTGCTTGCGAAATGGGATCGAATGAGCTGCTTATCACCGAGTTAATACTCAGCAATATTTTAACAGATTTAGATCCGCCTGAAATTGCAGCCCTCTTGTCTAGTCTTGTTTTCCAAAGCAAGACTGATGTTCAACCAACGTTCACCAAATCGTTGGCCGAGAGTATTAAAGAAATTCTTGCTGTGGATGTGATTATTTCATCAGTGGAAAAGAAATTTAATGTTGGGAAATCTGATGAGATGCTAGAAAAGGATCGCCTTAATTTCGGTCTAGTAGAAGTAGTTTACGAATGGGCCCGAAATAAACCTTTTGCCGATATCATGAAACTAACTGATGTCCAAGAAGGAATTATTGTGCGTTGTATACAGCAATTGAATGAAACATTGCGAGATGTTAAGGATGCCGCTCGTATTATTGGAAATCCGGGTCTTCAAAGTAAAATGGAAGAAGCAATCAACGCAATTAAGCGGGATATAGTATTCGCTGCTAGTCTATACACTCAGAAAGAGTCGGTTTCAGTGGCTTCATAAATCACATTTATGATTAAAACTAAAAACTAATAAATTTTATTATTTATTTTAATTAATAACTTGTAATGAAAAAGGAATAACATATTAGTGGTAGCCATATTTAAAGAGTTCGTTTTTCACCTGCACTATCGGAGTGGATGTTAGTATCTTCACTGATACAAGTCCACTGCCCCTCATTGTTCTCTTTCCATAAACTTATTTTATTATCGCCTCCAGATACAGCTAGTACATTTCCAGTCATCGACCAGCTGACGCTCCACACGACGTCATCAAATGTTTGTAGAATAGTTGAGGTCCAGTTGGTTAAATCTTCGCTGCTCCATATAATGACACGTCGATCCTGGGAACATGATGCAATTTGAGAACGAGGAAGTCCCACACTTGGTGCCCAAGCAACGTCACGAACCCAATCGGAATGTACTTCGTAACGTGACTCTTCCACCCAACGTTCGCCCTCCTCTTTCCAAATTTTAACGGCATTATCGCATCCACCACTCGCCAGGCGTTTTGTTGCGACCGTTGTACGACTCTTTTGATCGAATGCAGGCTCTGGAGTAGTAGCGGGACACCAGCTTACCGCATTGCATCCAATCGTATGTGCATTCGATATTTTTTTATAATCCCATGTACCAAATTCAATATTACCGGTTAATATCGATATTGAACCATCACTACTTCCACAAGCTAATATAAGCCCATATTCTGGTGGGGCCCATGCCACCGCATTCACGGACGAATCATGATTACCATACTCATGCCATTTAATCCATTCACCGGTTTCTCGCCAGATAATAACCTTTCGATCGTATGAACATGACGCTAGTATATTACCAAATTTAGGATGGGCCCATGCAACTTGCCAAACGGGGCCACCATGACCACGTAAATCAGCTGCTAATGTTTGTCCTCCATTTTTTACATCAAAAATTTTCACCGAATTATCTGATGAACATGTAGCTAGGCGTAACCCATAATAATCCAATTCGGCACCATGGATCATATCTTCATGACCGGTATCTACCGTATTTAGGACCGAAACCATATTTTAAATATTTTTAAATAAATCTCTGACTAAATTACTTGAAAAATGTCGGCACGATTGACAGAAGTGTCAAAATAACAGACGTGGAACAAAATAATTATACCAACATTAAAAAACTAAAATATAATTTAGAGCTCCGCCCCTGAATGAATTAGTTTTTTATAAACATTAAGTGAATTCTCAATTTTGTATAAGGCAAATTTTTTTCTTAACCTCAAAAAAGTAGCAACAAATACTATTTTAGGTGCCCGCTTCAAATACTATTTTATAATTATAATAAAATTAATAATATAACTATAATTAAACAAAATCAGCTTTATATTATCTATCTAGGAAATTTGTTAAATTCGTTAAAAAAAGGTGTACGGGAAGCGCCTTATGGCAAAATATTACATGTATTCTCTATAAAAGAATTATAGAATTACCCTATAAATTGGAGTGTAAATTAACCAATCAGAGCGCAGAATTATTACACCTAAAAGGCAAAAACTCTATATGTATCATCGCCTTTAGTCTACAAGTCGAATTTTTTCAATCAAAATTTTGTTTAGACCGTGTCCGAAACGAATACTTATTTGTGGAACCTAACTTATTTAAATAAGTGACTATTTTCTGTCTCTTTCTTCCAAAAAATCTAATTTTCCTGCTATTTTTGAGTTTGACAGGATATTTGTGATAGACATATTCCCAAATTTATATGTGATAATTTTAAAAATAAGTTTAATTAGGAACACAGCTTTAGCAAAAATATGGGTACCAATTCAATACAAGGTCGCATCCCCTTATAATGTGTTATAATGGATTCTGTAATTTTCAAATAAACTTCACAATTCCCGCTATTTTAAGTTACAGAAAGTATCTCACAAATGCAAAGGAAAAAGTTATTTAAATAGTACTAACAAATAAATGTAAAATGAGTGTAAATACTGGAAAATATTTTGCTTCAACATTAGATGCGTAAGTAACTTCTGAGTCGGTATTGAAAGAAAATAAGACTTGTGCTTTTACAGGGGCGATAAAGAAGTTGAAATTGGAATCCGCCAATCGAGGGAAAATGATAAAATTGACTTAAAATATGGATTTGAACGGGTGAAAGATGGTCTTGAACGGACAGGTTACCTAATAAATATGCACTCTGTAAGTATTCACATAAATATAGCATTTGTATTGATTAATCTGCTGCGTATTATTAGGCGGAGCTCCTTGATGAAGATCGCCGAATTGTTGCTGCGCTCGATTTATTTTTCATCCAGATGGACGGTTCACGTTATAAAATCAGTGTAGTTTTTGAACCATATTTTCTAGTATTGCCTACAAAGGGGCAATCGCTAGAATTGTCGCGGTTTTTGGGCAAAAAGTATGCCGGCCAATTGAACAAAATCGAAATCGTTGAAAAGGAGGACCTCGACCTACCAAATCATCTGGCAGGAATCAAGCAAACATTCATTAAACTATCATTTCCTAATACCAATGCAATGATAAAAGTTCGGCGTGAAATTCAGTCATCGGTAAAGAAGAATAAGGAACGCGCCAAGGCAAACACTAGTTATATGCAACTGCTAAGCTGCTCGTTAACCGGAAATTCCGAAATGGTACAAAAAAATCTGGATTTTTTGGAAACCATTCAAGATATCCGAGAACATGATGTACCATACCATGTACGAGTTTCAATTGATTTAAAAATCAATTGTGGCCTGTGGTATCAAGTAAGATGTCGAGGAGGAACTGAGAAACCCATTATTATCCCACGGAAAGATATATTAGAACGACCAGAGCCTGTAGTCCTAGCTTTCGATATCGAAACAACAAAATTGCCACTTAAATTTCCAGACGCCCAAACCGATCAAATCATGATGATATCATACATGATCGATGGTCAAGGCTACCTGATCACGAATCGAGAAATTATTTCTATGGATGTCGATGATTTCGAGTATACTCCGAAACCAGAATTCGAGGGTAATTTTGTAGTATTCAATGAGAGAAACGAAATGGGTTTGATTCAGAAATTCTTCGATCACATCATGGACGTAAAACCTCATATTGTGGTAACGTATAATGGGGACTTCTTTGATTGGCCGTTTGTAGAGACTCGTGCAGCCATTTACGATCTAGACATGAAGCAAGAAATTGGATTTGCGAAGCAAGGTCGTGAAGGTTCATATTTATGCAGACCGTCGATGCATTTGGATTGTTTATGCTGGGTTAAACGTGATTCATACTTACCTGTGGGATCCCAAGGCCTTAAGGCTGTAGCAAAAGCTAAATTGAGATATGATCCAGTTGAGCTAGATCCAGAGGAGATGTGTAAAATGGCTGTAGAACAACCTCAAGTTCTGTCCAACTATTCAGTGTCGGATGCCGTCGCTACTTATTATTTATACATGAAGTATGTACATCCATTCATATTTGCTCTGGCCACTATAATTCCAATGGAACCTGATGAAATTTTGCGAAAAGGCTCGGGCACTTTATGTGAAACTCTGCTCATGGTCGAAGCATTCCACGCGAACATCATATTCCCGAATAAACAGCAGACCGAATTGAATAAACTAACCGAAGACGGTCATGTACTCGATAGCGAGACGTATGTTGGAGGTCATGTGGAGGCGCTGGAATCTGGAGTATTTCGAGCCGACATTGCAACTCGGTTTCGTTTGGATCAAGGTATGTTGATTGTATTACAACAAAATATCGAACGTGTATTGGAGCATGCGATCCAAATTGAAGAAGGCGTCCCGATGTCGAACGTATTAAATTTAGAGGAGGTTAAAACTAAAATTCACAATGGTTTACAAAATCTGCACGATGCTCCGAATCGACTGGAACAACCTGTCATTTACCATTTAGATGTTGGCGCCATGTATCCGAACATTATTTTAACGAATCGATTACAGCCTTCCGCTATGGTATCAGAAACTGAGTGTGCCGCCTGTGATTTTAATAAACCCGACGCTATTTGTAAGCGGGACATGAAATGGTTGTGGCGTGGTGAGATGTTACCACCCACCAAAAATGAATTTCAACGCATTCAGCAACAGTTGGAGGTAGAGAAATTCCCTCCAATGTTTCCAGGTGGACCACAACGAGCGTTTCACGAGCTTTCGAAAGAGGATCAAGCCGCATACGAACGAAAACGTTTGATCGACTATAGCAGAAAGGCCTATAAAAAAATAAAAATTACTAGACTTGAGACGCGCACCTCCACTGTTTGTCAAAAGGAGAACAGTTTTTACGTAGATACAGTTCGTGCGTTTCGAGATCGTCGTTACGAATATAAGGCTCTTACTAAAGTGTCAAAAGGCGCAGTAAACGCGGCTATAGCTAGCGGCGATGTCAGTGAGATAAAAGCAGCTAAGGGTCGAGAAGTGCTATACGATTCGTTGCAATTGGCGCACAAATGTATTTTAAATTCGTTTTACGGTTATGTAATGAGACGGGGGGCCCGATGGCACAGCATGCCAATGGCCGGTATTGTATGCCTGACCGGATCAAATATTATAACAAAAGCTCGTGAAATTATTGAAAAGGTAGGTCGACCACTAGAATTAGATACTGATGGTATTTGGTGTATTTTACCTGGAACGTTTCCACAAGAATTCACAATTCAAACGAATCACGAAAAGAAGAAGAAAATTAATATTTCCTATCCCAATGCGGTTTTAAATACAATGGTAAAAGATCACTTTACGAATGAGCAATACCAAGAATTGGTTACACCAGCGGGGAACGGGAAACCGGCTGAATATACAACTAGAGATGAGAATTCTATATTCTTCGAAGTCGATGGGCCGTATCTGGCAATGGTTTTACCCGCTGCCAAAGAGGAAGGCAAAAAATTAAAGAAACGTTATGCCGTTTTCAATTTCGATGGATCGCTAGCAGAGTTGAAAGGATTTGAGGTTAAACGTCGAGGAGAGTTGCAGCTGATCAAAATTTTTCAGTCTTCGGTTTTTGATTCATTCCTTCAAGGTTCGACTCTAGAGGAATGTTATGCTAGTGTCGCTAAAATAGCAGATTATTGGCTCGATGTCTTATACAGTAAAGGCGCTAATATGCCTGACTCCGAATTATTTGAACTTATTTCGGAAAACCGTTCCATGTCCAAAAAACTGGCTGATTACGGTGCCCAGAAATCGACATCGATTTCGACCGCAAAACGACTTGCCGAATTTTTAGGAGATCAAATGGTCAAAGACGCAGGTTTAGCATGCAAGTATATAATTTCTCGGAAGCCTGAAGGAGCCCCTGTAACTGAGCGAGCAATACCTCTAGCAATTTTCCAATCGGACGCAACTGTTCGCCGACATTATCTACGACGATGGCTTAAAGATAATTCAATGGGGGACGCAGATATTCGTGATGTGTTGGATTGGAACTATTATATAGAGCGTCTAGGAGGAACAATTCAAAAAATTATTACAATTCCAGCTGCATTACAGGGACTTAATAATCCGGTACCTCGAGTCGCCCATCCTGAATGGCTTCATAAAAAGGTTCTGGAAAAGAACGATGTCTTAAAGCAAAGGCGGATAAGTGAAATGTTTTTTTCCAAACCTAAACCTGTTTCGACCAATGGCACGGGAGATATCATGGACATTGAAGACATTGTAGCCCAAGCGTCAACTTCAACACATACTCCGATTACAACCAAACGTAAACGAACCATTTCCGAAAAATCTGAAAAGGAGGCACCAATGGCACGAACATGGAAAGAAGCGTTAGGTGCACCTCCAAAATTGGGCCAAACACATGGAGAAGTTTTAGCCTGGATTGATTTCCAAAAGAAAAAATGGAAATGGCAGATGGAGGCACGAAAGCGTAGAAACCAATACTTTGCCGAAGGCAGTAAGAAACCGAGAAGTAATCGCGTAGAAAAAATTGATCAAGCCCCGATTTCAACGCTTAGTGGATTTTTAAAACGTTCACAGAAATCCGTACTCGAGTATTCGTGGCAGATTATTCAAATTCTACCGTCGGACGATTTCGGCAACTTCAATATTTGGGCCATGATTGCTGGTGAGCTCCATAAAATTAAATTGATTGTACCTAGAATATTTTATGTAAATCATCGATCTCCGCCACCAGAAACGCCCACGTCCGGCCCAGCTGTGTGGAAAAAAGTACACCGGATACTTCCTCGCGCTCGGCCTGTTTATAATTTATATCAATACGTGGTCGATGAACAAGTATTTCGTGAAAATCGATTGGCCATGATATCGACACTAGCGGCTCCTGATATTGAAGGTATCTACGAGACTCAAATTTCCTTAGAATTTCGAGCGTTTATGGATTTGGGTTGTACTTGTGCAGTGCAACGTTCAGAGGCAAGGAAATTAATTGTGGCGCCAACCAAGGATTTGAAATCTTTCACCATCCAACAGTTGGAATTCTTAAGTCTTACCAAAGGGACTTATTTGGGAGAAGATGTGAATTTGCATAAAATTTACTTATATCAAAATAACACGCCGAATGGTAAACGTGAAATATGGGCGCTATTTATGCCGCCTACTAAAAAGGCTGTCATAATTGTTCGAGATACTGTGAAAACGAATCAGATGCCTACGATGGCGACACTTTATGCCACTGAGCGACTCATCTGGTTAAAAGACCAAACGGGCGAGGAGAATATACAACCGCCTGCAGAAAATTTTAATTTTGAAGTGCATTTTGAAATCGAATCAAAAAATGTCTTCAAACATATCCACAAGGCATTACAATCCTACAAAGATGAGAAAAGGGGACCAACCGTTGTTTGTATTCAAACCACGATGAAGTTAACTCAGCTAAATGCCGCGATTACCATTTTACTTGATTTTCCGGAAGCACCTATCCATATTGCCCATGATGCTTCATTGCTCTCCGGATTAGATTGGCAACGTGCGACTGTCCGTTCGGTCGTCCGTCACTTCTTGAGGCTCAACACAGTTGTCAATTTAATGTTAGATCAATGCCGTTACTTTCATATTCCGATTGGTAATATGCCAGTAGACACCGTATTATTTGGAGCTGACCTGTTTTTTGCCAGATACCTACAAAAGCACAATTTTTGTTTATGGTGGTCTTCAACTACGCGACCTGATTTAGGAGGTCGTGAAGCTGATGACAGTCGGTTGATGACAGAGATCGAAGACAAAATTACGATAGTTCAAACACAACCGGGATTTTACCCTCATGTTTGTGTTGAATTGACTATCGATAGTTTAGCGATTAGTGCCTTGCTTCAGTCAAATAAAATCCAGGATATTGAAGGCGCTAGCTCAGCTGTTGCGTTCGATGTGATTCCTCAAGCATCTCTAGAAGATATGATGGACAAAAATCAATCCGTACTTCCTAGCTACGATGAAACAGCTTTATGCAGTCAAGCCTTCCGCGTTATGCGAGCCATGGTTAGTGGTTGGCTTCGTGAAGTTCTGGTTCATCGCAATGTATTCGCCGATTACCAAATCGTTCATTTTTATCGTTGGATCAAATCAAACACCGCTTTATTGTACGATCCAGCATTACGGCGCTCGTTGAATACCTTAATGCGTAAACTATTTCTACAAATTATCGCCGAATTTCAAAGACTCGGAGCCGATATTGTTTATGCCGACTTCAACAAAATTATAATCAATTCAAAAAAGAATTTGGTCGCCGACGGAATCGTATATTCGGATTATATTGTGCATAGCCTACGGAAAAAAGAACTGTTCCACAGTGTTCATTTGACTTATCAACACTGCTGGACAATATTTTTATGGGTCGACACTACTAATTACATCGGGATTCGGGGCAAAATTCCTAAAGGGCTTTGTAACAGCGACGAGACTGAAATTGATACGGAGGCAACAGAGAATGATGATGACGTTCAACTAGATTTGGTCTGCAATTTAATCGAACAGCTGCCTAAGGAGGGGCGATTCCAGGAGCTGTTCGAAAATGTTTTAACGCGTTACATGGAATTCTTGGCAGCGCATGTATCATCCGCGAAGGCGGTGAAAGATATATCCCATTTAGCTTACGAGACGACGCTTCAAATGAACAAAAAGTACAATGGTGATCGGATAGATGACAATCCAGCGCTATTGTTTATCAAAGCTCTTATTAAAATCCTATCTGTTGATAAAACGACAGAAGCTGAAGTGCTCACCTTACGGAGAAACATGTTACGGCTTTTAAATGTCGGGGAGTTCAGTGATTTAGCCTTATATAAAGATACTCAGGATACGTATATTTTAAATGAAGTAATTTGCAAGGCGTGTAACTACTGTCGTGATCTGGATCTTTGCAAGGATAAATGCCGAGCCATTCATAAAGATTTGTGAGTATTTTGATTCATTTAACTATAAATTCCGATTTTAACAAAACGCTTATTTCAGACCCGTTTGGTTGTGTGCACAATGTTTAATTTACTACGAAAATGAAGATATCGAGGCACGCCTTCTCGAGGTAGTCAGCAAAAAGCTAATCTCATACACTCTGCAAGACTTACAATGTGTTCGATGCAAGCAAATTAAACGGGAAAATATGATAGAAAATTGTCAATGTGCTGGGGATTTCACGACTCTTATTTCACGCCGCGATATTATTAGCATTTTTAAAACCTTTTCAAAAATAGCCGATGAGCACAACATGATCGTCTTAAAGAACAGTGTTTCATGGATCTTGAATAACGTGAATTAGAATTGAATTACAAAATACAATATTATTTAATTACCAACTAAATTGTTTTATTTTCGAATTGATTGTAAATCTGATTCGATCTATTTTGAATCCAATTCATCAATTTTGGGTTCTTCGAATTTGAAATCTGGAAATTTGGTCATGTCAATACCTTCTCCACCACCAAATTGTTTTGCGATGCGGTCTAACTCGGATCTCAATTCCTTCTCGACACCTGGGTTGGAATCCACCAATTTTGTGTCACTGTTTAATAAATAAATAATTACCTACCATGCATATATTATATTATATGTCCAAATCTTACCCTCCTTTTGATCGGTACTCCTTAATTTTTTCAAGGAATAGTTGTTGGATTGGGTCAGATACTTTTTGCATAGCTGGTGCAGTGATACCATAATTACGACGGGCGATCACGCGCAGTGTCCGAGCACCTGATGAAAATAATTGTGAAGTAAGCATATTGGAATTAGCTGAAACGAAAATTGTAAAAAGTTTAAGACACGAATGAATTGAAGTACGAAAGAAAATCTACTATCTTAACCTCCAAAGCATATTATGTAACAGAGTATTTTATATTTTTTTAAATTTTATTGTGAAGCATTTTAAATTTGAAGAACAACAAATCAATTGGAATAATTTCGAAGCCTAATTTATTCATTAAATGATTAAATTACAATAAATAACTTACTTTTTTGGCAAAATATGCTTAAACCCGACCTGAATAAAATAATTATTGAATAATTTTTTCCTTTGCAGAACACAGAACTGTCAAAAATATTAGATTTAGAGTTGAACGAAGAGATGGCAGCACAAACATATTTGGGTGTATCCTGTAGGCAACAGTTTTCCATTCAACTAATTTGAATTTCTGTTCGTTTTTCGAGATAATCTTTTCAGAACATGTTCTAAATCGAGAAAAATGCAAAAATTGAAAAAAATTCCCAAATTTGAATTATTTGAATGTTTCTTTCTCCACCAATGAGATTTTAATACTAAATTAAAGTTAACAGCAATTAGCTCAATTTTAAAAACTAACTTTATTATTTCTTTAGCATGCGGAAACTTTCTTTCAGAAGATTCTTTTGAGAATGGAACCGAAAAGGTTCCGAAAGCTAAAGAAATAATAAAGTTAGTTTTTAAAATTGAGCCAATTACTGTTAACTTTAATTTAAAATAAAAAGCTCATTAAACAATTTTAAGATTTTAATACATTCGCCTCTTAAAGACACATAATACTCCATTAAAATTTGTACAGCGCTTTTAACAACGGTAATTTGTGCGTTACTGTCTTGGAAGAGGTTATATTCCATTGTGTCAGCTGATTTATGATTCATCATTAAAATAAGCACTCCAACGTAAACCGCTCAGATAAAGCCAATTAGGGGAGTTTGAACCATGCAGTGAGTGTTCAAAGAGATCTAATAATTATTTTCAACTTATTTAACATCGTTTTTCCAGTTCCAAGTTCCAAGATTAGCAATAATAATTGCTAAGTTGTGGAAAAGTACCCAACTCGTAAACATCAATTTAGAAGTCGTATTACGCACATAGAAATAGAAATTGTTGGGTCGTATACGGCAAATTTGCTAGTTGACCTTAGTAAATGAAATATTAAACAAAAAATAATTGCTCAAATGACGATAAGATCTTTAACATGAAGCAATAAAATGGTTTAATTATAAACGAGCAATGCCCATGATCTACAACGGCAAACGCATTTAATTAAATGATTGCAGTGGAAGGTGAAGGCTAGGAAACTGGAAAGTGCAGTTTAATTCCTCAAATAAAATCGAGCGTTAAGATTAGCGCAGTTTTAATGCTTTTCCTGAAATGTTTTCAATAAGGAGCCACTCAACAACTACTGCTTGCCAAACAAAAAATGGTTGATCTGGAAATACTTCTTTTAAAATGGGGTTGTTGGTCGCTTATGGTTTATATTGAAATAAACTCGTAGAATCCAAATTAAAATTAACATTACGGACAGGATTTGCAAGAACTGCTTGACATGAACATCGTGAAGATTATTAATATTTATTTATCTCGCAGTATGCCAACCGCAACTGTGTAAATATTAAGAACAAAGCCGTAACTAATATGGTTGAAAATCTGAAAATGGACGAACATTATAAATAACATATGACAAGTCAACTTGGTGATTTTAACGTGTCGTATGTTATTTATATATGCAACATTTTTACTGGTCACCACCAGGAATCGAACCCAAGATCCCCACCCCAACTAACAGAGCAAGCACTCTACTTACTAAGCTAACGAGGGTGGCTAGGAAATGTAAGAAGGCATTAATTAAAATTACGGTCCTGTAAATTCTATTTTGATTTTTTAGCCCAGGGCAAAAGTACTTTCAATCTGGATTCAGACCTCTGTTCCTTGAAAATTCAGTACTTTTAATTTCTTGCCAAGATATCACTAATTTCACAAAAATGAAATTACTCGACTAAGCGGAATTAATTGCCCATCAAACCAATAGGCGAAATCGTAACAACAGAAACTATCGCCTATGTGAAAGTGGTATAATACTTGAAATATTTAAATTCAAATTTCAAGTTGCGTTAACCTTTTCTTTATACTATAAAATCAAAACAGGGGTCAGAAATATCGGAGAAAAACTGGATTATTCGAGACATAAATTATTTGACAAACGAGATCATGATGATTTAGGCAATTTGGAACAGAAAAGCTCTAGCATTCGGAAAACGTTGGGAGTAATAAAATGGAACCGGATGATGAAGATTATGAATTGGATTTCAGTAGACCAGAGTAACAATTGGGTTTTGTGGAATTGAGTGAAGGAGAGGAAACAGCAGATATGGTAAATCAGTTTCAAAGAAGAACGAAATACTCGGCTCAACTGTACGCTGAATCGACGTTTCATATAGTGATCCATTTAAAAGTCAGCAAAAACCAGGAAAATCGGTATCCATAGTTTATGAAAATGACAACGGTGGTGAAAGCGTGAAATTGCAACGACCCGAAGATGGAAGGGAATCTGGTGCCGAAGTGACAGACATCAAAGAAAGAACTCCGCACAATCATGTTGGAGATTAACTTGGTTTATAAAATAACACAGAAAAGAAATAGACGCGCCATGTCTCGCAAGGTTGTTGGAAGTATGGGCGTAGAACTGTGGTGAACATGTGCCGTGCGGAGAGCGATCGGCGCGAAGAAGCGTGGCGTAGCTGTATTCAAGATCATTGCAAGGTTGGATGGCTTTAAAAGGCGAGGACAGAAGAGAAGTTATATTGGTTAGCGCTATAAAAACGGAACAGCAGAGGCATAGTTTGGATCCTGTTTGGAACGAACAGGCTTAGGTTGGGTTATGTAATGTAATAATTGTTTATTAAATAAAGTGAATTAACAAATAATTGCAAGTTACGGTTGTTGTATTTTCGAGTGGCGAGTGAATATTTGAAAATTATTGTGAGAATATTTCCGATATTTTCGGGAATATTCCGGTAGTGTAGTAAATTAAAAGAATTGTGTGTTTTAAACCGTCAAATGTATAACTGTATGTGATTCGAACCGTATTTGACAAGGCAAATGAGTAACAATATATAACGTATCTGTATTTAGTGTACTGTGAGTTGATCTGATAAGTTGGATATCATATATCGTCGGTTGCGCTATTAACTGGGTATTAATATTCATTTTTATACTTTTTATATAAAACACTTATGCAAACACATTACATGCGGAACAATCACAATTTTAGAGAGTACGAAATCTAAGCTTAAATCTTACTGTATTTAGAAGTTGACCTATACTGACCTTAAGGGAATCAACGCCATTTTTTTGTCTCGTCGATAAATTTAGTAAAGTGATACACTTGCTTTCCTTTTAATATAGTGATCGCGATAAGATTAGTATAACTATTTTCGTAAAACACCGTATCGCAGCATAAAATTGGCGAGTATTCGATAAAATACATATTTATTTAAACTATGAAAGATATAATTATTTAGCTGTACCATTGTTTTTATGATAGGTACCTGTAAACTAAGCAAAGGTACTAACCCGCTAATGGGCTTTGTTCATGAACTTTGTACATATTAACTAGTAGATGGCGCTATTGTTCAATTTTATATTATTATTTTGTTTGCTTAAACTTCATGATATCTGGTGAAAGCTTTTCGTACTAATAAAATTATAGTAATTTTATGGAATGTATCTTCGCTTTACCGCTAAAGTATGTATGTATATATACGCTATTCTTTTAATTATTCGTTTTTAATAAGATTTGGAAGTCTTTAAATGCGTAAATGTAAATTACATTTAATTTTAAATAAACCTTAACTCATTTACACAAAGTACGCGTCTGCCAATTTTCTGTCACTCCGCTACACATGTATAGTGTGCTATAAAACTATTTTATAGTACAATTCTTTTTCCAGCGGACATTTTCTACAAGACATAAAATAATTATAAGTCAGTCGATCAACTAAATTGAACAATCAACAGGTGTGTTCAAAGTTGTGCAATTTTCTTAATTATTACATTAATTAATTAGTTTTTAAAGATTTAAAAAATTCTAATCAGTGATTTGTTTTGTTTAAAATTTTATTTAATAGCGTGCCACTAACAATAAAAACAACTAAAATAATTTTCAATTTTGGGATTATATAAAATATAAAAAAATAAATAAACTAAAAAATATAAGATTTAACTTAAGTCATATTATAAGTGGTAAGTGAAATTTTTAGAGCTCATTTATGTGCATTTTGTATGTTTTGTTTGTGGTGTGGTGTGCTCATCTTTTCTTGGAACCTTACCTATTTTCATATATAAACCTACATAAATTTTAAGAAATTGTCAATAGTTGGTAAATTCTGTGACATAAAAAGTACCGTTAAGGTAATGCATAATTAATCAATCGAATAAAATGGGATTATATATATTTAGCAAAGGTTTGCCTTACAAAAAATATAAATATGCATACTTTTGTTCTTCTCAATTAACTATTTCATATTACTATAAAGTAAGTTTTATAGAATGGTAATATTTTGAATTCATCGCTGTTTAACAGTCTTAACTTTCCAGGTATTAATAATAATAACAAAAACAAAATGGCGGATTTATTTGCTCGTTTTCTACTCATTTTCCGATTGTTTTAAAAGAATTATATTACCTCTTACCACCACTTATCTTAAGTGCACTTTATTTCGAGCGTATTTTTGATATAATGTTAGTGCATTACATCGTCTGTCTCCCAATCATAAAGGTACGCTTTGAATATTATGATCTCGATCGTTTTTGTTTTGCGTGCTGTTTCGAATGATTAGATAATGTGGCGATACTGACATGCCTGGATGAATTAAAATTCAAAATCGATGTATGTTGTGTGTATAAATTTAATTTTTTTTGGATATTTGTATTACTATCACATACATTTTTATTTTTTGGGAGTTGTTTGAATGTCATTTGATTGATACCATAATAAATGTACAATTGTTATTTTGTTGTTGTGTAATGAATACCAAAACACAGATATTGTCTGATTGTTGGTGCGATAATCAAATTCATTAAATTAAGATGTTTTGTTTTTAAAAGAAACTGTATAATCGAGTCGGCGCATATATGTACTTTGCTTAAAATGTGTTTTGAACATGGCACAGCATTATTGATAAAGAGGTTTTATATAAGTTATAAGCGACTTAAAGATTTCCAGACTGTCTCCACTTAATAACATACATTTTATTTGGCTCATCTTTCGGAAGTTGCCCTAATTTTCTAATAATTAGAAAAGTTGTTTGCTGAATTATAATATATGTTATAATTCGTGAATAATAAATAAATATTTGAGCCATGAATAAATTAATATGGGGGCAACAACAACTTGGCAAGAAACTATTGAACGGAAATTTTTCATTTTAAAAATCTTAAGCAAAACGAACAATTTTGTCTTTCTATGGCATTTAATAATGAATAAATCTGTTCACGAAAATATAAACACATGTTGTTTGTTGTCGTAGGACTTCTCACAAACTTAATAATAACAATTCTTACTACCTACATTGGGAATAAAGCTGATGATTCTCTGGGCAACATATTTACGCTTACAGGTCTTCACCCAAAATCTAATATCCAACTCTAGAAAATGTTGTGTTTATGTATTTGCTTTATTACTCTTAATCGCGATATCACACAAGTACATTTACAAGTAAAAAATTCGCCATTTTTCAATTAAATAAATAAATAAACGCCTTTTAATAATAAAGAGAAACCAAATAATTAACTCGAAATGTTTTATCATATCGCGCATAAATAGTGCCGTACAATATTATGCGACAAAATTATTAAGTTGTGTAAATCGTGAATTGAGTTTTGTATACCTACAAAGATCGATTTAGTATTTTCCAATTTATATTTAGCCTATATACATATACGGCCCCACACACACTCCGTAATCAATTAAGTTTTACTTATGGACTATATACGAGTAACCTGTAACTATTATAATCAAAATTCGATCGTTTTCGTCAAATACACACTCATACAGACTGTACAGAATATAGCGACTATAGCGACATTGAAAAACTAGATTTTTGAGTAAAATGTTTGCGATCGAGCAGAGATATTACTCGATCTTTTAGTTCTTCTACAACAAAATTAAGTCCATTTTAAAAGAAAATCTAAAGTTGTTTACATAAATGTCTTGTCTCAACCGCGGATATAAATGATGTCATAAGCAAGCACAAAACAAAATGTCAATCTCACATACAGGGGCAAAATATGTGTATGTATTACGATATAAGTTGATCATACATTTCGTTAAAAAAGAAAATAAACATTAGACGATCGCGCGTTCTTTGTAATTGAATTTACAAAAGAATATTACTGGGGATTAGGTAATACACATTACACACTACACTAACACGTTGTAACTTAATTATAATAAACACAAAAACTTGCTATTTGTTGTTTTTATCGATAAAAATAATATTGCATGAGCCGTTAGTAAATTTCCCAACGGAAAATCACTAAATTACTATTAATTTATACTCTTGGGATACTCGTATCGTGCGATATTTGACATAAAAGCCTCTAAAAAACGTGAAGGAATTTCTTTTATTTTAATATATTTATAATTTGTATGCAAGAAAAAGAAAACTAGAGGAGCGATAAAATCAAGATGCTATTCTAGAAAACCTAGAAAACCGTGAACTTTTAAAGTTAAGGCATGTACACAATGCAAATGCATAATAAGATTATTTCTGTTCACCAGTACCCAACAGGCGAGCGGTTGATGACACGCCGATAAAAAATCAATGACTGTTTCACATGACACGTATCTAGAGAATTTCTCAGAGCATGGGACTAATTTTCGTGTGTGTTCGGTCTTGAACGCTTAATGTATGAGTGTTCTTTCATGATAAAAAATGGTATGTCATTATGTTTATCGTATGCGACAGGTGACAGCGAAATACCATTTTATTTAGAACGGTTGCTAATTCATAATTTTTCATTATTCGTTTTGATTACCTATGCTGCTCATTGTACAGGGTTTTTCAATAAGAGCACTTCAACTTTTTTTTTGAATAAAACACAAACTGTTCGACTTTTGAACTAACTTTTTTTTTTTTTAACGAATTTGAACATATACATTTAAGTATGAAACTCGATTTCTTTTGCATGACCACCGCGTGCACGTTTTACGAAGTCCAATTCTTGAACCCAATTTTCGACCACTCTTTCGCATAAATCGGCCGAAATTCCAGCAATTTCACGATCTATATTGGCTCTGAGCTCTTGCAACGTCGCCGGCTTATTGGCATAGACCAATGACTTCACATAACCCCAAAGAAAATAATCTAGAGGTGTCAAATCACACACGCGAGCGCGGCGGCCACTGGACGGGCCCATTTCGCGAAATAACACGCTCATCGAACTTAGTCTTCAATAACGCGATTGTATCGTGTGCTGTGTGGCATGTGGCCCCGTCCTGTTGAAACCACATGTCGTCCAAGTCCATTCCATTCAATTGCGGCCAAAAAAAAATCGTTTATCATATCGCGGTATCGATTTCCATTAACTAACGTGGCGATCGTTATCGTCGATGAAAAAATATGGCCCAATGACGCCGCCGGCATGTAATCCGCATCAAACAGTGACTTTTTCGGGATGCAACGGTGCCTCATGAATCACGTGTGGGTTGCTTCCTGCCCAGTAACGCATATTTTGCTTGTTGACAAATCCATTTAGCCAAAAGTGAGCCTCATCGCTGAATGGTTCTTCAAATGGTCAAACGGCTTTAGTTGCTGTGTCAGCTTGATCTTATACGGATGTAGGCCAAGATCTTTACGTAAAATTCGCCACAATGATGTCATAGAAAGGCCCAATTGTTGCGAACGTCGTGTGAGCGACACATTCGCGTCTTCTTGAACTGAAGCCCTGGCGGCTGCGATGTTTTCAACACTTCGAGCACTTCTTGCTCTCGAGGGCACCGGGACATTATGTAGCAAAAACGTAGACTCAAATTTTGCCACTATACGGTCGATTGTCGAACGGGCTGGCTTGTTAAATGGACCGTAAAATGGCCGTAATGCTCTTAAAGTAGCAGCAACAGAACGATTATTTTGATAAAAAATTTGCACGGTTTGCAATCGCTGTTCACGTGTGTAGCGTTCCATGATGAAATGTATACTAATGAAGTTTCCAAATGACAAAAGATTAATAAAAAATATGGCGTCGTTCGCCGTCCCTATCGGAAAAGAGTTGAAGCGCATCTGTTGAAACACCCTATACATTGGTACCTTCACGGCGACATACGGGGTATCCCAGGCCAGTCAGCTAGAGCCAATTTTATTCATTCAGTCCATCAACGAAGCTGAATTTTTCATTCATAAATCTAAAATGTCCGTAAATGCCGACGATATCACATTTAGTCAAAAGATTTCCAACTCTCATGATGTTAATCTTTTACACAACGACTTAAACAGTTTGCCTAGTGATGTGCAAAAAAACCTTGACAATACCAAAATCAGATATTTCGAAGATGAGTTTTAAGATGTCGTTCAATATATTTTAGAAACAACAAATTTTTAAACTATGGAAACAAACACATTGGCCTAATGATGCTGGAGGTAAACTATGACAACTTTATGCACCTAGAACAACTAAACAACAACATGAGAAGCAGCGTGTAGTAGTATAGGTACTCTAACGTTTTCAAATAATTAAATAATAGAAGCTCGCAGAAGTAATCATGATACCTAAACCAAGATGTCTCCAAATGGCCAAAATTCTTGTAGTTCGATTTGCTTACTTTCTACAGTTTTTAACATATTCGAGAAATTACTGCTTATCAATAATTGAAAAAAGAAACCTGTTTTTCCCCTTAATTTGGCTTCGGAGATAATCATTCCACAATAGAAAACGTACATTGAATTACAAATGAAATCAAAATGTACTTGAAAATAAGAAACTATTTTCCAGTATCTTCTTGGTTGTAAATAGTACAAGCCTTTAACAAAGTGTGGTATCAAAGCTTGGAGTGTCATTTACAAAGAAATTCGTCAAATCAGTTTTTTAGATACTAATATCTTACAAATTTGAAACGAAAATAATAACAGGCATGCGGTAGACAACCCAGAAGATGCGAATTTTCCAAAGCAGTATTACTTGATTTATTTTAACATTTTCAAGTTTGGAAGAATCTTGTAGAAATTACGTACTTTGTTGTAGAGATATTTAGATATTTTTTTATGTAAGGTGCGTTACATTTTAAGTTTATGCAAAATGATTATGGAACCGACCATTGATTAGGGTTACTTGAAGAACTTTCAGGTTCGAACTTTTGCCCATGTTTTATTTTTCCGGAGTCAATGGGTTGTTAAGTGAGAGAGTTTTCCTGTCTATGCCTCAACGTGTTATTTACAACTGTAAATTGCAAGATTCCGCATCTCAAAGTTATATCAAGAGTATAAAAATATTTTATTAACAGCTAAAAACTTCTCGAGTCGGTTCAATAGGATACGTATGTAGTTAATAAAAAATCTGCATTGAAACTGAGAAATCGATTCGCGGTCTCATAAAAGGAAAAGGCATTACATTTCTTTGGATTGAAGTTAGTTGAGCTCATTTACCCTTATTACGAACAACATTACATATTACGTTCCTGGAAAGCTTTTGTCTTTGGCACTGAAATATTTGGGACCATCTTCTTGCACTTAAGCCTTTTTACTCTTTTTAGCAATTGATATAGATTGTTCGTAATGTTAAAATTTAGAGATTGCTACAGCTTAATTTCCGAATACTTCAGGTTCCAAATAGCTTTAATACTTTGAAATTTAACTGCTATTATGCATCCGTTTGTACTAATTCTTAGATGCGCCGCGAGCCATTCAGAAACATTTTCCAATGTCACAACTTCAATATGATTTGTTTCACATTCCAACTCATATCTTCGAATTAGCTCCTAATTAGGAATAACCTGTTTCGAAAAAGAGTTAAGCGCAGATATTTGGATTAGAACTACTCTGTTATAAACGACATAATGAACGCATTTTCAATCAGCCATTGTAATTTTAACTAACAGAGATTTTACACACCATACAGTTACAAAGCCCATTAATTAAATTAAATTTAAAAGACACAAGAAACCTACAAAAAGACAAATTATTGATGACAAATCAAGGTGTGATTTAAGTATTATTTACTCTCTAAATATTTCCTTAGATTATTTCTAAATCATGATTTTTACAAACAATACTTAAAGAGAATATAACGCTTAACCCTATCATTCACCTATAACCATACTTCGATACTACAAAATGGAAGTAGGACATTCAATAACCTACCCGAATAGGTTATATTTCATACATAAAGCCAAAAGAATTAAATCTTTCGTGCATTTGACGTAAATAATATTATTCGTTTGTTTAATCTGGGCACACATATCTTTCTGTTCATGCGCTGTTGTTGTTGTTACTTTCGCGATCTTTAAGTTTTCAATTCCAGTTTTTATGCGAGTCTTAAATTTATAGATTTTGTATGTACAGTTGGCTCTCAATAATCGTAAAGTATATTTTTCATTAACAAGAAATTAAGAAATTGTCATGATCACAGCTGGTGGAAGATAACTAATTCGGTCGAATTATTTTTCTTTTAATACGGAAGTCTTTCTTATGTATTCGAGTATATTTATGTACCCAAATTCTTTTAAATAAAGATTTGTATATCCACATACATGAAGATTTTAGGTTCTTAAGTTTTTATTTTTGTGTTGGTTTACTAAAAAATGAATGAGTTGTAAATCGTATATTGTATTGTGTGTGGTTTCTTAGGTTCATCAATTTTGGTTTTAATTTTTTTGTAATAAATTGCTGCGGTTGCGGTCAATAACTTGAGCAGTTGCATATTGTATTTGTACTCGTATGTTGCCGACCGCAGAAAGGTATTTTTAACCGCACATATGGATAAAATAATTTATAACATTGGATATATAACAATAGTATCTATAAAGGCGATTTCTACAATCTACACCTATTCATGTCGTGATCGTTCATATCTATAAGCATAGATTTCATAAAACATGATCGAAATTTTTTTTGTTACTTGTAGATTGGTGTTGCTGGTTATGTGGGAAGAGCTCATATATGTTTTTGTGATGTAAAAGAAAACAATAAAATTTCTATTTCTTATGTCGCCTCGATATCTCGTCTTGTCGTCAAATGTCTTTTCACACCGCTCGGTACACATTATGTAGCGCATAAAGTACTTATATTATTTAAATTTTTAAGACAATATGCCATAGTTATACATGCAAATAATTTATGTATTGTCAATAAATTATTTATTTATTGAAATAATCGTGGTTGACTAAAGTCACAAAACTATTCCTATTAACAGAAACGTTATAAAACATTTGAATATACTGGACTGAATGTTGCAAACGATAGTTCAAGCGTTGTCCTTTTTAGTGAGAATCAAAATCCTAGATTTGGTACACATAGATCAAGGATTGCTAGTCAGCTCGGTCTCCAAATTGCGTCTCAAGACAAATTCAACAATAACCCCCGTTTTATAGCTTTAAAGAATCAAATTCTTACTATTCACGCGAAACGCTCAATCTTTAGATTGGTAAAGACTACAATATTATTTTGCGGTTTGCGAAAGTTTTCATACTTGTGGTTTGACAACTAATACCGAACGTCTCTAATACGATGTAATGTACGAAATTATTAATTTGTGTTTACCTAAAAATTCCTTACCTAGTTTTATATGACAACTATTCGATTTGAATAAATAGATATCTAGTAATCCATCTACTTTAGTCCCCAGCGGCACTATTCTGGCTTTCCTTGGGAATAAGGAATTGGGAAAAATATTTTCAAATCACTTTTGTCTGAATTGTATTTTTGTGGCCTATAACAATTTTGTGGAGCAAAAGTTTGCCCAATTAATTTTGTTTTGAAAATTTTTGAACTAAGCTTATTCCTTCAGTAGGCCAGAAAAATACAATTTGGACAAAAAAGCTTTGAAAATATTTTTCTGAATTCCCTATTCCCAGGCAAAGCCAGAATAGTTTCACAGTGGGTAAAATATATAATTATTTACTTATGTTTGTTCTATCTATGATATAATAATGATATTTAAACAAATAAAGTGCTGCTTCTCGTGGCAGGAGTAAAAAAAATAGTTTCAACATTTTCAGGTTCATACGGCATAAAATAATTTACAGCGATCTGCACCACTTCTAGGGATGCACCTCACACTGTGCAACCCAATAAGTTGTTGCTTAAATATCGATATGTGAGCTAAAAACCTCTGCATAATTTTTGCCTGTAATTTCACGAGTAAAATATAAAACAATTATCTAAAGAAGCCCATTTTCGTACAACATATGGAATTGGCAAAAACGGATTCTGTTTATTCCAAAGCGTGACGTATTACGTTTCATACAAAATCAGGCGTCACTTGATCAGTTTTCTATTCTTTCAATCCCTTTTGTGGAACCAATTAAAAAATTGAGGGGTGAGTATGTTGTGGCCAACACTCGACATATAGATCTCGAATAAACCACACTTCAGTTCTAAAGCGAAAAATTAAACCTACCGGATTGTTGTTAAAACTGTCTTGTATAATCAGAAATCATTAGAAAACTAACAAGGTCATTGTTGAAAATTAAATTTTTATATTTATTTGAATCTTTTAACTATTTGTCGTTATTTGAACGCGATCTCTCCATTTCGGAAACGGGAATGAAACGGGATTTGGAAAAATCAGTATCCTCGATCAATCAGTACGTCTGGGCTATACGAAAATCGAATTTTTGATGAAAAACTGTTTTATTATCAAAAATCGCAATTTCTGCTTAAATTTTGGAAAATTGATCTGGACCGGTATTGTTGAAAAGATAATTTAGATAGCCGTTTTTATGGTAAATTATATACTTTTCAAATTATTTGCAAAAAACCAAAACGTTCATATGGAAGCTGCCAGTTCCGGTGAACCGATTTTCTTCAAAAATCACTCAACTTATTATGAAAATAACATTTTGTTACAATATTTTAGAATTTATTTCGTTTGTTCTATTTCCTAAAAGTTCATTACTAGTACTTAAATTCAAAATAAACATTTGTTTGTATCCTTAACTATGATAAAGGATGAAGCACACCAAGCAGCAGCAGCGAGCAGTAAATATAAATAAAGCTGTAATATAAGCTTATTCACTTGCGCATTTCCAATAAAAGAAATTAATAATTTTTAATTTTAGTAGAAAACTTAAAATTTAAAGAAATTATATTGAATGAAGTTGCAATTGTCGAGGCATTAATAGTTTCAACACCCAGCAGCTTCAATTTACTGCTCTTTGCTGCTACTCATAACCTCAATAAAATTGACACAAGCCGATTTTACTACTAAAACAAAACAAATTGCTGCGCTGCTTCATGTATGCCATTAGTATGGATTGTTTGGAATATGTTGCGCTGCTCTTGGTGTGTTTCATCCTTAAAATACACTAAGAGCAGCGCGGCAGTTTGTTTTGTTTTAGTAGTAGGGTCGATTTATGTCAATTTTTCAAGGCAAAGAGCAGCAAAGAGCAGTAAATTGATGCTGCTGGGTGTGGAACCAATTGATGCCGCGACAAATGCAACTTTATTCAATATAATTTCTTTAAACTGAATTTTTTCAATTAGAATTATAAAATAATTGATTTCTTTTATTGGAAATATCTAACCAAACTATGGTTTTGTACCATTACGCAAGTGAATAAGCTTATATTATAGCTTTATTTATATTTACTGTTCGCTGCTGCTGCTTGGTGTGCTTCATCCTTTATAGTTTATTCTGGTAAACTATCATTTCGTAAGTAATTTTAGTTCTATTTAGTCCGGGAAACTCCGGTAAATTATCAAGTTATTAGTATTTTTTCCACTTCGGTGCAGTGAGTGAAAAATATTTTAGTTTCGTATGAAATCGTTTTCTTGCGCAGTGAGAGTTCACATGATATTTCAAAATTTTATTGGTAAGCATAAAACGGGATATTTTTAAAATTTTTTGCATCTGCGTTACAGTATTTTCGAGCCCCGGTTTTGTTAGAGCCGTGATTATTGTGAAAATATTTGTGTGTAATTGCGTTTATCGAGGTAAGACCGTAAAATCTATTAGTTCGGTTTTAGCTAGTTCTGCTGTTATTCATAATTGATGTTTTAGGTCCTGCTAAAAATGGATCTTACGGGCAGATTGCTGTATTTGGTAAATCGCGCTGTTAGAAGAAATTACATCGAGGAGAACGTATTTCAAGATCTTTGGGACGAGTATACATGGCCAGAGGAAACGAAGATATGGCTGGGGCTACTCAAAATGAGGGGATAGTGATCTACACGAACTAGAGGTCTGTTCGTGAACGAACTGGATCTCCCAGAATTACGGTTGCAAGAAGAATCTAACCAAGCTGTCGCTCCAAATCGTGGACAAAAATACAAAGGGCAAGGTAGACGAGATAATACCATCTGGTGGTTATTATCCAGTCCGACAGAAATTGCCAGCATGCAAAATTAGTGTCAAATAGAACAGTGTCCAAACCATGTTCTTTAGAACCATTTGCATAAAAAGGCAAAGCGTTCTAGCGTCTTATACCCGCGGAAGAGTAGAACTTCTTTACTTTCAATACGGTTAAAGTCAATTTTTTTTGGGTCATTGTAACGTATTGTAACGTATTTAGTTTAAGGTCATCAACTGCATACGCTTCTGAGACCATAAATTAATTAATTCAAAAACCAAAAATAATTCATTGTTATAATGAGAACAAAGGTGACGTTGATACTTTCGATAAAATGTGACGTTTGTATACGTGCAGACGAAAAACTAATCGATGGCCTGGCCGAGATGACCTTATATTTCAATTTGGTGTGCGTAGCCGCCCTTGCTAGTTCTTGTCTATATGAATTATGCCATCCAACATGAAATAGAAGATGAAGCGAAATTAGAAAGATATTGATGACTCTTCAGATAGTTTGGCTCAACGTCATCTCGAAATTAGAAGCGTTACAACAAAAAGAAAATCAGTAAAATATGCTATAATATCTATTGGATTTAAAGTTAGTAGACAACCGTCGTCTTTTCCTGAAGTGAAAAGTAACACCAAACCTAAACAATGTATAAAGCTGCACAATCAAATCAAAAGACGTGGTCAACGGCGGTCTGCGATTTGTGCTCTAAAGTCACATATTCGAAATACTATAACGACTATAAAGTCGGGTGGTGTGTGTACACTGATACGTAAGAAAATGTACAATTTCTAAATTAGATGAGAATGAGGGATGCATTTTCAAGAGCATCTAGATACTTTTTCATCTTCCACTGGACCAGTTAAATTTGTCCTTTTTTAGTAAAAGTATTTAATAGTTAATGGATTTGAAGTACTTTAAAATAAAATAGTACTAGGGAATTCAATTCCCCAAAACACGGAATGGAGTTGTTAAACATACACACGATTCTAAGGTTAAGCTGACTCACTTATTCGGATGAATCGATTGTATCTGCTCTTCGGATGAATCGATTGTATGAAACATAAACTGCCAAAATATTGTTAGTCCCTTTAAACTAAGGCCGTATCAACAGCCACTACTCTCCTATATATACAAGTATGTATTCTAATATTTTCTGTATTTCGTGATACCCAATGAAACAAAATCACTTCAATATTTACGCGGGAAATTTGACCTAAATTTTGTTTTGGATCAAAGATTTATTTGAAACTAGATAGTGCCTTTGTGTGGGTCCGTGAATCACTGCACTATATATTAAAAATTATAACAATTTGATTTAAGGGTTTCTGTGTGCTTTAAAATCTCGTAAATTTTTTTGAATTGTTTACCTTAATCATATAAGGTAGTTATGACAAAAAATCTATTAGGCGCCCATTCGTGCGGAATTTTTTCTAGAAATTCAATGTTTTCAATCTTTCGCTCGTTTACTATAGATTTCTATGAGATAAAGATTATTTGTTCGTTTAAGCACTAATTTTTAGTTATTTCTAGTTTCCTTTAGATTTACAACAATAATTATCTTTAACCTTTGTGTTGCTTGGTAACATTTTCAACGGGAACGGCTACGTAGATACTTTGCGTAAATATATAATTAACCGAAGTTGTGAATGTAAATGATATTTCGATAAATAACGGGTACCAGTATATAACCGGTAAAGTTGAGGTATATACCTTGTCGGGGTTTTGCGTATTATAAATACAAATCTGTACTCCGAAAATTAACTGTCGAAAATTAGTCACTAAAGCTCACTTTACGGTTCAATGGTAAACTTTAAATGAGAAAGGTACGCGTAATATGTCGTAAGTAAATATAGCATATGTGAGCTATTCATATCAGTTTAGTCTTATTTTAGTCAAGATCAAAAAATTATTTCTATTTAATTGAAAAGCACGGCTGCAAATTCACCGTTAAAATATTTTTAATATTTCCATATATTTATCTTAATTATAATGACTGATATTTCATAGTGCTGCACATTTTATGTCATCTAATTTGGTTAGCATGTTAACGTCATTTTCATCAGATCATTTTGTGAAAGCGCAATGTTAAATAATAAATCAACGCTACTACGTAAATGCTTGCAAGATACGTCACCTAATAGATTTTATTTAAAACGTGTTATTGAAAATCGAGAATATAAACAGAAATATATTTATAATTATTAGTCTCATTTTGGATTCGAGCTCTCCATTAAATCGTAATTGTGATCATTTGTGTCAATCTGGCGCCATCCTATATAAACGCAATTTATAAATTTACTACATCAAGTAGAGACAATGCACGAGAAAGAAAATTTAATTCGGTTGATTATGAAAATTTGTGAATCATCAGGTGATAGATATACTCGTATATATACGTTTTGTGTAAAGAACTTATACTTGTATCACCAAATCTTATCGTCTTTTAACATACTTTTCATTTTCACACGTGCCATTACAACCGGAAATGACCAAAAACTTTTCATTAACTATAGATTCGAAGAAATATCACAAAGCATTGTGAAATCATCGCATGCCTTCCAATTTCACAAGTGATAATAAAATTAAACAACTTGGCTTTGTATCTTGTCTCATGAGCGCATGTACATAGATATATCTATTATTCACGAAACCTATATACATATTTGCTTCATATGTGTATAGTTAAAACTGAGTTTATTTGTTATCAACAAAAGTAAACATAATATGTTCTGTTTTACTATACACAAAGATAAGATAGTTTCAAAGCCGTTTTAGAGTTGAATAAAGTTTTGCTTTGTTATTCCTTGAATATTGAATACCTTATGGTCGAAGCGGTGTGATTTGTCGATTTGATTATACCAAACGACTTTGTACGGTATACTAACGTAGCAAGAAATTTCATTATCGCGCTCGTACCCATGAGCACGACGACCCGTATAAATTTCCAATTAATTAAATGGCTTACAGAAAATGTACAATGCCGACGATCGAAACAAGTATGACGGACTACATATAGTACACAGAAAATTTATATTATGTCTATGTATTAGAATATATGAGATCATAAATATTGGACTTGCGGTTATAGAAATGTTAATGTAAGTAAAATATTACGTGAGTTCTTGTTGAATTCGTATTAATTATACCTACCTCTATGACTGAATTGTGTGTATTTTGAATTCATTGATTCAAAGAAATAACTTTTATTAGGAATATTCGAGTAGGAGATGAAATGATGGTTTTTGGTTTAATATTATTGTCAATGGCACGGCGGTGAACTGACATAATCATTAATCAGATTTTACAATATTTTGTACAAATCAAAACTTTAATGGCAGAACATTCAACAGAACATTTTATTTTAATCTATAAATTCATTCTTTAAATACTGTTTATAGTATTTACCAAATACATCTTTAACGAAAATTTCGATTGTCAACACCTTTGACAATAGCCTTTTTGTTCAAGTTAATAAAAACTCTTAGATTTTATCAACGCATCAAATTGTGCACAAGTCGTCCGTGTCTCTTTGAGCACTCTGTTACTCCAGAGAAAACAGGTCAGAACCCCAAGCGTTGGTGGATATTTGTAATGACCTCATTTTTGGTGAAATATAGTCTATAGTATGAAAGTGTTAACGAAAACTATAAAGGGTTGCCTACCATAATTTGGTTCATCTTTTGAACCTTGGAAAATGTAAATAAAACATTCACAGACCAACCTTTAGCAGAGTTAGTGCTTTAAAATAACTTAATCCACTTAATCCACCTACTTCACTATGCTTCAAATATAAAATTGCTCAAAGTGGAACTAACTAATTGCCTTTCCCAAGTGAATATATAGCATAGGGTTGCCAGACATACATTTATGATGTACGTAATTTCGCGATTTAACGACGTATTCAATATAAAGTCGGAAAATTGTTGCTTTACCAGGTAATCGTTGCATTGATTTGGTCCTAAAACTTTACAAACCGGTTCTGGCTAACACAGTAAAATATGTGAAACCTTCTTTCAGCTACTGATCTCAAAGTTGATTTGACCCAATCGTCGGGTAAATAGTTTACTATATTAAAAATTCGTTTTAGAGCAGATTTTTCAATCAGTTTGAGTTAGAGTATTTGAAAAATAATTGACTGAAAATTTAATTTAAAAAGGACTTTTTTACCCGACAGTTATAGTACTCAGTTAACGGGCGTACGCAGCACATCGAGGTCTAACAAAGAATAATTTCATATAAAATTTAATTAGGCCTTACTAAAATTAGTAAGAATCTCAGGGTTCCACCATAAAAATTAAAAATTTATTCGATAGCTTTAAGGCTAAACCAATCAATCAACCTTAATGAATTGATCGATGGCCACTAACTGTGATGCAAATTGATTGTAACTTAAGATCTCACGAACTAACTGGTTCAGCCCCTATATAGTAATCGAACGAATTTGTAAGGATATTTTTAACAACAAAATAATCCGGTAAAATTGTTTTTGCTTAAATATGTTAATAATTCAGCCGCTGATTCATCAATCTGCTTGTATAAATGTAAGTCTTTTATTATTGACATGATTCACGAGTAAATCACAATTACAAGTCAGAGTTCCAAGAGTAAATCAATTACAAGTTTTCATGTGGTGTACGTATTTTGAACAAATTTTGCCTAGCAACATTAATTGAGCACAACACAGCAAAACACGCAATTGCTGTAAAATGCACCTTTGTTGGCATAAATAATAGGCTATAATAGAGAATATTTTTTCCCCAAGAACCATGTTTACCCAAACGCCAGAATACACTTTGGAGAAAAGCGAATAAAACTGGTACAAAATTTAAAATTTTCATTTCCCGGGAATTACCAAAATAGGGCCACAGAATACACATTTGAGAATGGGAGATAAATATATAGGAGTTAATGCGATTTCCAATTACAGTAACATATTTTCCCAATTCCCCGGGGAAGCCAGAATAGGACTATAGCTATGGCATAAAATACATACGTCAAAACTCCTATAATGGAAAATAATTTTTTCCCAAGAAACATTATTTCCCAAAAGCCAGAATACACTTTGGCGAAAAGGTAATAAAACTACTACAAAATTTAAAATTTCCATTCCCCGGGAATTACCAGAATAGGGCCACTGGTGAATATATATTTTGCAATTTGCTCGATAATTAATGGTATCTAGTTAGATGGTAATTGTAGGTGGAGAATCCATGTTAATGTACCATACTTCAATAGTTATTTACTTTGCGCTCTCATCTGTACTTTCTTTGCAATTATTTGCAATAGATTTGTTTGATAGTACACGTTCAAAATAATTCCGTATCGGTATATACATTTTTATATACACATAAAAAAAATACAAAGCGATTTGCAATCAAAAGTAGTTGGGCATACAACTTTTTGCCTTGCATTTTCGAATCCAAAATTTCCGAAAATTAAACATCCTTTTTTTTAAATTATTGATTAATATTGATTGATGTTTAATATAGGAAATTTAATTGTTTGTTTTAATTGTTGCTCCCAGAATACAATGAATTTTTTTAATAGCGAAGCTCGTCGCGTCGTTACTTTTGCTCTGTAGATCTTATTTTTACTGCCCTTATTTGGAAATTGTATGGTGGCCATTAACCAAAAATCTATTGTAGGTTAGTTTTATGTATGCTGTTAAAACGAGATTTGTTTTGGAAAACGTCAAAATTATTCATGTATAAATGAAAATAACACACACACTACTACATGATACCAAAATTTCCCTTTGCGAATATTTGCAATCATGTTAGATGGGAGCCTATGGTTAGAAGTGCGTTGGTTCAGGCTTTGTAAATGCCTAATGTGATAAGCATATAGTTCTAAAAGCGTCCTAATAAATATCATGAAAAGACGATTAACTTAAAGTAAAAGTTAGTGAACCCGGTTATGAAGCAAACGAATCTTTCCAGCCATACATAATTCTGTTGGTACTATAATTTAAAATAAACTTGTTCATATAATGTTTCAGATCGAAAGTCTGCACACCTAATAATTTTAAATTTTTTGTCTTTACAGCAATCTGTTTAGATCGCACCGTGACCAAAACTTAAGGTAAGATAAATTGTAGCCAACAACTCTTCGAGTTTTGAGGAAACTAGTTTTCACAGTTGACATTCAAGTACGCCTTAGAGGGGAATGTGTTATTAAGTTACATGTGGTTGTGTTTTTATCTTTTTGTAAATGTAGTTTATTTTATTCGCGCGACACTTATAACATAAAATTCAGGTCAAGGAACTTATAGTTTCATTCATACATATGAACAACTAAATATGTAATAATATTGTGTTACACAAGAATTATACCAGTGCGTAGTTTTTTTGCCATCGAAAAGTAAACAATGAATGCATAACATGCTCGCGACTCAGCGCACATAAATTCAAGATCATGCCGAGTAGTACGAGTATATTACTCATATACATACATTACTATATTGAAACGTATGTGCACATTAAGAATCATGTAATTAAAAGACTTTATTTATTTGCAACCGGTCAACAAACCGATTGATAAAACTCGGTGTGAATTTTTTGATTAGACGGCGCCATTTATTGTATTGTTTGATAACGTCACAACAGATAATTAAGATTTTATATTTTGTGAGACCTTGTGTTTACAATAGAACCGATTCTTTAAATGCTTTTAATTTAATTATATCGGTCTGGTGGTTGCTATATAGAACTCCCACATGCGCATATCAGGATATTCGCCGGTTCAAATACGCTGTACAATTAAGAAATTAGAACGAATTAATACCAACTTCAGCGAATTGATAACAATTATGAATTACGTTATCGCGCTGATATTTAAGGTGGATAATAAAACACAAAACTGATATCATTCTCTATATTTAAACACATACATGTAATTTATATATACAACGTTGTTGGCACGTTTTTGTTTGTAGATAGCAATTTGATGAAATTCCCAATTAATCAGAGCCTAGCTGCTTGTTACTGAAATCGACCATGGTTAACCTTTCAAATTTTGCTCAATTATATCGCAATGGTCACCAAAGCGTTAAGTATAATTTATAATATTTTATTCTAGACGATTTCAATCACCATTATAGAACGAGTAGGTATCTATATAAATGTAGATTCAGTCATGAATTCAAAAAAATGTGCACATAGCAATTATTTTGAAAATAAATTAGCCATGAAATGATGATTTATAATAGAAGATTTTAATTTGTGTACAGTACCGGTAGGTCTCTGGTGATGGTTTTTAATGAGATTTTTATTAACAGTCTTAACTTGAATAATAAGCAAACTAATCGTATGCACAGCCATAGCACGAATTTCCTGCAACGGCATAAAACGGTTCACCTTCATATTCTTTTGATCGTTACACATATAGTTATTACTGTACATTTCAATAGAATACTGGAAAAATTAATTGATTTTGATTTAAACGATAATTTGCATAAAGCAGTTTGATCAAAATATGATTGTTATATACAATTAACGCTTCGCGCAATCTAATTTATTAGATTTGGATTCAAGATCACAATATATTCATTATAAAGGTGTCGCCATCGTACTGAATTGAATTAAATTATAAAATCTCAATGTGACGTTTTTTTAAACAATAAAATAACACTTGAAATTATTAAATATGTATGAATTCGCGTCGAATTCAAACAAACCATCGAAATGGAACACCTTCATCTGATTTGAATATATAAATATTACTACGCTCAAAACAAAATAAACATATAGGAACAACATTCACAATAAAAAAATGAAGAAGTCCATGCGACACTACTTAGTGCGAGTTTGGGCAGAAACGCCACTTAATGTGATAATGCGTAAACGCCAAGACCAAAACTACGTAGTGCTCTAACTATTTGCACAAACGACAATAATTGAAGTAATAAATAAAATAAATTTATTATGTATTTAGCTATTAATGTGTTTTATCACTATGGAATTTTACCTTGAAATCAAAGAAAACACATACAAGAAGAAATAACAATACTTATAAGTGCTTATAATTCAAAAGAAAATGTATTCTCTCACGAGAAGTTAGTTTGTAGTATACACTTCTGGTACGTATACGGACGGGGTGGTCAGGTTTTGGGTGCCGCTCATTAAGGTATGATTTCTTGATTAATTTTATGTAAAAATTGATGGTGATCTTGCTAACCATCGTATTGAGCCTTTCAATCCAATTAAGGTGCGTGCATTCACGCTAAAACAAATTTTTTCAAGAAGGGTTAGAGAGTCAATATCACAAGTCTAAGATTGAATGATAAAAATCACGTCCTCCACAGCGTCTTTCCAGTGCATTTAGACAATCCAAGTAGGCCGGCAAATGACCAATATTTGCAACGGGTAATCCACGAAGAGCAAACCGAAGGAATCTACACCGGACCGCATCAATTCTATTAATGTGGATTCTGTGATGAGGATACTATACTTAACGTACTCTAGTAGGGACCTAAAAAGAGTTAGTTTGGGGTCCTAAAAAGAGGGATGGGGTAGGGATTTTAGGCTAGAGCTTGATGATTCCAATAGTTGGAATTTACTCAAAATTTAACTAATTAGTTAGCGGGTTGAAATTCAATAGACTACGAATGTTTACGAGAAAAAGTAATGGATTGCCATTATTATTAACGTTCATATTTCACAAACGTTTCCAAATTTCTCTAACAAATTTCATATCATCCGAGTATATGGATTTACACAAAATCTTAATAACGGAATTGACATCTTTAATTGTTAAAATGAACGGGCCTCAAATGACTGTTCTGGGATACAACAAGATGCAGCCAGAATAAAGCCGAATTTAAAAACCAGACGAAGACTTGGTATTTACAATAATAAGAACTGTCCAGCGAAACCAAGAATTTTTTATTTCAATAACTTGTGCTAGATTCTATGAAAGCCTTGTTGAAGTCAGTGGCAATAAATCAACATCCTTTCCCATTTCAATGGCGTTAGTAATTAATGAAACAATCTCGGCAAGATTACAAGCCTTCGTCTGACTTACAACTCTTTTATAAATCAAAACTATAAACAAGTATTTCCATATTGTCGGAGAAATTCCGGTAGAGTGAGTTTGAAAAATTAAACTACTACCGTGCAGGGGATGTTTCAGAGCGCAGTTATTTAAGTAATTAAAGAAATTTGTATCAGATTCGGCTAAATGTTGGTGTTGTTTTATGTTTAATTGAAGCAAACTTCATTCGGAAGCATACTCGTATGTCATTTCGATTGCCGTCGTATATTCGATTTTATTATTAATAGCAATTAGTAAAAATTATAATATCAGATGATTGAAGTATTTTTCTATTAAATTGAATCGAGTATCAAGCTGTCCAAGCATTGCTTTGAAAGGCAATACGCATACGCAAATCATAGACGAGTTGGACGCTGTGTACGGGGACTCTGAACCATCGTTTACCACCGTGAAATTTTGGGCAGCTGAATTTAAACGTGGCCGTACCACCTTGGGTGAAGATGAACGTTCGGGACGTCCAAAACCTGCAACTACTGACGGTAACATCGATCAAGCTCACCAAATAGTGCTAGACCACCGTCGGATTAAAATTAGAGAAATAGAAGAGGCTATGAATATGTCCAAAGAATGTGTTTGTCTCATATTGAATGAAGATTTAGGCATGAGAAACCTGTCCGATGGCGATGGGACAGCCATGGAGTTATCTTAATCGATTATCTTCAAAAAGAGAAAACCATTACAGAAGCATACTACACATCATTACTTGATAAGCTGACCTCAGCGGTTCCCATAGCGGTTTGAACTGCTTGACATTCCTTCTTACTCACCAAATCTAGCCCGAAGCGACATGTTTTTATTCCCTAAGCTGAAAGTTGCGCTCGAAGGACAGAGATTTTCGTCAAATCAAAAGGCAATCACCTTGAAAAGAGGAGAGCATCGCTGGGACAAATGTTTAGACTTACAAGGAGTAGAGAAATAAAAATAAGAAAGAAGTAGAAACGTATTGTTTCTTTGTTAGGTCGGAAACTTCAGACAACCCTCGTATACAGTACACTTACATATCTTTATCGTAATTTTTATAGTTTTCTATCAGTAGTCAACTCTATAGCAGTATATGATACAAACAAAATAAAATATAGTTGTATTAGTATTTTGTATAACACATTTAAATTGCATAATTTTTTAAGGAAATTTTTCCTTTCTTTCGTTACTCTTTATAACAATTCATTCCCTTTGTTTTGACTCAACTAAACATACAAGACAAAGCGCAAACCCTTTTTCAAGACCTGAGTGAGGATGCGCCAACTTTCAAGCTAGTTGCGGTTGAGTTGGTAAGTTCAAGAAACGTAGTAACCTACACAATATTGCATTGAAAGGAGAAAGCGAAAGTGCCGAAGCTAGCTGCAGAAATACGTGGTTAAACAGTCAAACACATTTTCAATGATGTCGGGCATCGAACGGGGCTGTTTTGGAAACGAATGCTCACGCGAACCTCCATGTCTCGTAACGCAATACTAATATACACAATACTAATATACCAATCACAGAATCCTGTGATAAGAGTAAGCTGACATATCACAAAAATTTGAAATTTAGGAAGAACTACAACATCCTAGCCGTGAAAAATATTACAGAGTCGTGGAAAGAGGTAACAGAATTATTTGAATGGGTGACGGAAGAAACTATGGTCATAATCCGTAAATCTTTCGATAAGTTCAACTTCTATCGAGTCGCAGATTTCTCACGTTCAAAGAGATATTGCGCAGGTTGCTGCTAATGCTGAATTTAAGGGGAAGCAGCAGAAGTAAGCGATGTCCAAGGAATTTCAATGTGTTCACTAGATGTGACAAACGATGATCTATAGTACGTTTATTAGACAATTCTAATTCTAACGATGATCATAACCCTAACGCAGAGTTGTCTACTAAATCTGCAATTAACGATCAGCCAGATGAAAATTTACAATTTACGCAGTCTGTTTTGTCACAAGTAAAATGGCATCGAGAACGTACCTAAAGCAGACACAACCTCCCACAAGAACGTACCTAAAACAACTCAAACAACTCTTCACAAATTTTAACTGACACTTCAAAGTCGTAATGATAGTTCAAGCGAGTCGGATGATTTTGTAAATACGATTTACTCATGTGAGGCTGAGTCAGAATAAAATCAGAATTTAATTTTGCTAATTGAAGTGTGATAAAATTTTATGTTTTGGAACCAATATTTTACCGATTTTTATCCTTGTAGGTATATGGAAATATGTGATTCGTTTTGTGGTGTTTTCGTACGACCTTTTTCAAGTCCCAATTAATGGCGCATTTCGAGGTATTGGTCTACTATATAGGAAATTGATCGACTTTGTTGTTTTTGTTATAAAATATTTGCTAAGTTTGTTGACCATTACAATGATATCTTATTAGCTTTATTAAAATCGATGCTGTACGTTTGGCGTGAAAACCGGACAACTAAACTTTTGCGGACAGACAAAACAAATGTATTTTAAAATTAAATAACGCCAACGATATGCACTATGCAGATGTCTATGCAGTTACTATGCTAGGTTGGAGCCCAATGTTCTGTTCTGGGGTTAATGGTATTTAACCCAGCAACAATTGCAGGAAATATAGTCAGATTTCAAACCATTAATTGTGTTGTCTGCGTTTGCTTAAATTGCAGCTACATTTGTGTTTATCGTAATTCGACAACGTCAGTATAATAAACAAACATTTCAATAGCAACACAACTACGTAAATAATTAAGATATGATTAATTTGCACCTAAATATTCGATAAAATGTTCGAATATTTTTTGGGTGTTGTTTCTTCTTTCCTATGGCGTATTCAAATCATAATGAATATATTTTAATAAACACAAAGACCATTACGTATTTCCCATACTTCGCATCCAGTGCAACTTGAATACTTTAGGTGCATGGTGCATTGACGCATCACACGTTTTGCATAAATGTATATTGAACACATATGGTATTTGGATTTGTATAAAGAAATTTGTAATATTGACCGCTAAAAATAGCACCTTGTCTAAATTAGAAAATAAACCATCTAACCTTACCAACCGAAACAATGAAATCAACTGTTTTGATGTTTATCGGTTTAGGTGAACGTTTGTTTCTGGCAATCAATTAAATTTAAACCTGCATGTAGAACGGAAAAATATTTTATTACAGAGAATTGAATTGGTTATATGAAATTAATCAAAGTTTAAATATTTTGCTAACGATAAAGAAAATAATATTTTTGCTCCTACCTTTTTATCGTGAAAAATACAACAACAATAACCTAAGTGTAATCTAATAAAACCACTAATAAAATAATAATAAAAAGTAAGTCAGTCAACTGTGAAGTTAATTAAATTAGATGCGCTGTACATATTAGGTAAAGTGTCCAGTTCGCGATTTTATATTTTCCGTTTAAGTTCTAAAGGTGCATAATAACGTTTAATTATATAAATTTAATGGGTTATTATTTGTTTAATTAAATACAATTATTTGTTTATTACTGCTCGAGAAGTATTCGATACATGTATTTGATGTATGTGTTCTATAAGGCTTTTGATAGTATACGTACTGGATAAACATAAAACAAAATAATTGTCTTAAATTGTAATTTTTTCTTTTGGTTAATTTTCACTTTTATAAGCATCTGCCGTTTCTAGACAATTTTAAGGAACGAACTCCTTAATAGTATTTGTAAGGCAAATACATATATAATTTCGGTAATTGATCGACAATATCTTAAGTGAGCAGATGTTCGTTATATAATTTTTGAATATGCACTGTTTTAGAATGCCAGTAATTAATAAACTTTGAAGTGATCTGATGAGATCTGGCTCACATTCGTCATTGAAAGAATAACCTTAATTGAAATTTAAAAATGTATTGACAAGTAATTATGTTTATTAATATAACTAACAAAATTAACTAGATAAGATATTTTTTATCAATAACGAGCGTAAAAATAGCGAGGAAATCTAATGAATATTTGCACGTTTCACTCCCTTTTAGATTGACGTCTAACATATACAGTGCCGGGGAAAAAATTATAATTGCAGTCTTTTTTTGCTAAAATTACAAAACTTTTGAAAGCACTTGGCTTATTGTTTCATTTTAAATACATGTATGGCGTAATTTTTTGAAAAAAAAATTACCTGCAATTTAGGGGCAAAACCCCGAAAAATGCCAAAATATACAAAATACGTTGATTGGAGTTAAAGTAATGGAACAAATTAAACAACTATTTTTTAATTTTTTTTGTTTTTTATTGATTTGTAGAAGTTCTATCTTTCTTTAATAATAATATTTTGTTGAACCACCATTTGCTTTTATTACAGCGATACACCTCCGATTCATTGAATTTGATAAATTGTTCAAAGTGGTAGTAGGTATGGATTCCCAAATCGTCATCAACAAACTTTTTAAAGCTTGAATCGATCCTGGGCGCTTTCTTGTTATTCTAGCTTCATTATTAAATACTTTCAATGAGATTTAAGTCTGGACTATACGGAGGCCAGCTCAACACATTGATACTTCTTTCTTCGAAGTATTTTTTTACCTTTAAATGAAGAGATAAGAAAAAAAACAGTTTTTAACAAATTATTTATGTTTATCTGAAAGGCAACTTTTCTAACTACAATTCAAAATTAATAACTCACAACTTTGGTGGTATGGCACGGAGCGTTGTCCTGTTGAAAAATAAATTTGTAAGTCTCGCCAAAAAGCTTTAACACAGGATGCAGATAGGACCTGCAGATAAACAGCTGTTTGTAATGTTGGAACTAAGGAAGCACAATCGACCGGTTTCATTTCCAGAAAAGCATCCGCAGACCATAACTCCTTCATTTTTCGGTGGAAGTCTTAAAAGACATTCATTGCTGCGAGAGGCTCGCCCGGTTTTCTTCTTACGAGAATTCTTCCATCTCCAACATGCAGCTTGAATTTTGATTCATCGGAGAAAATCACATCATTCCACATCTCTGGAGTACAACAGGCTTCTGGACTGATTTAAGTGCTCTCAAACCAGCTTTAACAAGTCTTTTTCTCACTAAGCTGGCTAAAATTTGTTTTCCCGTTGCTCGCTCAACATCCCGTCTTATGTCCGATGAAGTTTTAAAACGGTTCCGACGACATTGTAATATTATGAAACGATCTTCCACTGGCGTTGTCTTTCTGGGCCTTCCAGAGCCTTTTTTTTCTTTGTGTACTGCCCATCTCACGCATTTTTTAATATCCATGCGACAGTACTTTTAGGAATGTTTAATCTTTCTGCTATAAATTTTCTCGCGCCAAAATCAACATATTGGCTGTAATAAAAACTAAAGGCGGTCCAACAAAATATTAATATTAAAGATAGAACTTCTATAAAACAATAAAAAACAAAAAAAATAAAAAAATAGTTGTTTAATTTGTTCCATTACTTTAACTCCAATCAACGTATTTTGAATAATTTGGCATTTTTCGGGGTTTTGCCCCTAATTTGCAGGGTTTTTTTTCAAAAAATTACGTCATAAATGTATTTAAAATGAAACAATAAGCCAATTGCTTTCAAAAGTTTTGTAATTTTAGCAAAAAAGACTCCAATTTGCAATAAAAATATGTTTGCCCATTTTATTCCCAGCACTGTATAATATTACAATGTTCTCTTAAACAAACAAAAGAAGTTAATGATATTGTTCTAGTGTTCTTCTTAAACATTGAATGTATCGTTTTATTTATTTATCAATGGGCGCTTTCAGGTCTCCTATCCTAATTAGTGAAATAATTGCCAATTTGATTTGAAAATTTCATAGCGCTAAACATTTTCATAACGTTGCCCGCGATTTCGTTCAACATGTTTTCAACTGGGAGCGCCCAATGAAATTGATTAGCAAGATTAATATAGTTGCGTAACACAATAATATACATATTAAACTCTAGTATTTAGATAGATAATAGTCGTGTTTTTTATTAGCGCCCGATAGCTGTATCCGGAGCACGCAATCTTCTATGTCAAAACTTATATTTAGCGCGCTATTTTTGCATATACGAGTAATTAATTTATTTAACTGTTTATTTAAATGTTAATTGGTATATTTCAGTTCATTAAATGTTTGTTTTTAATTTATTTTATTTTTTCATTTTTATGGTATAGCGACATTAGTGAATAAATAGGTACAGTTTCAGTATAAATTTCCCTTCGGCGCCGGATAGTGCTCCAATATTAAAACACGGCTAATATAATAAGATACGTAGGTTTTGAAGGTTTCGAGTAGTTTAGGATTGGGCCTTATTATTAAATTAACACTGAAGGCTTTCGGACAAAATTATTGCAGTTTACAATACATATTATTTTATGTAGTTGAACGATTTCCACGCAAATGGATCATTCTGCGAAATATGTACTCGTATCTTCTAAATTTGACTTGAGAACATAAAAAACATTAAATACTGAGAAATTAAGCAGTCGACTCAAAAAATTGTTTCAATTTACGTTTAAAACATATGTTCATCGGTGCGTTGTAACCATAATTTGTCCTGAGTTTATTTAATTGAAGAAACTTCAGAATTACTTAAAGTTCTGCTCGGTGCTTTAGACTAAAATAAGGTTGGTGAATTGATTTCATCCAATAAGATGTTTACATTAATGAACCTTGTATACCCTAGTTACATGGAGCACTCCTGCATATAGTTTATGTTAAACAGAATAAATATAAAGGAAATTAATAATCACTTGTAAACCTCATTAAAACTTTGAAACCTCAACACCAAATTTAATCAAATGTAGATTTTGTAGGTAATGCAAAATGCTCGATCTTGGTGGGTTGGTATTGGAATATTGAAAATCGAAATAAACAATACTGAAATAAAAATTTGGTGTTGTTCCTCGAAGTGCTACTTGTTTAAACTAAGAGGACTTCGAACAGAACTAACTTATACTTATACCTATAAATATTCATTAGCAAATTATTCCTCTAAAACGTGCACAAGATAGAAATTTAGAGTACATTTAGGCGAATAAAGTCAAACTTGTGTAACACAATCGAAACAGTTGTGCGTAAGTGAGAGTGTGTTTCAATTGGTTAAAAAGCCGCTTAAAAAATAAAAAGTGAAAAATAGAGGTGAATAGAAATGTCAAATTTTGTTTGTGCTTCAAGAGCTGGTAAAATTTTGATATGAGAAACATTTGGCTGACACAAAATATTTATTTGTATCCAAGAGATTTTGAGAAAATCGCAATGAAATAGATATAAACTGACCATAACTGACTAATATATTTGAAAATAGTATTAATTCTTAATAAACACATTTTTTATTCACTTGTTTTTTTGTTTCGCAAACAAAAGAAATTAAAACGTCGTTAGTATGTCATTGACAAATCTATACCAAAAGATTATATGACGAAATAAGGATTTTTGTTTGATAGAATCATTTGTTCGAAGAAATTCATGAAAATTTCAACTAACACGCAGGTCACAAAGGAGAGCCCATGGATAGACCATCGGCGAATCTGAAACATGTATTATCAAAACAAAAATAATTGTGTTTAATTTAAGTTTCAAACATCAACTTCAGTTCACGACGTAAACCCTCACCTACAACATCCTTAACTAAGTAGTACTTACAAACTATTTGAGACAAAGTTTTAATTGGAATAGCAGTGAAAAGACTGGCAACGGCAAACGAAACTAGTTTTGAAAGTAATGAAATGTCGACATCTTGAATTTTAAATATTAATGAATTCTACCGAGTTCTTAACCGAGTAAGCCGAAAAGAAATTAGTATGATCATTGAACAAATTTATGAAACCCTTACATAGATTGTAGGTAAGAGCATTGCAATACGCAACTATTGGTCTAATCGGAATGCCCTCCTTATAAATTTTTGGTAAACCATAATGAATCAGAGCAGATGGATTCATGACAGAGTACTTCCAACCAGTTCTATCAAATAACTTATGACATTGGTTGATACATTTACTGACTGAAGTCTTAAAATACCATCCAAATAGTTAGATTCCTGCCAAGCTCTATTGCTTTGCTTTCTGTAATAAAATCAGAAATTGTATACGCTTTACACGCTATCAAGTCATGATCACAACTATTTCTTTATCGCACCAATCACTTTGAGATTAGTATTAAGAGCGATAGAATCAGCAGAAGAAGAGTTTGAAGGAGAAGAAGAGTTACCAATACCTTTCTTTATTTGTAATGCACAAACTGATTTTAGGTGGGTTGGCTTGGCTGATGAACTACGGCAGTTTCAGCATCTACAGCGAGATTCTCGAATGACTGAAGCCTGATTTTATTTGGCGTAGGAGCAAAATTCACTCCATTGCTCAGCATTTGAATCTCTGTACTACTGAAACCGCCCGATATTTGTAAATTCTAAATCTCGAAACTCACAGACAATTCGAATGAATCGATTTTAGAAACTGCTTTCCCGCCATTCTAGGTGGGTTTTTCGACCCCTATACCTTGGACTTAGTAATAGGAAGCAGATTGACAACAAAGAAGTTTTGAATGCAATCCAAATCGGCTTGATTTGCTTTATTATTTACTTATTAGGTAAATTCTCTACAACTGATTATAGCTAATTTTGTAAAATCTACGACCGCACCATTCGCCATCTTTTGAAATTTAACGGCATTTGATATCCGATCATTATTTAGTAAGTTTTAACATTTTTGTACTTGTGAGTCATAACTATTGTGACTGAATGGTATAAAAAAATATTTATGGATCAAAGCGAGATCCTTGTGTTAGAAAAATGACAGAAATAACTTTGAAATTTTTATTTGCAACTGCTGATATTGTACCCGATTTACTGTAACGCCGTTAGACGACAAAGAGTTAAATGCTTTTAGTGGTTAGTAATGTCTATTTGTCGATTTGATGATAAACTGGTAAAAGTGGATCTTGCCCTGCTAGGCATCAATTTGTGTTGGTTGAAAGTAATATGTCGCGCCAATTCTTTGAAAGAAATGCTAAAACCAAAATCGAATAATTTTGCAATAGATTTGATTATGTTGAAATCTCTCTACCTGATTTAATATTCATTGTTATTTTGGCATGAAAGACCACAGAAAATGCGCAGGAAACAATAGATTGATTGCACAAGTACAAAACTATGAATACAAAAAATGCGCGTTTTAAAATTGAAGAGGAGACTGAGTAAAATATGAAAAGCGAACCGCGAAGAGTAGCGAGTGTCTCAGATGCAAAATAGATTACTAAGATCATAAACAAACAACACCAAACGACTTTAAAGCATTTGAAATATCGTCGTGGTGACCGCAAAATGTCGTATGCCACGAAATATTCAATTACGTTTTATTGTTACCAAAATAACAATAACTACAAGCTCCAATAGATCTCTTGTCGTTCAGCTTGTTTTTTTCTGATTTGCTGAACGACATGAGATCTATTGGAGCTTGTAGTTATTGTTATTTTGGTAACAATAAAACGTAATTGAATATTTCGTGGCATACGACATTTTGTGGACACCACGACGATATGCTTATCACTGATAACTGGATTAATAATTGATACGTTATTGTTACAAATATCTCGCTCTTTATATATATTTCCGGCTTTTGATTTAAAACTGAACATATCAGCAATTTATTGGCATATGAGGTTGAGATGATTTTATAAGACATAATAGTCGGGCATCCTTAAGTTTTACGTTCTTCCATAACTGCTAGCTCTATAAAACGTATATTTGCTTTAAAGTAAACCTCGAACTCACCAGTGCGTTGTAAGGGGAAAAACTTGCTCGAGTCACTCCTATTTTTTTTCGTTATTGCATACGCCTTAGATTGGCAGTTTTCAAATTAACGAGACAGTTGTAGAATGGTGGATGAATAACGATTTATCTATTGCACATACTCGTATACTAATTTGATTTTCAAGAATTTTTATTTTGTTGTAGGCGTTATTATTATATACTAGAACAAGGTCTACAGATTTGGGTATGATCATGACACATCTTTTAATTCGGCGATACGAAGACAGTGTAGATTGGCAACATTCTTTTGTTGATGTTAACATTTATAGGTATATTTCATCAACATTTGTTAAATTGTGGATAACTTCCAAAAATTCTAAGATGTCCTAGATAATTTTTAAAAAGGTACTTCGACTAATTAAATGAATTTATATCATATACTATTGTTCAGCAAGTTTTCTCAATCTTTTAACGACTTCAAATGGCGGTGTGATACCTACTCTAACCTGATCATTACGCAACAAAACAAATTTATAAGTAGCCAAACTGTTTATAGGACCAAAATATCTTTATCAATTCTAACCCCAGGTTCAGTCGGTTTAATCCTTGACAGTGTATGTAACTTTTCACCATTGATAAAGGATCATTATGAGAAGCTAGTGGTGAAGAGTTAGTTCTTTCGGTACATGTAAATTTTTCCCAAAAACTAATTCAGCTCAAGAACAATAAGATCAATACAGCGATTCACTAAAATTTAGTAGAATTAAACCAGACTAAATTTGTGTCTATTATTTTACTTTTTCACTGAATATTTTAAAAAAATATCTGACTACTCAAATAAAATTGTCGACTTCGACAGTCGACAATTTTATTTGAGTAGTCAGAATATTTTAAGAGGGTTTTAAAAAGCCTATTTTATAGTTGGTATGTGTTAGCAGAAATTTTTCATAATAAACCTGAACAGAATCATGTTAAAGACTTGACAGCTGTACGAATACCTAATAACATTGCGAGTATGTTTACGGCCAAGTAGCAGTCGAAACAAATATGGTTTGTATGTATGCAGGCCCAAATAACGTAAACAAGAATAAACACGTTCATACAAATGCTATGGAAATTCTGTTTTTGTTAAGTTTTTTTTTTGATTTTATTTATTTATATCTCGTACATGAGGCGGAAAAATAAATGTTTAGTCAGCTGAGCATAAACTTTGTTTATTTACCTTTAATTTTGATAAATGGTTTTTTGTTTTCAAGTTAGCTTTCATTCAGAATTTTACCATTTTCCGCTATGATGTCTTTAAATTGATGATCACCGTATAATAGTTATATAGAGCAAAATTTAAGTGCATGCACGTATAGATTTAATGACATAGAGAAGAAAAACGGACGAAATTACTATTCTTCATGCATACATCCATGGCATCACACTAACTATGCTCTACATATTTTATATGACGATTATAAGGAACCATAGCAGAAAATGGTAAATTTCGAAAAGAAACCTACGTTAAAAATACAAAACAATTGACCAAAATTAAAGATAAATAAACAAAGTTCATGTTCAGGAGAATGAACATTTATTTTTCTGCCGCATTTACAAGATATAAATTAATAAAGTCAAATAAAAAACTTCCAAAAATAAATTCCTTAGCATTTGTATGAAAGTTTTTTTCGTGTTTACGTTTTTTGGGTCTGCATACATACAAAGTCCATATAATGCCAGACGCCCATATATACATAGATAGGCACTGCTAATAATATAAAGACAAAAATTGTAGCATTTTGTCGTGTGAGAAAAGCTGCTTTCAACGTAAGAAGCATAAATGAACCATCTTCATCCTTAAAAAGGTTATGCTGGGTAAATGTTCAAGCTGTTACCAAACCATCCATAAAGTCTGTGCCGTTTGGCACTTCTAATAAATATTTTGACTAATTTTGGACAGAGAAATTCTCGGATTTTTATGAGAGGCATAAGTAATAAATGAATTTAAATATACATAAATAAAATCAGTATCAATCCAAAAGTGCTACTTATCAGACCTGATTTTGTCCTTTGTGAAAAAGAGCCTAACAATTTTTCTCAGGTCCATCAATGCGTGGATGAAATAAAAATTGGCTGAATTAACAACTCCATTGTTAATTCTATAAACCAACAGCGTTTATTGCCGTTACATATAATCAAATGCATGCATATATCTAGAGCACAAAAATTTGCACAAAAAGATCGAACCGTTACAACCGCAAACTAAAAGTGTACGATCGTTCGATGTCGAAACAAACAAATCATTCAACCATTAAATATTTTTTCATACTATCATGAACTATAAAGGCAACAAACAATAATCAAACATAAAATGGAATGGAAAGTCTGTTAACCTTTTTCATATTTTCCTCCCATAAGCTCAAAAACCCAGGTAGGTACACTTTACCATATATATATATACATACGTACGACCAAAACGTTATCGTTAATGCTAAAAATATTTAAATATTGCGCAACGACATAACAGTAACTATAGTTTTGCATGTATAAATATTAAATACAAAATAACATATTTTTGTTAAAGGTACTAAAAGAACAAAATGACTAAACAACTTTAATAAATTATACAATAAAATGTTGTAGCTAATGAGTTCGGATCGCTTCGAATATTAATCGCACATATGCATAACGTTCGCTTTACAAAATTTTATGGATCTACGGATTGTAAATTACATGTAAATACAATTAGCGAACAATAATTAGTGTTGTCAACATCATTATTGGTATCGGGGAGTGTAAAAAATGACGGAAATCACAATGAAATACATGTTCGAACCTTCGTATCTTGTGTGTGACTTTGTTTTTTATTTGTTTTTTGCTATTTAAATTGTATTTGTATGTAAGGCGTTGATTCTTATGTACGTGTGTGTTTATAGTTTCCGGAATTACGATGTTTCGCACATACGTTAAGTGCTAACATTTAAGGCGGCAAGAATCTGGCGGCTATTTCTTGTATATTGTATGATATTTGGTATAACGGATTACCTCATTGTACCGAAAAGACTTAAAGACATTTACTATTTCGATACTAAGCTCTTTATAAATAAATCCTACTTCAGCTATGATACCTGTTATTTTTGAAGATTGATCTGAAGTGGAACAGTTAATGTTTCGTAACATACCAGAACTACATGTTACCACTAGTACGAAAATAAAATATTGTGTATGGCGTACACCCTAGTAGACAGACGGCGATTTAATAAATCCGATTTAGAAGTTGTTTCATATTTTTCGTTTGCTTTAATTTTATGTTCGTGTGAAAAATAAGTTAAACTGGAAGACCGCCGTCGATTTTTGATCGTTTTGTTATAATCGTACTATTGCTTTCGACGCGTTCGTTATTTAACGGCTGTCGTCGTTTTTTCAAAACTATAATTTTTTGGTTGTTTAAACATGTTTACTGTGCGAACGATGACAGTCGAACTTAAACAACCAACAAATCATAGTTGTTAAAAAACATCGGCAGGTACGAAGTTTCATCCCGATTCACTTACACGGTTTGGTTGCCGTAGGGCTGTACATGGACCAAATTTTTACGGAAAAACTTTATTTTGCCAAAAATCGTCATTTTCGCTTAAATTTTGGAAAACTGGTCTGAGACCGGTATTGTTGGAAAATTAATTTAGAATCGTTTAATTCATGGTCGTTTTCTCGTAAATGATATAGTTTTCAAAATACATGCAAAAAACGAAAAAGCTTCTATTGAAGCTGTCACTCAGTGGAAAAACGAAAAACCTCCTATGGGAAATGTCACTGCCGGTGGACAGATTTCCGCCAAAATTACTGAGATCTCCCAATTTGTGGAAAAAAGCTAAGGTATGAAGTTTCATTCCGATGGATCAGTCCATCTGGGCTATACAGGGGCCGAATTTTTGTTGAAAACGTTTTTTTTTTTCAAAATTCGTTCTTAATTTTGGAAAACTCTTTCAAAATTAATTTAGATCGTTTAGTTCATAGTCGTTTTTCTCGAAAATGATATACTTTTCAAAATATTTGTAAAAAAGAAAAATCTCCTATAGGCTGCCACTTCCGGTGGACCGGTTTCAGCCAAAAATCATTGGGATCTCCCAATTTATGAGAAAAGCTTTAGTATGAAGTTTCTTCTTGATCAATCAATCCATCTAAGCTATAGAGAACCACCAGACGTTTAGTGGGCACGGTATCACCTACATACACATACAGACTTTTTTAAAACTATTTTTTTTTATTTCGGCGATATAGCTAATAGTAAATTTGCAAAAATCGCGAGGTCAAAATTTTTCACGATTATTATACTTGCTTTTACTACGTAAAAGAAAGTAATATCGACGTCTACCCGACTATTTTCCGCCTCGAAGTTCTTTCGAAACCATCGAAATTTCTTACTATAAAACCAATCAACTTGGCTTAAGAATTATTCTTAGGCTGCGGGCGATTAGACGAGTAAAAGTCGATATTTACTTTGATTGAAGGTAAATTCGATTATTTTTCAAAATTTTCTATGACAAACTGACCGAAATTTTTTTTTAAAGTCAGTGTATGTCAAAATTGTACTCCAGTAACCCAAAAATGTTGAAATTTTAATAAGTTGGTCAGAAAATGCAATCTTAAATTTCTAATAAATAATGAAATATTCGAATTCTGATATTAAAAATTTACAAGAAACTCGCGGCGCTCAGAAAGGCTGTCAAGTCAAATGAGATTATAGTTAATGATAATCTTAACTGGAAAAATGCGTGTAGAAATTCAAAATGTCTGTACCTTAGGGTGTCGACGAATAATCTGATAAAAGTTAACATTTACTTTGATTCCATGTAAATTTTGTTTTTGTTCAAAAATAACATGATGAACTGATCGAGCAATCTGTTTTAGTAATGATTTTAATGTTGCCTGATGATTTTTACAAGCACATCTGAATTAATGAGGGCTTACAAACTTCTTATTTTATCGTGGTGTCAAATTTGTCAAGAATGCCTGAAGTTAACAACAGTTTCTCACAAAACTAATGCCACTTTAACCACTGCTTTTCTCCTGAAAATTATAATGTGATTGTTTTAGTTGTGATCTTATACTTTGACACGATTCTGGACGACCGTATTACACAAATACAACTGGGATAAGTTTTAAAAAGTTTTATGATAGTTAATGAAAACCGCGAGAATGTTTGTTTTGTTTGTTACTGTTACATTATAAGTAAGATTTAGAATCCACATTTTAAATGAAGTACGAGCGTCTTATATCATATTTCTTGTTTCGTCTTTCGCTACTCATGTAGATTAAATAAGTGCAACAGTTTTGTTAAGAATGGCAACATAATGCATAATATTGGCTTAATTACCAATCTAACATTTTATTATTTGTTGTTCTCATTACAGGATTAAACCATTAAACGACGACCGTATCTGCTTCATCTGCATATAAAAGAGACCCAATAAGATGATAAGCCGAAAATGGCTTATAACAATTTTCATGGTAACATTTTACGTTACCATGTCAATTGGTGATGATAAACTGGATAAAATTAACAACCAATTTAAATTAAATCAAATTGATCATGATTTCAAATCATTGAAAGCTGACGATTTAAAAATTTCAATTGATAAAAAACTGTAAGTACATTTGAACGAAATTATTATGTTTTATGTTAAAAATCTGTCTCTAGTTCAGTACATTAATATGGGATGTGGAAAACGTAGATCATAAAGTAAGCTATTTTCTGTTTTACAATTGATTGTTGCGTCTTCTTTACCTACAGATATAGGATTACTCAAACTCATTAAATTTCGAAACTGTTTTCATGCTATTTTGCTTCAGTTACAATTCCATTTTGCGAAAATGTAAAATTATTTTAATTTAATTTTTTATCAACATGAAACTGTATACTTGTTTCATATTTGTATACGTAATCAAATTGAAATTACTAAGACATTGCTTAGCGAACCTGCTACCCTATAGTAACTGAAGAAACTCATTAAGGTTTGAAGCAATTTTTACAATATCTTTACCATTCCTTTTACTTTCTCGACCTACTCTAGAAAACGCGTAGACACCCTCTATTTAAAGGAAGTTTGAGGAATTCTGGGTTAACTGGTAAGCAACTACATATTGAGAAACAGAAAAATGTAATAAATTACTAGATGGTAAAACGTATTACTAGATAAAATAAATGTTCTAAGCCTAAATTAATCAATCGTAGGTACTAACACAATTCATTTCCAATTTATCTTTGTCATAACAGTGAAACTAACGAAAAAGGCGGTTTAATAAGAAATTCAAATATTCCTTTATCAATGGACTCCAGGTAACGTAAACATATGGGAGTGATTTTCGTATTTGTTACTAACAAGCATGCACAATTTTAGATTTAATAAAATGCTAGATAAAGTGGAAGTTATTCCGGATGATGTGCTGTACTCAACGATTCCGAGTAATGCAATAAATCTAACCGAAAGCGAGAAAATAACCAGTACTCCCCGTTATGAAAAAATTGATTCATTCCCAGCTTTAATTGATCCTGGGTTGTTATTTGCATGCACTAATCTAATAGATATTTTTGTCCTTGTTTCTATCTCTAATAATACTATTTTATTTCTAAAACTCTAGTTTCCATAAAATCCCACCATCAAAAACAACTACATTTAAATTATCGACATCCACATCGACCACAACGCTATCTCCAACGGAAAAGAAAACTCTAGAAAATGATATCGCACATTCTGAAGTTGGTATCGATGACCAGTACAATGATGACTATTATGAAGACAGTGAAGAATATTATGATGAATACGATAATAAAAATGATACCGCTAAAAACGCAGACGACGAAAGTTATGACGAAAAATTAATTCCAACAAAAATCGACGAGACAATTCCATCTGAATCGTCTTCGTCGACTAGCACCACATCACCGAAATCAACAACAACTAAAAAAACTGTTAAACCTACTGGAAATCGTACCGAAGACTCGGGCGACGACTCGCAATATGATGACGAGTATGATAGCTTCGATGAAGAGGACACCGATGAAGATCCTTCGGAGTCAGCCGATGACGATGAAGACGACGAGGACGATGAAGAGGATGGCGAAAACGAAAGTGATCCTGCATCAGAAAATAATAATGATAATAATGATCGATACGTTACAAACAGTGTAAATTCTAATGAGGGTAGTACCAAAGTCAAATGTCCACGCGATTGTATATGTGCACGCAATTCAAACAATTTCCTAGTTGCAACATGTAGCCGGTAAGTGAAATATTTTGTATCACACCATATATATATGACTTAAAATTTTCTCATCACATTTTCAGGCTTGATGTTGAAATACAAAAATTTGATGAATCAATTACTGATTTGCAGATCATGGACATTGATCCCAAGTATCCCGTTTTTTTAGGAGACGAAATATTCCGTAAAATTGGTTTATCCCAGGTGGCTTCAATTAAAATTGCAAACACAACAATTGAATATGTATCACCGACCGCTTTCGTTGGACTCGATAAATTGTATTCACTGAATTTATCTCAAACTGGTATTGAAATTATCCATCCGGATGCATTTGCGACCAATTTGAATTTACGCCTCTTAACATTATCGGGTAACGATTTGAGCAATATGCAACACAAAATTTCACCTTACACACAGTACATGCTAAAGGCACCAGCGGTAGAGGAGCTCGATATTTCAAACTGTAAAATTCGTGAATTATTACCCACCGCATTCAACGAATTGAAAAATATCGTGTTCATCAATCTATCGAACAATCAGTTGTCTACACTCCCGGAAAATATTTTCGATAGAATCGAAACTATCGAAGAGATTGATCTAAGCTTCAATTTTATCGAACGCCTTCCAAAAGCTATATTCAGTCAAACTGCATTGGCCATACTAAATATGAAATATAATTTAATTGCCAACTCGCTCGATTTCATTACAGGTGATTTACAACGATTAGATTTGAGTTACAATCAAATCAAAACTATTAATAGCCAAATGTTTAAGAAAATGGAAAGTATAAATCATTTGATGCTCAAAGGTAATGGAATCCGTAAAATTCATCAGTTTGCCTTCTTACCACTGAAAAATTTGAGATACATTGATTTGAGCTTTAATGATTTGGATCAAATTGCATCGTTAACATTCGCGGAAAATTTGCAACTCGATGTAGTCAAATTGAATGATAATCGTAATCTACGAAAATTGCCATCGGAAGGCTTTGAAAATGCATATGGTAAATTCCAAGTGTATTCATTGGACGTATCAAACTGTGTTATCGAGCACATTAATGAAAACACTTTCAAAACTATGCCACTCATAACAATTCTTAATTTGAGCGGAAATCGTATCCGTAATTTGGGTAATAATGTATTTAGTCACTTGCCACGTCTCATCGATTTAGACCTTAGTAACAATGTTATAGGAAAAATTCATAATATGGTATTCTGGCACAATAAAAATTTGAATAAACTAAATTTGGCTGGTAACCCCATCAAATCGATCTCGCAACGTGCTTTCATCCCAACCACTAATTTAAGTGAACTTGATTTGAGCAATTGTGACTTGAATAAGATTTGGGATGATGCAGCCTCATTGAAATATCAAGATGTTAAATTTTTACGCAAGTTACGTTACTTGAATGTTTCACTCAATGAAATCAAAACGATTTCACGGGATGATTTAGAGGGTTTAACGAGTTTGAAGATTGTTGATATTACGAATAATCCATTCAAATGTGATGAAAAATTCATAAAATTGATCAAATATTTGCAAAGACGTGATATTAAGCTACAAGATCCAACAAATGGTAGACCACTAGCTCCGATTTATGGTGATACTATCTATACACTAGATTATGATCACTCGAATTGGAAGGATTTATCGAAAATCATTTGCGAAGAGACAAAATCACAGAACAAAATTAAAGTGATCGAAAATAATGAAGATGACGGCAACTACGATGATGATGACGATGATAGTAATGAAACTACTAAAGAGATTTTTGTTGATGATACCGAATTCGACAATGGCACAGATGAAAAAGACGATGATAAATATGACGATGATGAATACGATGAATCAAGTGATTCAAGCAAATCATCTTCGGAATTCGATGATGCGATCGATATTAAATACGGTAAAAATGAGATACGTGACGAAGAGCTTATCGTCAAAGAGATTGATATGTTACAGAAATTCGATAATAAACTATTATCTGGTTTTGGAATGGACGAAAATAAATCACGGTATAATGAGGGATACCGATCCCACTATTTGTGGCCAATCGCCATTGTACTATGCAGTGTAACGTGTGTGCTATTTATTATCGCCCGTGTCGTTTCGATTATAATGAAGAAACGAGGCGAACGATACAGACAAGCGATACTCGATTCAAAGAATTCGATTATATATCAAAAACTTTCTGAAGAGATTACTCCTCCAACACCAAAAGTGCATCGTTATCAACCAATCCAACAAGTGTAAAATTCACCTCCAAAATCAAATTCCCCTCATCTAACACATTCCAGTTTATGATTAAATGTCTACTTCCATTCCACATACAGAAACCCCAGTAAATTATATTGTGGTCAAAATTTCGAGTGCCATATCCACGGTCATAACCACGATCAACATCTAATTATATTTTTTTAATTGAATTTTTTTTACATGGCAACTAATAAAATTCCGATGGTGGCAAGCTAAGTAACGTATATTCAATTAGCGTAACCGTATTATACCGGGTGTTTAAAATGCAACCCGTGTTCAGTTTTCGAAAAATTGGTTAAAATGATCAGAGAAATAAACTAAACAAAGAAATTTTCAAAATTTCAAGATGAGCTGCTTTAATTGTATTTAAAGTTGAATTCAAACTGGGCGGGTGGCCTTTTAAAAGAGACTCCCTGTATTTATATAATGTACATTTTAACTATTTTTAATTAACTATTTTTTTTATTATTATTGCAAAAACAAACATTTTATTGTACTTAAATACTTAACCAAACGAACATTATTAAATATAATTACATAATTCGATCCAACAAAGTATTTTTTGAATGTGTTAAATAAAATAAATAAACGGTAAACAAAATTATGTAAATTATAATTTTTAAGATTGGATCGATTTCTTTACTAAGAAAACATTAGCACCCTAGTCTTCTTATAGATATTTAATTATAAATAAATTGAATATTTATTTTATTTTATTTTTTTTTTTTTTTTTGTAAAACAGAGGGGAAATTAAATATTATTTTTTATATTATAATAATTTAAATATTTTTATTTTTTTTTAAATAGAAATTTTAAATATATTGTTTTTGTATTTAGAAAAATAACAGAAATAAAGAAATTTTTTATTTACACATTCAAGAAATGAATTTTTATTTTTCCATAATGATATGTATGTCGATTACGTCATCAATACGAGTATGAAAACGCATTAGAGCTTTCAAAGAATGTTAAATTACAGAAGTAAACCTGTACCAAAATATACCGGACAACCAAACTACTATTTTGCTAGAAAGTTTAATCAAACTACGGTTTGTACCTGTGTGGTCGCCTCTAATCCAAAAATTCTGCCCTTGACTGCCTAAAGTCTCTTCGACGATGACTTTTGTTACTATTTTGTAGCATATTTTATCTAGTGCGAGAAGTATCGTAGTTCCTTTTCTTCAGTCATAGGTGGTTCCACTACGAAATATTCCGCTCATCTCTAACAAGAGCCGAGAACGAAGTAGCTTGGTATATCCTTATTAGCATATTATCTAGAAGATTGCCACTTGTTGTGTTTGGGGGTCACTGAACACTTTCGTAAATTTTGGAAATCCTTAAATAAAATTTTAATTCAAATATCATAAATGTAATAGTAGTGTAATTAATGCAGCATACTGTAATCAGGGGCAAAGATGTGCAGCCTTTTTTAAGCTAAGTCAAACTTTTATAATTTTTCAATACCAACATATTATAAGCAGCTCAATTTTCACTCGTTGAACCAAGTTATATTATTATGCAATGTTTTAATTTTAAATGCCCTCTTACAAATTCACTAATTTCAAGTCAAAGAATGTTTGGTGAAGTTGGTAAATTCCAGCTCATTATCATGTTATAGCGCAAGCGCATTCATAGTTTTAATTATTTTTCAAACCCATTCTTTGCGATCGACCAGTAAACACACCCACACAAAAAGCAAACATATTTTAATGTGTTTATTGAATGTCCATCTCTTCTTTAATCGATGTCCCCGGATTTGTGTCAAATCAAAAAGTACATAATAATACAAAAAACCGATAAAAATTGAATTCTTTAAAAAAAAGTTTAAGAAACAATAAAATATTTTAAATTGAACCTTCCTTTCAATGTCTAATATATAATTGTTTACTTCTTTCTTCTTGGCCGTTTTATTAGCTTAAAAGAAACACACATAAACAGTTGTCATATTTATCAATGTAAAGGAAGTGATAGTACTTCAGAGATATATAATAAGCGACTCGGGTTCGATCACTGCCAGATGTAACGTTTTCGTTTGTGATATTAATGATTTTAAAAATGAGGCACAAACTTATATAACTCTAACGACCGACCGTTATTATAGTTGAACTAACAAGATACAAAAAAAATTTTAACGAATATTTATGTATATTAAAATCTAATAAACTGTTAAGGAGTTTTCAAATAAACAAAATAAATCCTCCTCCGTTTGCTCCCGTGGCGCTAATTTTGTAATCCGCTCTTGTGGCAGAGTTCCCTTGACCAGACTCGGTATATCTTCTTTTGTAAAACCTAAAGAACCTAAACCATTTTCAATTTTCATAATACTCATGTATTCCCTAATTTTATCTGATAAGATTTTCCCTGCATCTGCTCTACGTGCCCGTCGGATATCAACACCAATCATTTCAGCCGCCTCCAAATGCCTTTCGAAACATGAAATCGCAGTAAAATCAAATACTGATGGTGCAGTCATAACTACAGACAGTCCATGTGGGATTATAGCATGATCATTATCGTATCCAACAGGAACAAACTGCTTGACATTCCCGGAAATCGGATATGATAGTCCATGACATAAATGAACACCTGCACTTCCAAACCCAATACCGGCCATGGTTGACGCCAAATGCATTTTCGATCGAGCTTCCAAATTGTCTGGTTGATAAACTGAATTTGCAAAATTTTCCCTAATTATGTTAAGAGCAAATCCTGCCCAAACGTCGGATACGGGATTTTTGCCTTGATAAGTCGGTCGATCTTTTGGGTTAGCAGGTGGTGGTCCTCTTTCATCATATAAAATGGCAGTGTAACTTTCTAAAGCGTGGCAAAAAACATCAAATCCCGAGTACACCGCCACCTTTTCCGGCATCGACAATGTATGCAGCGGATCAATAATCCCTAATATTGGTTTTAATTTCCGTCCTGAAATTCCTGTTTTAGTCTGAAGTGGTTTATAGTCAAATATGGCAACTCCCGTAGCTTCTGATCCCGTCCCGGCCGTAGTTGGAACAGCAATCAATGGTTTTAATTTCACTAGAATCTCTTTTGCATATCCAATTGGAGCATTTACATAGTCTAGAAATTCCGCGTCACGATCACAATCAAATAGGTTCGCGACCTTGCAGGTATCAATAGAAGATCCGCCACCAATCGCGACATATCCATCAAAATCATGTTTACGCGCAAACGAAATAACGTCCATAAAGCTGTTATTCGTTGGCTCGACCCGAGTTCCATCGTAAACTGTAAATTTTATATTATTTTTTACGATCGAATCGAACGCCGGCCTTACGGACGGTAAATTTACTACATTTTTATCGGTCACAATACAAATATTTTTTAAGCCAAAATTTGCTAAATCACAACCAAGTTCTTTTGTAGCTCCGGGCCCGTATCGAACCGTTGACGACGAAATCTAAAAGTATCATCAAAGTATTTTAGTTAAAATCATAATTGTGTTCAAAATACAAAGTTCACTTGCTTCGAAAATATTATCACGATTTTGATTTAGTTTTATCTCGTTGGCTCGTCCCGCATTTGAATGGGCTGGGCATTTGCAGCTGCAGTTAAATCGACAATAGAATCAATACTTCCAGAATAAGAAAGTTAAGTAAACTTACGATTGCTTATTAACTACATGAATTAAATTTAGCACATGATTTCTTCGCAACATCTTTAAGTCAACTTACTCGTAATTATACGAATGTCATTTCATTTCTATTTAAAATTATTTTATGTCGCCGAGTATTAGTATGATAATAAAGTGTGATAAGCGGCCATTACACAATCAATATTAATGTCAATACTGTTTGGTGATAGCTGTATTTTGTTGATAGATAAAATATTAGAGACCAGTTTTGGAGTTAGAAGTGTTTGTTTCTCAATTTGTCATTTGTTTGGTTATGGTCATTTATGGTTATGGTCATACATTTCAAGAATGTAATGAAATTTTGTGCCCAACGTAAGACAAGAATAATAGTTATTCTTTACATATATATTTTGTCTGGAGGTAAGGACATTTGAACTACACGAAGAAGAAGATTATTCCTAAACCTACTTTTAGGTGAAATGAAATTTTTCATTCCGGATTGAAATTATATGAAATTGTTGTTGTAGAATTACCAAAGTAAGACATATACGAGAATTGTGCGAAAAGTTTCCGACCTAACAGAGATACAAGACATTTTGTCTTGAAATTTATTTTTATTTCTCTACATAGTCTAATGTAAGTCTGTACAATCTCCCGGCGATGCTCTCATCTCTTCAACCCATCCAAATAGTACTAATTTTTGCTATAGCAACCGCTGAGGTGTAGGACGGCGCATTGTTTTGGTGGAACAAGAATTTTTTTTCTGCAATTGTAGCCGTTTTCCGCAATTTCTGCCTTCAACTTGTCAAGTAATGATGTACCATAACTTTCCCAGAAAACAGTCGCTATCGCTTACCCAGCCGATTCCCCCTTGGCGATATGAGCTAATTATTTATCTCCAAGACGAAAATAAAATATCTAAATAATATTGCTTTACAGATTGGGTTGATCCTGAGATTTATCTACAATGTCTCGCTTATTTGAGTTTTGGACACCAAAACGGGAGGCTGTAAAATGAAAACCTAGCACACATCAATCAAAAAACATAGCTCCAGTGTGCAACGGGCCTTATGTGGAGAAATAATAACAACACAGCACCACCAATCTCCAAGAAAAAAAGAACAAATGAATTGTAATCGGGATTTTTTTTGTAAATATATATTTTTGATTTATTACGAAGGAGGTTTTTTAAAAAGTAAGACGAAAAGAAAAAATGTCTGATTAAAATTTCTTATTTATTTTATGTTATTAAATATAAAAATTTAAAACGTCTGAATTATATTTTATAAAGTAAATATGTCAAGCACAAGTTATGTAAAATAAATATTCGTTGTCGAAATACAATCGTGTTATAGTGATTTTTTTATTTTGGTCTAAAACAAACCACATTATTTACATCACATCGACTCACTCAAAGTGACAAATATCTACATTAGAATAACTTGTTTCCGGTAACTTCTTCGTTTTATCCCTCTTTATCTATAAAATCGGTATTATTGCGGCGCAAAGAAACGGGTTTCAGATTTTAACTTCAGATTAATGAATGGTTGGTCCACTGAATCCTAGCCAGGTCCCAGGGCTGCTGGAAGGTGCATGCTGCAACTGGATGAGCATACTTCTGGATCTAGTTCATGCAGTTGAAAATGAGTAATATAGATACGTATGCAAGCTGGATCGTTAATTTAAAGGAACAGGCTGCAAAATGGGAGATATGCGATAGTCTTACTTACATATCGTTCACGAGCCAGTACGAACAGCGATCGTACAAAATGGTACCCTCAGCATGAATGATGTCATTTCAATTGACCAAGCTCCCGAAAGCACCAAATCTGCGATGAGTATTTTGAGGAAAGAAAGCGAAACTCAGTCGAACGTGAATGAGTTGAACACTCGAGATAGATAAAATCGTGCTCAATCGGTCCGTCGCAATCGAAGTACGTCATCATCATGAATGAGGACTCCATCAAAATGAGGAGGGAGGAATATTGTATTTGTGCATCGGAAATTCGGAACACACTAATGATTCATCCGCCTCTCTCATTTACAACAACAATATATTTTCTCAGTTAAGTACACGCTTACAATATCTGGACGAAACATTATTTATGTAACTTTGATTCATAGAGAAATCAAAACGAACATTGTCAAAACCAACCAAAAATGTATTACGTGGAAAATGCTTTTGGTAACTACAAGCGGTTGTGAATAGGCAAAGAAGAAAGAATAATGTCTATATCGACGACTTTGCCAAACAGGCAAAGTAAAGCTGCAAACCCTATATGAAGGAGGGCGCCCGAGACACCTTTGGTTGAGCTTTAGATATAAGTTAGTAAAACTGGAACGGTTTTGCATACTTCCTTAGTGGAACCAAGTAAGTTTCGTATGTTTGTGGAATAAAAGTATTGCATACCGTCCCAGTTTCGCTGAACGCCATATCAAAGAACAAATCGCAATGAAAATTTTCTTCTTGTCATGTTGATTTATAAAAACAGCATATTATGATAATTTCATTTGCCGTGGCTACCTGTCACAAGTACTCCAGCCTACACGTTTACTCATGCTTTTTACAAAAATACATTGCTTTTCATATTGATTTTCACCCCATCCCATTTATTATCTGCTCACACGTACTTATTTGTAGTTTTCCATGTTAAACGGGGCACAGAACCCATCGACATAGTCCAGACACAATTTTTGGAGATTGAAATAGTCAATGTTGAAAACGGAGCCTTATTTATACAAGTTCTTTATAAATCTCGGCGAAACAATAATCTTGCTAGGAAGCTTTTAGAGATAAATATTCAATACAAATTTCAAATGGACATTAGTTTATTAATATTATTGCCTAAGAAACATATTTTTTATGTAATTTTTACATATTTATGGATTTATATAATATTTTGTATGCATTTCTTAAATAAAATTAATATCAAATATTATTCTTATTTCTTTATCGTTTTATTAAATTATAATTATAAAAAATATTTTTGTACGTCATTTACCACTTATACCAACCAGTGCCTCATCCATTAGCTCATCATCAGTAATACACGGCGAATTAGAGGAGTGTGGTGATTGGATTACCATAAGTGGTGATGGTACCGGCGATTTAACAATATGCACCGATACTGATGGAGATGATGGAAACGGTGAAGTTGTATTTTTACGGATTAGATTTGTTGGTTGCATTAGCTTTAGATCTTTTGCAAGTGATTGTTGTTGTTGTTGGTGAATTTGAAGTAGTGGAGGTGTTATGGTTCGCGCTGCTGTGGATTGTGCAGAAAAATCTAATATTTCGTCTAGTATTGGTGATTGTTTAGGAAGTTGAATATTTTGGGACGGTGGGGCGGATGGAGGTCGCATTAATTTTGATGTAATATTCCCAATATTTATATTATTTATATTTAACTTTGGAGATTCGTTTAATGTGGCAGTTGTATAATCCATTCCGTGTTGCTTTTTACTGTCCAGTAATTCCTTTGTGTACGCCGATAGGTCATTAGTTAACACTCCGCTGAAATGATTTGACGATGGTACAGCAGCAATCGGATTATATTTCATATTGGTATGTGGAGCTTCTAGAGAGATTTTATTGACCGAGAATGGAAATTTTTGTGGAATCTCTTTCGACAGTAAATCAGCCAACATTTTAGCAGTTGGATCATTTTCCCCTTGATTATCATTACAAATCGGCGAACTGATTGTTGAATTTAAATGGTTCAAATCTTTTTTCAAATCTAAATTGTTCGATAATGATGGATTTATATTGGTATTTAACACCGAGCTTGAGCTTGTAATTGCAGTATTTGCATTCCGTGCAGATAATTTGGGAATTTGAAATTTTTTGGTATCAAAGGATTTTATAAAGCCGTCTATGGAAGGCGACGTACATGTCGCAAATCCCAATAATTTCCGGACATCGTTCGGATCCTTTGGACCTTGATAGTGATGCGAACGATCACTGCTTGAAAATACTTTCGATGATTTCCCTTGTTTATCTTTGAGTTTCAGATCACTCGAATTAAATGATGGCATTGCCGACAGACTACCGGAAGACTGTGTTTTCGGTAACCCACTTGACTTACTAGACGACGAAAATGATTTTGATGAGGACATCGAAGACGTCAAATTACCTGAGCTACTAGATTTTTGTAAAGATGACGAAGAACTCCCTGACTTTGATTTAGATGATCCACTTTTGTTAAGACTCGGCTGAGACGACGATTTCGATGAACCACTACTTGACATTTTTCCGTCCTTAAACGAATTATTCTCTTTTGTTCGAGTCTTGTTAATCGTTATTTTTATCCCATCCGAACTCGGCTTAACCATATATTCCGAACTTTTGTTCGGGTTTAAATTAGTTCCTGAATTACTCCCCCCACTAAGCGATAGATTTTTTACACTGTTCCCACTACTGCTGCTACTTTTGAATTCTTTGTGTATATTTTGATTATTGCTCGAAGATAATTTATCTTTCGAAGCAATATTTGAACAGTTCTGAAATTTTGACGAAGATGAGGATGAATTACTATTACTATTAGCGCCACTGCTGCTACTACTTCCACCTGGTGATGGTAAATCATCCGGCAAATTTTGAGCTGATTTTAGTTTATCGATTACGGCACTTAATGAGCCCTTCCGATTTCGATTGCTGTTTAATTTATTTAATTCGGTTGGTGAGGTGGATGACATATTTACGGGGTCGCAATTTCCAATATTCGTAATCAAATCGATAGGCGATATAACGCTTAAATCAAGTTGCTTCAACTTAACTGAAGACTGTTTCATTTTTGGGCTTGAACTCCCACTTTTTCTAATATCATTGGAAGACGAACGGTCCCGATGAGACGACGACGAAGACGATGATTGTGATGATTTTAATTTCTCCGTTGATGATGATTTTGAACTAGGCGAATTTGTAGCGGATTTTAATTGTGACATACTTGGCTTACCAGAACCAGTTGACGAAAGATGCTTCGGAGACAAAGACGTCGTTGCTAGAGGTGACGATTTTGGGCTATGCATGCCGCTTGAAAGATGCTTTGGACTGCCGTGATAAATTGGCGAATTTTTTGGACTCTGCTTTGAATTTAATAAACTGTTGCTATTACCACCAATTGGATTCGAACCAGACGATTTGGGCGACGATGAAAACTTTTTTAACACATTCGAAGGTGAAACCGGTGACCCGTCTGAAGATTTAATACTCACAGAAACTGGCTTATTCAGTAAATCCTGTTTTAGAGGTAATTTTTCTGGCGGCCCCATAGGACTTTCGTCTCGTTTTCGTTTCTTCTTCTTGTCTGATTTTTTATCATCCATAGATGATCGTCTTTGTTTATTGCTGCAATCGTTGCTTCCAATTTTCGCAGATGCCTTTTTATTTCCATCGCTGCTGGTCCCTTTGGATGACGATGGCGGCAAATTAGAGTTTATCGGTGTTATCGTAATCGATGATGGTAAATTTTGCGTCGCAGTCGATGTGTTAAACGGCAATATTTCAATGCCTGTACGTAACTCTAGATTCATACCAGTTAAGACTGATTGCAGATTTGTTGAAATCGGTGTTATACTGACCGATGGAACTTTATTTATGATTTTTTTATGCATAAGTTCACTGTCCGATAAATCACAATCGTCAGACATCGTCCGATTATCGGAAGATGGCTGATCAATATCAGAACTGTTATTATTAAAACCAGGATTGGAATTTGGTGTCGCAACTCCAGTTTCCGATAATACGGAGACAGACGATGTACCCAAAGAGTTGGAGTCGCTACTATTATTTGAACATTCTAATAATTCAGATGTTTCATTACTGTGATTAGCATTACTCTTTGGGTTCTTCCAAAAATCCTCATTCATTAAATTTGTACGTCTTTTCTTGCTCGCTTTCGACGTGGACGACAAATCATTGTTAAAACTAAGAGGGTCTTGATTATTTGCGATCGACGCACTATCGTTACTGAATAGATTATTTAAGTTGTGTTCATTAAAATTTGGATTTTGTTGGAACATGGAACGATTAGCTGGATTGGCGCTTGCGATAATACTCGTATTAGAACCATTTTTTGCAATAGCATTTGAACCACCGCTCATGCTCTTGATCATGTCCCGACCAAAATCATTGTTCCCATTTCCAATACCGGTCACATTTAAATTACCTCCATTGCTGCCTCCTCCTCCAGAACCAACGCCACTGCTACAACCACTTCCCCCTCCTCCTCCAGCATTACTATTCACATTATTACGACCTCCTGGATCGCTTGGGCCATGCGACAAGTTAAAATTTGCCCCATTCAATACTTTGAGCTGATTTTCTTGATCCCAATGTTTAATAAGTGCCCGCATTGCTATTGGAATTGACATACAACTCTGAATCACTTTGGAAAGCTTCATTGCAATATGATCATAATTACGCGTCAAAGAATATATCTTACACAAGATATTTGTTAGATCGCTTAAATTTATCTCGACTGTGGCCATTGATTCTTCATAAGGATGCTCAAGCGATACCACTATTAGTTGGCAAGATATAGCGCTTATCTCGAACATTATAGCATTTTCTATATCTTGTCGCCCTTGTAACCGTATACAACTAGATATTAATGCGTTAAAGGCAGCTTGCAAACGTAGAAAGTTTAGAATATGCGGAACATGGCTCGGCTCTGTAAATGGAACACTTTTAATCACAATCCCATCCAAATTTTTTGTGTTTGTCACGAAATAGCAATGATTCTGTTCAGGCAACGATACAAATAACCCTTTGCCAATGGAATTTATCTCACCATCAGATTCGTGATGCACTATCAAGCTAAGCATGGGCGATAGAGCTGTACTAACGCCAAAATCTAGATCAGTAGTTTGTTTTATTTGTTGTACGAAACTATATGACATGGGCATTGGTTTGCTTAGGCGCAGCACAAAACTAGCAGGAAACATTGTTGAGTTAAGTGGACTAAGTGGAGCCGAAACTGGAGTACTTCGCCCTTGTTGATCTTTATTCACCATCAAAATTGGTTGAATCTGTAGTTTATTTGCTCCTGAAGCTTCTAAATTTACTGTAACACTCATTCCAATGTTTTTAGTATTCAGTACATCGATTGGAGATAGCGTCTTATTTTCAAAATCTAATAAATCATAGGGCGAAATAAAAAATGTAAGCTTCATCGGATGGCCGCCGCGACGGGGCTGTAATATTCCTACAGCCGATTTGTAGAGAAGCACTTGAGGTTCCTTGTAGATATTTTGAAACATATAAATATTTGTTAGATCGGTTTCAAGCGCTTGAAGCGCAACAAATGCCTTTGTTTTGATTTTTTGTTCAGCATTTAATTGGTATATTGAGGCGAGGCCCTCCAGTTGCTGAGTAAAATCAACAAAATCTCCTTTAACTAAACAATTAACTAATTCCTTACAAGATTGTTGCTCGATCTAAAAGAATAAACATAGAATGAGAAATGTGAAGTAATGTAAATATATGAGTTGTTACATTTCCTTCATGGTGCACTTTAACATCTTGAACAATCCCACTAGAGTCTAATACTATTTCTAAATAAAACATATCAGACGAGATAAAGAGTCCCGACGGATCTTCCATAAATTTTAACCCTAGTTGTCTGGTCAAACTTTCTAAACGTTCGACAAGGCCTTGTCGTGATGTTACTTTTATACAATGTTGCATACTATCTAGGCACTTTTGTAAATTAGCTTTTTCTACATGATCCAAAGCGTATCGTTTCTCAAGCAGGGCCATTCGCATTGCCTTAGACATCTCCTGGAATGATCGATGTTGGGCTGCCTTCGATTTTAATCTTTCCATTAGTAGCTCATTTTGCCATTTTTTATCTTTGTCATAATTCAGGGATGGGGTTACAACGGGCTGCGCTGAATTGATCTGTTTATTATTTCCTAAAATTCATCAGACATTTTCTTTGTATGTAGCAACAAAATTATCCTGCCAAATAATTCTTACCATTCATGTTTGCGCTTATTCTTTTGTTTAACACATTTAATATCGTCCAATTTATATATTTTTCCAGTTCTTTAGATTAATTATAATATAATGTACTCATTAAACACTTGTCTAGAACATTTTAATATAGTTAAATAAATTTAATTTTAAAAGCTAATTTTAATAAATTTGGTAGGCATTTCTATCATTTTTTTCACTTTAGCTTGACAGATTACATTACAAGGTTGTGTTTGAAACACGACAAGAAAAGCGCTACATCCAAACAAATGTGTCTTAAATAAAGTAACAAGACAAAAACAAGACTTATCAATAAACAAGCTCAAGACAGCTTGAAGACAACAACTTGTATTTGGGCCATTGGAGCGGCGAATTTAAAAATGCATTTAGTTTGTTTACCTATTATATAGAAACCATATCATAAACAAATATATGCCAAAAAATGGCAATTTTAAGAAATTGTGTCGAATGAAGTTGCATCCGCCGCTGGATGAAAATTGAAATGTCTCAAATTTATAGAGGTTAGGAGTAGCAGCGATGAATAGTTTTTTGCAGTTGCTGGGTGTGGAACCTATTGCTGTCAAAATATTTTATTTAAATTTTTGTATTAAAATGACAAAATATTTGAATTGCAGTATTGGAAATGCCTATATTTATACATAAATTATGATTTTAAATTATTACGCAAGCGAGTAAACTAATATATGAATTTACTGCTCACTGTCTTGGTGTGTTTCATCCTTTAAGGACTAGACACACCAAGAGCAGCGCGTCAAATTCCAATGTCCCATACAACTCGACGCGTATATCTGTTGACACCATTTTTTTAGTAAATAATTTGAGTGGATATGTGAATGACGAATGAGAAATGTATGGACCACAACTGAAGTATCATTATTTTTAATGGCGGATGCAACTTCATTCGATACAATTTCTTTAAATTACAATTTTCTATTAAAATCCAAAATTTGTATTGTTTTTACAAATAATTGGTATATTAATTGTTTATAATATCGTTTCTATACAATACATAAATAAATTAATGCATATTTAAATTCGCCGCAAGCCATCGTGCTTAGTCCTTTACACTAACCGCTTAACGAGTCTTAACTAAGGCTCACCAAAGTCTTACATAAGACGCTCTGTTGTGTTCATCGCACCCATATTCATGTACTGTGCTAAACATCCCAGATAATCCGCGAACAATTGTAACAAATCTGGAAGACCACTAAACCACAAAATATATATTCTACTCTATTCTGTGACTAAACTGTTATAAAAATTCTTCTATGTTGCTTTGACTTTTGTGTAAGAAGACGTGTTTGTTCTATACGTCGTTAAAATATTAAAAGTTTTTAAATTTAGCTGATTTATTTTGTATACTAACTACTCTGTAACAACAAATAAATAGTAAATAGCTATCAATGCTTTTGGATTTACGAAGTTCACAAAAAGACTCGACAAACTTTTGAAGGTGATGAAGAAAACAAGGCGTTCTAAATTTATTGCTCGACTCGGTAATGCTGGAAGACCACGGACAATAAATCTCACGAAGAAATTGGAAACATATGTATTTAAATCTTAAGGACGGCACAGTTCATTATAAATGAGCTTGCATGTTCAAAATACGATGTGTTGTTCTCAAAATTCTTGTAAAATAAATAAATAAATAATGCTGCTACATAAACCTAGATCAAACTAATTTCACTTATTTGATAGATGAAATTTTCACTTCAATTGGCTATGCGCAAGATTCTTTTTGGCCTATCATACAATTTTTAATTCACCAATACCATATCCATTCATATTATTTATCAATAATAACGATTAATAAATATTTGTTTAATTAATAATTATTATCATAATACAATTGATTCTATTTTTTATTTATTGTTAAAATATTTCTGTGGAATTAAACAAAAAAGGATATCTACAAAATGTAATTAATATAATTATTATATATGTTTAAAGTAAATTTTTATGAACATTCGAATATAAATATAAATGAGAGCATCATTAATCAACGAAAACACACGAAATAAAATAAAAGTGATGAAAGATGACAGTAACAAAGAATCAAAAATAATAAGTGAAATCAAAAAGAAATTGAAACAAAATCAAGCCAAACAACCAAAGCCGGTAAAGGTAACGCAATAGTTATAAATTTATAATGAAAAACAATACAACAAAAAAATAGACGTATACATCAGAAATAACAATATAGAAAAAGTTCAAGACAATCTCTTATCGTTGTTATCTACGCTTGTATGGTTAATCCGGCTGTCAACTTCTATTGCACATATAATTTAACTTTTTAATATATAATTCTTTAAATAACAAAATTAAATTTACAATTGAATTGGAATCCAATAATATTTTACCATTTTTGGATATTCTAGTAATACATAATAGTGATGATTCCCTTTCGACGGATTGGTTTCACAAAAAACTTGGTCAGGCAGATATTTAAATTTTATTTCGCGTCTTCCTTTAGCATATAAACGAAATGCAGTTAAATTATTATCTCAAGAAATTATACAACATTCTCCACTTTTAAAGAATGTTCTCATTAAAAATAACTATTTATTTATTTATTTATACATTTATTAACGCTCATTTACAACGTGACGCAAACTCTATAAAATTGTCCAGTATAATGTCCATCCTCTTCGTGTCAAAAGCCATATAATATTAATTATCTGCATTTGGCTGATGAAATAACAACTTTACAAGATTATTTATCGTTAATTAATTTCGATGGCACCGCCTAACTTTATTTCGAATCCGGTGGGCAGCACCACAACTCCAACTTATGATTATTCTGCGATCTGCTAGATAAAATTTAAACAAGCTGTACCCCGAGGAATTTTAAAAATAATCAAAATGTAAAGTATCGAAAAAGTTGACACGAAATTCAAAGCCAAAGTAAAAATCCAAATCAGTACTATCCAAATTCTTTCGTTAAACCTATAATAAGTTGTATTTATCAAAGTTCACAAACAATAAATTTTGGCCAATCTGACGAAAATTTACCACCATTAGAGAATAACTCCAAAAATATATTTCAATTCCTTACGTTAAATCTCTTTTTGAAAATATCAGGTTTTGTTTAAATAAATTCGATTTTAAAATTGTTGGTAAATCATATAAGAATCTAGGTACATCTATTTTCTCGTCTCTAAAATATAAACTGTACTAGGTGATAAAAGAAATGTTGTTTTTAAAGTGACTTGCGAATGTCAAAAATTTTATATTGGACAAACTACACAACTGTTAAAAAAGAAGCCCAAAAAATCGAACTTTGATTGTGAAAATATTAGTGCTTGTCAGTTCACCTATTCGAAAAAAATCACAAAGTGTTTCTAGATAATGCTGCTAAGATTGTAGAAAATGAATCTAATAGTTCCATTAAATGTATTTTAGAGATGATACATATAACGGGCACGACAAATAATATCAACAAGCAATCTGATTGCTTTTATTTACAAAATACATATAAACATTTTCTTTAATTTTGCTGTTGATGTTATTTTTACAAATTTATATTGGCTATAAATCGGTATCTATTTATACGATTATTTAAATTATCTACATAATTTAATTACATCTACTTTTTTTTTTATATAACATTAACAACAATTTTTATATACATTTTACAAATATAATTTCTACGTACTTCTGTCTTAATTAAATCAATACTTTTGTAAAAAAATCCTCCTGGTTTTTGTTTACTGTATAAACGTTCATTTCATAATATTTTTGTTGTGCTTTTTGCTTTTGTAGGCTTTTAAATTATATATTTTAACCTTTTTTCTAAACAATTGTTATTTAACAATTATTGTAAGTTTGTTTTGTTGATTAATTGTTTATTAATATTTTATAAATTTTAGTTCTTTCCGCTAAATATTGTAGAAATATATATACGACCCGAAAACGAACAAGAATCCTGTTCGAAACGTCGACATAATAAATAAATAAGGTTTTATTAACACATAGGACAATCCAGGAAAAAAGAGTTAAAACATAATAAGCCTAATCCACATATTAGTAGATAAATATATAATTAAACTTGAGTGCATTAATATTTATTAAAAAACAATAAAGTTTATTTTATTTATAGTTTCTTAAAATACAAATCAAAAATTCACAAATAAAATAAAATCACAACTATTAAATAACCCTTTAACTGCTTAATTATTGTTCAGTAAAGACGATAACACAAGCTATTGTGAATTAAAATAAATAAAGATAAAAAATAATACGAATGTAATTTTTTTTATCTTTATGATGGGTATACTCGTACTCGACATTATGTGAAAATTTTCATTTCGTTCCGGTTAAAAAGTTAATTTAGTTATAATTTGTCAAATATACCCAAGTCCCCACAGTCGCGGTTGTCAAAATTCTCATGGTTTTTTTTTCTAAACCAATAGAACACATAAGGTAAAAACATATTATAGTATTATTTTTTTAATTTTCATCGACCAAATGGCAGACTGATTAAAGCGCTGGCGTTGGGATCGGGAGGTACCGGGTGCGAATCCCGACATGGGTAGGGATGAAAAAGAGATTTTATCATCTAATTATGAACGGTGATCTAAATCAACACAATTATGACCCTCTGTCGGAGTGCAGAACTCATGGGGCGACCCATATTGGTGCTATGCAATGTGCAGATACTTCTACATAAATCGGACCTACAGCCGTACGTCCTCGTAAAGTAGGACGTGAAAAGCCGTGAAAGAGTTGGGAGTGCTTTTAAAAAGGTAAGGTTCAACTTAGGTTGAACCTTCAATATAAATAGTTAAGGGTACTAGTAGTTAACTCGACTCAATCCAAAAAGTTTCTTAGATCGAGTTCTGTTTAAAAAATTCCAATTATACTGTTTATATTGGAGGTTCAACCTAGATTAAACCTTCAATGTAAACAACAAGAGTTAACTTGTCTATAACTTGACTCAACTCGCAATGTAAACCATATAATAGTATAAAATAAAATTAAAAGGCAATTTTGAAGAATACCTAAGTATAACAAAACGGAAAAAAATATTATTGTACTAGATTATTTTCGAAAATATCACGTAATAGCCGTAGTCGGAAAAGGTTGGACATTTTGGCTATATAGTGTATTCGGGTGTGTTGAGAATAGAATAATGTATATAAAAACACAGTATGGCTTGCGACGCCATTAAGTACAGCATAATTTTTGTGAAGTGAAAATTTTATTGTTATTTTAAAATATAGTGAATAATGATAATTTTTCAATAGTGTTATCACTTTTTAAAATAAATCGTAAATAAAAGTAAAATAATTTCTGTTAATAAAATTTGTATTGTAATACTAAATATTAAATTATATATTAAAAAATAAATTTCAAATAAAACTTTTTTTAAATTATCTAACATATTTTTCTGTTTTATTACAAAATATAATGGCGCCATAATATTTAATGTACAAGCCCCGCCTCTTTTAAAGCACGTGCGCACTCACACATGCACAAGTTTTTGTTTACTCAAATTCATCATTTGTCCGACTTTTAGCGACAACGTTCATAGGAAATATTTAAATATTTCGGACACTACTGACAAACGTCGGTGATGTTTTCATCAAAATGTCAGGAAAATGTAGACATTTTCGGAAATAAAAATACTTGGGTACTAGTTGCTTTCCAATCGACCACCGCAACTACAACTTGTAAGTGCGAAAAATGTGTATCGCGTAAAGTGTCGATTGGAAAGCATAAAAAATGATAAAAGCAAAACACAACCTACAAATGTGTAATTTATTTGTTCTACCGGAATTTTATATAAAATATCTATGCCGGAATTTTATTAGCGCTTATGACATATGACATGATATTTTTGATAAAAAATAATACACATAATCACCTAACGGACAAATTAATCGTAACTCAGTAACTGCTTTGAAATACTCATAATAAAAAAGTAGAACAGCTGTGACTGAGTATGTAGTTAATTTAGCAAAGACAAAAACCTTAAATGCTTAACAAATATTGGACGGCTATTTAGTTTCTGCAACGTAAAATAATGTAGCTGCACGCACCACATAATTTTAAGACTGCTTTACTAGTATAACAATTAAATTTTGGTCTTAATAAATGTAGTCATTTAAGACCGTCTTGAAAACGTCGGAATTGGAGTGTTGATAATCTTATCTCAAGTATTTTCATTTGTCAACGATACAAATGTGATTGTAAAAGTTTATTGTAGTGAAAATGTCAGAAAAGTTAGTCATAGTCACTGGTTTCGGCGAATTTGTTGGCCACGAGCAAGGAAACGCAAGTTGGGAGGCTGTAAAATTACTTCCCGAGTCGTTTATATGTAATGATCACAAATTTAGGCTTAAAAAAATAAAAATTCCTGTAGTTTATGCTGATGTAGACAATGCAGTCGACATTATATGGAGTGAAGCCCCTTCGGTAAGTTTTAGTTAAATTCGTATGTTATTAGATGTTTAGCCGATAATCAATACATCACATACATAGTTGGTGATTCACTGTGGCGTTGGACACGAGGATAACGCTATTTCTTTAGAAAAGTACTCGTATAACTGTACGTTTTGCCGTCCGGATTTTAACAATGAATGTCTAAAGGGCGAGAAAGCTATGCTAAAAAATTTAGATAATTCTTGTGAAGCGGTTGAAACAACATTAGACCTGGTTAAAATTATAAATAAAATAATACATGAGGATCAAATTAATACTGTTAAAATATCGCGACATCCAGGAAAGTAAATATCAATAGAGTTTATTTACACGGTAATACCCCACTATCTTATGTTTTTGTATTTCAGCTATCTCTGTTGTTATATTTATTTAAAATCTCTAGACGTCGACCAAAATAGAAGTCTTTTTGTGCATGTTCCACCGATTGGAAAATCGTTGAGCTTAAAACAAATAACTGATAGCGTTTATCAGGTGGTGTTAAGATCTACCGAACAATTATTGCTTGAAGGAAAACTGTAATGGTGAATATAAATAAATTTTAGTTTTCTGCAGACATTTTACATTTATTGGCATCACAGATAAATTTCATTAACAACTAACTGATACTACTCATGTTACCTAATTTAATTTTTCTACTATTTTCTCGTCTTGATCAATGAATTTCGTTATTTCATCTTCTAAAAACTCGGATATTTCACCAATTTCATTTATGTGAGCAGGAACTTCTATTAAATTACAATCAGCTTGCTGCTTCAACGTACGCAATTTTAATTTAAAAATTCCATTTGGGGTTTTCTTATCGGAACACAAATTTGTTTCATCATAGCATTCCAAATAGATTTTTATTGGATTTTTCCCGTCATCTTTATTTTCTAATCGGATCAAAAGTCCAGCTATATTTAAATTTCGAATTGCCGTCACAAAGCTAACATTTTTAATCAAATCGCTATATTTGTTCTCATCGGATTGGATCTGCTCATATATTGAGAGTAATTTTGGACGATTTTCAATCAAATAGTCGGGTGCCTCTTCGTTATCGATCAGTCCAATTCGATTTCGATCAATCCCTTCCAGAGTGTACAATAAATGAATCCTTGAGTCTAGCTTAACTCGATTACTATTTCCTGAATTAAATTTCAATTGCTTAATTTTCGGTAGATACTCGTGTAACTTGATGTCAATGCTCCAGAGGGACAAGATTTTGTCCACCAGACAATCCGGATTATATTTATATGCATCATTTTTTACATAAAATTGTATTATATTTTTTAATAAATTTATGTTATTATTGTTAATGTGACGACTGATATTTTCGTCCAAACCCAAACACGAGAGGCTCCATATAAACGAGGCGATATCCTTCGGGCGATAGTTTAAATTATCGGGTGAGTTGACATCGTAAAAGTTAAAATCTCGATGAATTTGATCAAAGGATATTTTTAAAATAATGTCATAGCAATTAGGAATATTCACATATAGATTATCGGCCAAATACGTAAATATATGTGTTAATCCTCGAAAATCGATATAGTCTTCACCAGACTCAGAATAATCAGCCAAAAACTTAGCCAGTTTTTCGTTCACCGCGTCTAATCTGAGTCGATTCTGCCGCGCAGATTTTAAAAGTGTTATTAAAGCAGATATATTTTCTTCATTAATTTTCAAGTTGATTATTTCATCTGCCAGACGTGCCATAAATTTGGAATTATTACCCAAGAAAGTACTTGTTTTGAAAGCTGCGTTTGTCACAATAAGCAATTCCATTTGGTTTAATTCAATCATATAGATATCCAAATAGTCGTTCAGAAACTTTTGCATAATTTTGGTTGATAACATATTCTTCTTCCAAATTCCCAAATAAAAGCATATCTCAACGAATTCAAATTTTAACGATTTCCCACTAAAGTTCTGGACCAATTTTTGAGCTGATCTGTTATAGAAATCAGTTTGGGCAATTCGGTTTGGTAGCAAAAATATAAATCCGTATAATAATTTTAAAATTTCTTCATTGCTCATCAAATTAATCCTTTGGGTACATTCATCATCCAGCTCATTGACAATTTCCACAAATTTATGTATATCAGCATTGCTCTTGTAAGTATACGTAAACGATAACAATTTTGGCAATTGGTTTGTGTTCGTCTCGCGCAATATAGTTTTATAATCCCGCAAATCATTTAATGGATAATATTGCACGTATTTTATTTCATCTCGGACAACATTTTTGTATTTAATATTTTCAATTGCAATGTACTTAATAAATCGATTTATTAAGGTGCCAGAAGAACCCCGAAAATTATCATAAATAAAATCACGTGTCGTAAAATTTCCATGGTTAACTAAAGTCGTGTGATACAGATTATACCGTTTAATACATGTATTTCGGAATAATAAACTTTTTAATAATGACATTATTCAAATGCAACTTTATATTTCTTTCTTAACACAAATTTCAAACATGTACGTACACAAAGTGTGAGGTTATATTTTTATATTATGGCTGTCGCAATTTTACTGTCAAAATAAAACTTAACTGCTACAAAATGGTTGAGGTCTTTAAGGCCGGTATAAAAAGGCTTAGTTATATAGCCGAAAACGAAAGGGACCGAAACGAAAGGCAAAAATGCAAAAATACCGGATACATATGATGTTTATAAAATTTGACATCTGGAGTTGTCAAGACTAAGAATGAAATATTTTAAAGATTCATAAAATGTCTGAATTAAGAGCAGCCGGGTTTTTAATATTTCGCCGAGTAAGCCATCAAATAGAGTATTTGCTACTGCAGACCTCTTACGGCTCACATCATTGGACTCCGCCAAAAGGCCATGTAGATCCAGGGGAAGATGATTTTACCACTGCGTTGCGAGAAACTCGTGAAGAAGCTGGCTACACTGAAAATGATTTGAATATTTATCGAGATTTATCGAAAACGTTAGAATATATTGTTAAAAATAAGAATAAAATTGTTACGTATTGGTTGGCAGAGTTAAAAAATGGAAATCAACATCCAAAACTTTCGGACGAACATCAAAATTTTCGTTGGTTACCGAAATCAGAAGCAAAAAATTTATCAGGATTTAAAGATTTTAATGAGATGATCGATTATTTTCATGAAAAAATTGTAGAAATCAAATAAAGAATTAATTTAATTAAAATAAAAAACATGTATGTATGTATATATCTGCTATATATAACAGAACTGTTTATTTTATGTATCAGCTGTTTTTGACACCAATGCCGAAGCACTATTGTATGTATTTAGAACTAAAACATGTCCCAGAGGTATCTTCCAATTCTGTTAAAACGGTTTCCGTTTCGGCACTTTTCTACTACAGCAAATTTTGTAAGTAAATAAAATAAATAGTCTGATCTCGGTTTATTACATTTTAACAAAATTGAAATAATTATTTAGTGCAACAATAGGTTAGGTTATGTTTGATTGCAATACAATTTTGATCAAATCCTATCATTAAAAGAAAATGATTAGATAAAATGTAAAAAGTTTACAGTAACAGTTTATTGGTAACTAGTTAGCTCACATTTAGAGTTACGATAAGACTAGATTTTGATAAAGATGGTTTTAGCACAGATAATCAAGTTCAGGTGTCTCTGATTTACCACCATAAACAAACCAAGCTTCTTCCTAAATTCAAGCGAAGAGTATTGTGTTCATTTTAATGGGTCTATTTAGACGTGTATGCACTACATGATGTATTTTCCTCGCCTCTTACCGCTCCGCAACACAAATATCCACACTCCAAAATAAGTTTATAGGCGAAGAGGTAAGAGGCGAGGAAAATACATCATGTAGTGCATACACGTCTAAATAGGCCCAATTGACGATTCAAATCTAATTTTAAAGATGGTTTATATAGAGAATTTGTTGTTTTTTTTACTTATTTTCAGGTTGAATCACTTAGCAAATCAACAAAGGGTATTAATCTGTCAAATTTGGAAGAAGTTATACAAAACCATCCAGACGTAATAAACACACAACCCCAAGTATGGCAATTACGATATGATTTCTTAAAACAAAATGGCTTTCTACTTAAAGATTTCGTAAAAATGATAGCCAACTATCCACAAATTTTAAAGAAACCAGAAACGAATTTACTTCACAGCATCGACTGTTGGCGAGCAACACAATTTGGCGAGAAAGATGTTGCCCTTCTTTTGGAAACTTATCCTCATTTATTCGATTGTACAGAAACAGTTAAATTGCTAGACAAAGTAGAAATGTTACGCGAATATTTAGGATCGCGTAAAAAGGTGTTTACTATATTTATGAATTCACCAGGACTAGCGTTCACAAAACTAAACGAAATCAAAATAATGATAGATTATGTGGAACATAAGATGGGATGCACCAGTACCGATATTCTAAAGTCAAAAGTATTTTCTAGTACGTTAGAAAATTTAAAATACCGCCATATATTCCTAGAACGATTAGGCGTATTTAAACCCCTAAAGAGAAGTAAACCACACAAGGCTAATAATAACGAAGAAAAAGCCACGGCTCAAAATAAAAATCCTTCGTTGCATCACATAATCGATACAAATGATAAAAAATTCGCCACTAAAGTTGGTTTTGTGACGCTTGAAGAATATGAAGTATTTTGTGAACTCTATAAGCGGGAACTCGAAAAAAATGAACCACTCCTAGACGATGAGGGTGAATCTAGTGACCGAGAGGAAGAAATTTAACATTAACAATAATAAAAAGCCCTGTATGACAATTCGTTTAGTTTGTTTTTTAATAATAAATACATTTATTTGCAGAAATTGATTCATCGCAATGACAAAAATATATCATAAAAAATTAGGCAATTAATTAATGTATTTAACTAAATAATTATCGAAACATAATTTTGCTTGATTCGATAGAATGGGCGTACAATTATTCAAACACCATTCATAATCAAGTTTGACAGAAGAACCACTCAGTTTCTTCCTGGCTATGTAATCCAATAAAAATGTACAAGCATGAAGGTACTCACCACTTAACTCGCCGTATTTAATTTTCTTTAATTGGATGTTTTCGTAAATTAATTTTACGAGAGATTTGTCCACTGAGATAATGTTAATTCGTTCTGCTACGGGAATCAATCGGTTTATTACTTGCTCATATATTATTTCTTTTAGTTCATGCCATTCAGAGAGGTGAAGTGTATTCGTAGAGATAATTTTAAATATTTCAACAAAATTGTTTAAACAATTTTTTTCAAATAGCAAACTTAACCTGAGAAACCAAGCGAAGTCTTGACTTAGATAACATTTAGGACATTCAATTTTTGGTAACGAGTCCGTTAAATACCAATAACTAACCTCGTAATCGGTTACAATTATCGTACTTCGACATATCTGATTCTGGCAAATATAATAATCATAATTATTTTCTTCATTCGAACATTTTGTGCATTCACAATCGAAACAATATTGTTGCCGTAGTAATTCCCTTCGTTCCAACTTTCTCATTAGTCGATAATTAGGACCATAACAATTAAACACTTCTTCCTGAGCGTTGATATCTCGATTTGCAAATATCGTTAAATCACGATTATTAAAGCGATTCGCTATGTTTGGATCGCACGAATGATTTAGAATACTAATCTTAGGAAAAATAGCTGTAAACATCCGCCGAGCTTTGAAATACTCGTTCAGGTTCCCCACAGTTGGTGTTGATTTGCGATAGTCTCCAACCGATTTTAAATCATAAAATGAATACAATTCAACGATGGCATGTCCATTACAAACCATTTGCCCCAGATGACGCAGTATAATGGAAGAAATTACTACTTCCAAATCTGTTCGGTTTAAGCTCGATTTAATATTATCAAAAAATAATATGTGTTGTTTTAGATACATTGTTAACATAATAGCTGTCTGAAATTTAAAGGGTTAGTTAAGTTGTACCAAACCTATTTAGACTAACATACAAGACCATAAATTATGATATCGTTCTTATCCATTTTATCGAAATTCGTTACAAGCTTTAGAACATCACCATATTGAAAATTTCTCTCTTGTTGTGCGATCCTGATGATATCCTTAAAAACTATTCCAGGATTATTCGAACTAGGGTTAAATTGATTTAGTTTAGCCCAAATATCGTTGAAACCTGATATAAATGTACGAAATGCTAAATGTGCGATTCCAATATCGTACCAGAGATTGAATTTGTAACCATTACATTCAAGCGCGTGTATTGGTTCGTGATTTTTCTTGCATTCGACGCTACAATACGATACATTTCTGCAAACATTACACGGAAATGGAAATATATTAACTTTAGCGCAACTTTGGCAATCGAATCTAAAATCCTTTCGGTCAGATAGTTCGTTGACCGGAATGAAGGCAAATGCTCGTTCGGTGCATATCTTTTCGCCAAATTTTATAGTTTCGCCAGCTACAACAAATCGTCCAAATTTATCAGAGTATTTCCTAAAATAGTACAAAATTATAAACAATATCATTAACCAAATACATTTTACTACCTATTTAACAATTTATCTGGACGTACAGGATATTCGTTTGAATCTGCTTTCGTGTGGTTTAAACAACAAGCTTGGCGTTCTAAAATTTTAGTCAATTTTTCACTGGGGTAACCATTCGCCTTCGCACTCTCGCAATCTAAATAAGCTTCCTCATAATAATCCATATTCATTAGTGCAACAGATCTATTGGCATGTGCTAAAGCTAAATTTACTGAGTTCGCCGGCGAATTGTATATGGCCTCTGTGTACTTAATCGCAGCTAAGCGGTTATACATATTTCCTTTCTTAAGCATTTCATTGCCTTGTAACCGAATCTTCGTAGATAGTTCATTTAACTCCAAAATAGTTTTATTATCAGCTTTACGATTTTTTATATCATCGAGCCACATTGAACATAAATTGCTGGAAACGGCAAAAAGAATAATGAAAAAATCATATATTTGTAATGTATGAATACTTGCATTTTATCATTTTCATATAAGGACTTTATAATTTGTACTTCACTGCTGTATTTTGGGATTTGTCCTGGTAGGTCTGTACCTAATATTGTGGATGTCAATAAATCCCATTCCGTTTCTATAAGATGTTTACGTTTCTCCATTTTTGAATTATTTCCATAAAAATGATAATTCTATGATTATTGTGTATACATTTTATTATTATTTCTGTTTGACATCTGCCAGTTTCACATTGTTTGTCTATGGACCGTCCCACACTTGTATTCTTGCACCAGGTTTTTTCCTCGTTGCCTACCTACCTTTCTTTAACTAAATTTGCGGTATAGCGATTTTGTGTTGTTAAATTTTCAACAAAATAATTTGCTTATCTGTTTACACACTACCGCAAAGATAATTACCCACTAAACATTGCGTAACTCTTACGTACAGTTTGCGAAAACTTGTTTATACTAATTCGCAAACGTTACGCATAAACGAACAGAAAAAGTTGTGAAAACGAACACTTTGACATGTTTACACCAAAGCTACTTAGTGCGTGTTTCAATTGGTTTAAATACCGCATAAAAAGTTAAAAATTGAGGTGAATAAAAATGTCAAACTTTTTATCTGCTTCAAGAGCTGATAAAAATTTTATATGGAAAACATTTGACTGGCAAAAATATTTGTTTATAAACAGAAATTTGCCATGTGCAAATTTTGAGAAAAATCGCAATGATATAGATGTAAACTGACCATAATTGGCCAATATATATTTAAGTAGTATTTATTTTACATATTTTCATATTTAAATTTGCTATATACGTTCTCAATTACACATAAACTAAGCAACCATAGTTATTGTCAAAATTTTACCCAATTGAAACAGATAAAAAGTTAAAAAGTTAAAAAATATTTACCACGAATAAATTTTTAATTTTTTAACTTTTTATGCGGTATTTAAACCAGTTGAAACACACACTTAGATAGTATAATACTTTTTGGCTAATAAAGTATAATACCAGGCCAGTTTACATCACAGGTGGTGTAAACCCATACTATAATACTTTATTACTTTTTTTGTTAACAAGTATACATTTTTTTGTTCAATATTACAAATGGAAATGTATACTTAAACAAAGAATGCCTTTACCGGTCACTTAAAGAAAATAATAAACAAAATTAAAGTATTATAATATTAAAGTAGAGTTTACACCACGACTATACTACCAATATTTTTTTGGTAGCTATTATACTATAATAGCAAAATAGTTCGTGATAAATTATTAAAGTATTTTAGTTTGAGTTTACACCAACATACTTTTATGCTACATCCTTTTATTCTACTGGTGTAAACGGGATATTAAAGGCCTAGTTATATAGCCGAAAACGAAACGGACCGAAACAAAACTTATGAATTGAATGCATGGAAATGTATCAGAACAATTATAAAGACGAACCGAAACGAAACCGAACTGATAGTTAAGGCCTTAAGGCCTAGTTATATAGCCGAAAACGAAACGAAAACGAAACGGACCGAAACAAAACTTATGAATTATTATATAGACGAACCGAAACGAAAAGAATCAGTTCGATAGATTGATATATTCATTTCAATTTATTTTCGTTTCGTTTTTGGTCGCATTTCACAATGATTGATAGTATTTGTTGTAATTTTCATAAATTGTGAATATTTTTTGCGATTTTGTTTACTGAGGCTTGTTTTTTTTATCAAACGTTAAACACAAAAAAAATAAAATGGCAGAGATACCTAATAATGAAATTGATTCGGAGATTTTAATAGAAATTGTTAGAAAATACGAAGAATTATATGACAAAAAACATAAATTATATAAAAATAATATACATAAGGGTGGTCTATGGTCAAAAATAGCATATTCAAAATCCATTTTATTTCCTTGTATTTATTAAAATACACAGAACCGAAAATGTAAAACGTCAAAAACTGATTCAGCTATATTAACCATCACAAATTTGCCTTTCGCTTCGGTTCGTTTCGTTTTGATTTCGTTTTCGGTTATATAACTAGGCCTTTAGTCACAAGAGAAGCGAATTACGAAGCCTTGTACATGTGTTGGTGACGATAAATGTCTTCGCAAATTCCGCGAGTTAGCGTAGAGTTAACCAACGGTTAAAATAAGTTAATGCAAACACATTTCATTTCGCTTTTTGTTCGTTACGCGGAATTTATTACCATTTTCGATTCCTTTTTTTGGGGATAAATATATGTTCGAAAACTAAAAAACGGAGAATTCCTTCCAAAGCTATTTACTTAAAAAAACGGTAAATACTTATTTATTAACACAATTAATTATTAACACAAAAAGAACAAAATGCAGATCACAAACGAGCGGAGCGATTCTATTCATCGAAAACACTTTTCGAACGACGCACGTATAAAAAATTCATAAAATTTACGAATACCAGACTTAATAGAATTGGGAGGGTAGGGGAATTTCTTAATAACGTTACAACAAAAATTCCATTGGATAAAGGCGGAATTCCATTACTGCGGCTTTTTTTATGCAGAAAACCAGAAAGAGATAAAATCAAAAATCCCTATGTGTGTGAGCGGCGAAATAGTAAAATTTTGTATACTTAAATTTTTAGTTGGTGTTGCGTTTTGGTTGCCATAAATATAAATTAAAAATACAAAACGAAGTATTTTTTATGCCAACCAAAATGAAAAATACTCCCCACTCTCAGCAAATTTTAGTAAGGCCATCGCTGGGTAAAAACAAATAAAAAAAAAATTGCTTTCAATTTATAAGCGTGTTACTTTAGTGCAAGCAATTCCCATTCTGAATAGGAATAAAAATCACTAGACTGATCTTTGAAAACTCATTCTCCGAAATACAAGTAATTAGTTGTCTTACTGACCGACACCGATCGGCTATCTTGAGCTTGTTACTTGATCAGCTTTCAGTTTGTCTTACGTATGTTACTTAAGAAACGATTGCTGGGTAATAATAAAAATAAATATAAACTCGCGAACGAACAGAAAACGACTAAATATGTAAACAACTAATATTAACAAAACACATAGAAAACAATCATCGAAACGAGGAAATGCACCAGCTCCACAACCACAGAATATTATTATATTCTATTCTGTGTCACAACCACAAAAACTGTATGCAGACCAATCCAAACCTTGCGGATACGAGAAACACGAAATTATATTCTATTCTGTGCCACAACCACAAAAACTGTATGCAGACCTTGCGGATACGAGAAACAAGAAACAATGCAATAGTGGGAACAACGAAATAGTGCAACCACCATAACAAACACCAAAGATAATTCACGTAAAACGAGCAACATTCGGAAAATGTTTACGACATCCGAACCTTACGACAACAAAAGTGACGATGATCTCAGTGTTTCTTCTATCTACACCATAAATCGCATGGCTAACGCAAGCAAGCGCATTGATATACACGTCAATGGTATCAAAATTACATTTGATTAAGATACTGGTGCGTCACATTCCATACTTGATGAACAGCTACGGAAACAATTCGGCCAACATGAAATGCTTCGATCTGCTGCTGATAATTTTAGTAATGTTTTTTAATGTGGTTGATGCCCACGGAGGTTATTTTGAATGTTTGTGTCATATACAGGTGCGCGACGTTTCTGAATCGACGGCTCGAGGCTCAAGAAACCACGACGACTACGAGACAGCAAGGATTTTAGAAAGAAAACCCGTAGCTACTATAACTAGAAAATACTAAAAACTAAAAAAGCAACGAACACATGTGATGTTTAAAACATCCAGTCACAACTTGTTTACAGCTCCCCACCGGGACACCCGAATAACATAGCAAGCACTGTACCTACCATGCTAACGACGGTGACATGAAAAACGCGACTATTGAAGTCGGATTGTTGGTGCAGTAAAACCAGCAGTTGGTTTAAATAAACAACAATCCTCAGCAAAAACGTTAAACAATAACATCAATTTACATATTTAATCTTTGGTGGATTTTATTTAAATATTTAATGTACTCGTGATTTGATTGAATTTTGTATATTTTATATACATACTCAAAATTTATTTATGCTTATTGTGTAATTGTTATACATTATTTATAATATTTGAATTTTTCATCAAAAACTGTTACATTTATTTATTAATTAAATATTTCACAGTATATTGTTAAATATTAAAACAAAGAATTAATTTGCATATGCATTTATATTTTACATAATTATAATTATATTCCGTTTATAAAATAATATCACTTTTAATTATTTATTTTTTTGTAGATTTTGTGTAATTATTTTCAATAATTTATTTACAAAAAACGGTATGTTAGGTTAGACATATTATGACAAATACAATTATAAATTTTAATTTTAAACCAGCCGACAATTCCGACAAATTTAGTAAAAAGCTCTTATATAGAAAATGTTGGCCCAAAAAGGTCCGAATTTGTGCTCAGAAGTAATTTTTTTTTTACAAATTATACCAGTTTCATTTCATTTTTCTCTACTAGGTAATTACAAAGAGGAGAGGTGCATGGCATGCTAAACGAAACTAATTCTAGTTCTTGCCACCAACCGGGTGATAACACCGGCGAGAAAGGATAAAATGACATTTGAACTTATGATTTTTGTGTTGAAACGTTTAAGATGATATGTTTTTGTTATTTAAAATTAAATTTATGGATCACATCAACGTGATCGCAATGTAAAGAAACATTTAAAGCATCACATTTTATTTGGACTGTAGAAAGCATTGGGCATTTACTAAAAAAACGTAAAGTTAGTATCTTGTGTGTGCTGAACGATAACAATAAATTTGGTAATTATAAATTTACCTATTTTAACAGATTGGAAAATTATAATAGCACAAGTTAAATTGTTTACAACAAATTATTTAAATTATAAAAAATTTTCGTATTATTAAAATTTCCAAGTACATATTTTATAGATTAAAACAATTGGATGATTCCATATATGGTACATATTTTAATTTATAATCGAAATTTAATTCTGGTGCTGGCACTGCTGTCAAAATTACCGTAAATATTTTAAATATAAGTATTCTCATCGACAGTTATACTACAGAATTCAAATATAGCCAGAACAGACATTTCGTAGACCAAGAAAGTTTTTTCCTACCTAAAATTGTTTATAGGAAACATAACTTTTAAATATGAATATTTATAATAACAGTGATGATTTTATGTTAACTAACTATTTTTTTAAATATACTGTCAAAGCTTCATTATGAATCCTTAATTATTTATTTGAAATAAAAATATTCAAAAATAACGAAATGTTCCTATCTTAAGTTAAGTCAAGGTCAAAAAAATGAGTCGATATTTTTCCATACAAAAACATCGATATAACGACATAACGATGTTTTTGTATAGAAAAATATGGGCTCACTTTTTGACCTTGACTCACTTAAGGTAGGAAAAATTTGTTGTTTTTGAATATTTTTATTTCAAATAAACATTTATGGACTCATAATGAAGCTTTGACAGTATATTTCAACAAAAAACAGTTAATTAACATAAATATTCATATTTAAAAAGCAATTCACAGAATAGAAATTTAACCAGAACCGTCGTTGCGTAGTGATTTTTTCCTACCTTAAATTCTTCATAGAACACTTAACTGTTAAATATGAATGCTTATAATCAGTGCTTATAATACAATAGACGATCACGTTTCTGTTGCTATTCTGTAGTTATTTTGCCTATAAAAAAATTTAAGGTAGGAAAACAGTTTCTTGGTCATCGCAATGTCTGTTCTGGTTATATTTGTATTCTGTGATTAGACTGTTTATATTAAGAGCTCAACCGACTCGATTCAAAAAAAGTCGTAGCTCGAGTTAACTCTGTTTTAAAATTTCTACTATAAACGGGGTTGAGTCAAAAAAAACAACAAAAATAAAACCAAAATAAAAGAAAACAAAACGAAATTTTTAATTATAACTATTTCGTACGAGCTTAGCTGTGTCTAAGTGCGATAGCATATTTTTGGTGATTTTTCTAATTTTATTTTATTAATTTTTCTCTTAAATTAATTTCATTCATCTACACATTTTTAACCTCGTTTCGACTCGATCAAAAGATAACTCTCCATTATAAACGCCAAAAAAGGTAACTTCAAGTTAACCTGAAGATTACTATAACTTGACTCGACCAGCATTGTAAACAGTGTTGGATTATATATTATAACGTAAATATGTACGCTACTAAGTGGACCAAAAACAAATTTGGCTCTACCCTTATTGAATGTAAAATAGTTCCAGTACATAATTGTTTTCACCACTAGCCTTCTCCATACAAATCAAGGATAAAAAAAACAGTCGAAACTTTTCCATACAAAAATCGAGTAATGTCCCTTCTGTTTGTATTCTGTGGTAAGGTAACAAAGCAAATTATTTTATCAGATATCGCATTTCGTTGAATTTTGTACTTTAAAATATTTTAATATTATTACAGAATTAGACTGACACAATCTGCATGAAATTATTGGCTTATATTGTTTGAAAACCGATTGCGGCGTCAAAAAACCCCATTTTATAGGTAAAGGGGAAAGAAACGAATATCATGATCATGATATTCGGTATCATGACATCCAGTGTGCTCGCATAGAATGTACATATACTATTTTTAACAAACTGCGTCTATTATGCATTAATTCTAATACGAATACTTTCTAAGACTGCGGTTCAATTCGTGACTTGTTTTGCGGAGACTGACTTATTTGATAAAAGTCAAACAAGTCTACAGGAGGTCTTGACGACAGCAGGCTAATTGTAGACTTTTAAATAAGTCAGTCTCCACAAAATAAGCCACGAATTGGATCGCAGTCTATTAAAGATTATTGTATGTGTTAACTATTTTTTTTAATCAACGTATTATACAAAGATTGTTGAAAATATTTCATATTTTGGAATGGAAATTTTACTATCTTGCTAATTATTACTAACATCATAAAGGAGCCTATTCTAGTGTATGGCGAAGTGAAATTTATTTTTTTTAATTTCGAATTTTCTGGGCGTTTAAAAACTTTTCAGTTTAAAGATTATCTAAGAGGAAATTATGAATGAGGTTACCCAAAAAAAAAATCGTAAAATTTAAATATTTTTACAATTTATAAAACTAATAAATATTTTAAGAAAATCGCATTTTTAGTTCGAAAAAATCATAAACAATAGAATAACATCGATTTAAAATTTTAATTTTGTATATCAGTTCATAAAATTTACACTACGACTCCGTGTTGCTCAAAATTTGACAAATATAATTACCATTTTATGTCTTTACTTTTACAAAAAATATCAGAAATTTTAAATCGAGTAAATACTAATGCTGATGCTTGCATTTTACCACCAAACTAAATGTTAGGCACAGAACTATCATACATTAATTTGGTTAGTCGGAAATTAAGACACAATAATACAGCTTATTGTAATTTTTAGTTGAGAAGAAAATATTCTTACCGAATTTGTCAGAATTTATAGACAGATTAAAATTTCAAAATTATATAAACTTTTTCTGTGTATGTTTAGTAAAAAAAAAAAACAGCGAACAATTCAAAACTATGAATTAGTTATTTAAAACCAGTCGATTCATTTGATTTGGACATTTAAATGTTTTGAATGAATAATTTGAAATAATAAAACAACCGACACAAGTTTAGTTTAGTAAATTTTGTACTAAATTTCACGGAATCAATTAATGGTTTGTCTAAATCTAAAAACCATAAGCTGCTAAAAACTTACACATTAATAATTTTAATTATATATGTATATTAAATTAATAATCTATAATTTATAATACATTTTACGCTTTATTAAAAGTGATTTTGTTTAATTACCCTAAGTGATCCTCGTTTAAAATTGAGAATAGAAATGTAACAATTTCCTATTACCTTTATAGACCCCTTTTAACTAAAGTAGTGCAAGGATTAAATATTAAGTGATAGGAATAAAAGAATTAGTCTACTCTGCTTAGTATGTGCAGATCTTTCAACTTTAGAATTTTTTTAAAGCATTTACCAAAATTTTTTGTTTTAATAAAAATTCTTAGGTACTCTACACGCGGACGAGAGAAAACTATTAAGTCATGGTGTTCATGTGTAGAATAAGGTGGGCTTATTAAATAATCTATTATTTGTCCAAAACAGAGGTAATTTGTCTTATTTATTATAAAGTAATGTAAATTTTATAAAGTAACGTAAATTGGGAATCATAAACCCATCAACGGAATAAATCATTTTGACATTTTACTACTGGTTTTTTAATTTTTCCATATACACATTCGAAAGAAAATTAAGAAACGTAAATAGTAACTGCAATTTAAACTTTACATTTTTTTAAACAAATTAATAAGTCCTCTACGTTTTATATTTCTTTTGATTACAATGGATGACTGATTTCATTCTTAAGTAAAAGAATAACAAACATTTAGCTTATTTTATTGTAATAAGCTAAAAGCTCTTACCTTAATATTATATAATTATGTGAGTCTTATTATGTTTTAATTTAAGTTTAAAAATGCGGATGCATTTAAAAATTTTGAACTGTGTCGCAGACAGAAATAAGCATAAAAAAATGATTTTGTAGTCACTAAATAGAAACTATTTTTAACTATACATAGCTTAACTTGAAACTGAAATTAAATTATAGATGAGTTTCTCTATTGCATATAGAGCAGTTTTTAAAACTCGATAAAATGTTAAAAGTTCATCTAATTGTAATAAAATAGTAACTTTAGTTTTACATTATGATCTTTCTAAACCATACTAGCGGTTACTCGTACTTGGGAAGTCGGTTGTTTGTATTAGTTGAAATTTCGAACAATGTATGTTTCACGAAATCTGGCAGTAAACTAGATTAAATTTTGAGTGCAACTGAAAAAATTTTCAAATATTTTGTAATGAAGCCCGATTTGTCTAAATAACGAATTTATTTTCGTATTCAAAACATTTTCTCTCTATATAACCTAGAGAGGTTTAAAAATATTACAATTAATCGTTTAAGTCAATCGTTAAGTCAATATTATTTATAAGTTTATGCTCTTTGCTTTAGAATAAAAGGCCAGATCGCCTGCTTTCCAAAATTTTTTATGAAAGAAGAATTTTACAATCACGATTCGATCATAATTTTTTTTCAAAATTACTTAAGCGAAATGGCAGTTCCATTCGTCATATTTTTGAACTATCGCCAAAAGTATAAATAGAATTGTAATTTTGTCATAATCATTAATAAATCAGGAGTGTGTGGCAGAAAGAGATATCGCGGCAATATCATCACCAATCATTCTTGGGTTAGTATAACGACAGACAATCAAAGGAGATGTTTCATTTGAACTAAAAAATTAAAACAAAATTTATTTCTGATAATTCCAATGTCATCGTTGCATCTGTGATTTTTGCTTAAACTGCGTATACGTATACACAAAAAACAAAATATATTTTATTATGTGCAACTATTTACAGAAAAAGAAGACCCAGTTTAAATTTTTACGTTTGCAAAGGATGAAATATCTCTTTTAGGTTGCCTCTGGTATAACTTTGGGTGACCGCATGGGTATAGCATAAAAGAAATTATAAAATGGAAGGAAACGAAATACCATCTCCCGGCAAGCACATGCGTCATCTAGCAGCAATAAGCCCCTTGGATCCTGGCTAGGATAAGTAAATAAAATTAAAAAAATGGCAAAAACTCAAAAAAATAAACTAAATTAAAATTAAGTTGGCGTATTTCAAAAAAAGTGAGCTTACCAAATGTTTGGTATGTACCAAGAATTTAAGAGAATTATAATTTTTCAATCCAAAACTGATCATAAGATTGCCGTGACCAACTACAAAAACAATGTAAAATACTTCACCTTCAGAGATTTAATACTACACTTCCAAGCATTTGGTAATCTCACCTACTCGCGACAAAATAAAAAGGCTTAGTTTATTCCGAACTAACCCTACATTTCATAATTTCAATTTAATTCAAATACAATATTCTTAATTTAATTTTTTAAATTTTGAATCTTATTGAACTTACAATAAATAAAAAAATTGTTAAAAATCGTTTATTACTGTGGTGAGCTTGTGATTTTATAAATTTGTTTTCAATATTAAAAGTGAACATTGAATGTTTTATCAATTTAAGCACGATAGTGTTAAATTGATAAAGGAAAATAACACAATAACTGTAGTCGTATTGCATTGGTAAAAGTGGATTAGGATTTAGTTTCGGATTTATAATTTTCCAAATCAACAGCCATTTTCGTATTTAGTTTTAGTCTTCAAAGTTTGTAAGTAAAAATATTTTTTCCTATGTGTATTTGCATATTTCGTGATTTTATTACTACTTTAATTTTATTTTATAAATATTAATATTTATGGCGATTTTGTAGTTTGAAATATCGCTTTTAATGTTTTAGTACAAACCTTCAACACTAAAAATTGGATTGGATTTACGTAAATCCAACATCAACTTGGATTTAGATGAATCCATTTGAGTTAACTTTTAATGCGATCGTTGTTGTAAATGAGCAACGCAATACGTTACGCGTTTCTTGATGCTTGATCTGATCCGATTCAGTTCATGTTTCATGAAACAACACAAAGAAGGCGCTTACTAGATTTCAAATTAAAGTTTGTGATCTAAAACAAATTTGATCCAATTTTCCATACAAAATTTGAACTGATCCGGATATGGGTGTCATGAAACACGGCAAACGTGTTCGAAGCTGGTCTACTCTAATAATATACTCGTAATATCACAATAACAATCATTTCTGGCTCGTATAATATTTATCGTAAATTAAATAAAATTCAAAATATTTGTTCAAGTAGAAGTGTTATAAATTTAATTGTGAATTGTGATCGTCACATAAGCTAACCAAACAGAAACAAAAATGGAATTACACCAGGACATGCGATGATTGCAATGTGCAATTCTTTAGTTGTAATCATACTAATAAATTAATTAATAAACCAACCTATTTGAAATACCCTCCATTTTCATCGCTTTGAATTAATTAATTAATTCTTTAGTAAGAATTACAATACTTAGATTTGAATCGAACCAATGCAAATCAGATAAGTGACTCGAGTGCTCTACAGAACACAAATTGTAATGATTCTGCCGTAACATTCACTCTCTCCTTATCACATGCGCAAATTGTTTTCATAATCTTATAAGTTCATAACTGAAGGTTGGTACGATTATAACTCTTTACCGAAAATTTAGTTTCCGTCACATAAGTTAAATTATGAAACTTAAAATAAATTATAGCAGTATTTGGGAAGCAAATAGGATCTAAAATTAATTTTGAATGAAGTTTTAAAATAGGACCAAGGTAAATGAAGCACGATGGATTCTTAACCATATTGTACCTATTGTATGAATCAATTTCTGGAAAATGGTCTTGCTAAGTAAAATTCGATCATTACTTAAAGCCGCAACCCAAAGTTGAACACGTTTGAACTAAAAGACATCGCGCAAATTTTGGTTAATTTAAAGAAACGAATTCAAGGAATTGAAGTTAAATGTAATTCCACTATTCACACTCACACAGATATCGATTATAGGAAATTACAAATCGATTTGCTCGCTCGTTTGTAAAAACGCAACAACTTAAAAAAACGGGAAGACATAAATTTAAACAATTGAAATACATAAGTACCTAAATTGTTACATCATCATTAGAGAAGTTACAGTTGGAAGGTACTTAGCGGTCACATAACTCGCAAGTAAAATTTGCGAATAGTTAAACGCTCAGTACCAGCTCCCATATGTAAAAAACCGCACCGTACCAAATATTATAATGTAGTGATATTATAATATAATGGTAAACGGACAAAACAAATCTAACATATATACATGATGGAGGCACAATAAATTGTTTATTAAAATAATTTACTAATAAAGGTGAAAATGTACGTCCTTAACATCATTTTCATTTAATAACAAACCACATTCGTAAGCTGATAATCACTTAATGAAACAAATAATCGCCTGGGCATAGATAAGTGTCCTTATATGCTCCACTTAACCAGCGTAAGACAACATCATCATTGTATTATTGTATGATCATTTAATTGTATGAATATTTTATCCTATATGTATTTAATCGTAAGAATATTTATTCGTAGGGACATTAAATCTTGTAACCAGTAGTTGTAACAAAACATCGACCTTTGAACATTTGGTCGTATTAACTAACACTTAGGTAATTTAATTTGAAATGTTTTAATTAGGCACCCTAATTTCCTCGGTATAACCCACAGCTGGTGTAAAACCCGCAGTATAAAAAAATTAACTCTTTTCCAAAAAAAAAATATGTTTACGTATAACCCAACCCGCACCCGTTATATAACCCGTAAATTTAAACTTATTTATTTCTGATAGATATATTGTTTTCTCTACTTTTCGAATCGCAAAAATATATGTATGTATAACCCGCATCTTTAAATTTTCGAAAAAATTTACTTTTTTTCATACAACCCGCGGGATATTTTCAGGATTTTGATTTAAAAATGTCACATGTGCAAATAACGAACTCGCCAAAGTCGCTTAGTATGAACAAATTAGACTAGGTACTTTGCTAAAACAAATCAATAGAATTTTGTTATTTTATATTTGAATGAAATAGGGGCCTTTTAAACCCCCTTTGCACAAGCATCACAGGAAAATATCTAAACCAAGGTCAATTTTCCATAAGATGACATGGTCTGATTAATGTCCTTACAATTTCTTATGGTTAAATATCCGAATACGATTAATTTTGTTCTTCTCTGTCTGTTTCAGTTTTTGGTATTTAAAAATGTCTCAGTCACGTCGAATATATCTTACACCAAGAGCAATAAATCAAATGATAATTTAGCTAGATAACAAAGTACATAGAATGTTGGTTACACTATGTATCTGCCATCTGCGTATAAATTGAATTGTTTTTTCTTTTGGTAACTACCTTATACTAATATATGCCTTTGTACTACTATCAAATGGTTAACTGTTACGATGGTGTGGTTGACTATTAACAATTCACATTCATTTGAAATATTACACCTGACTGTTACACTTAATTCAAATAATTTTTAACTAAATTTAATTAAGGTAGAATATCATTAAATTTTTACTAACTAAACGTACTTTGCACAAGATTACTTAAAAATGACCACCGGACTTAAATCGATCTGCAAGCATTTAATACTCTTTATAAAATTTGTTCTTTTCTTTAACATTATCAAAATTTTTTTATTGAAAAAGTAGAAAAATAGTCTTATATTTCTAGGATGTGAACTAGGTATATTTTTAATTAATTTTCTAAAGTACGAGATGTAGTATCTTATGGAATGTTGCTAATATCAAAAGGATTTACAAGAGATGTCTGATACTGCTGACATTAATTAAATATTCTTGTGGCGAGAAATTAATGCAATATTTTACCTAATCAAAGTTTCAGAAATACAGAAAATGTCTATAGGTAATATTATAAATACCAAGAATAATTAATTTTATCTGTTTTTGGAATAAAATATAAATAAAAATTATAAATATAAATAATAAATTATAAAAATCTAAATAACAATTTTATATAAAAATACAACGAAAACCTAAATTGTATATATTTACAGCCCAAACCCATTTTTATACATCGTGACTCAACAGAGGAATATCATATTTCTTATTTACAGCAATACATGGTAACATCCATAGCACGGGATGTCCTCGGCCACATACATCCGACAACAGTGCTAATTTCGGACGATAAGAACGATAACTTCCCTTTTGTTGAACAGCTTCAACCGCTGTCTCGTCATATAAGATAGCATGCATTTGATCGACCATAATGGCGATCACAAATAGTCCGAATAGCGCTGATTCCAATAACAAAAGGACACTATGAAGCCTGTAAGGAAAAAATAACGTTAGACTTAACAAAATTAGATTTATTAAACATTATCATATTATACATGCGAGCTTGCGTATCTGATACATCAGTCGAGCAGTGTTCACAAGGAGAGATCCATGATATTACAATAAGCACAATGGAATAGAGTGCCAAAATGCCTACATAAACAAGAAATTGTAAAAAATATTTTTGATTGCGTTCCCCAACACAATTGTTAATCCATGGACAATGGTGATCCATTCGTCGAATGCAACGTTTACAAATCCGACAGTGATGAGCCCTGGGTGGCCGATAAGTTTCACATCGAGTACACACTGTCCATTCCTCCTTTTCATGATCATGATTTTTCGTCATTGCGTGTAAATCAGAAAAATCAATACGACTCTGTGGCAGAGGAACTCGCCCTGGGTCGGACAAAACGGCTTTCATATGAGCCATTCCTAATAAAAACACCACTGTATTGAAGATTATAACATGGATTGGGGCCCAAAAACTACACACACAAAAAGAGAAATTGAGGGTTATATTACAACATTACAAATAATCCTATCGTCGTATGAAATTTAACAATTACTTTTACATATTACATACCTATTGGACATCGTTTGCAATATAATCCATCGTGTAATAACATAATCCGCATAAAACACAGCAAAATATGTAACAATTACACAAACAATTCCACACGGATCTCGGATGAAAGTCATTTTTGATCTTTCCCCAGTGTTTTCGCACCAAGAGGTAAAGACAGAAAACAAACTGTTTGCTAATTTTTCTTAACAAAGCACGTTATTTCAACCAGAAGTGTGCACTTTGTTTAAATATAGAACATATTTATGTTATTATTCATAGTATTCCATTTACTTTTATTATTTAATTTATGTTTAAAAATTTATCACAAATAACTATAAATAACAACAAATCGAAATGTCATATACATATGTTTGATTGGTTTGTACTGACATTAAATTTTTTGTCGAGTTTTTGCGTTGTGCTTGTGAAGTAAGCTCTAAGCTTTGTAAAGTATTCACACACGATTGAGTAATATGAGCAATATCTTAGGGTTGGTTCAAATCATAATGTATAATGCGTATATACATGGCCAAGCCTTGCAGGTCTATAAAACCTAAACACGAAAAAAGACTCATACAAATGCTATTTAAATTATTTTTTGTTAAGTTTTTTCTCTTTATCTATTTATACGAGAGTAAATATGGCAAAAATATATATTTTTTCATTAGCCCGTGGCACTGTTCTGGCAATTCCCTGGTAATAGGAAATTGGGGAAACAATGTATATATAATTTCTACTTAATCATTTGTTTTTCTGGCGTACTGAGGTAAAAAGCTAGAGTTAATTTTTTTCAAAACAAAATTTAATTGGGAATAATCCCTGCCAATTTAAGAGCGCTACAGACGATCCAATTTGGTTGGGTGGTTGGTCTAATTTGGTTGGATCGGATGCAAAATTGGATGGTGTGTGGCCAAGTTGGTCAACAAAATTAAGTTGGACGTGTTGGATGGATATTCCATCCAACCCACCAACGAACCAACCAAATTGGTTGGTGTGTAGTAATGTTGGACGATATTTTGTCACTCATGCAAAAAATTGTATTGAAAATAAAAACAAGTTAGGGAGAAACAAACAAAAAGAAATGAAAACTAAAACAAAAATCGTGGAAATTGGATGCTAAATTGGATAGTAGTGTCATAGTGTGTATACAACTTTAAATTTGGTTGGATCGACAATTTGAATCTATAGCGCTCTTTAGATATGGAAAAATCATTTCCAATTTACAAATATTTACATCAGTTTTCTCCAATTACATATAAATTTTTCCCAATTCCCTATTCCGGGAGAATTACCAGAATAGCTGTGCCACTGTCTATGTATTTTGGATGATTTTTTTTTATAATTATGAGAATTTACCGAAACGGCTTAGTACGTAGTGGTGTACGTGTGCCCTAGTCAAACTTAGGAAAATACAAAATATTAACTAAAGGCTGAACTACGGCCATAGATGATTTGAAATATTAAGTTCATTCCTATTTTTTTGATATATTTCCTAAAAATATGAATGAAACTACAATAGTTTTGAGTACAAACGTACTTATATCATAAAAATTATTTTTATGCGGTCACCACAATTCGATAAATTATTTTTTTAGGTTAGGTTTAGAAAAATACAATTCTACAGTGTATTGAAAATTATTTTTGATATTATATTCATATTAGTATATGAAAATTCCCTTATATAAAATATAAACATGAATATTACAATCAACGCACTAAAATTCCTTTGGCTTTTGTTGTTGTAGTTATTAAGTTTCTTATTCCTAAAAAAATTATACTAAAAATACATAACGAAATAATTAGAAAATAGTTAGCAAAACACAGGGAATAGAATTCTGTTAAAAAAATCTATTCTGTTTTCTTCTTTCACAAATTGTGTTCGAAACGTAACATAAAAAATATGGGCATACGGACATAAATGGATACAAATGCTAAGGAATTTTTTTGGACTTTATTTATATCTCGTAAATGTGGCAGAAAAATAATAGTTTCATTCTCCTGTGGACTTGAACTTTGTTTATTTATCTTTAGTTTTCATTCAGAATTTTTAATTTATTCGCTTTGTTGCCTATAATATGATGATGGCCGTATGAGAAATAGAGCAAAGTTTGTGTGTATGCATGAAGAGTAAACGCCAATGAAAATGTATTTTTCTCTTTTATGTATCGTAAATCTAAATAAATAAAATTTAAAAAAACTTAACAAAAAAGCTCCATAGAATATGTATGGGACTATTTGTTGTGTCTGCGTTTTATAGACTTGCATACATAAAAAACGTATTTTTTTATTTGGCTTCGACTTGGCCTTATATATACGCAATGATTGTACAGAGAAGGCGTAAAATCAAAACAACATCCACCACCAAAATTGTGATAAGAATCTTATTTATTTTTAATTAATGTAATTATTGTACAGAATGAAACAAAAATAAACTTTCCAAAATTTAATTGTAATTAAAATTATAACTATTTGATTATACTTTTCGGTGGTAAATCGCTAAGGTATATTGAATGCTTTTCGTATAAATCAACTATAGCTTGTTCCGGTTTATTACACTCCCAATCAAATTCGGGACCCACACTCCAAAGTGATTCCAGATCGTAAATTTCTCGGAAGGCGTAAAATCAAAACAACATCCACCACCAAAATTGTGATAAGAATCTTATTTATTTTTAATTAATGTAATTATTGTACAGAATGAAACAAAAATAAACTTTCCAAAATTTAATTGTAATTAAAATTATAACTATTTGATTATACTTTTCGGTGGTAAATCGCTAAGGTATATTGAATGTTTTTCGTATAAATCAACTATAGCTTGTTCCGGTTTATTACACTCCCAATCAAATTCGGGACCCACACTCCAAAGTGATTCCAGATCGTAAATTTCTCTCTTTTCTGCTGAAAATATATGTAGAGCTATATTACCTAAGTCTAGAGCAACCCAATTATTATTATTTTCGCCTTCAATTCGTGGCAAGGAATCACTGGAATTCCGTTTTTGTTTATAAACTTTGCGAACAAATTCAGCTATAGCAGTGATATGGCGACGACTTCGACCCGTCACTATACACATATAGTCAACATATTTTATTTGTTTAGGGACGGTACACACAAAAATATCTTCGGCGCTCTCTTTTTGCAGCACATCTATTAGGTCAGAAATATCAAAGACTCCCGCTTTTCCTCCTAAAATAAGAATATTCAAGAACAATCATAGTCATAAATAACAAATCGTACTTACTTTCCAAATTAATGTTTTGATATTCATCGTACATTTTATTATGATCAATTTCCTCATAGAGTTTCTGACGTTCCTCGTCGATATCCAAAATCACTGGTGAGTCAGTTTCATGAAACACAGCATATTTTGAAGCAACATTACCAGGCGCTTTTATTTTCTGTCGTTTAGGTGGTTCTGTAGATAAAAAATCTTCATGAAAACATCGTAAGAACTTTAAATAACACTTGTTTTGTCGTAAAACATCTTTTGAAATATTCACTAATTTGTTCATAGTAGGATATGTTGTGAAAAATGACGACGAATTAACAATGTGTTGCATAGATGTCACTATTTTGAATTTTTTTTAAATTATTAATTAAAATAGAAATTGCAATTTAATTTAAAATTATAACTAAATAATCTCGTCTTATTATTTAAATTTAAGTGTTAAAGCTGTTGGGACTTAAAATTTGTGTGAATTTATTAAAAAAACACTGAAAAAATACTTAAAAACGAATAAAATGGATCGCGATACTCCTAAGAGATGGCATCACCCAACACGTATCAGCCAGTGGTACCAACCTACAATATTTAAGTTGGGTAAATTTTTTAGTAGTAAAGTACGCGTATTCATTGTAAAAAAAATAAAGACGGTGAAGTAAAAAGAATTTTGTTAAAATTGTAAAATTTTCTAATATGCGTGATTAATTTAAGAACATAAATATTTTATTATTATTTGTTTTTATACATATATTATAATTAAAGTTATAATTTGCATAATTTTGGACTCCACATTCATCATCAACCACAAAAGAAAAGAAAAATTGGATTCTTCATTTTTTCTAAAGAAAAATTTTACAAAAAAAATGAATTCTAGTAGTATTGAAGCAGAATTTAATGAAATAGAAGGTCGAAATGGTTGGATGACAGTGTACAAGGTAAAATGAATAAGGAAAAAAAATCGCAATATAATTTTACTATTTATTTACTTAAGTGTAGAAATTTTAAAAAATGTCTTTGGTTTCTTAAAAATTTTTAAGATTCTTAAAAAACTACGTCACTTAATATACATACTTACCTACTTAAGAATTTTTTGGATTGTAATATTTGTGGTTAATTTACATGTAGCGTACTTGAATTTAATTAGTATTTGTGACAGTATAAGTAAAATGAACATTTCTGATTTTTTAGAATTGGAAATGGAATGAAACTTGCATTTTAAAACTATTTCCTAAATAGCTAGCTAGTTTTCTTTAGAAATATTAAAGTTTATTATGAGTATGTGTCGTTTTGTTTTGTTGGAATAATAAGGGTGTAAAATACTAAGAAATGAGATGAGAAATACATATCCATCTCATTCGTTTCGTTCATTGTGTATTTTCCCGTTATTATAAACTTACATATACATTCAAATTATACGCAAAAATTAATTAAATAATAATATTTCGAATGTTCGTTTGGCTTTTCCGCACCTAACGCTAATGAGCAGGCATTAAAACATTACCTTAATTTTTTATAGCCGAATTGTTGAAAAAGTTTTTCCGGAGCTCCACAAGAATTTGAGTCAACAAAAAATCGCACTCCATCCTCTAATAACGCTCTTACCCACATGTAAAATTTTATTCCAGTTATTTACGACTTGCTTTAGAGGATCGCTTAGGAAACGAAAGTAAATAAATTACGATAATTGGGCCTATTTAGACGTGTATGCACTACATGATTGCAGTCACCTCTTCGCCTATAAACTTATTTTGGAGTGGTGATATTTGTGTTGCGGAGCGGTAAGATGTAGTGCATACACGTCTAAATATGCCCATTAGTTGAAACAGACGGAATCTAAGTAGGTTCATCGCGCGATTATAGAAGCAAGAAGAATTTGTTATACGTGCATCTCATGAAAAATTTGATATTTGTATTTACTGGTGGAGCTCACTACAAACGATCATAGTCATGCCTTTAATAAGATTGTCTATATGTCTATACAAACAGTTTGATGGGCCAAAACAACACGAAAACAGTATATAATTTTATATCGAGAAGCAACAGAAATTTTACATTCTGTTGTTTTAAACAACCATACCAATTCATTCGATTACTACTAGAATTGCACTCTATTTTGACCATTTCGAAACTTCAGGGTTAATTCATTGAGTTTGGCAAGCATATCTCAAACTTTCAATGTTTAGGAATTCTAACGGAAATGGTTCAAGCAGACTGTAACTTTAGCTCTTAAGAATTGACTGGTTCAGCCTTAAAGCTCACGAATGAATTTCAATTTCTATGGCATCCTATTTGTATTTGTTTCCTTGATTGATATCGTTAAAACTACTGTGGTAGTGTTGAATGGTTTTGCAAGAGCCAAGAAGCAATTTTAAATATGTAATGTATTCTTGCACGGCAGTGACTAGACAACAGCAATTTACTAATTAAGCAATATTAATACTCTGGACCATCATATTCATGTGAAAAGTTATTGCAAATCTATGTAATTTTGGGTAATTTGGATGGCAAGCAGTGAGATTTTAAGTTTTAACTGTCCATGGTGCTGTTGAAAAAGTTTGAAGAAAGCATTAAAACTGCGACAATCGTCACACTTGATTTACATGAGGAATTAAACGGCATTTTTCGATTTCCGGGTCTTCACATACTACAAGATGCGCTTATTTAATAAGATGCGTATGGCTGAAAACAAATGTGCATACACTAGTATTTATGAAATGAATTACATGTATTCTGCATGATATGCTAATTTTGAAAGTTGTCCCTTTGTCCCTATTTCTAAATTTGATGTGCATCAGCAGTGTTGACAGCAAAGAAAAAAGCTAAAAAATCGAAATCAGTTCTATCTTCACGGGTTATTGCTCAATTGTTCATTGGTTTGTGTATTTATCGAAAGAAACATCAAAAGTATTTAAAAAAATGGAGGAATCACTCGCATATTCGCACGCAGCAATCGACGTATAAATTATGCACGTCTGTTTTCTGCCTAATTTTGCACTGCGCGTTCGACAATTAAACTTTCTTATTGCTTCACGTTAAAGATCTTACGGTAATTTCAGCAATCATTATTATTAATCCGTGCACTTCAAACTGGAAGCAGCGGCGTTAAGTAAGTCCTCACTATTGCTCTGTAAGTACGATTGCTTTTACGTATATTGTAGTCTCAAAACCAAATGCATACTTCCAACCTCCAATGGACTTTACCTGAGCGGTTTACTTTGGAGTGCTTAATTTAATGACAAATCATAAATCAGCTGCCGTTGAAACGTTAACTAAATATATGGACGGTTATTCTCTGTGTCTGAAAATTATTACTCGACTATAGCAATTAAGGATGGATATCGACAAATCTAGTGTCGTAAATTTTTTTATAGTTTTGAAGTTTCCGAGAAATTGTTATTTATCGTTAAATTTAAGAACTGCTTTTAAAATAAAAATCCAAAAATATTAAGAAATTCGGTTTGTTTAGGGAATACTGACAATAGTAGACCTATTGTGATCTTCATGAGTCAAAAAAAGTGGCACTTAAACATAAAACTTTGCCTAGATTAGATCTATTAGAATGCAAGCCTCTTTGCCCGACAACAACTTGACACTATGTGCTGCTTTATTTCCAAAGTGAAACAATTAATATTTTATGAAATAGGCATTTCTAGTTTGATATTTTGGCAAATGTCAACTTAAGGACTTCTTTACTTACCCTTCTTTACCTCGAACGTGATTTTAAATAAGCGTTACAAGTATTTAATTAATCAACAACTCGAGAAGCAAATTGCCGAGAATTAATAAATTTAAATTTTAGATTTGTTATCTGAATTTTGCACCTATCTTTTAAATTTTGAAAACCTTGCTACCTTTTTACGATTTTTAAAATATTATTTTAAAATATCATATATGAACTGAAACTTCAATGCTTATAGATTTAATATTATTTTATAACGGTAAATTAGAGATAAACTGGTCAAGAAGCGCATTTAATCTAATTCTCGCGAATATAGGCCTGGAAAATTTACGTCGGGTTCATTTTGATATAAAAACGAGTTTAACGGCGTTTTTACGGAAATTGTCGTGGAAATCCTAATTTAATTATTAAATTCAATAGTTTCTAGAATTTATCGAAATTATTACTTAAGTAAACCGATTTTCATTGAAATAGTTTCACAAAATTAAGGGATCACAGTGATAATCACAACCATACCAAATTAGCACATAGAAAGGAAGAAATATTTATATCCGTAAAGAAATTTTGCCGTTTAACCGCTTTCATTTTTTTTTTCAGAAAGCAAAACTTATTCTTAACTTCTTATCAAATTTCAGATCTACAGGGTGGCTGACACGAAGTGTTATCAAAACAAAACGCCTAGAATTTTTATTTTTTTAATGAATTTTATTGAATCAAAGTAAAAAATGTTCAAAAATATTTAAATTTTCGAACTGCATTAGCAGTGTTCGATTTGGCCAGCCTTAGCCACGATTATGGCCTTCAAACGGCCGACAAAGCTATTGCATGCAGCACGAAAGTGGCTCTGCGGTATTTTGGCCGATTCCCGGCGAAGCGCTTGCTTGAGATGATCGACACTTTAGTATTTTTTTGTCCCAACCTTCCCAACACCCCAAATCGAGAAATCTAGCGGATTTGCATCCGGTGAATTTGGTGGCCATTGTTCAGTGGAAATGAACCGCGGAACGTTGTTTCTCAGCCAATCTTGATTGACGCGCGCTTTATGACTCGGCGCCTAGTTCTGTTGAAATGTCTAGGCTCTGCGGCCGAAATGTTTTTTTTTGCTCAAAATAAGATCCGTTCGACCGAAATGTTCGCCTCACGAGCCATTTTTCTGCCGCTACGGCGCGGATTCCGAGCCTATTTGGCCTTCACCTTCCGAACGATATTCGGCGATGTTGCAGTGCGTTTCGGTCCACCACCATGGCGTTTCGGTCCACCACCATGGCGTTTTGTAATGCTGCCAGTATCGTTATAACGATTTATGGTGCGATACACAAACGTTTTATTCAGATGCAGATGTTTTAACTGGTTAACAATCTGCGGCTGTGGTTTTCCAGCCAAATATAAAGCAATCACACTATTACGCCATTGCGGATAACTTTTTTTCAGAATATTTCCCACTAAAATGCTTTTGTACGCTTGTAAACAATGCAATGAACTGTCATTAGTGTAAATTTGAGCGCTCTGTCATCACTGGTTTGAAAGCAATGACTGTCTGAAGTTGGTAACACTTCGTGTCAGTCACCCGGTAATATAGGTCATTGAGATCTACCTGTGAAAATAACCAATCTTTGGGGAAGTGGAAAAGTTTGATGACTACATAATATACCATAGTACGTTTCAAAACACAGTACGAATATACGGGTTCCATTGGCGTTATCAAACTATTTGTGAGTAGATGTTGAATGGCACGCAATTTTGTTAGCTAGAAAATAAAACATGAAAACAAAATTTTTGTGAGTAGCTGTAAGTACTAGCGATTATTTTGCGTTCTACATTAAAGCTTTTAATGTAGAATTGAAAGCACCATCCCACCAAAGAATTTCATAACTTATCTACCTCGATCCAACACACGCATGTTCGGAACTTAATAAAATAGTATGTGTGTGGGCAACGATACTTTCAAGTTTAGGCCACTCTCAAGATGAATAACAGTCAAATATCCAAGGGATTCACAATTTCAATTTTCAAACAGTCAGTAATACAGGTCAGGTAGATGCAGTTGGTGATATGGTAAAATAACTCAGGCATTTGGTATATTTGTAATAGTTGGCGATGGGCCCGAAACTAGGCTTTATTTACAAATAAGATAAAATAAAACATATCACAAAGAAAGTTCTTCCTTTTTGGAACTGACTAGGATTCAATAGACTGGATCACTTCCTAATTCGAAGTTTTTCAAATCCTTTAATGGGATGCAGCGCAGGTAAAAACATACGGTATTCACTCTCGATTTCATTACTTTTTCGTTAGATTTAAATAAATTAACCCGAGGGCGTAGGACAATAATTTTCCTTAGCTAAATGATTACCATTATTAGGCAACAAAATAATAATAGGTGTTTTTAATATAGTAGAGACGAGACCTCACGCAAAATTATCATTGAAATCCCAGAAAAAAATCTGCAATACAATATCAACAAAACCTAACCTACAAAACCTACAATATCAACAAAAGAGTATCGCCGGGAAGATATAGTACAGTCAACCTATAACGCGATGAATTACAGTCAACCCGTATTGGCATTGGCCAATACGAGGGTAATCCAGCACTATGTTTTTTATGTTTCAATCAAGTGTCGAAAAAATATTTTACTTTGAAAACATATGCATGTGGACCCACCGGTGGCTGGAGAGAAGTAATGAGTTGAGAAAAGGAAATAAGCACCATAGCAATTAAACCGATTCGCCCAGATCGCGTTATTTTGGTATTTGTCCATCATAAAAATGATACAAATGCGAACAAAAGAAAAATACAAATACAAAGATATAATTGAATATTTGACATTATGTACGTATACGATTTTTTTTTGCTTCACTGATTTTAGATGAGTAACGGGTCAAAATCGATGCTCGGAACTTTTTTCAGGTTATTAATAATTAACTAAATTGCGTTACTCTGAACCAGTGACTTGAAATAAATCCAATTAAAATCTTTAAACTTTAGATCTGGGAACTTGTCGCCCTTGACAGTAAAATAAGTAGATTCCAGTGGCATTATTCTGGTAATCCTCGGGAATAGAGAGTTGGGGGAAAGAATTTATATGTAATTTTTATTTAAACTTTTTCTTTGTGGCTTACTAAGATAAAAAGCTAGTGTTAATTTTTTTCAAAACAAAATTAAATTGGGGATAATTTTCACGGCCAAAAAATAATTCCCATTTTATAAATATTTACATCAAATGTTTCTCCTCAGTAGGCTAGAAAAAAATATTTGAACAGAAATTACATATAAATTCTTTCCCCAATTCCTTATTTCTGTGGCATTATTCTGGTAATTCCCCGGGAATAGGGAACTGTGGCACTATTCTGGTAATTCCCCGAGAATAGAGAATTGGGGAAAGAATTTATATGTAATTTCTGTTTAAACATTTTTTTCTGACCTACTAAGGCAAAAAAACCTAGTGCTAACTTTTTTGAACACAAAATTAAATTGGGAATATGTTTCCCTGAAAATTTATATATGGAAAAATTATTCCCAATTCATAAAAATCAAACTATTCTACTCAGCAGGCCGTAAAGACAATATTTCCGGGGAATTGCCAGAATAGTGTCACTGGGGAACGAATGTATATGCAGTTTCTGTTCAAATATTTTTTTTCCGGGCTACCGAGGAGAAAATTTTGGTGTAAATATATACATAAATTGGTAATAATTTTCCCCTATCTAACTTGGCAGGGAAAATTATTCCCGAATTAATTTTATTTTTCTAAAAATTAACGCTAATTAACTTTTTACCTCAGTATGCCAGAAAATTTTTTTAAAATAAAAATTACATATAAATTCTTTCCCCAATAGAGAGCCGGGAATAGAGACCCGAGGAATTACCAGAAAGTGCCACTGGGGAATTACCAGAATAGTGTCACTCGTGGTGACAAAAAACTTGCGACTGTACGTATCTCAACCCATAGTTATCGGCTTTTCTCCATAAATATCTTTTTTTTTATATATTGTATCATTCGAAGATTTTGGTCCTAAATTTATAAAAAAATTACAGCTAATTTTTTATAAAGTACATAGTTTGAGCAAGTTTTGATGTCAAAAAAATCATTTATTGCTTTTGAGATGTGTAGGAAGGCAAGGCAGTTGTTGCTTAACAATCGAAGAGATTTTTTTAAATAAGCGTTATGTAAATTATGTTTATCAGATTACACATATTTAATATTTACACTAAGCAGATAAAATTTAACTGATAAGAAAGACTGAATTAATTCTTGGTTTATTTATTTTTAGGCAATTAAAGAAAAAAGTGAGAAAGAAGCTAAAGATAAACACTTTTCCCTCGATGAATCAAAACATATAGATAATCGTAAATTTAATCGCTATCGTGATGTAAATCCGTACGATCATTCACGTATTATATTAAGACGAAGTGGGGATACAGACTATATAAATGCCAATTTAGTGCGATGTGATCGGGCTAATCGAAAATATATATTAACCCAGGGCCCATTACAATCGACAGTAGGACATTTTTGGTTAATGGTGTGGGAACAGAATTCAAAGGCTATTCTAATGCTAAATAAATTAATAGAAAAAGAACAAATCAAATGTCATATGTATTGGCCGGAACAAATTGGTGAGGACTACATAATGACGCTGAAGGATGTTGCGCTGACTATAGAATTGTTAAAATCTGATGAATTTGGTAATTTTTCGAAACGAATTCTAAAGTTAACCGATTTAAATTCAAAACATTCTCGAGAAATTATACAATTTCATTACACAACATGGCCTGATTTTGGTATTCCATCATCACCTGTAGCTTTTTTGCAATTTTTAAAACAGGTACGAGATTCGGGTGCTCTAAATTCTACCGTTGGGCCGCCGGTGGTTCATTGTAGTGCCGGTATTGGACGATCGGGTACATTTTGTTTAGTCGATTGTTGTTTGGTTTTAATCGAAAATGAAGGTGAAAATAAAGTTTCGGTGCAGGAAATATTAACCGAGTTAAGGCGATATCGTATGGGGTTAATACAAACTGCGGATCAATTATATTTTTCATATCAGGCAATTATTGAGGGCATTAAACGGCTTAACAATCCGGTAAACTCACATAAAATATTAATTTTAGTGTATAATAATACTAATTGAAACTTTTTTTGCAGAATAATAATGATGACTACGAAGAAGTTCCGCCTCTAGAAAATGAAGATGAAGATTCAGAACCACCGCCGCTGCCACCTCCTCGTTCATTATCACTACCCTTACCATTAATACCGTATAGTCAAAGCTTTAACGAAAGCTTAAACTATAACACAACCCCATCGGCGTTAGCCAGAGAAAGTGAAAAAGAGAAATTGAACAATATTATCAATCTAGAAAAAAATAAACACTATGAAAATATAATAAATAATATAGATCGTCCTTTGCCACCGCTTCCTAAAGAAGCATCAACATTAGGTCGTGTTGATGAATCGGAGAGTGACGATAACAATGAAAATGAAATAAAAATAGCAAACAATGTGAACAACAATAATAATTCTAGTAATAATAGTGATTCGACAAATGACGATAATGATGAAAGAATTGTGGACGAGGACGAAGAAAAAATTGAGGAAAATGATTCGGATCTAGAGCCAGATATAGAGGACGAATTTAATCCAAATAATGAATTACCACCAATTCCTCAAGATAATGAAAGCAAATCAAATAATTATATATCGAATGGTCCAACATCTATATTTAACGAAAATGAAAGTCCTGTTTCAAGTCCGGATAGTGATAAGTATGATATCGTTTTAATATTGGAATTTGTTTGCGTCTTGTGTTCGTTGCTTGGTGGCTTTTAAAACATTTGTTCGGATCTAATGTTTACTTTAATCGTGTAATAGCTGTAAGTTAGCTTTAAATTCGATCGCAGAATTTTTTTGTGGAGTCTGCAACACATTCCAAACAAGCTACTTTTGTTTAACTGATACATTTTTTGCAACGAACTTATCGCTCTTCTCCGAATTTATCGTGTAACGATTCGTTTGAAAATTGAACATAACGACACTCGAGACCTCCAAACAAATCTCTAAATACAATGAATAATTTACAAATTAAATCTAATAATCATTTTTTCTTTAAATCATATAATCAGATCACAAACAACAACCGAATTAAGACGGCGAAAACGTTTAGAACGTCAAACCGCAATGGAAGAAAAGATACGTGAGATCAAACGGAAACAAAAAATATCTGATGAGAAAAACTCAAGTTCACCAAAAAAACGAAGGTTAATAATAATTGCCGCTGGTGTTATTATTGGTGTTATTTGTGGCGTTATTGTTTATTCTAAAATTGGTTAAAAAAACATAAGATTCGTGATTTTTAAGAAAAGAGCATTTAGTGAGTCGATCGTTCTTTTAAAATTTAATTCGTTTTTTTTTTGTTAGAAGAATCTACAGTGTAGAGCATTAAATTAGTAACGTAAATTTGTGTAAGAAGCTCTCGAATGATTGACTTTACTATAAGATACCACACATAATTATACATAGAATTTAGCATTTTAATCAATTCATGAATAAATAATTAACCTATACATTTGAGATTTATTATTTTTGTATAAAATAAAAAAGCTATAAAACAGTTAAACAATCACATTTACGGTAAAATTTTCTATATTTTATATGAGGCTCTAGAAAGAAAACTATTTTCCCAGTGATGTGTATATAGAATAGGAAAAAAATACTCGGTTATTTTGAAAACATAAAATGGCATAATATTAATGCCATTCGTGCACAAATTTTACTGTAAAATGTCTCTTATATGAAAGAAAATTATTATATAAATAATAATTTAAAAAAATATATATATATATATATATATTCGTGTTTGTTAACAAAAAATTTACAACAGACTGACTTAATAACAAGAATAAAAAAGAATATGAACACGTCTTAATTTTTGATACACACACACTTTGTAGAGTTGCCAATTTGAATTAAAAAATAAACCAACGTGTTAATTTACATAATTATATTGTGTCCCTCTTTTGTTATATTTATTATTATATTAAATTGTTAAATACATTAAAATATATAATAATTATTATTACATTAAAGCTAATTAAATAATTTTGTTAGAAGCTATAAAACTAACAATATTGCTATACCTCGTAAAAACGTAGGAGTATAACATTTATGGCGAGATTTACAAAATAGTAAAAAATATATAGGTTCGAGTCTCGACTATCGTGATAATTTTTTTATTACTACATACTAAACAAAAAAAAAAATGTTAAATTGAGTGGAGATTTTTGATTTTAAATAATTATTATAATAATAACAACGAAAAATGGCAACTATCTTTTTAGGTTCATTTGAATGACGCAATATTAACTACTACTAATTATAAAAACCTATAAATTAACTAAAATGACTGTTTTTAGAGAATAGAATCATAAATATCAAAAATTAATATAAAAACATTTTATTACAATTTTTTTTCTAATTTTTGTAATAAATTATTAATTAATGAATAAAAAACATTTTATAACAACAAATTTTGACAAGAATCGCCATTTTGTTTTTTTTTGTCATTCCATATTTAGTTTTTATTTAATTTAATTTTGTTTATTTTATTTGATTTAATTGTGCACTATATAGTTTTCACTCAAATTTAATTTTTTTTGTCTGATGTAAAGTTGTATACAATACATTTATAAAGATTATATCAAATTTAGAGATAGAGAAAACAATATACATATATAGATTTATAAAATAATTATTTTAATTTTCATATTTGTAAATTTTTTGAAAACCTTAAAATTGTTAATTATTTAAACAAAAATATTTCATTAATTTTATTATTTAATTAGTTCGTTGTTTTTTCTTTCATTTTTCAGAATACCATGTCGCGAGACAAAAGAAGACGACGAGGAAATTGATGATAGTAACAAATGAAATTTAATTTTTAATCGCTTTTTTACATTTAATTATATTTTTAATTACTGAATTAGCTATTAGAATTATCTTATATTACTTACTAATTGGAGAAAACACAAGAAACTTAAAACTATTTAATCATGGTTATTTTCCCAAACATTAAATTTATTTAAAAAAAGACTGTATTTTTTATCTTATTAATTTTTTGTTTATAATGTAGTAATTTCGTTTTATAATTTTAATTAAGATTTTCAAACTGTAAATTTATAATACTGATTTTTTTTATATAAACATAATTATTATTAAAAAGTATAAACAATAATATTTGAAATATATTGAATTTTTTTGAAAACTGGAAAACAATATGATTTTTATTATCGTTTTCTATAAATAAAAATACAGTCTTTTTTACGGGGAAAATTGATAAAAACCTATGATTTTTTTTGTGTTGTGTTTTGTGATTCTGAGAATATCGATGGTTTGCAATTGGATGTTTTAAATGCAAATTATTGTTAAGGGGCTAGCACGTACTGGAATATGTCAACTATTGTTACCTAAATGTGTAATAACTAAGCCAGGGGTATTTGACAAGCGAGTGTTAACAGATTCCGAAACAAATTTTGTATTCGGCATAATTTGACTGCTTATTTCGTTCACCGTATTTGATGATTGTTAAAAGTCTACACGTTTATTTAACAGTGTATATTAAAATGACAGCTGTGTTGTATGCAGTGTACATAGAAAATAAAAATACGTGAATGTGATATTTCACTCGTGATAGAAATCCCAAATTTAATCAATTCACTTTAGTTTACAAATACAATCAGCAGAAATGGAAGACAGCTGCTATGATGGGGTCACGGATTCTCCTAAACGTGGACCCACACTTTCCACAAGCACTTCTAGTTTTGAGGCACTGGATCCGCATGATCCAAATTTAAGTCGACTGGCAACTAAAATGTTTCAAAAAACAGGTGAATACATAGCTCATGAACTGGCATCGCCCCTTGAAGATTATAAACTCCTAGAGAATTTAAATAAAACGACAATTACTAAATATTCCGATATGAAACAAATTGCAAATAATTTATCTGTATCTACAGCAGATTTAAAACAGAAATTTGAACATTTGGTAATTATCTTAATAAAATATAAAGAAACTACTTTGTTTTCTATAATGCTGTTCTTATCCAGCTTCCATACCTAGAGCAAATCGATGAAATAGATCAAACAGTGGATCGTTTAGAAGTGGCTGCATATCATCTTGATGCCTATACGCAACGACTCGAAGCTAAATTTAAAGCGCTTACCCAACAGAAAAAATAATACAATTAAACAAACAATTTAAAAATGTATTATATTAAACGTTCATAATTATATTGTAAATATATATAATAAATCAATTAATTCATCCCAGTATTAATTTAATTACAATTGCTACAATGTTTAGAAATATGAGTGGAACTGAAATTAAATCGGTAGGTATAATTAAAACAATTACAAAATAATTAATTTACTTACTTTTTGTTACAGTACGGATTGAACGAACTAAATTTAATATTTGGGCCTTGGAACTTGGTGGTTCACCGAATCCCTGAATGTGAGCATTACTTCCCCAGCCAACTTTAAAATACGGTAGAATAAATGTTAGGTTATGCTGTTCACAATATGTAATACTATATAATAAATAGAAATACTTTTAGCCAAAAATCGTTCTTCATGTAGAATACACACTGCATTCAAACATAGCAAAGTGGCTTCAATTAAAGTCCACAAAGTAAACATTTTATAAAATTTTTAATAAATAAAACCAATTGAAACGTCAGTTATATGTTTTTGTCAATTGGAATAATTCTATGGATGGAATACAACAATAGATGATCATGGTTTCCGAAAGAGGCAACACGAACTGAGAATAGTAGTACGAAAGCTTTTCCGCTAGCTGTCACCATCATATGATTTTCTTTAAATAGATTTAAAATAAATAATGTTGACTTTTTTACAATTTAAAAAAAAAAAATTAATTTGATTTATACCTTAGAGGATGAGGGGTGACACCCCCAAATCCCCGGTTGTCTTTATAATCAAAATTATCATTGTGTTAACTTATTACAATTATGTATGGGATTATTAATGGGTAGGGCTTAAAATCCAATATTTTTGTCAAAAATGTGAAATTTGAGAAACGGGAATTTGATAAACCTGATTTTGGCTCCCGTTATTAATCACTTCGTCAACCTTACAGACATAGATCAAAGACACTGTATCACTTATACTGAATACTGATATGTCTACCACAAATGTTCTACATTTTATATAATTCGTTGTTTGGGATGAAAACTCAGCGAAACAATTTTGATTTTACGAAAAAAAACGGTTCACAAACCCAACATCAAAATTTGGTATATATACATTTAAACAAATATATATATATATATATATATATATATATATATATATATATATATATATATATATATATATATATATATTTTAAACAAAATTAATAAAAATAAAAATTGGAAAATATTAAATTTTTCCCAAATCATGTTGCTTATTTCCATGATATTTTCCTAAACTGGAATTTAACCTTTTATTTTAGCTAACCTACCTATATATTTGTAAAAACAATTATTTTGGTGAATAAATAAAAAAAAACGTGACTTCTCGTGTGGACGCACAGAATTTGTGAAAGCGATATAACATTGACTTTTTGCACGTGAGAGACAAGAAAAGAAATATACCCATGCAAAATTTTGGAGAAGACTTTTTGAACTAAAACCACTATAAAAATGAAAATGTTGCCATAAAATATATTCGATACGATAGTTTTTATGGTAATAAATCAAAATAGACAAAAAAACAATTGTTTTATATTTATAAATGTGCAAGGTTCATAATAAATACAGACGCCATAGATAAAAATGTAAATGTCGCTTTTGAATTAATAAAAAATAAATTAATAATAATCCTATAAAAAAATTATGGCATTACTATATATGTTTTTTTTCTTTCTCGCATAATGAATATTTTTATATTGCGGACGCTTCTTATTTAGTTACAAAAATTTGCAGAGAAAACAATTTTCTACGTGTAAATGGGGCATTATACTTTTACTTTAAGTCACTATATTTTACCCGAATTTTTAGATCAAGGACAACTAAACAAGAAATCTTTTTCGTTTATAGCGTAACGTTTGCGAAGACTTTAGTATAAACGAGTCTTCGCATACTGTACGTCAAAGTTACGCAATGTATTCTGTGCATCACTGTGTATATACGTCAAGGCAAATAAAAAAATACGGTAGGCTCATACGCCGTTCCACACTGATTCTTTCATTGTGATTCTTTCCCCGTTTCCTTTCCCTTTACCAAAAAAACTGTTGTTAGTTTGTGGGTGAAGGGGAAGGAAACGAGGAAAGAATCACGACGAAAGAATCAAAGTGTGGAACGGCGAATAAAAAAACGAAGAAAGCTTTCATACAAAATGCTATGGTGATTCTTTTTTGTTAGGTTTTTATTTTTACTTTATTTATTTATATCTCGTAAATGTGGCACACAAATAAATTGTCATTCTTCTCATTGTGATAAATTGTTTTTAATTTTTAAGGTAGTTTTAGAATTAGAGAAGAGTAGACAACATAAAGAAGACAAACGAGAAAAAACATTTATGCACACACAGATATTTTTCCTTATATATTATACGACGATCATCAAATTAAAGACATCATAGCGGAAAATGGCAAAATTCTGAATGAAAACTACATTACAAATGGTAGTTAAGCTATCTTAAAAATGAATTTATCAAAATTAAAGATAAATAAACAAAGTTCCCGCTCAAAAGAATAAAAATTTATTTTGCTGTCACAATTACGAGATATGTATAAATAAATAAAGTCGTAAAAAGATTAAAAAAAGAATTTCCATACCATTTGTATGAAAGTTTTTTTCCCCGAGTTTCCATTTTTGCGGCTTGCGTACATACAAACCGTATGTATATTGTCAGCCGCGTACATATACGCAGTGATCGCGAGAGATATGAAAAAATCTGCATTTCATTTCATGTATTGTACGTTTTGTCGCACCGCCATCGCAATTAATACTTTATGCTGCCATTAGGAAACCAACACATGTGACGAGAAAGATGAATAATTGTTAGGAGCAGATATATCACAAACAATTCATCTCAGACATGTCACATAAGATTCGTGTGCGACTTCTAGTATCCGATTCACCTCAGTCATGTTAAACAATTCATCTCAGATATGGCACAAACGAACATTAGTCCCATTTGCTGTTAAATTTCTATATACGTGTCATGCTTGACTACTAGTGTGACGTCTGTGACTTTCTTACTGGAAAGTGGCGCTAACTACAATGCTCGTCAAAAAATTCCGGACACTACATTTTCTCAGTAAATATTTGAGTTTACGGTAACTATTCGCATTATGCATTCGAGTTATAGTTGTACGAAATAATATAATATGCACCAAAAGGCACTAACGGAACAAGTTTTTGTTTAATATAAGTAACCACAGGATCAAAACAAATGAAATAACAAAACTAGCGAAAAGCGGATATTGATATATCTTTATTTAAATAAAAATCAACGATCTAAGCGGTCGGTATTCTAATATCGCGTATTTCCTCCACGAGATTTGATCACATCTAGCATTATTTTTGGCATACTGTGCACCAGGTATGCAATATACTCCTGAGGTATCATTTTCCATTCTTCCTGAGAGCTGATTGAAGATGATCTAATGTTTCTGGTACGACTTTCCTTTGCATTAAAGGATGCCCTAGCATATCCCACACGTGCTCAATGGGAATAAGTTCAGGGCTGCGAGCGGGCCTAGAATTGTTAGGCCTCAATCAATTCTCACCTCATCCTAATTTATTATTCGACAGCGTTTGCAACGTGGGGTGTGGCGTTGTCATGCATCATTGCTATATGGATATGACAACAAAAAATATCTTTTAGTAAAAAAATTAGATTAAATGGAATTTTTTGCCACGCAAGTTTTTCTTGTGATTTTTCAATGACATAATCATAATTTATCCAAGTACAGTTTCAGGCTATTTTTAATCCAAATTTAAAAACTTTTATTTCATAATTTCATTTTCTTCCAACTACTCTATTTGTTTACTCTATTCATCTGACATTTTTTATTTTGTTGTTGAGTTGCGCAGCGCTAGTTACGTAAACCAATAGGTCTCTACGCTTTTTTATATAAATAAAATAAAAGCAAAAAAGACAAGAAGTACTGTACAATTTTAGAGTAGTATGCGCACAGGCAAACGCATACTGTGCGAAAAGTACATGCATTAATAATTGTCTCTCATATGTACGATATAAATAAATAAAGCCAAAAAAAATCTTATTAAAAAATAATTTCCTTAGCAATTTGTATGAAAGTGATTTTTTTATGTTTACGTTATTTGGGCCTGCATACATACAAACCGTTTTTTTTATTCGCCTTCCAGTTGGCCGTATACATATCCATACACAATACAGGAACCTATAAATTCCCTCATATCTCTTCGTTCAACACACTACATACTCGCAAGTATTGTACTAGTGACTTGTCGGTTGGAAAGCATAGGTAACCCAAAATTGATCAACGAATGAAAAAGACGCATATGCAATGCACAAGAAAAAAAGTGAGTAAATCAAGGGAAGGGTTTGTATTTAAAATGTTTTCAATTTTATAATGATAATTTTATTTAAATAAAGTTATAAGGCTAGTATTATTCTTAGTTAATATTTAATTCAATATTTTCTTTTATATAATTATAATATGTTTATATAAAAGATAAATATAATTATTAAATTTATCTTTTATTAAATTAATCGCAACGTGTATAATAAAAAGTAAATAATTTTTATTTAATATTTTATAAATATCTTAAATTTAAAACCAAAAATAATAACGAATCGCCGCCAGTATTTCAATGCTGTTACGTCATATGTATTTACAAATCTGCAGGAATTTAAATCGTGGTTTAAAAGCACGCAAGCAATGAACAAAAACTACTGGTATTTGGCACACATCAAATTTACATAAATTAATTCGTGTGCCAGGTTCACATATTATCAATTACCATCCTCCAACTCCACACAAAAACAAGAAAATTGGTTGGGTTTTTTACGTTTTTAAATCACAGAAATTATTTATAATAATTACAAAATTCTTATTTTTTTGTAATGTCGTTTTCATTTAAATCTTTCTTATTTTCTTGAAAATTTCTGAAATAATGTATAATTTTATTTGATGTAATACATAATAATATTATATAAACTGAAAACATTGCTTAAATCGAATATAAAATACAGAATTCACCATCTTTTGAATACAATTACAAACTAGTAAACTATTATGATTAACTATTTTTATTTATTTATACATACAACAAAAACTATTTTTTAAAATATAATAAAATCAAAATTCTATAAAAATAATTTATTTTAAAAAATAATTAACAAAAATTATATATAATTTACCGTTGCTGCTGATAAATAGGAATGTTTGTGTTTGAATCCGATGTTGGTAGAGCCGTTTGAATTGTGCCATAGGGCATTGAACTCATATGACCAGGGCCTAGATGGATAGATGATATACCGCTCATTTGATGAATTAAATGCGTTTGTGGAATCATTTGAGGCGCTTGACTTTGGGATGGTAATTGCATTGGCAATGGTTGATTACCTAGTGGTGGTCGAGGAATTTGCGGTTGTTGTGTTTGTAAAACAGGTTGCTGTTGCTGCATTGACATGTTCGTTATGTTAGGTAAAGCCATATTCAAATGTGAGACAGAATTATGTTGATATTCGGAGCTGTGCTGAGGAATATTGTGAGATTGAATCATTTGATGCGGTTGAGGTTGATGTGGTACTGAAGTTAATGATGGCTGCTGCGCATTAATTTGAGTTAGTGCTTGATTAATTAAATTATTAGGATTTGGCTGTGAAGTGTTTGGTATATTCATATGTCCATTTTGATTTTGGGAGGGAAGGGACGGTGGAGGTTGTGATTGCTGGGTTTGTGTTGATAATTGTTGTGGCTGTCCTTGTTGCGGATGATTAGGGATTCCTTGATGCATACCGGCAAAGTGTGGCATTTGCATAGGGATTCCTTGTGGTAGCATAATACCGGGTGGAAAATTTGTTGCACTTGGTGGCACAAACATATTCGGCATTGGTTGATACATTCCATAGACATTTTGTTGCGGCATATAGCCCATAAAAGGCATATTATGCATTGGCCGGTCCGATTCTCTCATTAAAGTATGATAAAGATTTATTGCATCAACTAACTCACCGCTTAATTGAGTTAATTGTGCATGTTTTCGATCCACACGTTCTAATTCTGCGTCTATAAGCGGTCCCATTTGATTTACATGGCTTTCTAATATCAGCATTTCATCGGTATCCTTAAAATAAACAAATAAAAATAAAATTCAAGAATTCTTGCTACTGTTATTAAAAACCATATATAAAAGCCTAATGATATCACATTGGTCGTCAAAAAATTTCGGACATTTAAATTATTAATGCATGACAACGCCAGACCCCACGTTGCAAACGTTGTCAATAATTATTTGGATGAGGTGGGTATTGATCAAATTATTTGGCCCGCTCGCAGCCTTACCTCTAATCCCATTGCGCAGGTGTGGAAGTTTAAGGCAAAGGGAACTCGTCCCAGAAACCTTAGATCATCTTCAATCAGCTCTGCAGGAAGAATGGGAAATGATACCTCAGAATTACAAACCTGGTGCACAGTATGCAAAAATAATGCTAGATGTGATCAGAGCACGTGGAGAAAATACTCGATATTACGAGTACGAGTAAGACGAATCAACATTCGCTTTTCGGTAATTTTGTTCATTTATTTTGATCTTGTGGTTACTTTTATTAAACAAAAACTTGTTCGGTTAATGCCTTTTGCCGCATCTTATTTCGTACAGCCATAACTCGAATAATGCGAATAGTTACCGTAAATACAAATATTTACTGAAAAGATGTGATCTCCGCTCCGGAATTTTTTGACGAGCAGTGTATATATGAAAAATCAGCCAGAGATGAAGCTCTCTGACGACGGATTACACAACTCAAACAAAAGTAAAGACGAGAAAACTAACTTGAAACATTAAAATTAAAGTGAACAAAATAAAAATTGTTAGTTTTCACGGACGCCGCCATTTTCTCATCTTTCAATTTCACAAGCCCGAATACAGTCGGGTAGCAGAAGTAATTATTAAGTGGTTAAAATTAATACTAACCTGAGACGGATCTTCAGGATTGGCCTCGCTTAATAAATGAAAAAGTCTATCAATTTTTTCCTCATCAATTTCTAATTGGATTTCATTTTTCTCATCTTTTTGTTCTTCGGAAAATTGCACCTTCTTATTTTTTGAACTATCAATTTTTAGAGATTCTGGTTCAACACTTAAATCAGCGGTCACAAAATTTGATGGAAAAAGTCCTTCGCCTTTTTTATTTGACCCTTTCCACCAATTTTGATCAGAATCGTCTATAACTTGAATAATTTCACCTGCCACAAATGTTAATTCATTATCTTCGGCCGCCTCGAAATCGTATAAAGCTCGCACCGTCCTAGGCTCGGACGTCACTGGTGCTGATAAAAGTGTCGTGGAATTACTTAACGAGACCGATGGATAAAGCGACTGGGATTGGGTTTTTGGTGAATTTTTATTATCTTTTAACGATAATTCGATTGCTTTCGCTATATCATCCTCTTCCTTTTGACTAGAGACTACATTAGGATCTTTATTAAATGCCGTCTGTGTTGCTGATTTTGGTGGCGAATGATCCGTAAAATCGTGTCCTTCATTTTTCATTTTTTTATATAAGCTAGGAATTAAATCTAATTGTGGATCGTCTTTAAAATCACCTTCCGCCCATTTTTTTAATACTAATTTTAGTTTCAATGGGATTGGATGTTCGTGTTTCGTTAATAATTTTTTAAATTCTGTTTCAAAGTCGCGTGATGCAACTTCTAAATGAAACGGTTTTCCACAATTTATAACACAAGCATCTAAAAGCTGAAAAGGAAAAATTATAAGATTTGCGTCAACGTTAAATGTGAATTATTTCCATGAAGGTTCCTTAAATTTGGTTGTAATCTGATCGTAAGGGGCTATAAATTATCTTCAAACGAAAATTAACAAACTTACGGTTATTGCTTGCACTACAACATGAGGATCTGAATGATGCAATCGTTTGATGATGCCTTTTAAACCTTCTTTAGCTGCCCCAGTGATTTTAATCCTATCGCATACAGTCATTATCACATCCCATAATTCGGTTGTATTTTTGTCGCTTGTTGCTTTTTCTAAAACGAGAAAATCAATTTAATTGTAATAACGCAATTACTAACTCCAACGACGAAATTCAATCGCCTTAATTTGAATGGCATGATTCACCACTTATTTGTAATTTCGAACTCTTATCAATGTCGAAACGGAGTTTAGATTCTGATAAGATTACGTTTTTGGTTAGGGATTGATATTTGGTGTGGACTGTGAAGTAAATTTAGCCACAGGTTAACATTTATAGGAAAATAATCGATTGATAAAAACTAACAATATAGAATATAGAACGTCAAAGAATTAGAGGCGGACATAATATGAAGTTTTGGACTGGAAATTGTGGAAATTTATAAAATAATTAATATTGTATTCTTTATAAGCGATTCGCTGTTTTCTTTATTAATTTTGTATTGGTTAACTTTAAAGATCTACTTTATTGATAAATGAGTTTTCGCTTTCCTATTCTATAGATAATGGCATAGAGCTTTTAGATGACTAATAAGGATCGCTATTAAAAAATATTTACACATAAGATAACGGTTTAAATTGTTTTTTAAATTAAGTAAATATTTACGTTTAACATTCTTATCTATTTATATCGGTTATACGGCTATTTAAGAAAGCTTCATAAATCAAAGAGTAGCCTCTGCCACTACAATTCTATCGTATTTAAACAGGATCGAAATATCGTGGCCACGAGATGCAGTCTTGGATGACTAAGGTCCCGAAGTTCAATGCCATTTATATTTAGGTAAACACATTAAAATTTTAATTGAACATTTGCATTTTATATTACCAAATCGTCTACTCTGTGGCTTCTTAAGAAAGTATTTGAAATTTGAAACGACACCAGCAGACGGCTCTGCCACGATAATTCAATCATATTTAAGATTATTAGTTTAAATGGAATTCACCAATAAATTAATAATTCGCAGAAAATGCTTATTCTTTCAGTAAATAAAAGATAATATTTGTAATTTAATCAATGCAATTCAATTAAGATATTTGAAAAATGTAATATACATACATAGTTTAAGAACTTTAAACACAATTAGGCTCATCCCATCTCGTCCAAATTCAGTAAGCGATTTTTTTAGAACTCAAGGGCCAACCCATCTTCCATGTCAGTACTATAGGTTAGCATGGAATGCCATGTACAAATAGTTTTACGTAAAACAGAACTATAGCCTTACGTCCTTGATTTCGCAATTACGAACGGTAGGACGGGAAAATCGAACAGCGAAAGTGTGCCTCGGCCTCAAAACAAAATGCAAAGATTAAAACAGACAATACTGTGCGGTTGGTATATTGTAAAATGATATGGGCAGCATTTATTGTAGAATAAAAAGTTATTTATAATAAAGTCAATCTACTATGTATCACATAATATTGATTAATGATAATCTAAATAACATGGGGTTTATAGATCAAATATTAATGTAAATACTTTTCTACGCCTTACTATTTTTTAAGATAATGACGAAAAATCCAATGGACGTTTCACTGAATTAAAAGTTACTCCAAAAACATCGCAATGTGAAAGAGAATTAATTGAAGCCTTATGAATATATTGTAATGAGCCAAGTCATGTCATTTATAGTACGCAAGCATTGACGAGTAGCCAAGTAAGCACCAAGATGGTAATAAAATTGAATTTTTAATTAACTGTTTGCACCCCCCAAAATAAAATGACCTTAAATGTAGTTAACAAGTACACTAATCACAATGAAGTTAATTATATATAAGTATATTAAAATTTCGGAGGCCATTTCGGAACATAAATATAAAATCAATTAATCATAATGTGTTGGTATCTGAAATAAGTGAGATTATTGGATTTGTATCACTTACCAATATCAGCATCAAATCTTGAAGTTTGAAACCAAGAAGTCATTTTCTAATGAATTTCTAATTCTTTTATTTTGCCTATTCAAAACTATTGCTTTATAAATATTTAATCGGTCCAAGAATTTCTTACAGCTTCTTTTAAAACTTTTCTTAGCTCAACTTATATGCAGTAAATCCTTTGTTTTTTGAAAAAAATAAAATTTTTCATAAAATAGACAACAAAAATTTTGACTTTCTTTCTAGATGACTAATAAATCAAGTGACATTTTGTTTTCTTTCTCGGCACTGTACTGTAATTAAAAATAAAATGAGAATTCTGTGTTTCACTAAATTGTTTCCAACAAACCATTTATGAGCAGCGCAAAAAAGAAGCCTCTGTCACAAAAAAATGTAATCACAAAATAGTTCACCGAACTGTGTTAAATGGATTGTCGTTTTCACAACACTAAAAATCTGAACAAATACTAACAAAAATTTGTTTAAAATTTGTCATAATAGAGCTTTTATCCGCAAAAGAATTAACTGCTCTGGTCAAAGTTTGGCAACACAATTATTAACGTAAAATGTAGGCATTTTACTGAATTATTTTATTAACAAAGGCCACCACACAAATTTAATATTTTTTGAGAATTAATTATTCATTTTCTTAAAGTGATAATTAACTTGTATGTCAAGTACTATAATTTCGGGAACATACACCCTTTCTCAACTTATTAAAATATTCTAATTATATATATATATATATATATATATATATATATATATATATATATATATATATAATTATTTGTAATTAATAAAGTTGATAATTGAAAAAAAAAAAAAAAATATTTCGTCCGTTAAACGGCATTTTCTCATTTAGTAGTAGGTGATTGTGTTTGTGCTTGTATATTTCCATTTCCTCTAATCTGTTTAATCTATCTCCTTTCTTCATATATGTAATATATGTAGATTTTCGGTGTACTTTGTGGGCTTGAGTTGTTCGTTAAGTGAAGTGCGTATTTGCATTTTATAGCCGCGAGACAGTCAAAACATTTATAACATTTTAATAAGTTGACAAAGTATAACTTTTTATTTAAACAATAATTTAAGATTTAAGAATATTTATGTTCCCTTGTTTTTATAAAGTTATATTTGTCACCTTTTTGTGGATATAGAAGCCTCTTTTTGGCCAGAAATTCGACAAATTTATGCCAGTCTTTGGTTTCTCAAGCAAACCTACGCATCGCAATTACCTTAGAGCTTTTACAAAACACTAACGTTATGTCCATAAATTTCAAATATTTTCATGTGTAGACGTCGTGCCATTTTAAATTCAAAGAAATTAAATAAGACGCAAGTTTTTAAAAATGTTTATGAAATGAGTTGAATAATAATAATAATAATAATAATAATGTTTTATTACAAATGTATAAGCCTTAGCTTTTGTACATTAACATATTTACTGTACTTACTTACTATAATGAATGAAAATAACAATAATAATTATGTAACATATTAAAAACATAAACATTAATCAGTTTATTGGAAAATTACTTCACCAACTAGCAAAAAATTTAAAAAAATGTACAAATTTATTGAATTTAATTGGTTTAATAAAAACACTTGTAAATTTCCTTAGAGTTTAAGGAAATTTACAAATCTTTTCATTAAACCAATTTTATAAAGTGACGAAAGTTATCAAAACTGCTAGAAATGGATTTTAACCATTACAAATATATATTTATTCGAAGTGTGGCGATTCATTCCAGCACATTAAAATCGTTAAGGCATTAAATAAGAACAACCTATTGTATTTTTCGGGCCTACAGAAAGAATAAGTTTAGTGCAAAACAAAGTTTATTGGGAAATTTTTATTTCGCAAAATTGTTATAGGGAAAGATATTTTCCCATTTAACTTTGTTTCGAAAGTATTTACACCAAAATGATTCGCTCAGTAGGTCTAAAATATACAATTTAGACAAAAATGCTATGAATAAAAGAAAGCCAGAATAACACCACTGAAGGTAAAAACGAAAAATTTGTTTTTCTCAAGTTTTGTTTTCAAACAAACTTGTAAGATAAAAGGTAAATATTTTCTATTGTCAGAGCTCTGAAAGTGTTTAGTAAATATTAGAAAATTATTCAGAGATATTCAGAAAATTATTCAGAGATTATTTTTATTTTTTTAACCAATACAATGGTACCTTTAAAGTACATTTGGAATGTGACGTACAATCTATGAAAAATCCAATACTTAGCCCTTTCTTCTCGTATTCGTGAAGTGATGACTATCGAACATCTTCTGTTAAAATATACGTTGGGTTATGCTTAGCTTTTGTTTTATTTTCCAGCTTGGTAGTCTCACTTTAATTTATCCAGTCATCCAAGCTTTACCAATATTTTGGCTTAGGCGCCAAACGGCTGGGATGTAAAACTTCCTGCATAAATGGGTTAATATCCAAAGTAAAATACAAAATATAAAAGTTTAATATTACATCTTCAAATATCATGAGAAAAACGAAGTCAAAGCCAACCAATATATATATATATATATTCGCGAATATTCTGGAAGTGGTATGAATTGCGATAATTGTTGTTGTAACCGTCAAATTTATATCTGTATTCCCATTACGAACCGAATTTGACAGGACAAAGTCGTCAAAATATTTTATTGTTTAAGCTTTTCTTATGGTACAAATTTGTTAGTTTAATACTTTAGCATACAAAATTACGATTTTTTTTATATTTATTTGGCTCTAGCTCCAAATTTGTTGCCATTTAGCCCAGTTTCAAATTACAATTTTCGTTTTACAACTTTTACAATTTTTTTATTTTTTAATCATTCACTTTTCACTCATCGATCCCCTTTGCATCGACTTCCATGCTTCTGTCTGATTCATTCTAATAAAATCATACACATTCTTATACACGTTTATTCCCATTCGTAATATTTGTGGCAAATTCCTTGCACACAAGAGAACATCGAAGAGCATTTTAAAATCAAATGTTCGATGTCCTCCACAACCAAGTAGCGGTCACATAATTCAAACTCAATCAAATTGCGATTCTTCAAGCATTCTTTCCAATTTACATGATTCAGTCTCACTAGTTCCATCGTTCTTGTCATTCTAGTACCTCCCTTGAGTATGTTAAAGAAAGGTTTACTCAACGGAGAACTAACCAACTCAAAGTACTTCTTACCTTTCACCTGACATTTTTCAACAATCTCTCTCTCCCATTTTCTCCACAGATTCACCTGAAACATGCGAAGTACATCATCTTGCATCCATGAATTCATATTCATTTACCCCCTCAACCAAACAACCCCATTTTGCAAGTATATCGGCTCTTTCATTACCTTCAATCTGTAGGTGTGAAGGTATCCATTGAAGAATAATCTCACTCCCACACGATTGAAGGTAACATTTCCACACATTACCATGAGTTCCCCACCCCTACTAATTAATTCCAATCCATTCCGGGAGTCGGAGAATAATACTACTCTCCTCCTCCCTTGTGTCATTGCCAAATTGATCCCTTCCATAATTACAATCAACTCTGCATTCATTATACAGATGCTGGCATTCCTACACCTACTCGACAATCATTCACACTAGCATCTGTATACACTTCCACATGGGCAAAATAATTCATTTCGCATTTTTAAAAACTCACTCTTAACCGATAACTCATTCATCATCGCTTTTGTTGTATCACTAAACTTTAAACACACAATTAGATTGCTCGGAGGGACTTTCGGATTTACAGGTCGAATTTTGGAAAATACATTAATACTTTCCAAAATCACCCGTGATTTGTGTTCTTTGGTAGTCCGTCCCTCTTTGCAATCTCTCGTTCATTTCATTCACCAATTTATTGTCCATAGTCAACATTCGCACCGTCTTTCGCACGGTGGTCCACTCCTTCTTATAATTAAGAGGTGAATCACCCAATTCAGACCACAAAGTGTGTTGGGGTTGAATTAATCGCCCCCAATACCACCCTGGCACAGGCATTCTCTACATTCATCAACTTTTTAAAACCGCCTTTTGATCCACCACCGTATACACGCAATTTATGATGACACTAGCGCCTTTCGTAACATATCAGTCACACCCGGATGAGCTCCTCATTTCGGTTTACTCACTCTTTTGATTACATTCAATCTACTCTTGCAATTATCGGCTAATTTTCCATATGCACTTTAAAACCCAATCGCTTATCATCCAGATTCCCAAATACCTATTCAAATTTACACACTCAATTTGCTCATTTGCTCATACACTTGCACGTCAACCATCCGATTCGTTCGAAACGTCATACAACATTTTCTCGAATTTAAATGCAAATTAATTTCAGTCAAACATTCTGTTATCTGATTCACACATTCTTGAGCTCGACTTAAGGCCTCCTCGATGGTCCTCCCCTTGCCCAACAGGACAAAGTCATCTGCAAATTGCAGAATGACCTTGTCCGAGGAGTTAAACCTATGTATCGAGCTCGTGTAAAGGTTGAAGAAAGTTCGTGAAATACAAAATTACGATACTCATGTAAAAATAAAACTTATCGCGTCGAATAAACAAATACGAGCAAAATTTTGTGCAGACATTTTTGTCGAAATATTCGTTACACATTTTGGTAGTACATATTAAGGTTTTTCGGGAAGAATACAACCTATACAATTTTCAACCATGTTTGCCGGTATGTTTTTTGTATTCAGCAACGCTGAAAAATATATGTACATAATTCGTGTTATCATCTGTCAAGCAGTCATGTTGAAAATTATTAAGCCATAAAATAAATAAAACATTAAAAAATTCATAAAAATGTCTAAATTAAAACCATTAATTTTATTGTTATTTATAATAAATTTGGTTTCGAGCTTTCCAGATCCAGGTAAATGGGATTTTATTTTAAGAAAGGTTTGTATTATACCAAAAGGAAAAACAATTACGTCAAGTGATATTTATTTGAGGTTTATATTTTATGGTTGTAGGAATCACCGCATGCCCCCCCAATTCCAAAATCGTTATTTGCTGATTCAAAAATCTTTGTACAAAGTAAGTAAATTACTTTATTATTTTACAAATTGTTTTTAATTAAAACGAAATACCTTTCAGTTGTGTGTGATTCTCCCAACGCTACTATTAGCATAGAATGGAACTTATCTGAGTCTACGTGTCAGGATGACAGTGTTGCTGTTACAAATAAGACACATTTTATAAAATATGGCCCAATTATAAAACAATGTATTCATAACGGTCATATACAATTGGAGCAGTATATTGTTAAGGAGCCTAAACTGGTTGAACAGGGAAAATTGCCACTAGATGATGAGTCTAATAAACCGCCAACTGATGTGGTCTTGCCAAACGATAAAAGTAAGGAGTCCCCAATTTTTAAAATACCACACGATGGTTTCTATACATTCAACCTATTATTGAATTCGATTGGGAATGAGCCGTTTATTGCAAACGTGCACATTGAGATGATCAGTACGCATGGATATCTTTCAGCAGCTGATTGGCCATTACTTCCCTTCTATTTTATAATGTGCCTAGTTTATGTTATTCTGGGAATTATATGGTTAGCTGTTTCATTTCTTCAGTGGCGAGATTTACTACGAATCCAATTTTGGATTGGTGGCGTTATACTACTGGGCATGTTAGAGAAAGCGATGTTCTACGCTGAGTATCAAAATTTAAATTCAAACGGGGTTTCTACGGTGGGTATAGTGTTAGCAGCTGAATGGGTTTCTTGTGCTAAAAGGACGTTGGCTCGCATGTTGGTTATAATTGTATCACTTGGCTTTGGAATTGTTAAGTAAGTTGGTTACAATCTCGTTTATGTTTTTTTTTAAATTATAAAACGTTTTTTTTTTATAGGCCACGCCTTGGTTCAATGTTGCACCGTGTGGTAGGCACTGGAGTATTATATTTTATACTTGCATCGGTTGAAAGTTATTTAAGGGTAATGCAAAGAAAAAATGAAACAAGCAATCAAAGTTTAGTAGCAAGTATTCCATTAGCAGTATTAGATTCTGCTATTTGTTGGTGGATATTTACATCTCTTGTTCAAACAACAAGAACATTAAGGTTACGAAGGTATGTTAAGTCAAACTTAATACAAGGTATATATTATTTAAATAGTTAGATTACTTATCAGTTGAGTAATTTACTTACAGAAATATGGTTAAATTATCGTTATATCGTCATTTTACCAATACACTTATATTCGCAGTAATAGCATCGGTCGTATTTATGTTGTATTCGATTAAAACGCGTAGATTTGCGGAATGCTTAACCGTAAGTTGTATCATTGCTTTAATATCCAAACTGCGGGAAAACATGTTTTCTTAATATTAGAACCAAGATCAGGCGAGACTTACATTTTACATTATTTTAGGACTGGAAAGAATTTTGGGTCGATGAAGCATTTTGGCACGTTCTCTTTTCGTTATTGCTCCTTGTAATAATGATATTATGGCGACCAACCAATAATAATCAACGCTATGCGTTTACTCCGTTACTCGATAATCCAGAAGATGAAGATGACGACGATGAAGAGGAACAATTTGTATCAGATGCTTATGGCGTTAAAATGCGAGGTAATCGAAGCGCCTCGCCAAAACCCTCCAAAAGTGGTACAACTGAGGAGGATGATTTACGATGGGTTGAAGAGAATATACCTTCGGCGATTGCGGATGCTGCTCTTCCAATACTGGATTCAGACGAAGAAATTATCAGTACGAAATTCGAAGTATCGAAAATGCAGTAGAAATTTAAAAAATTAACGTAACTTATTATTTTTACCATTGAATTATTTTTAAATTATTATTATTTAGTTTTATTCTAATTATTATTTTTATTTAAAATTATTTGAAAAATTCAAAATTTTTTGATATGTGTAACTAAATAAAGAAGTGAAACAAATTTGATATAGCCCAACATTCATTCTGAAGAATATAGCTCTCGCAGACTTTAGAAAGCCAATCCATTAAAGCCCATGTCATTAAATTATTTATATAAAGTTGGGTGGTTTATACCAAGTTTAAAGCAAAAAGGAAACAATCGTGTCTGTTTCTTGCTAGAAAATTTCTGAATTATCACGATTACATATTTAATAATTTCACAATTTAACTTTTGCGCATTCTGGTAATTAATTTTTAATTAATATAGCTTGAATTTCATTAGGTTCTAGGTTTGTATTCGAATTGCTGTGAAATACATACCAAAATCTTCAAAAATGTTTATGAAGATTTTGTACATACTGTCTCCCTTTTTGCGGATTTTCCCATATGCTTAAATTTATTTTGTAAATACGCCACAAAAATAGATACCCCGGCCTTTAAAAAGCCTGTACCACCCCTTAATAATTGCTTATAAGGTTTATGTTTAATTTTTAAAGTAAATTAAAACCAATTAATTACAAATGAATAAAGTACATTAATGACCAGAATTAATTTATTTATAAAATATGTATTAATATTAGTAAAAACAATTTAATTTGTAAATAATTTATTATAAAACTAAAATAAAATTATAAGTTAAGAATCATTTAATTTTTTAAATCCAATTCTGAAATGTTTCCTCCTAATCTTGAATCATTCATTAGCCAAAGAACTAAAGATTGTTCACAATGGTTTACATCTGCTGCTTATAAACGACCTTTACACCCGTGATAGTACTTATAACAGTAAAATAATATTACAATACTATAATAGCTAACTATAATATATCGCTATATTAACTAGCCAGCTAGCTATGCAAAATTTGATAGCTGTCTATTTTTTACAATGAATATTGAAAATTTATGTTAGTTTGCCGTTAAATAGGTCAGAAAATGTTCGTATATTTCGAAGTTTCAGATTTTTAACGTGTTTTAAATATTTTGAAAAATGTTACGATTGTACGCTAGGGATTTTTGATTTTATTGGGGCATTTACATGTAGAAAATTGTTTTCTTCTGAAAATTTTTGCAGGTAAATAAAGAAGCATTCACTATATAAAAATATTCAAAATGCGAGAAATAAATAAATATATACATAATGCAGGAAAATTATTAATTTATTTTTAATTAATTCAAATGCGAAATTTACATTTTTATCTATTGCGTCTGTTTTTATTATGAATCCTTAACATTTCTAAATATAAGATAATTTTTTTCGTTAACTTTAAAAATGTTGCCATAAAAATACTCGGATCGAATATATTTTATGGCAACATTTTCATTTTTATAGTGGTTTTGGCGATGTAGTGGCTCAAAAATTCTTCTGCAAAATTTTGTTTGGATTTCGTACTTTTCTTGTATGTGCAAAAAGTCAATGTTATATCTCTTTCATTTTGCAGAAGAAAAATGTTGGTCGCATGTAAATGGGGTATATCTCTGTTTTTTCTGCAAAAAAGGCGTATAATGGGGCATTTACATGCGACCAACATTTTTCTTCTACAAAATGAAAGCGATATAACATTGACTTTTTGCACATGAGAGACAAGAAAAGAAATATATCCCAACAAAATTTTGTAGAAGATTTTTTGAGCCACTACACTGCAAAAACTTATAGTGGTTTTTGAATGAAATGAAAATGTTGCCATAAAATATATTCGATCCGAGTATTTTTATGGCAACATTTTTAAAATTAACAAAAAAAAATTATTTTCTATTTCCAAAGGATTAAGGAATCATAATAAAAACAGACGCCATAGATAAAAATGTAAATTTCTCATTTAAACTAATTAAAAACAAATTAATAATTTTCCTATAAAAAAATTATGGTGTTACTATATATGTTTATTTCTTTCTCGCATATTGAATATTTTTATATAGTGGATGCTTCTTATTTACCTACAAAAATTTGCAGACGAAACAATTTTCTTCATGTAAATGGGGCTTAAGTGGAATTGTAAGAAAAAATAAGAAATTTGACGAAACCAATTGTCTTTATTTTTTTTACATTCCAGCCATGCACAACTTATAATGCTTAAGTAATAACAAAATCAGTGCGATGTTAATTTACGACTTTTATGAATAAAACATAATTAGATTTTTATGTATTTTGATTAATTTATTTTAACAAACATTTAATAATAGAAAAGCCACGACTAATATTTAATTTCAAATTTTTTAAACAACGTGCACAATTCAATCTAATTTTTAGGTTAGGTTTCATGAATTCAATAATTGTATAATATATAAGTGAAAGATGCGTATAAAATTATTTAAATAACTTGATATATTAATTTATTAATTAATTATACGATTAAAATAACTTCCGCAATTTTATTTAATAAAAATTCAGATTTTCGGTACTATTTTTTAAGTTTTATTCTGATGATTATTTTGAAAACTCAGATTTTCGGTACCATTTTTAAGTTTTATTTTGTTTGACCATTTTCTTTTTTTTTGGGTGAGAAAACGCGCACACTATTTTTTTTAAAGGACAGCTAAAATTTAACGAACTTTCTTTGAATTTCTTAAGTAAAAATTAAGTTTGGCTGAGTAATAACACTGACATGTCATTTATCGCATTCTTATTTTTTTTATTAAGTTAAGCATTCCTCACTTGTTCCCGCTTTAAGTTTTTATTCCTGACAGTGACTGGTTGCCACTTTATTTTTTCCTTTTTCATACACATTTAGAAAAGTAAGAAATATAATCATATTTTACGTACAAAATAATTAACACGGACAAATTGTTAACAAATCTCCAACTGTGCGTAACATTTACGTTTCACTTTTTATTGGTGTTGTCGTGAACGCACTCTAGGCAATTGCAGCAGTTTTGATTTTGAGTGGAGTAGCTGCTGTTCATATGTAAACAAGGTTTTTGAGAAACATAACCTAAAAGAGTTCGTCTAAGTGAAAATGTTTAAAAATGTAAGTTAAAAAACAATTTCAAATAAAAATACACGAATAAATAAAATTTCTCGTAGCTGCGAGCGCTGCCTAAACCGTTATACAGTGTCCAATTTAATGGTACCTCTGGAATATCAAGATGTTATAGTCGGCTCTATGAACCAGACTACTTGGACGCTATGAAACCAAAGTATCCCACACTCCCTTTAATCAATGTCCAGTTGAAAGGATACGATTTTCCAATACTGGAAAACTATCAGAAATATTTACACAACTATGCTGAGGCTATGGATTTGGATGTATCGGAGTGTTGGGCTGCACCTCCACAACATATGCAAATCCAGCGATTCAAACCAAACAGTTCTGTAATCGATGCTGAATACAAATTACAAATTTATGAACGTAATTTACAAATTGTCGATTTACAAGCTCCGGTCTACGCACTATTCTTACGAATTGCCCAAACTACATTACCCGAGGGTGTTACAATCAATATTATTGAACATACGGATGATGAAATTGAACGTCGTTATGTTCCTGATCGTGATTTGCTCCAATTAAAGGCCGATTTGGATGATATGGGAGGGCCCACTTTAACAAAAAAGAAATAATTTAATATAAATCTGTTATTTATTGAAAAATGTAATATAATAATTCTATGTAGATTCAAACCTAAATGATTTCCTAATGTTACGAATTTTAAAGCTAATGTAAAGGGATAAGAGCACTGGACGGATTTCTCTTCAGACCACTCCAAAGTGAATAACTTTAATACTGTTACGAGATTCTTCCACATCGTCATTGGGATTAACGTCTATAAAAAAGAACATGTTTTGAATTAAGTGGGAGGTGGTCTCGGTAAAAATCACGAACCTGCCATTGGAGTAAAATCTTTTAGATACTCATCATTCGGATGGCATAGAGGTAAGCTGTCAGCCAATTCTTTTTTGGGATCGGTCATCATACCGTGCATTCCATTTACTCGTTTCAGTCTTTCTTTTCGTGGAATCTCCTGAAATTTAAAAATAGGAGTTAGCATCTTATTTCAGAAGGAAATTTATTGCATAATTGCTCACAGGAACTACAGCAACTGTAATAGTATCGGAAAATTTAACTTTATTTTTCTCTCCATTTTCCTTTTTACTTCCTCCCGAATGAGAACTATTTGCCCCGAAAGTTCCGCTATTCGACAGTATAGAATTTGTGCTAATCGTTGGGGTTGGTACAGTCGATGAAGTCAAAGAGCTCGTACGATAAATTTGATTATTGTTGCCGGTGGCGAAATTAGGCTGCGCTGCCAATGGAGCCTGATATTGGTGATGGGTTTCATAATTCAAGTTAATTTTATTTAAATATTCTGTGGAATGGTATGATTTAGATGTAGAAATTTGTGGTATTTTACCCGAGATCAATGGATATTGATGTATCACGGGAGGTGGTGCAGGCGGAGGTGGTGAGATAGACATCGGAGGAATTAAGGAATTATTGCTGTAAATATTATTATTGCAAGGCGTAAGGTTGTTGTTTCCGTATACTGGCGATGATGGGGATGCATAACGATTGTGACGAGGCGCATATAAATTACTGACGGATAACGAATGGTTGAACATAGATACAGCGTTAGTACTGTATGACGATTGCAACATTTTGTGAGTAGCAGGGGAAAGAAGCGGTATTCCCAATGTTTGATCGGGTGGTGGATTCGTACTCATCCATTCAGGATTATTTTTAATTGGAAGACCCACGTTACAATTTAATTTCGGTTTTGGTATGACGTCTAGCACAATGTGTGCAAGCGACGGTTGATGAGTGGTATTTTGCTGAGGCGGCGCTTGAGTGTTTTTACTGGCATAAATTATATTTTTATTATTCATTTTAATTAAATTTCGTTTATTCGCTTGTGACGAATGTTGAGCTGTTAATGATTTTGGCACGTATTGACTCGTATTCGAGTATATACTGCGATTATTACTCGATTGATTCGGCGTCCATATGGATAACGAACTGTTAGATTTTATTCGCAGTTTATTACTATTCGATATGGGAATTGTCCCAATTCGAAGTTCTGGTTTAGGAATGTTAATTGTTTCATTTGGCACAGATTTCGTAAAGTATGGTAGTGGCGGAATGTAAGGGTTTTTCGAAGTATTTTCGACCGGTGAAGAAAATTTTGGTAATGGTGGATGAATTATTTGACTACTGCGATCATCTGAAGGATTTTGAATATAATTAGAGGCTTGCTGTTCTTGGAGCTCATCCTCACTTCCACTATGCAAAGATCCGGTACATATCGAACACGAGGAATGAGAACAAGTTGAATCTGAAATAAAAAAAAAAATGAAATTAGAGTTGAAATTTAAACTTGGTAGTGGTTTCTTTACGATCACTGGCGCTACTCGAACGATTATAAATATCTTCTGCTTTTTTGAAAGAATCGATCGAGAAATCTAGTTGATTATCAGCCTTCGATGAATTGTAGAGGTCCATAAATAAATCTACGTCATTTATATCGATTGCAAGACTGAAAGCTTTTTCATATGATTTATATCGTAGTAGATAGAAAAAGAATTTCCTGGTAATATCTCGCACCTGGTCACCGAATTCCATTTCAGTTTCGTAACAAAGTGGTTTCACCGGAATGTGAAAACTTCCAAGAGCCTTTTGTAATTGAATCTCACGGTCGGTGGAAAATCGTTGCTTAAATATGTAATTCGCAATTTTATGCAGGCTTATAAGGCACATCGCTCCATAAGTATCCCAGTTTAAGCACAATAATATATTGATAGCTTTTTCGACATGATTGAGTAGCAAATATTTGTTCACTAGTACATCTGCAGTAAATCCGGAGGTGTGAATATCTCCTTTAAGGCCAGATCCACCAAAAAATCGCAGACACGCAATTGGACCATTATCAAATATAAGTAAAAGAAATGAATCAGTTTGAACGAATTTTTCATTATTCAATGCGAGTTCAGGCTTTTTATTCCAACACATTTTCGAAAGTGCAGGCTGATAAGAAAAATACCCGGACAGGTCCAACACATTGGATGGAGTTATATCTTCGCTAATTAATTGATTTTTTACACAAGATAATGAAATATCAAAGCACTGGAATTGACATTGTTCATTGCCAATCATTACAATAGCACTGTCCGAATGCCACGAGATTAATGTTGGAATAAATGCTGCTTTTACATGATGTGTTATGCCACGGCTCTCGTCAAACAATAACACAGATCCATCAATACAACCCAGCATCAATTTCTCGTAATCTGGACTTAGAGCATGGCAACATACTTGCGTTTGGAGAGGTATCGATGTAACTGAGATGCGTTGTATAACTGAATTATTTATCTCGTAAGTACAGTTTTCGATAGTTACGTCACCCTTTTTTGAAATCTTTTGCTCAATCGATTTGAACTGATTGTGATTTAGCTTCGAGAATTCGACACAGATTGGATCGTATTCGGTCCAATGGTAAGTTACCAGCTCTAATTTTGTTCGACTAAATTTGTATACATGGATATTCGCCCTATCCTGATCCCGAACGGTTGGCCGCCACGGATATACCTCATTTTGGGACGATTTTGTCCAAATAACTATTAAATCAAAACTATTGTTGCATGAAAGGAATCGACCAACTTTACGCCCCTGAGGTCCACCGATAATAATATTAAATATTTTGGGGTCCATTCGATTTATTTTTTCAGGCGCATTCCTCTTCATATTTGGCTTCTGGAGATAAACAAACGTTATTTGGTTTTCATTGTACGATATTATGATATGCATTCGAGTGATCACAACATCCACAACCGTTTCTAGAGCAAGTTTTCCCACGAAGTACTTGTCGAACGCAATTTTAAGAACGTCTCCAGTAAAGACATTTACACATATGTGGATTAATAAACCGTTTGACAGCATCAACTGGAGTATGCAATTATCTTTCCACTGGGAGAAAACGACAGTGTAGTCTTTTAATGCTTCTTCTAGTTGCTTTATACTGTTCTTCAATTTAACTGGTCTTTTATTATCCAAAATCCATTTAACACCACGTCTAATTGCATAACCAGATTTTCCGTCGCGATAACTGATGTTGCTTGGCTTGGCAGCACTAGACGCTTTGGTGTTATACCGATAAGCCCCGAAATCATTGTCTTTGATGTTGATCTCATTACGATAAGTCCAAAAGTGAGCTTCACTTAATAATGTTAACATATTGCAAATATTTTATAGCTTAGGATAATTACTTAAACGCGGATTTATCTACTGGAATGCTTCATTTTAAAATATTATTTGTGATGTGGCTGAGATCGCTGGTTCTGTTGGGTTTAACCAATGTAAAATAATCATTAACACAAGCGAAGTAACATTTAACACAAAATCATTTAATCATACATACAAATAAACTAAGTTACAAGCCAATTTGCAAAACTAATTACGAAACTAATAAAATATAAATAATAATACGACACTCAACTAATAAACAATACTTTATGCCAGTTAATTGACATTTGTATGAGAAGAAAACCAACACCCTAAGTACAAATTGTGTTGTATATCGTTTTCTGAAGAAAGCAAGGACTCGACACACGAAGCGCGGCGCGTCTAATTCCAAATGTTCCATACAACTCGACGTGCGAATCTGTTCACACCAAGAGCACGCGGCGAGTTTTTAATATTGGTAAATAATATTACTGCATACGTGAATGTCGAATAAGAAATGTATGGACCACAATTGAAGTATCATTATTTTTAGGTTATGTTCGGCGGCGACGGACAAATTTTTTGAACGCTTGGTGCAGGACAGTTTTGCAGCGGCGGATGCAACTTCATTCTATAGAATTGCTTAAAATACAGTTTTTCTATTAAAAATTCATAATTTGCAGTGTTTTTTTTATAAATAATTGGTATATAATTGTTTATACTATTATTTCTACACAATACACAAAAAAATTAATACATATTTAAACTCGCCGCTCGCCTTCAACGTTTGCTATATCTAGTCCTTTAAGGGGATCGTCGTTTAGAATCATCATACCCCAAGTATTTTTATTTTCAAAAATCTGCATTTTCCTGCAGATTATCACCGAATTTTTTCAGCAAAACTGTTCGAAATACATATTTATATATTTCCTATGAATGTGGCCGCTAAAAGTCGGACAAATGATGAATTTGAATAACCCTTTCGAGTTAAAAAAAAATTATTTTCGGAGCAATTTAAGTTCACCATACACAAATGGTTATGTAATAACTATGGTTTGTAATTGCGTTTTTGATATAAATTTCACTTGATTTAAAGTTCAACATATTCAATTGTGTCTTTTACTGTTATGGCGCTGACATTTTAGAATATAAATATGTGGTTGCTCCTTCTTTAAGATTTTTTCTGTTCTCTTCTTACTAAAAATTTTTTTTTGTTAAATCGGAATCCTTTTTGAAAAAAGTATAATAATCTGATCACGTATAAGTTAGCTGAACCTTATGGCATCTCAATATCAACCCACATAAACAGTCAGAGTTAATTTGTAGTTAACTCGACCCAATTCAAAAAATTTCTTAGGTCGAGCTAACTCTGTTTAAAAAATTCCAACATAAATTGGGTCGAGTCGAAAAACAACAACAAAAATAAAAATAAAACTAAAATAAAAACAAAACAAAACGAAATTTTTAATTTTAATTTTTTTGTACGAGCAGTGATATCTAAGTTCGAAAGCATATTTTTGTGATTTTTTCCGGTTATAATTTAGTAAGTTTTCGCTAAAATAAATTGCATTCATCTAGACATTTTTAACCTTGTTTGGACTCGATCCAAACTAACTCTCCAATATAAACACCAAAAAGTTAACTTAACAAGATTAGTTATAAAAAAGGAACTGAAGAAGAAATACATTTTCGAAATCGATCTTCCTAATAATAAAATCAATAAATATTGTCACTCTAAGGAAAATTGTTTACAAGTGTTTTACAAAAAACTATTCAAATTCAATATTATTTGTTCACTATAAATTTATTTTTAACTGTTTTACACATTTATGTACAGCTTAAAGTGTGCATGTATTGTTTAGAACATGCTGCTACTCTGGGTGTGTTTACGTTTTTCTTTTTGATAACTATAGCAATTTAATTGTTGGTTATAAGAAAACTGTTAAATAATAACTAATTTAATAAATAAATAATTTATAGAATGAGAGAGTAATTATCAAATAACGAAAACCGAAAAATTTAATAAAATACAAAAATCAGAATCGGGGAAAAAAATATTGGTATAACTGTTTTTGCAGCTTTCTTGGGTTGCACATAACTTGCTCACAATTCTCAGGCGCCAGCCTATACTTAAACTAGGCTCTAGTGGCGCTAGATTTTCTCTTTTTGTGAACGAGCCCTTCGACTTGAGTACTAATTCTGAATACTAGATGTCGAGACGATCAGTCTGTATCTTCTATATCGACGACCAACGTGTCAAAACTCAAAACATTTTGTGTTGGAAAAGCCGCAACTTGGATTTGTTTTGTTAAGTGAAATAAATAAAAATGACAAATATTAAATTGGTTTTACACAAATTCTACGATGAATACGTCAATCATACATCGAAAAAATTGAAAATGATCGATGCTTATTTACTGTATATTTTATTGACGGGAATAATACAATTTGTGTATTGCTGTCTTGTCGGAACCTTCCCGTTTAACTCATTTCTGTCAGGCTTTATTTCGACCGTCAGCTGTTTTGTTTTGGGAGGTAATTATATCTAATAACGGTTAGATTCAATAATTAGAAAATATTCTCTTTCCAGTTTGCTTGCGTTTACAGGCAAATCCACAAAACAAACAACAATTCTATGGCATTTCCCCCGAGCGCGGCTTTGCTGATTTTATATTTGCCCATGTGATTCTCCATCTAGTCGTAATGAATTTCATTGGATGAATAAATAAATTCTAAATTGGAACACATATACTTTAAAATAAATAAAGGATTTATAAGAATTCTTTTATATATATTTTTTTTAATTCATAAAGCCTGTATAACCTAAGATATCGTCCAAATATTATTTCGAGAAATTTATTTCGATGATTATGGTGACTGTTCCATTCAGTAGGTAGTTAAGACCACGTTAGCATCTGTGCTCCCAGAGAGGAGCGGCTGAAGAAAGCATTATGTTATAGTCAGCGGCTAGTTTAAATACTGGATGCCTTAATAATCTTCAGCCTCACGAGTACGTACGTTCCCAATACCAAGTGGCAACAACCTTCTAACAAAAACTATAAAATTATGCTCGCTCGGATCACCATAATTCATTACAAACACCACATCGGAAATTGTACAAGGACACTGCTTTAGACATGGAACGTGGTTTGCATTTTAAGTCATCGGGATATTGAAAACCTTCCGAACCGGGCACAGATTTATACAATAGAATTATTTGTCAGCTCTCGTACTGAAATGATCTGGAAATGAGATGCAAGCTTTCAGACTAAGCACTAAGAAACCTAATATCACAAACCTTATGCGTGCGCTTGCCACAATATACCAGTGATTGTCGTGAAAGATCTATTCTTCGACGAATTGAAAGGTCACCCACACTAAATGCAAAAAATCAGTAGGATTGCAGAAAATATCGCTTATCGGTTCGCCCGCATCTCACCAAGCAACCGAACGCTATCGAACTGGCAATAATGTACAAGTTAAATGGTTTTATCCGCATAAGATAATCAAGATGTATAAAGAAATGAGAAGAATCGAATGATGAAAGACAGAGCCAAATCATTCACGTCGTGATCTTCAAGAGACACTTCGCGTTTCTGTCTGAATTTGATCTTACACAGAAGTGCAGCCATGGATAGAGTATGGTTTTCGTTAACCCTTGAGATATCCTTCGCAATTGTCGTGTTCCAAATATAAAACATGTGCGGATGGTTCTAACATTACATTTTCGATACATTATCGAAGTTTACGTCTAGCGTCTAGTTTCTCTAGAATGAAATTGGACTTTTCTGTGTTTGTCATTTACTGACCTGCTTGAATAAATCATTGGGCACTTTCAGGTGCCCCAACTTTTATAAAAATGTTAAGTGAAATTGTGTAATAAGGCACTTTATAATTTATTTTCGATGTTGTTTTGGTTTTTAATAACCAAATTATTTATTAGCTTCAAAATTTATTTATTTATTATTTCTTTTAAATATAGAACCTATTATTGCAAGTCTAAATAATATTTCTTGTTGTGTCAAAGAAATCATGAAAACCTTTAAAACAAAAACTTAAAACTAAACTATTTTTTGGTAACTTAAAACTAAACTATTTTACATTGGCTTCTATAATTGAAAATTTTACAAAAAGTTGGTTTATACCCAACTAACCATTCATGTGCTAGCCAATTTTAATTAATTTATATAATGAATTTCGATACAAGGTGTGAAGACGCCACATTGTAGTAACAATAGAAAATAAATAATTGATAAACGAAACAGTCGCCAATTTCATTCTAGGAATTAACTTCGATAAAGTATCGATAATGTGATTTTAGAACATCCCAGCAATGTTTTCATAATACCGCGGTTAAACTCTACGCGATTATCTCGAGAATTCAGTCACAGAATTCAAACAGAAGGGAACTCGATTTTTATAATATGTATATATTATTAAATTTCAGTACAATACGAAAAATAACGTTGTAACGTTGTAGCAGAGATAACCGAAATTTCGGTTATCTCTGGTTGTAGTAACGTTGAGTATCCCTAGAATAATAAATATAATTCAATAGACTGATAGATAAGTAGATCAAATACTGCGCAGTTACCAATCCACTGTTATTGACTACTGGGAAGGTACAGTAATCATGACAACCTAACATCTAGGAGCAGTAGTTCACTAGACAGGCTACCGGGGCACAAACAATGCCATCATTTCATCGAACATAAACAATAGTTGCGTTATAAATGGTAGGCTCGTAATAGTAGTACTCTAGCAGAATATCTGTGTGCTAGGTAGAAAATATCTCCGAACAAAAGAGGGGCGGTCATATGAAAAGATACCTCGAAAACATCAGCGTCCAAGCAGACCAAATACGAGGGCAATTTGAAAAGCCAGTGACTTTTTGGGTAAAAGATATTTTTTCGGTAAAAAATCGTTTTATTTCTCAATATAGACTCTAAGCTCGTTACACTTAGTTCAGCGTTTTTCCAATTTGTTTATTCCTTCCAAATACCTAATAGGTTTTCTCAAGGTCCTCAAAATTCTGAAACTCAAAATTTTGTTTCAGTGATGACCTCTTCGTTAGACCCAAATCTCTTACCGCCCAACCATTTCTTCAGGTTTGGAAACAGGTAATATTCACAGGGGGGATATTTTTTTTATTTTGGCACTAGCTCCAAAAATTTGGTGCCATATGGCCCGTTTCAAAATCTACAATTTTCATTTTTTAACTTAACTAATTTTAATTTCTTTTCATACACCTAGCACACATCGATCCCCTTTCACTCTTCTATCTGATTTGTTCTAATAATTTCATACACATTCTTATATACGTTCATTCCCATTCGTAATAATTCAGTCAAATTACTTGCTCTCAATAGAACTTCGAACATTTGTCTGCTCTGCCTGGTTATATGCAGAACATTTCAGAATCAAATGTTCGATGTCCTCCACAACCAAACAGCTTTCACATAATTCACACACAACCAAATTACGTTTCTTCAAACATTCTTTCCAATTTCCATGATTCAAGCTCACTCATTCCATAGTTCGTAACATTCTAGTATCTTCTTTGAGCACCTGAAAAAACGGTTGCCTCAAAGGAGGCCTAACCAACTCATAGTACTTCTTACCTTGCTTCCACCTGACATTTTTCAACAAACTCTCTCTCCCATTTTCTCCACAGATTCACCTGAAACATGCGAAGTACGTCTCTGGCATCCATGAATTCATATTCATTTACATCCTCAATCAAACAACCCCGTTTCGCAAGCATATCGGCTCTTTCATTACCTTCAATCTGTAGGTGTGAAAGTATCCATTGAAGGATGACCTCCCTCCCATAAGATTCAAGATACTTATACAGCATTTCCACATACACATTGCCATGAGTTCCCTCACCCTTACTAATTAATTCCAACCCACTCCGGGAGTCCGAGGATAACACTATTCTCCTTCTCCCTTGTGTCATTGCCAACTTGATCAATTCGGCATTCATTATACAGATACTGTCATGCACTCTTACCATTTTCTCTATCCTCATTGAAGGAATATAAATTCCCACACCTACTCGATCATCATTTACACTTGCATCTGTATATACTTTCACATGTGCAACATAATTCATTCGCATTATGAAAAAATCACTCTTAACCGATAACTCATTCATCATTGCCTTTGTTGTGTCACCAAATTTCGATCGCACTATTAGATTGCTCGGAGGGACTTTCGGAATTGCCGGACGAATCTTGGAGAATATGTTAATATTTTCCAAGATTACCAATGCTCTTGTTGTAAACCGTCCCTCTTTGCAATATCTCTTTCATTTCATTCACCAATTTATTGTCCTTAGTTAACATTCGCACAGTCTTTCGCATGGTGATTCATTCCCTCTTATAATTAAAAGGCGAATCACCTAATTCAGACCACAGAGTGTGTGTTGGTGTCGAATTGATCGCTCCCAATACCACTCTAGCACACGCATTCTCCACAAGCATCAACTTTTTAAACCCAACCATGGACCCATCACCATATATACTTCCCTAGCGCCTTTCGTAACATATCAGTCACACCCGGATGAGCTCCTCATTTCGGTTTGCTCACCCTTTTAATCACGTTCAATCTACTCTTACAATTATCGGCCAATTTTTCCATTCCGGCCAATGCACTTTGAAACTCATTCTTCTGTCAATCCAGATTCCCAAATGCCTAGTCAATTTCACACACTCAATTCGCTCATTATATACTCGAACATCAACATTTACTCGAATTTACCCTCAAATTCAATTCACTCAAACATTCGACTCGATAGTCCTCCCCTTGCCCATCAGAACAAAGTCATCTGCAAATTGCAAAATGACTTTGCCGGAGGAGTTACACCTATGTATCGAGCTCGATTACAGGTTGAAGAGAGTCGGTGAGATTTTACTGCCTTGGGGGAGGCCCATAGTCATCGCTCCTTCCAGCTTATACCCTCTACCACACAAAACTAACTTTCTGTCATTCATGAACTCATACATCCATTTGCAAATTTTCCAAGGAAACCCCAAGTCCATAAGGCTCACAGGAGGGCTAAATCTGGAGAATATGCTGAATGGGGTAGCAGTTCGTAGCCCAATTTATGGATTTGCCATGGTGACTATACACATGTGCACCCGTGCATTGTCTTGATGGAACAGAACTTTTTTATTCGTCAAATGCGGTCGCTTTTGCTTCAAATCAATATCGAATCTGTCCAAAAGTTCTGAATAATATTCGCCGGCGATCGTTTCATGTGAATGACACCGCGTGCATCCCAAAAAACTGTGGCCATGATCTTGTTGTTGGCCGACAGACCCTCCTTGACCTTCTTTGGTGCACGTTCACCTGGAGAAACCTACTGTCTTGATTGATCGTCGGTCTCTGGTGTGTTGTGATGGAACCATGTTTCGTCCACGGTTACGAAACAGCGCAAAAACTAGTTCGGATTGCGGCTGAATATCGCCAAACAATCCTTTGAAGTGGTCACAAGGTCGCGCTTATGGTCGAGTGCGAAAAATCGCGGCACCTATTGGGCGAATAGCTTTTTCATGTCCAAATATTCATGTAAAATGTGATGTACTCGCTCAATTGAGATGCCTACAGCCTCAGCCACCTGGTGCACTTTCATTCCGATCGTTCAATATCATTGCATGGATTTTATCAACTATTTCAGGCGTGACAACCTCTTTTAGAAGAGAGAGGTGGGGAGGGTACAGAGTTCGCATAGCATTTATCAAGCCTTTCCTTGGTTTCGGTGATGTTTTTTTTACGCAAAAAATTATGCTTAATCAGCAGCGGGACACGAAATTCACATTTTTCCATTTTCGTTAAAAATCACGAGGTTGTCTGGTTTCAATGGCTGCCAAACAATCAAACATAAACTAATTGACGCAGCTTGCTCAAAATTTGACAGTAGTCTATTAATAGATGGCAGTTGACGAGAGCGCTGTTGCATTTCAAGTTACTGCGCGGGAAATTCACTTGAAAAGTCACTGACTTACTAAACTGCCCTTAAACAAGAGACTGGTTTGCTAATGTTGGAAATCTCACTAAAGACTTCCACCTAAGTGCAGTGATCATAGATGGGAATGAAGAACTAAGAACAAATTTGGTTTAGTCTTTCATTATGGCAAACTTATATTAGTGCCAATGCCAACATTCAAAGTGGTCATACAACTTGTTGTCAACTTCTCCACAAATGATACAACTTTCTAGTTTTACAACTAGCTGTCGAACCAGGTTGAGTAGTCTGCACTGAGTTGTAAAATTGGCAAAGTTGTACCTTTGCGGAAAAGTTGATATCCTGTTGTACGATTTTCGTTTTCATTTTCAGTGTTGGCAGTTTGTTGCAGAACTATTTTGATTTTTATAGGCTTTTGGTTAACTCAAAATTTGTGACATGAAGATAGTGAATCTATTTTCCCTTAATAAACACATTATATTAAAACTTGTTTTATTATTTCGCAAGGAAAACGGCACATAGTGTTAAAATAATCTATTTTTGTTTCGAAATTATCACGGAGAATGAACTAAAAATAAATGAGGGTTTTCATGACGGTTCCAGTTTCAATTTGCCTGTTGTGTAAATGGTTGGGAAATAAATAGCATGTCTATAGACATTTGACAACCCGCTGTAGGGCCGAGTTGTGGGCAACACAAGACTAGCGACAAATGTAATAACTGGTTGTAGCAGCGTATTGTGAATTTCCAGTTGAGTTTGACACAACTTGAAGATTTTAATAGTGGCATTTTAATTCTGGAATTGTTTCTTTATTGGGTTGTTAAACCCAACGCAAACCGCTCATAGAAGGACCACGCCCTCTCACGCGGTTAGCATACCCTTATTACGAATAGAAACAAAAATACATAAGATAGTAACCGCTCACCTAACACCGTAATTTAAATGATGGCGAACCGGTAAATGGACAGAAAGGATATTCAACGGACACAAGCGGATTGAATGCCTACATAAGTAGGTTGAATTGTGGTAGTAATTATAAAAAAAAAATGAAATTTATCAAAATGGAATAAGGGGATTCAAGCCGGATACAACAACAAAGTAATTATTCCAACCGTAGTAACCATAGAAAACGCACCATTTCCTTAATAATATACATGATGAGGACAAACAATCTCGACCAACAATAGTTTTAGCAATAAAAGAAAAAATATGAAAACCTCTTAATGCATACAAACTAATGGGGGACAACACTACCTAATTTCAAATAAAGGAATAATTTCTTGATCAAAATAATGTCGGTGTAATTAACACTCTAAGGGAAAACCAACTTTCTAGCTAACACATATCGACAAAATATCCAACCTAATCGCCTTTTTTATAACTAGGAAGCTAAAGATAACTAACGTTAACATCGATAATTGCCACTCGAGTTCTTATCACTCATTCACACTTACTCATTCTCAATGACAAAATGTATCGTGTTGTTCTCGAATGTATCGTGTTTTTGATTTTTCTATTAGCAACGATAGCCTCCCCCATACCATGATCCATAGACATTGGCCTCAGCATTTGGTCTGCTGGAAATATTTCATTTCTTCACTACTATCCAGTATTTATGGCCTCCGCTGAGATCTGGATAAAAATGAATCAGTGAGAAAATATTTTTGTAGGAAAACTAATATTATTTTATAAAAATTATTTGTTTAGGAAAATAATTTTATCATTTTTATTAGCAAAAAATTTATTTTTGTTTGTTTTTGTGGTCATAAGGATTTTTTTAAAAAGTATAATTTAATTAAATTTACAGCTTATCTTATTCTTAAATATAACATATAATTTTATATAAATATTTTTTTAATTACTAAAATCATTATACATTTTTTTTAAACAATGCTACAGATAATTACAACAGATTCAATAGGCCGCAGAAAATAGGTACATACAAATTAAATTCACGTTGCCCCATTTCTAGAAGGGTTACCTCGACCAAAGAGAAAACACATTGTTTTATTAATAATAACTAGGTAGTATCATTAAAATGTCAAAATGATTTCTCTTTACACTTCTCTAAAAAAAGGACCCTAACACGTTTATTAAAATGTCTCTAAGGACACTTTAAGCATCCTTGTATTATCTGCAAAAACCAAATAACAATAATAAAAAATATAAATAAAATAAAAATAGTAACATGTAGTTTAAATTGCATTCATCCAACTATTTTAAACATAAACAGATAATTAATTATAAATTTCTATAACAAAATTTATTAATCTAAAAAAATTATTTAACAATGAATTGTGATAATAATGTACAAAATATCATTATGATATTTTATTATTTACAGTATTTTGTTTCGTAAATAAGAGAAAGGCATCCTAGTTTTATTTATAATTAATTATATTAGCCAAAGAAACTAAATAATATTCTTAAAAATTAATTGTTCTTAATTTTTCCAAGATTTTATTTATTACTTTAATAACTTTTATTTGGACTGAGCCTATTTTCATTATAAAGTGTTACATAATGCATACTCACAGCTTCTTACGAATAGAACTTAGAAGAATACGTTTAATATAAATAAGTATTGTCTGAATCTATCTATGATTTTTAATATTTTATCACACATTTGAAAAAATATTAAGGCAGTCTTTTGGTTATTTATTTTATATAATTTAAAAATAATTTATAAATGATACAGTGTGCTATGTAATTATTACTTAAGCAATACAAAAACAATGTGTTGTACTACAAATCCGTAGAAACGTGCTTGCTCGTCAAAATCTCTTATGCACAAAATATAAATGGACGAATTTACATTTGATGTTAAAAAACTACAAAAAATCGGGTTATTTTAACCAAATAACCAAATGTTCATTAATTAGTATTTAAACATAAATAAACATTCGTTGTGGGAGGGGGCGGGGAAGGACATAAATATCACGTATCAAAATACCACAGCCACTGCAAGATGGCTGTCAAAATAAATATTATTTTTCATATTCTGCCGGACTTAATTTTTCTATTAGGTATGTATCTTAATTGGAATGGTTAAAAAACAATTGGCATAACTAAATCTTAAAATATATGTTTTGTGAGATGCTGGTGCCTGAACTCAAATTCTTTATGCTTTCTTTGGTTTAACTTTAATTTAATTTTTCTTATGGAAATACTGTGATAGAAAAGTAAACATGTTTTAATTCAGACACTTAATTATAAACTATTGATTAATATAAATAAATTTATCTAGGATACTTCATCATGGATTGCGCCAGCATCATAATGGCGTGGTTCCCTTTGTGAATCTGCAAATAAAATATTTGATTATTCATTACCTGAGTTAATTTGAAAGTTTACGCATAATATTTTATCGTATAGGACGAATATTCTCAACATTTTGAAGATTACCCTTCATACCCCTTAAATGAAACATTTCTGAACACTCAATAATAAACAAATTTTCCAATAGTCCAACCAAACACGAATAACAGAAAATGGACCGTATTAACCAAATCATGCAAACAAACGAAATATAATAGAAAATACGAAAAGCTCACCAAAAAATGAGATCTAACTACCTAATTTATTTTCCGAAAACTATTTGTTCAGAACTTGTTGAACTTTCACTTAATTCTAGTTGGCATCCTGAATTAATGAAAAGTTTAGATTGTTTCTTATTTACTCAAATATAACTTACCAGAAACTGCATTTTCAGCACGGTTTTTGTCCCGCACAATATAGATAGCTGTAAATAGGAACAAAATACCGCCAAGTACTTCAACCACGGCCGTTGTTAATAACGCATATTGTAAAGATTGAAATTGAACAATATCTTTAGCAGAGCTCTGCTCTAATATTATGGTAGAATTGTCATTTTCGGAAATGGCAATACTATTTTTTTTAATATTCCAAAAATAAATTTTCAACGCTTCGGAGATCTGAAATAGAAAGTAAGCTGTTAAAAAAAATTCAATTTTGGTTGTATGGGAAGTTTTAACTTACTACACCAACTAAGTAAGGACTGCCAGCGTCTCCCAATGCGTGTGACACCAATATTTGGAAGGCTTCTGCAGTTGCTCTTCTCGTAGGTATGACCACGTACTGAAACGTAATCGAATTATAAAATTAGGCACGACGTTAACATTTCATTTGGACATTTTAAAAACACATTTACATTTATTAACAGAACAAATGAACATTTTTATTCGAAGTTTGCTTTGAGCCTGAACAGAACATTTTAGATAAAACAGGTTTAATAATGTTACATAGGGATTACAGTTTGCAAACGTAGCAAAATTAGAGACTATTAACCAAGGGCACATAAAATTTGATGTTGATATATTAATCATAGAAAAATTAAATATTTGGGACCGGTTTTTCCGTTTTAACAATAATATGTTATGTTAAATAAACTTATGTAAACAAACATAAAATCGAAAATCCAAAAACCAGTCCCACGTGTTAAAAAAAGTAAGTTATTTTATAGAATACTGTTACAATAATAGTGTTAGTTTTTACTAAGTGATGTTTTGAATTTAGAATATCTCCTGCAGTATTAAATATACACAAGCTTGTTTTAAAACAATGGAAGTAAACTCAAATCTCATTGAACGGAATGCGGTTTTAACAATTTAAGGCAGTTAATAGCCGAAAGTATTTTCTTCTCTCGGACCTTTCAGACGCTAAATTAAATATTCTTGGCGCGAAAATTGAGAAAACTGTTCAAATACGTATTTTATACTAGTTAGTTTGAACCTACTCTCAAAATGCAACTTTTACTTATGGCGAATTCTTTTCATAGAAAAATTTGATCTTAAATCAAAAAATTCAGTGCCAATGCGATAAATATGGAAGAAACTACATGAATATTTATTGCATTGGAACTCATTTTTTTGATCTGAGAGCAAAATTTTGTTTGGACAGAATACGACATTAATAAATAAAAATGTTCATGATTTACTAGTATTTAATGAAAATAATACACGATTAACCAAAACCCCAGCAGAAAACAAAGAACCGACATTCGAAAATCCATTCATTCCATACGCATTTAATTTTCTTACCAATAATATATCAGCAACAATTGCCCAATTTAAATTGAGTGCGAGCTCGCCGAAGAATATACAAGTATACGTTAAAGATTCGCTTGTTGTTACAAGAAATACCGTAAGAGTAAAAAGTGGTGCACTTATAAATAAACCCATACCACAAATATATGGATCAATACGCGGATAACGTTTTATCAATCTTTGTGATAGATAGGAACCTAGTGGGACACCTAAAATTCCTGATATCATTGTTATTACACCAAATTTAAATGCTACTCTGTAAATATAAAAACAAACAAAACAAAAAATAATAAGAAATTGAAATAAAACAGAACATGAAATTCATAACATTTTCCCAAAGGAAAAAAGAAAAGGCGGAATGAATTAAAAAAAATTGCCTCCAATCGAATTAAAACTTGTTCATCTTACCAAAAGAACATCAGCGATATAACGACTGTGGCCTGAACCAAGCAGTGGATTGTTTGGAAACGCGGTAGGATTTAAGTAAGGTTTCACTTTTGGAAAAGCAAAGTCATTAAAACATAAAATAACACAATAACTTACTCCGTTTGTTTAAATTTGCTTCCGCCCTCTTGCAACTTTAAGCCAAGATATATAAATTTAGGTCCCCACCAGGCCAACGCACCAGCGACAAAAGCAACACATGTAAATCCTGCTGTTGAAAGCATAAACGACTTGTTTCGCACAATATCTAGAATAATCCAATAAAATAAAATGTTTATTTTACTAATTCTTCAACCAAAATAAATAATTCTAAACTCAACCTTTCAAATCTTCGGTATAGGAAGTAACCTCCATGTTGCCAGTACCCTCGCTTTGGCCACGCTCAGGATCCTCAGTTAAAAATATTAATACAACTGCAATTACTCCTAAAATCGGAGTTACACGGAGCGCCCATCTCCATGTACCTAGAGCATTTGCAGTCTCCGAACCAACAATGTACCCTAGTCCCGAACCAACCGGAATGGCAAAATAAAACATTGCTAACATTTTCGATCGCATATTATGAACAAAAAGGTCCGAAATTATCGTGGGTGCAATTGTGCTATAAGAGGCTTCGCCAATTCCCACCATTGCCCGAAACGCTAGGAACCATCCAAAATGATTCATAAATGAACCGAGTAATGTTGTTCCGCTCCACAGAAACACACCCAATATCATAATCCATCGCCTGGAGTAACGATCACCTAAGTAACCAAACACCGGTGCGCATATCATGTAAGATAATAGAAAAGCTGTTTGTAGCAGTCCTCCTTGATCATCCGTTAATTTAAAATGATGCTGAATTTCATCTAACACTCCTGAAAATGATAAGAAAAAATAAATTTTCATTAATAAAAAGAAATACAATTTTCACTAAAAATTTAAATCAATATTCTGAGTATGATAAACAAACCACCATAAAACACCTCTTGCCTTATACCTTCACCTGTTGCATTTAGGTCGTATTTTACTATTCACACGTGTACCGTTTTAACGCTAAAACAATTTTTGGATGCTTACAGCAAGCTTACTTACTGTATTTAAGCGCAAAATAAATTATTAATGCCTTGGGAAAATAACAATTATTTTTTCCATCGATGTTAAATTAACAAACATATACATTCTTGATTGAACTTAATTAATTTAGATTTAATCAAATGTAGTCCATATATCATTCATCTCCATGAAAATTGATTTTCTTTATAGGTTTTGTGAACAAAAGTTTCGTTGGTCGCCAACTCTAATTCAAAGGATCCAAATAGAGTCGCTCCTACGAACTTTTGATTTCAGTTTTAAATGCTTTTAGGAAATATTCGGTGAAAAATAAAATTGAATATGGTGTACGCATACTATAACCGTACGTGGAATTTCTATATGATATGTTGGGTTATTCTGTATAATAGTCAGATAGATTTTTCTCACGTGTAAGCTTACCAAAAGTTTGTTGAAACCATGTTTCAAAAAGAACATCAAAAGCTTTACTCGATATCGAGGCCTCTATTTATTATTTAATGGATTTCCAAACCGCATCCATTTTAAATTTAATGTTTTCGTTGCGAATAATATTCAAATGATAACACATCCATACAATTAATGAGAAATTGCCTTTATATGAATTTTGCTCTGTAATCCAAAGATCGAAATAGTTTGGTTTGGTTACCATCAGAATAATTTAATTATAAAATACAAATAAATATTTATCAACGTAATATGGGGTAATTAGTTACCTAATTAAAATTTAAAACTGCTAAAAAATTAATGCAAATTTAAAATAAGGTTGCAAAAATTATAATATCTAATCGATGATTGATTGGAGGTCTTGACACTTTGGTTTATTTAGTAACGAGATTCTCTTGCTATACTATCGGTAACGTATATATACTAAAGGTAACGTGAGCTTGTTTTTAAGATTTGCACATCGTTGACATACTTAAATTTACGTCTTGTAATAACAATGGTAAAATGACATCGGAAAATATTAATTATTATTTACGTTTACTTAATCTAAAGGTTTACTGTGCAATTAAAACTATTCTTACGAATGAAATAAATGTTTAATCAGCCATTTCAAAAACAAACTGAATGTGTATACAACATGTGATAATTTTATAATTTTCTGTGTTAACATCCAACTCCAGAATTGATATGCAAAAAAAAAAAATATGTATATTAAGGTGATATGCGGTTTATGAAGACTGCACTCTCTAGCATTCCAAGCGTCTTTAGGTTTCCGTAAATTTTAGTATCATCGGAATATCTTACTAATAAAATAATTTGCATGTTAATTCGAATTATAAATATTTTGAACTAGTGAAATAAAAAATTAACATCTAATCTTTTGATTTTAAAATTAATTTGCAATCAAATTCAGGCGTATCTAAAACCTGAAGTATCAATAATAAAAGTGATAAGGACTTTTCCAATAATATCTGGTTGAAACCGTGGCATTTAGTAAATTAATTACAGATGATTAGGTACGAGTAAAAAAAATACCGCATTAGCACACGAGTTGATAATTTTTTTTTGTTTCATACGATAAATTATTATATAACCTAAAACATAGCTGTGATTATTCGCAGTATTCACGATATTGATAACATGCTAAATGAAATAATTTTATTAGTAATACGATAAACGTAACATGACTCATTAGGAAAGTATCGTATGATATTTAATTGCTACTCATATTTAATAATTTAAGTTAGTAAAATCAGTACTACATAGTCGTGTTCAAAATTGAAATTAACGTATATGCATGCGTTGCGTCAAGTTCCAGGATTTTAGTAAACAAAAATATTGATTCATCCCAATAATAAGTTGTCATCAATTATCAATTTGAACATTGTAGATTTCTAATTGAATTAAATTCAAAATGTTAAATTGATATATTAGGTCATGCTACTTATTCTACTATTAACACAAAGTGTGGATTCTTTCTTAGATTTTTAGTTTAGCGTTAAAAAATGCACACGAGTATGAATATATGTAAGTATGAGAGAATCAATCAATTATTAACTTTGTATCATTAAAATTATTTTTAAGTAAGAGATCTGTTATTCTTTTATATGCCCTTGTTATAAAAATAAATTGAACAATTAACCTTTAGTCCAAATGAATTTAATTTATTTAAAATTATAAGGCATTTGAAATGTATAGATTGTACAGATAATTCAATTACAAACTCCAATTATGATCTTCTCTAATTATAACGGTAAAATGATTATTGAACAGTTATTTCTTATTGAATCCCACACTAATTTTACAATAATACTTTGAATTAATAAAATCGATTTGTTTAAACTTACCGAGCTATTCTACATAATTAATTTTAGCCTTATGTCAAATCAGTAAAAGAATAAGTACGTAAATTGACTCAGTAAATTATAAATCAACGTCATTCTAAAATACATATTTCTTAAATCCATTTTTTTTGTAAACAAAATTTTATGAAAACATTACAAAAACCAGTTTTTGACTTAGTAGACATGGCGAATAATTCCACTGTCGCAACCGTTTTGCACACTTCATTCCTTATTTATTGCCTTTGGTTATAATTTATAATGTCCAAACCCGCTTTGGAAGTTTAGATTACCAAATATTTTCCAAGTACTTAAAAATAATTATCCAAATGTATAGAAAAATAAGCACCTTGCGAAAACCTGAGACTATCTTAAAACGTAAATTAGATGGAACTATTTAATTTAGGGAGGCCAAAATTCACTGGCACAATGATATTCATATGGCACGTAATGGCCTAAGGATTGATCTAGTTATATTCATTGACTTTGTGAACCACAAATTAGTAAAATTTATTTTGGTCTAATGATAAACAGAGACAATAAATTGGCATTCAACATTACTTTCTTCTCCTACTTCAATTTAATCTGTAAAATGAAAATACATCTGGAGACTTAGAAAAACTTGGTGGATGCAGCCGATTTATATTAATCTGAGGACAATTTTTACTGGAGTATCGATAGAGAGTAGGAGCCAACCAAAACATCCCGTTAGTATTTTATTTGTTCTCCTCCGAATTAAAAAAATCTTTATTTCGAGTCATGTTTTGATCCAGGGTCGACATTCTGATCAAATTACAATTTTGTGAAAACTAAACAGTATTCCGTTCCATCCGTAGTTGGTGTGCACCGGTGGAATCGTACGAACCTTAGTTATTTTCATTTCATTCAGGAATATCGATCTAGTGACATTAATGCGGCTTGGACTTCCTCTTCATCAATTATTTTGAAATTGGATTCGACATTATTTACACTAGAGTGCAGGTTAATACAATCACAGATGTGGTGATACAATTGTTTACATAGTTTAAGATGATAGCCGTTTTTTCTGCAGTCGTTGACAGCCACTTCGTTGGGTAATGTATCCTTTTTGCCACCATAGGTTTTATTGTATATTAAGGAGTTTAATGTGGGCCAGAATTTCCTCGATTCGATAACTTGCTCGACCAGTTTGATGAATTATCTATCCTTTCAATTTTGCTCTTCATGCACCAGTAACCAGTCGTTGTTATTAGACTCCCTGAAACTACCTGGAAGTGATGTCTCCCATTACAACGCACGTTGGCCACTATAAGCCGCATTTATATTTTACTATTTGAACACCAAATGCACTTTAGATGTATATTCTGTCCAATAAGTTTTTGGTGGCTGGGGTTATTAGCTTCTTGAATATAATGTTTCTTTCTCAAGCCGTTATCCATTGGTAATGTAGTTCACAGGTCAATTTTAACTGACGTTATATTGCTTTTCTTTCGTTTGTGTAAGCAAGTTGTTCCTCTCCAGCACATTCGCAAACGTTGAAACAATCGGCGAGGCTCGCTGCGTTTGTGGTGTCTGTTGTCGGCTGCATCTAACTGATCGATTGTGCTTTTTATGGTTCTGTGACCATTGATTATACCTGACACAAGAATGGACTGTTCATTTAATCTTCATTCGATCATTAACTTTTGACAGACCAGCAACTGTTGTGTGAAGTCACGGCATGCTTTCTAAAAGCGTAAACAAAGGTTGTCCACAAGGTTCAATCTTGGGAGAGCACCTCTGGAGTATAGTATTCAACTGTAGTATGCAGAATGATGTCCAAGAACTAGGATTCGTGCACTCCAAGGCCATGCTCTTTGCAAGAAATTCAAGACTAAGCATTCAGCAGAAAGCGCAGAACGCTATAGGCAAGATGGTAATTGGTGCAATAGTAACAAAATGGAGCTATCCTCAAGACCGTTATAATCCAACTTAAATGTTCCCTTGACATTAGGAGAATACCTTTGGTGGATGTTGGTGGAAGAAAAATGAAGATGTTGTCATCAGTAAAATGGTTAGAAATTGATTTTAATGAAAGGCTTGGTGTAATCTAGTACGTCAAAAGAGTTGCAGAGTAATAAAAAAAATTTCTTTATGTTGAAAAGATTAGCTAAAGAAAGGTGGGGTGTTTCAAACAAAATACCTTGGCTAAGATATACGAAGGCTTGATGGTTGCATTCATGATTTATGGCGGCGCTGTATCGGTGAATAGAATAAACTGTCCCACCGAAGAACCGCATGGGAACAACATAAAACAATAATTGAAAATGGAATAAAACCATATCGATCTATATCATTGAATCAATTGTGAATGTGGTATTATTATTGTATAATTCGATTGTGATCTCCCCGACAGTGCGATGTAGTGAAAATAATTTAGTCTGGCCAGCAAACTGATACTTATGTTGCCCAATCACATCAGTGGGTTCACGGAATTTTAAGTTTTCAATTTTCACCGCCAGGTTTATAACCAACATATTTTAATTTTAATATTTTAACATTTTAAACTTTGATGTAAGGAGTTAATTCTGGTCGACGAGTATGCACCTTCGTAAGTGACAGGTCGATAAGAGGTTTCAACTTGGCGAAGCATACTGAACAGGGACCGACAGTACAGAATAAGAACGATACAGTGGGGATCAGATATAGGCTCGGCGTGGGTGCCATTCTCACAAACAAATACGTCCACAACAACAATGACAATGACCTGACAGTCATGTAAGTTGTACGAGCCTATCAAATGTTTATTTAGTGAATTTTTCGCCCCTATTGAATGCAATACCAAAGCATATTGCATTATTCGAGATTAATTCTTGTTTACTATTATTCAGCTCACGTTTAATTCCCAGTACATCAATCCCCCACATTATATTAGAATCTTCGTAAAAATAAAATTTCAATTTTTACGAATGTAGTCTATGTCCTTATAAACTTGCCGGCGTCTCTTCTAACCTCTTCATGATATTCGTGTCGACCCATGAACTGTTTGAGGTTAGGTTGTGGTTGAGCCACAATTTTGCACGTACCGGTATTTGGGTTGCTTCATACGGTCGATTTGTTCATTTTGAACGAATAGTGAACGAATTTGTCCGAAATTATTTTCTAAAATTATTTAAAATATTGAACGTTTACTAATTTATAACTGAACTTGTTCGGCAAATGTTGCTTAGTACAACAAGGCAACACGCCAGGTTCATTCTTTAAAAATTGTTCGTTGATTGAGATTATTTGTATAAAAGCCTTCCTATGGACGTATGTAAATTTACGTGAGAAGAAATTTTAAAATTGTATTCTGTAATTTACATATTTAAAAGGCATATTAAATAATAATAAAAATTATATAATTTATAATTTTGTTGTCCTGTGTTACTAAACATTCATGTAGATTTTGTAATAAAAGTGTAGTCTTTACAATCTCCATTAATTTAGAAAGAGTCAAATGTGGGCTCTTTCCAGATTCCAGCCCATTTTATTCAAAATTACATACAAATTTACTCTATCAGTCTGTTTTAGGTTTAAGTAGGCCTTGCACTACCACATTTTATTTTGTTTGTTTTCTTAAACCGTTTTGAAATTCCACTTTCCAAATTAGCATCTATTTTATTCAGTGTGATTTTGTTAGAACTGTTACTGATTATATTCTTGCATTATTCTAATAAACGTTCCCAAATTAACATAAAATTTTTTTGTCAAACCCAAAGTTGATGATATTCTTTAAAGTCCTGGCCGCACAATAAAATTATCTAATAATGAGATTAGGGGCAGCGACATACTTCAGAAATATCGTAACTATTCTGTTTAATGCAATAATAAAGTTTATTGCGATACACACAGTTAATTGTTGACTATGACTACATATAATAAACATTTTAAATATATTAATCATCATGACGTCAATCATCACATCAGTGAGGAAGCATCAGTGATGCTGGCTATCTCTATTACTTAAAGAAATGTTTAGCAACAACAACCAACTATTTTACAATTCTGATTAATTTAAGCGTCTGGAAATATTTGGTCGACATGCAAATTATTTTTGGAATCGATATCATGCGATTACAAATCAATGTGATACTTGAATATAATTTAACGTAATTCCCATTTTCTGATTAAGCTGAATAATTATCAGCAGCTAAATTTGTACATAAATTTTAACATCATCGTACAGCGTAGTTGTATAGCGTGATGAATGGAAACGTAAATAGAAAAAAACGAATTTAGTGTAAACGTGTTTATGTGAGGCGAGCCTACGTAGAGCAATGACGTAATTCTGTAATTTTGATTGGCTGAAATATATCGTACCATTCGATTTTATATTTATTTTTGTATACAGTTTGTTTTTCGTTTATGCTTTGCGAATGCTAGATGTGTGAATGTAAAATTTCTGTCGAGTTGAAATTGTATTTGTTAAAAAATCATTTATTTTTAGTACATTCATCATATTATATTCATTCAAAATTTCTCCTAGCTTGCCTTTTAGCAAAATATTTTTGCATGCCATAAATTTCGTAATTTGTCTTATCGCCGCATCATATGATTAATCATCCGATTATACTAGTTTCTAGTTGTAAATTAAAAACATATGGCTGTTATAAATATGCATTTTACTATCTTTCCTTCAAATTACCTAAATTAATAATTTGTTAAAATTTGTATTGACATCTCAATGAAACGTGCCAGAGGCCATAACAATTTGCCGTGCGCACTAACAACAACTATCCAGAGTCCAAAGTAAGTAACCAGCGAAAATGTGATATGTTTAATTCAATTAGAAGTTTATTATAGATATTAGTTATTGCTATTTACATTAACAATAACCCACTAAATACTGTAATACAATATACATAATAAACTTATTAGATGTGTGTTAATTTTTGATGTCACAAGGCAGGAGAAGTTCTAATAAGCTAAAAGATAAAGGAGGTATCATATACATAATAATTTATTTAATATCTCTAACCGGGCAGGTTTTCTAGGTGAGAAAACTTACTAGGAAACAAGGCTTACATTTGTTGATTATCTGGCTCTTGTTCAACATGTTGATTTAAAACCTTCAAAAGTAAACAAAAGACCTTAGACTGTTGTTTCACTAATCCCGTTTACGAATATAATAAATATCAAGGGCCTATACGATAACCTTGGGCGGGGACTCGAAAGGTGATGCAAAGTAAGTTTGACAAAATAAAAAAATTTATGTTTCTCCTAATTTGCTGGTTCCGCTTGCTTAAATATGATTTGAATCAAAGAACAAAAATATGGGAGAAACATGATGGCCGATAGAAACAACGACCTCATCAAAATCTCTGTAAACTCTATCAATTTGCTTATGAACTTCGATTTAATTGATTCACTAGTATGTAGTACAGTGAAATCAATAAGGTTAGTAGATGTTATCTGTTTGACATGAAACCGTCTTGGTTTGGCGAAATGGATCGGGCAACTACAACTTTAAACAGAGTTGCGTATTATCAGTACAAATAACTTCGGTTTTACAAGAAACATCATTTCTGTGGCCTACTTTGAAGAGCGGTGTTATTCGAGATATTTTCTATTTTTGTGGAACTCCACTAGTCTCAATGAAGGATTGTATATCATGCGGAGGTAAACTGCCAAGATATCAATCATGTTTTTTTGTATCGGACATATCCTCCTGAGAGCTGTTAGAGCCCGATATATGTCGTCAGTTGTAATCATTGGAACTTTGATAGAGACGCTACTATCACTGGTACCAGGATTTTTTTATTCATTAATATCTTCCAGCGGCTATGGAAGGAAGATTGGAAAAACTTGGTAAACATATTGGACATTCCAAGAGCATCTGATGATTGCTGTTCATTAAATTTCATAGACAAAAACATTAATTTCAAGTTTTGATTTAAAATACTTTAAGGAAGTGCATCATCATTATTTCACTTGAACCCGAAATGTTTCAAAATTATGGTTATTTTTTGTAAATTTATGTTTGCTGATCTCGAAGTATTCTTTCAGCATTTATTTGTAAGTTTTATCATTCGCTAAATTTCTTTATTAACTCTAATGGAAAAACAAAATTACTGTAGATTCTATGATATTTCAAAATAACTATTCGACATAAATGAGCCGTTTATTTTGAAAGTGGCATAAGTCACTTTTTCAAAAAATCAAGTTACTGATAACATTAGTTACAATTTAACGGTATCTCTTCATTTAAAAAAATCGAATCAATAATATAAGTATCCTGAGATAACAAATACAAGTTGGCATCAATATTTTAAAAAAAAGTGACTTATACTACTTTCAAAATAAACGACTCAAATGTTAAAAGTGATTCGATTCTTGAAAATTCGCAAATTTCATTTCTAGGATGTAATTGACCGGAAAAACAATACCATAAAGAGAAGAAGAATCACTCATGTGAAAGGCTCATGTCCAATTTTGTTTGATTGGTTGTAGAATCGGAAAGTTTTTCTAATTTGGTCCAATAATTATTATAGACCAACTATATCTAATTTGTTTGGATAGAAAGTGGATCAGACAAGCTGGATTGCCTGTAGCGCTCTTTATAATTATTAAACTGGTGCCCGTAAAACTCAATATTGGCACTTTTAACAGCAATTTCGACAGTCCTCACCGTTACATGTATAACCAGTCTTTTAAGTTCATAATGCTTTTTTCTTTAACGTACTCCAACATTTTGAAATACCTTTACTCTTCGGAATTGCGCGACGCGGAAGGAATTATGCGTGGTGCAATTTTTCATTCATTAGAGCTAAATTAAGTATGTGCCTAGTTCATGTTCATGTTGTTGGCTTGAACTCAAATGGTCATAATTAGAAGTTCATTATTTACAGACCAAGATATAAATGCACTGTGATAATCTCTAAAAATTTTTTTTTATAAAACTTTCATTTTTCAAAATACTTCTGCTGAAGCTGTCTAGCCATTTCCGCGTAACCGTTTTCTGTTTCTTATACAAAGCATATGTGCACTTTGTAAATATTGCTATGCATACGATTGTGTTACTGATTGTACATCAAGGTAAGAACACTTGGACAATATGGTAAGTGCAAAACCTGACGATAATTTTTTTTTTTACTTATTTTGCTTGAGTTAAGTGCAAGAAGTAAAATAAAGTTGATGAAATAATACAAAAAATTATAAATAGAAATGTGATATAAAATAAATTTTAATGTATGTATGTATGTTATTTCTTTCGTAAACAAGAAAATATTTAAGGTTGTTGAAAATTAGTACCTTTAATCAATATTCAAAACGGTAATATATTTTATAATAAATTTCTCCCTGTACGATTCAACTGCAAATGGAATGGAGGAATCTTTGGGGAGTAGCCACGCATATTGTACGGGAAGTTTAAACGGTGCATAACTTTTGTGAAAAACATTCAACAATTTTGAAATATGAAGATGTAAAAGAAATGAAAGTCGGTTTGTTTCGATAACTATTACGTACCTGATGTGACGTGGTAATGAATGATACGAAAACCGTCTATAGGTTTAATCATTATCGTTCGATTTTGTGAATTATACACTATCTAGTCGAGAAGGCGTTTCAAAATAAAAAGATGATATTATTAAGAATTCTGCTAAAATACAAAACGTTAGGTAATTGTTTCGGAAAAATTTCCAATTGGATTTTTTCACACCTTTAAAATATTTGTTCGTTCGTGTTTCGGTACACCCAACATATTGGGTTATTTGTACATAATAGGTATATCGGCTTGATTACGTCTCGCACCACTTCAAAAAATTGTTTGTGTATCGTACGCGTACCACTAAAATGTGTATGAACTTACAACTTACACGGATGCGTCACTTAATAAAATATGCAATTTTCAAGTGTTTGTAAGCAAAACTTGTGCATAATAATTCTATAATTAAATAATTTACGCATATTTTAAGAAAGTTACTCTTTCTATAAAGAATCTAATTTATGTAGGTATGTATGTGCATAGAAAATATTTGTTGATTTATTTAACTTTTCTTTCACCAAAACAACTGAACTTATTCGAATTGAATTTTGGTACGAGCTTCATCAATGTATATGCCACTTTACCAACCCGGTTCGAAATAATTTTGTAATTAGAATTTAGAATCTGTTTACGCACACACATATGGTTTTTTTAGGTTATGTTTCAATATTTGTGATGATAATAATCAAGAGAAAATGAAATTTTTATTTATAGATTTAAGATAAAATAAACATTTTTTTCTTAATATTCACGGTCAAATAAGTTAACTAGAATTACATAGCGACTTACCAGCGATTGTGTAGCGGTCCATATAGTTTATAAGATTTACAAAACATAGTACTCCAACAGTAAACCAATTTTTTGCCGATATATTTCTAATTGTGTACTCCTTCGAAACAACAGGATCTATATATTCGGTAGTAGTAACACTCCCGGTATCACCTTGAATGAGTTGCTGTGATGAATGAGTGGATGGTAAACCACTCCCGCCACTTTCACTTCCACTACTACTATTTCCTTTTTCTATTTTCATTTTATTTTTACTGTCGATATTATTATTATTAATCGCTCCTTCTTCACTTGAAGATGCCACCTTCTTGTAGCGTTGATGAGGCATTCACGTTGTATTTATTTATCCCAAATAAAGCACAAGATAATTCAATTTAATTATTTATTTATTAATTATTTATACTCGTATAATTTTGTCTATCAAATAATATTAACACGATGAGCAAACTTAATTTTATAATAGTTTCAATTAAATTAAATTAAATTCTTATTCACTACACACTTTAATACAACTGAAACTGTACATAAATAATATCTATGTAGTTATATTTTTATAAATAAATTAATAAATATATACTACAAAACGCGACGAATGCACTTTATGAACTAAAAATTACTAAAAATAAAAATTGAAATGATAAAATGAACGAATGAATGAATGAATGAACCAAAAAATATTATTTTTTGCCAAATATGTCAAAGTTTTAATGTTTAAGCGCAGAGGCGCTAGATACAGTAAAAAGTAAAAATGTTAATATAGACGTTTATTTCACTTCATATCGATATTCAGTAAATGTACATCAAAATTATGAAATACTGACCTAGTTTACACTACCATATCTCTAGTCCGTGACTCCGTGGACCATACGTGGGCTTATTGCTTGAAAAATTTTGCTGTGTGCGATCATTCTATGTCGACGATTCCAACCTTTGACTATAGGTGACGGTATAATCAAATAAATGAATTATTTTTATTGTATAATAATTTTTTCGGGAAACGTTAATCGCGGTGAAAATACAAAAAATTATACAATAATATCAATTAAAAATTATATTGCGGGCTATTGTTAAAAATTAATTTATTGTTTTGTTATTAAATTACGCATTCAACATTTCGTTAAACCTCATAAACCAAACTGTTCCGTTCGTGAAACTATTCACGAACATTACTGCCATCTTCAGTTCAGACAAGCGGTACTGCCTAGTACCAATGCCCGGGTATCAGGCAGTACTGCTTTATAGGTCATCAAATTTATGTGTATAGTTTCTTTTCTGAACTGTAGATGGGAGTAACGTTTTATATCATACTTAACATTTAGGGGCTTAACAAAATGTTTAATGCATATTTTAATAATAATATAATTAATAAATTAATTAATTCTTACCAATAGTCGAAAAAAGTATAATTTTGGTGTTTATATTGGAGAGTTAAGTTTGATCGAGTCCAAATAAGGTTAAAAATGTCTTGATGAATGCAATTAATTTTAGGGAAAGTTTAGTAAATTAAAATCTGAAAAAATCACCAAAAATATGCTTTCGTATTTAGATACCACTGCATGAAAATTAATAATTTCGTTTTGTTTTCTTTTTATTTTATTTTTATTTTTGTTGTTGTTTTTGACTCGACCCCGTTTAACCCCGATTGAATCGAGTTAACTACAAGTTACTCTTATTGTTTAAATTGAAGGGTCAACCTAGGCCTAACCTTCAATGTACACAGTATAAATTTATGTCGACGGTTCGAATCTTTAGCTATAGATGGCAGTATAATTAAATAAATGATTTTTTTTTTATAATATATTTTTGTGAAACGTTAAATGCGGTGAAAAAGCAGTCAATTCTACAATAATTTCAATTAAAAATTATATTACTGGGTTTTGGTAACAATTAATTTATTATATTATTATTAAAATATGCATTAAACATTTCATTAAACCCCTAAATGACAATTACATTTCACGAATATTACTGCTATCTACAGTTCAGAAAATAAACTGTAAATATAAATTTGATGGCTTATCATGCATATCGCCAGTGCATCTAGAATACTAATGGCCTCATTGCTTTAAATATTTTGCTGTATGATGTCATTTTATGTTGGTGGTTCCAATCTTTGACTATAGATGACAGTAGAATGAAATAAACGATATGATTTTTTGTACAATTAGTTTTTCGTGAAATGTTAATCGCGGTGAAAAAAATAAAAAATTTTACAATAATATCAAGTAAAAATTATATTAGGAGCTATTGGTATGAATCAATTTAATTATTTCATAATAAAATAATTTATTGTGGTGAAATTATTGGAATATTATTAATAATTAATTGCAATTTGTGATATTTTAGTTTACAGGTTTATTTTTGAATTAGTTAAGCTCAAGATGTAAGAATTTGATAAACAGCTACAGCTTTCATAAAAAAGCAATACAATTATTTCAGTTTAGAACGTAAATTTGTGAACTTATAAAATTGGACTGTCGTCGTTGGAATTAAAATATTCATTCGGTCATGCCAGTAAAATATTCATTCGGTCATTAGCTCTCAACAAGCTTTAGGTTCGTACAGCTTTACAGCTAAACTATTTATTAATCCAGTGTTTGGGAAGTTGATAATTAGGACAAATTTAGAACGAAAATGCACGAGATCAAAATATTATTATATTATGTATTAAAAATAACTTTTAACTAGCACTAAGGTCAAACAAAATATTGATTTGAAAAAATCGATTTCTAAAGAAACAGTTTTGATCCAAGTCTCATCACATAATCGTTACCGATCCTAATAACTAACTCGTACATTTTATAAAAAATAAAATTAGACCTAAATCAAATAACTAGAAATCGTTTCAATTAATAAATTTTCGGTACTATTGAGGACTTAGTCACAGGCACAAAAAAAATTTATTTGATGAGGAACTCGTGGAGTTCGAAAAACTTGTAGTGAATAACTAGATTTCGTGGTGAAATTAGCTACGTTGCTTAAAACGAATAGTTTTTTTAGTTTACTCGAGTCTTATACTTAGGTACTGTTAAAGCATGAAACATACTAAGTAAGAGCAGAGCAACATATTCCAAACAATCCACACTAACGGCTGCGTATGGGCGTGAACAACAAGCAGCGCAGCTGATTGTTTTGTTTTAATAGTAAATTCGAACTGTGTCAATTTTATTGCGGTGATAAGTAGCAGAAAATTAAAGCTGCTGGGTGCGGAACCTATTGATGCCACGACAGATGCCATTTCATTCAATGTAATTTCTTGAAGTTAAATTTTTCTATTAAAACTACAAAGTATTTGATTTATTTTAATGAAAATACTTAACCCATCACCTGCAAAGTTCCCGGCCTAACAAAGAAAACACAATTTTTTGGGAAAAATACGTTTTATTGATCAACATAATTTCCTTCTAGAGCGATACAATTAGTCCGACGCCTCTCTAATATTTCGATGCCCTTTTTGTAGAATGATTTATCTTTGTCTTCAAAATAAGCTTAAAGTTTCGGCAATTACTTCTACATTTGAGCCAAACGTTTTTCCCTGGACCTTTTTTTGAGGTCTGCAAACAAGTAATAATTGCTGGGAGCCAAATCAGGTGAATATGGTGGATGCGGAAGTAATCCAATGTGCAATTTGTGCAATTTTGCCATTGTTGCGATCGACTTGTGACATGGTGGATTGTCTTGGTGAAAGAGCATTTTTTTTTCATGGACAAATGTTCGTGTAAAATATGACCAACACGTTTCATTGATATCTTTACAATGTCAGCTATCTCACGCAACTTCTCTTTACGGTCTTTTAAAACAATTTCGTCGACTTTTTTATGTTTTCTGATATTACAGCCTCATTTGGGTGTCCCGAGCGTGGTTATACAACCACGTTTAGATTCAGCATACCAGTCAATGATGGTTGATTTTCCTGGTGCAGAGTCAGAATAACACTTATCAAGCCCTGCTTGAACGGTATTTTTTCCCATCAAAAAACAGTGTTTAATCAACACGAAATTATTATTTTTCCATTGTTTTGAAATTAACAAAAGTAGCGCCACTAAAACAACTGTAACTTGTAAACTAATGGTCGGCATGTAATGCAATTTTGACACATATCGTTTGAAGGTTGGTAGAATTTAAAAATCAAATGTTTTGAAATTTGTGGCACCATCTATGTGTCAGACCGAGAACTTTTCAGGTGATGTAATATATTTATACGCAAACTATGATTTTGTATTATTAAATAAGCAAAAACGCCAATTTGCTGCTCGTTGCTGTTGCTTGGTGTGTTTCATTCTTAACTCGCACGTGCAGAAAGAGCTAAATAGAGCCCTCGTCTTCAACAATGAAATACACCGAAATTAAGATCTACTGAAGACAGATGTGATTGAATTTCAAAAACGTATCGTAAATAAAAACTACAGAATAATTTGATTTTGCACTTAGAATAAAGAATATAGCCATTAAAGAGTTTAGCATATACAACATTAATAAAAATTCAATGGATGAATTGTAAATAAGACTTATATTGGACACGTCATTACCATACGAGGTAAAGAAATGGTTGACTGTTGTAATGTTCTTTTCAAACATTTGATTTGATTTATATCTTAAGCGAACCGTATCTTGACTTTAATATTAAATAACTCACGCCTCCGACTATTTTTCAATATGATTTTTGGGACTATGTGTGATTCTGGATGGCTTTGATGTATACGAGGGTGAAGTGAGAAGTCTGGTAAAAATGAAACAAGGAATAATATTTTCGGCCAAAAAAAATCTATTTTTCAACGTAGTCGCCTTTTAGCTCGATACACTTAGTCCAACGTTTTTCCAAATTTTCGATCCCTTTTGAATAATACGATTTCTCCAACCCTTCAAAATAGGCGTTTGTTGCACGATGATCTCCTCATTAGAGCCGAATCTCTTTGCGCCGAGCCATTTCTTCAAGTTCGGAAACAGGAAATAGTCGCAGGAGGCTAAGTCTGGAGAATATGGCGGATGTGGAAGCAATTCGAAGCGTAATTCATGGATTTTGGCCATGGCAACTACACTACGGTCGTTTTTCTTTCAAAACGTCGTTGAAACGGTCCAATAAGTTGCAGTAATATTCGCCGTCGACTGTTCTCCTCTTTTGAAGGTAATCGATCTGGATTATGCCGCGTGCATCTCAAAAAACTGTGGCTATGACTTTGTCGGCCGATAAAACCGCCTTAGCCTTCTTCGGCGCAGATTCGTCAGTAAAAATTCACTGTTTAGACTGTTCTTTGGTCTTCGGTGTATAGTGATCCATGTTTCATCCACAGTTATGAAACCATGCGAAAACTCCTTCTTATTTCGCTTGAACATCGCCAAACCTGCCTCTGATGTTGTCACACGTGTGCGTTTTTGGTCGATTGTAAGCAAACGCGGCACCCAACGCGCGGATAGCTTTTTCCTATTCAAATGTTCGAGTGATATATTGCGCACACTTTCATCTGAGATGCCTACTATCTCAGCTATCTCGCGCACTTTTACTCTGCGGTCTTGCGATACCGTATCATGGATTCTGTCAACCATTTTTGGTGTGGTGACTTCTGGGCGTCCTAAACGTTCGGTATCATTTGTGCTTGTATGACCACAACGAAAATCAGTAAACCACTTGTGAATCATTTTAATCGATGGTGAAGAGTCCCCATAATATTTATCAAGCTTTGTTTTGGTTTGCGTAATGGTTTTTCCACGCACAAAAATAAAGTTTAATTAACACACGAAATTCACTTTTTTCCATGTTTGCAAAAAACAATGGGTTGTCTGTTTTCAATGGCTGTCAAAACGGAAATAAATGGCAGATCTGCCTGAAAATTCGGCAATTTTAATTTGGTCTAGTGACAGATGGTATTGACACATGCCATCTGGGATTTGCGATTGTATGGCGCTCTCTGTTACAATTTTACCAGACTTCTGACTACGCCCTCGTATAAAAGAATTTACACATTCCTAGAGATTGTATTTTTTGAGTTATTTAGGCTATAAGTTAATTAAAATTTCGTTTTGACGTTTAATGTTATCTTGTTCACTTGATGCCAATAGTTTTATCTTGGGTAAAAAAAATGTTTAGAGAATTTAAAAACGATTTAAAAACGCGAAGATAATTTATTGTATAAAATTTTCATCTGTAAAACCCCTACCAATACCACATTACCCATAATAATTTGAACTATTAATCGATAGATACTATTTAGAATAACTGGCATTCGTAAAATTAATGTCGAAATTTAAATGGGAACGTTAGTTATGTGTCCTCAAACTCTAAATATGAATCTACATAAATCGTACGAGTGTGTTCATTTATCGTAAACGTTTTAAATTTTATCTTGGTGTGCAATTAGAGAATTCGAATATTGAAAAAAAGCAAAATAAGTTTTACACGTATCCAAATTTTTACAGTGCTTAAAGAATTAGGGCACAGGAACCATATTGGAACGTTGTTTCTACTTTATTTCCTTTATAATGTATATAAGATATTTCCGTGTTTCTATTTAGAAAGGGAATAGCAACATTTCACAAAATGTTACTGTTCCCTTTATAAAGTAACTTCTGTGGCATGTCTAAAGAAATTGCCCTAATCGCTTTCGCTCATCGGGTTTTAATTATTTCAACTTGGTACGGCTATTTTAGGCCCGTATTTATAGTCGTAACTGTTACTATAAGTATAGCTTTCATTTTTGGAAATCGTTAGATTTTGTGAATAAATATGGGATTTTCTTTAATTTATTCCATAGAAATCACTATTTTAATTGATTTTGTTCAATAAAAACCAAATTTTACGCTTTAGAAAATCTTGTAGTGAGATTTTTTAATACGAAACTATAACATGATTTATAGTTGTAGTAACGACTATAAATACGGCCCCTAATGTCAAGTCAATACTTCCGTCTGGTTTACATTATTTAACGATTAATTTAGTAAAATAATATATTTTTCAAATGATTAACTTTTATAAAACTAAAATAATTTAAGGGTAATCTTTTATTGGGCACGTTCTTAAGCCGAGTGTAAACGAAAAATGTTTGCGGTGGAATTCTATATTAATATACAAAAAATAATTTCTATATAGTACGCCAGTGGTGGCTCTTCATTTCTAAATTCGGTTGGTGGTTCAAAATCTCATTCTCCTATATTCGCATATAATTTTATTACTATAAAATTTTTAAAAACTTATCCATTGTGTCCTTTAACTTTCCCCCTTTTTTAGTGCACACTTCTTATCTGAATTTGTAAAGAACTCAGTTAGAAAATTGTTATCGGGATGTTGTTTGCATTTAAACAGACTAACAGTCAGTTATCCCTTTTTTGCGGCAGGGTATCATTCAACAAATACAGAATTATCCATATCAATATTTTTATCATTACGTTCTTAACACATGCCATTGGGAATTATTATTATTATTAATTTTCTTCGGTCAATAAGCCCCGAGCCTGACACGTACTCGTAGATAGCTCATTTAATGAAAATCTCATTTGAATTTTAGGAAGTACCAATCTTAAAACAATATGTGTAAAAGTTTTATTTGAAACCGGCCATTAATTTACAAGTTACAGTAATTGTTTTTGTAACGCTACATTTGTTATTTTCAAAACAAAGGAAAAACAGATTTCGTGTGTTGATTAAATACTGTTTTGTGATGGGGAAAAATATCGTTCAAGCAAAACAATGACGTGATAATTATTATAGGGACTGTGCACAGTCGATCGTCGATATTGCTGAACCAATCCAGTAAAGAACAAAAAGAAATGAAGTGCGTGAGATATGTGACGCCTTAATGTTATCAAAAGGCGGTGTATACACTATTATGCATGAACATTTGGGCATGCAACAGCTCGGTTCAAAGCGGGTGTTGCGCTTGCTCACATTGAATCAAAAACAGCAACGCTTCGATAATTCAGAGCGCTATTTGGAGCTATGTAACCGTAATCTGGCTGCCAGCGACTACTATCTGTTCGCAGACCTAAAAAAATGGTCCAGGGAAAGAGATTTGCGTTAAACGCTGACCAACGGGTGGGTTACTAATTAAATATTGCGTGAGTTTTATTATTTTTATTCCGATTGCTCGAAGCTATTTCTATAAATTTATTTCTCTATTAGAATAGCCTTCTTAGACGACATGATTCAGAGGAATACAGGGCTAGCGTGTTTAGTTGTCGTAAAACTGGATTAAACCGGATGTCTGGTATCTGAAATTCTGTTCTGGGGGTCAAATTCATCCCTTATGGTTAAAATTATTCGATTGTCCCATGCTCACATTAAATATTGCTGTTTCTAGTGGTTTCAATTTTTAGCAGAGTTATACTCACTTACGGAACCTCATCACATCCTCTATCACTTGGTTGAATCGCACTATCAACCAAGTGATAGAAATTACAATTCTATGTCTCCGGAATATTTATTGGGGGAGCCGAATTAAAGTAATTGTCGAAATTTTACTTAGATTGTACGTATATTTTACTATTTATCAGAAACCATAATAAATTTGACACAACTTTTGAATAATACATTTTTTTAATTTTAAAATTATGAGTATTCCGTTTTGTTTAAGTTTAATTTAATTCTCTTCAAACGATAAAAAATTCTATACACAAATAATATTGGTATATAAAACAATTAAATAATATATACGAGTAGGTACATACATTATATAAAATAATTAGAACAAATTAACATTAATTAAGTTGTGACTTAAATCGACGACTTTCATTAAGTACTCGTAGTTCACAAAGTACAATAAAATAATTTATTGTGCCTTATTTCAAAACCAAAATAATAATTAGCTATGTATTGGTATTCGTTATGATGTACATTAACAATTTAATTTTATTCGATTTATTTAGCAATTTTATTATTTATTAGTAGGCCCAACAGAAGACCACATGCAACTATAAAAGTAATAAATTTATAGGAAAATACAAAAGCATATTAAAATATTCAAAGTTTCTTTCGAAGAACTCAATTTTGTCTTGCAGATCATTTTATCTCGCTCATAGAGTGATATATGTATATAGTTTTATCTCTTTGTTTTTAGTAAACTTAAAGTGATTTTTGTTTTAAAAAAACGAAAATTAATTTATCATCTTAATTAATTGATTAAATTAATATTGGTAAATTTACAAATATTTGTATACTTAAAAATTAAATGGTATGGCCGGTTTTGGATAGAAGTAACCACTTTCTGTTGGTGGTGGTGGGCGAGTTGTAGGTTGGGTTCTAAGTGGTGGGCGAGTTGTAGGTGGGGATGGAGGACGTGTTGTAGGTGGAGGAGGAGGAGGAGGAGGACGAGTTGTAGGAGGAGGTGGAGGACGTGTTGTAGGTGGGGGAGGAGGGCGAGTTGGGGGTTGGGTTGTTGGAGGTAAATATGTAGTTGGTACGTATGGTGGTCTTGTAGTTGGTGGAGGAGGTGGTCTTGTTGTTGGTGGGGGAGGTGGTCTTGTTGTTGGTGGTGGTGGCGGTCTTGTTGTTGGTGGCGGTGGTGGTCTTGTGGTTGGTGGTAAATATGTTGTGGCTGGTCTTGTAGTGTAAGGTGGAATGTATGTTGTAGGCGGACGTGGTGGTGTTGTTCTGAAAACTGGTGGTGTAGTTCTAGGTGGTGGTGGGCGTGTGGTTGGTGGAGGTGGTGGTCTTGTTGTATAACGTGTAGTTGGGGGTGGTATATAAGTTGTTGGGGGTCGGGTTGGAATTGTAGGTGGTGTTGTCCTGAAAACTGGTGTAGTTCTCGGGGGTGGTGGACGTGTGGTTGGAGGAGGTGGTGGCCTTGTGGTATAACGTGTGGTTGCTGGTGGTATATAAGTTGTTGGTGGTCTGGTATAAGGCGGGACATATGGTGTTGTTGGTGGACGTGGTGGTGTTGTTCTAAAAACAGGTGGTGTGGTTCTAGGTGGTGGCGGACGTGTAGTTGGTGGTGGTGGACGTGTGGGGATTGTGAATGGAATACTTGGTGTTGGATAATGATATCCATCATCAGTGGTTCGTGGAGGAGTGTTACGAATTGGAGGCCGAGTTGTTGGCGGTTGGGTTGGTGGTGGGTAAGTTATTGGAGGTCGGGTTGGCGGAGGCTGGGTAGTACGGAATGTTGGTGGTGGTGGCCGGGTTATCGGGGGCTGAGTTGTACGGAACGTTGGTGGTGGTGGTCGTGTTATCGGCGGCTGTGTTGTTCGGAATGTTGGTGGTGGTGGTCGGGTTTGTGGAGGTTGTGTTGTACGGAATGTTGGCGGTGGTCTCGTTTGTGGAGGGGTTGGTCGTGTTGTTAATGGTGGGGGTGGCCGGGTTGTCCTCTCTGGTTCCGGAAATGGAATCTAAAATAAATAATATTTTTTTTTTATAATTTGATTTAGGTTAGCTTTAACAATTTTAGCTGACCTTTGGTGGAGGATAGAAATATCCATCGTCATTTGAGTTGTACGATCCCGCTGATATCAATGATATATCAGCATTACAATATGCAAATAATGCTATTAGTAAAATAGCGCCTCTCTGTAATTAGAAATTATATCAGATTATTATTTAATTCAAATATGTTCATGTACAAGTTAACATTTACAATGTATGAATACTCAAAATATAATAGAAGTATATTAGGTGTGGCTTGATATAACATTGCTGAATTCCTTGAAGCAAACACACATCAGCGTGCGCGATTTACAGACAATGAAAAATTTTAGTACAAGACCGACTGCAGATAATAAAATTTTGTTCAACAGTAACTTAAGATCGTGCACAGGTATTTTATTTTATAAAAAAGTAAATACCTTACGTTTTTATAAAAGGAAAACTTTTTTTTGATACAACAGTAGTGAATCAGTTGTTAATGCTTTATATCCTTTTCTATAAGAATTTATTTAGAAAACGACAAATATATTAATTACATACGGAACGGAAAATATAAAATGCTTAAAATTAATAAAGCAATTCTTTAAATAAATTATTTTTAATAATTTATAGATTTGAAAAAATGGTTAGTTGGAATATGGCGGTAATTTTGGCAGCGGATGGAATTCAACCTTGGTTATTTTGGTTAGAATAATTTCAAACATCTTAGAGACTTGGTATATTTATACATATTATCAAGTTTATCACAAACAGATTGATTTAAAATAATATATATTAATTTAATTCTTATTTTATATTTTATAAACTTTTATTATTTTTTCGAATTTTTACATCAAACTATTTATATACGACGTTAACTGAAAAATTGTCACACTGAGAATCAGAACAACGGAAAAGTACAAATTTGACAATTGAAAATGTATGCGCTCGTTTAACTAATGCGCTCTAACTAATTACAGTTCAACCGAACATCCTATAACCTAATAAAATTAAATCTCGCCACAAGTTTGTGGTCACCGAATTTATGAAGCCTTGTTAAAGTTCCGACCTGCTTAACATACGCGTTTAACATTTCTAACAAAGTCACACATATACGAGAAAGCGCAATTTAAAAATGTTTAATTTATGCATATTCTTCCTTAGTAAACATTCTCTCTAAATAGATGATTCTCTACCGTGACCGTCTTCTGTATAAAAGTTAATTATCGATTTCAAGCTAAAAAGGTGTGTTGGAGTTTGAGCATCATTCGTTCATCTTTGGTTTTTAGGCTGACGGACTATGGTAATTAAGTGCTAGTCTCTGCAAATAAAATTCGACTTTTATTGATAAAAACGTGTGGAACCGCAACCACTTCGTAATCTCAAGAGATTTTTTGAACCGATCGTTTTGAACTTGTAAACGAAACGAGCTCGAACAACCAGAAATATCTCGTCAAAGAAAATAATACTTAGATAATGGTAAAACCCTTTCGAAATATCATTTGATGCTTCCTGTTTTTATTTAAATCCATTGGAGTAATTAACTTCAATACCAAAATGAATTTCATAATATCCAAATATATATATTAGCTTCTTACCGTATTATGTATTACATCTAATTTGATTTTCAGGTCAAATTTCATTACCTAACTGTAGCTTTACAGCTAAACTCTTGAGCTACAATGACATTAAGATGTTTAAAGAAATGCAATGTACAAATTGTTTATTTCTTAACCGTGACCTGCTGCTGATGGTACTTTACCGTGATATATTCGAGCATTAAATGGCTTTAGCTTGTAGTTGTAAATTAAATTTAACAAAATATTTATCCGTAATTTGGTTTTTATGTAATTAGAATTATGAAGCGCGACGGCAGATGTGAAGGACTTTAATACGAATACTTTAATTTATTATGTGATGCCACAATAATTTTATAATTGATCAAAATAATTTAATAATAAAATCAATTAACCTCGTTTTATGCCATTAAATTCAGGTATTGTGACAAACCAAAATGCCGTAGGGAATCAAAGTGCTACCGAGATCGCTCTCAAACATAAAATAATTATTATAAATGTCATAATAATATTGTTGATGTATTTGATTAGAATTTAATTAACATTGATTTCGAAATTAACTGTACATTTAACTTGCAAAAAAGTTGAGCACTACAGCTTGTCATAAGGTTAACTTGAATTATTAACTTTACAGAGTTAATGTTTTTTCGTAATACGTGGTGCACATACATGAGTTCAAAGCACCTGTTGCACCATATATATATATATACACATATACACTTCTGACTAGGTCAAAATTCAATTTGCTTAGAAATCCAAAACGAAAAGCACATTGACCCTATGAACCATGAGATGACATTAAATTTAATAAGTTACGTTTACTGAATCGTTTTTATTTTCTTGAATTCATTAATCTTAATATTTGTTTATTATGTAATTTTAAATTAAATTTTGCTTTCATCTTACATCAACAATTTACGAGTATGTATCTTCTTATTCTTTCAATTTCGATCACAGTGGAATTCAAATAAAGTTTTTTATTAAACTTGTTTTTATATTTACACCTATTATTATGGTAAAATGCGTGGTAAGAAGGTCATCTTCCGAATTGGGTAACTGGGAAGAAATTTGCACGAAAAAATGTCCCTGAATTTGTATTTGGCTATATCATCTTTAAACAAATGGTCTTCTTCATTTAATTTATGATCTAAACGGAATAATTATGAATAATGTGCTTATATACAATATATATATATATATATATATATATATATATATATATATATATATATATATATATATATATATATATATATATATATATATATATATATATATATATATATATATATATATATATATATATATATATATATATATATATATATATATATATATATATATATATATATATATATATATATATATATATATATATATATATATATATATATATATATATTTATATATGTTAGTTGCTATATTGGTCTGTTGATTAAGGCGCGCATGTCAGAGGTTGGAGTGGCCCAAAGACAATTTAATGTTCCGAAAGGTTAAAACTGTTTTTAATTAGTGAATGAAATTAAATTTAACCGAAACAGGGTTGGTTAGGTTCTGAATTAGGTCAGACCATTATTACTAGAGCTATTAGCTATATTCGCCATCATCGTATCTATTTGTGTTTTCATTCGTTCATGGTAATTGGAGCACCTGAGAATTAAGATATGTGTTTGCAAATATATACCAAACCATGTTGTTCGAGCATTTTCTATTGTTTTACTTCATTCACGTTTTATTTGATCTAGGTATACTAGTTTATAATCAAGATCATTACGTAAGAAGAACAAATTTTATATTTCGAGATGTACGAATTTATGTAGTTGAGTGTTTATGTCGATGGAGAGTTATGAACCGCGCAAAGCTTCCGTTACAAGCTTCTTACTACAAAACAACGAACGATGTCATTGCAGAAGTTTAAACATTTTTTTTATTGAAAATGTTCGTACTCTATGTTGTGATTTAACTCCTATTGACCTAGAGTGATCGCGACAAAAACATAATTGTAGTAGTTGCGCTCAAGCTTATAATAATAATAAAAGTTACGCATCCAGAAAATCAAATTTCTGGAACTACTTGCTAGTTTGAATCTAATGATAGCTGTGTTTTTATAGGCAACACTACTCGAGTTCTCTATAAAATTCTCCCAAATTATGAAAAAGAAAATTTTAGTACAATAACTTGGTTGCGGACCAATTCTTGGGTAAATCTTTTAGTACGGTAAATTCAAGTTTTAGCACAAATTACTGTAAATAATAATAGGTAAACACGGCTTAAAGGGTTAAATGGTTAATGGGAATATACAGAAACTGGTACGTAGGTCTTAAACTTAGTCAAAAATTTATTTGTTCATGTTCAAAAAATATAATTATACGGCTTTTTGTGATTTGGAATATAATAGACTCTATTGAATTATAATAATGGTGAAAAGCAGAGAGTTAATAAATTGCATTAAAAACCAATACAAGCGCATTTTTATCTCCCGATACAATTGGAAAAGCGGTGTGTGAATATAAAAAAATTACGCCCAGTAGCACGACCGACATATTTTCAAGATTTTTTTAGCAAAAACACAAACCGTACTTTTTAGTACGTTCAATTTACTGGATGCTATTAACACAGGATTTATACTAGATTTACCTTACCGTCCACAAGCCTTAATAATGAAGTTTGCAACAGTATCATTTTTGTGTACTAATAATTTACTTCTTCCGTCAGTTCGGCAGTTCATTTTATTTTTGATGAGCTTGGATCCTTTTTGAGGATACATTCTTAGGCTCGTATCGGACTATAACATTGCCACGAGAATCAGACAGATCACCAAATGTGATTGAAGATGGGCGAACCAAACAAGGACTGCCCTTTAATATCTAAAAACGTGGTGAAAGTCTGACTTTGCTGCTTTAAAGATTGAAGATATAATTCTTTACCTGAACTAATAAAGTGATGTCAAAATACATGTTTTACTTCTTTTTCTGCCTCATTTTATTAACTTATATAATCGAGCCGAAATCAATGGAGTTAAATGGTTCAAAGAGTGCGACACCTATGATCTTCAATTGTGCTTATTATTTATAAATTTTGAACAATTATATTCATCCGATGGAACCATCATAGACATCTTGCTGGAAGCCCTTAACATGTAGTTGGTAAGTTAGTTTAACACATATAGCGATGTTTCAATTCATCATTTATATTGATTTTGATTCTTTGTCGGAATGTTAGTTTAAATATGTTTTATTATGAGTGAAGAGTTAATTATTAGAAAGAGTAAACTATGTGTATGTATTGTATAATCATATACTTGAAAATTACATGATCCGCGAATTTTTTATACAATTTTTCTTACTTCGTTCTTGTTCCTCTGCTACTGTGTTACCCTCTTTCGATACTCTATTTAATACGATAATAGGAATTATATTCTTTATTGCTGTGACGAGATCATCGAAATACATATTTACAGCAGCATATAGTGTTCTAATTAGCTTACTAAATATACTACTACTTACAAAATGGAACTGATTCGCATTTGGATAACACTTGGTTGATGAGTATTTAATATATTCAATGATCTGGCACAACTTTTAATTTCTTTTAAAATCAAGATTTACTTTGATTTAAGGTAAATTAAATTATTTTAAAAAAATTTAAAGCCCAACTTAACGAGAAATCTTTTATAGGATCGACCAAAATATTAAAAAATAATTCAAGTATTTGATCAACAATTTTCTAGACCGGCATTTCAACTGGCTAATTGCAATCGTAATAAACAACAGTTTCCAGTTCAAATTTGTTTGGTAAAATTAACTTAGGCTGGTGGCCAAGTATCTATCCAAGCGTCTATTAATAGTATCTCAGTTTTAGCTGAGGGTTATTGCGAATATAAAGTTTATCCAATAGTATAACGGTAGTTACTGATTTAGTGGGCCCGAAGCATTTTAATTAATATTTTTTAAGCAAATAAATTTAAATTTAAAATCTTGTAAGCGCCTTTGTTTCGTGTTCGAAACCTGATCTGAACCGGATCAGATCAAATGTCAACGGTTTTCGCCTTTCTTTTATTAAATGAATCATGAGATAAAAATACAGAAGGTCATGCTGTTTAAATTCATTGTTGTTATTTACAAAAATTATTGAATTATGTGGTATTCATTGCGCGATAGTATCAAAAAATCAAAATCGACCGTACCGAAAAGTGTTTGTTGGATTTTGCACAGTGTGCGATCTCTAGCAGTTATCGTCTTTGATTAAAAAATGTAATATTTACAAATTCTACAAACCAAGCTGTAATAAAATTGTTGTCTTCACTTTAAGTAATGTCCTTTTTCTTTCGTATTTCGCTGACCTCGAGTAAAATAACAGATTTAGTTACAAATGGACATAACTGACATTCTTATTTAAATGACTTGGTTAAATAATTATTATTGTCAATGAGAATAAGAAACGTAATGATAAAAATTTATAAACGTGGATCGTTAACAATTCAATTGAGTTAAAAATTGCTTACCAAAACTATTAATCAACTTCTTAAATAGTTCTTCTTTTGACTTTTTACGACTGATGGTGATTATTGATTTAAAAAAAAAGAAAGAAAACGTGAAAAAATTCCATTTTTGGATATCGGACAATACATTATGTATGAGCATGAACGTATGTCAGGCTGTAATATTTTGGTTTTGTCATTGTGTAAAACAGCTAAAATTTACAAATTTTTTATTAATAATTCATTTTTTCAGTTCACACTTATTATTATTATTTGACGAAAACTTTGTGTGCAACATTTTGTTTATACAATTCTGAGATTTTATTATTACCTTCTTCTTTATGATCAATTCATTTTCATAATTTGTGTTATAATATTCTAATTTATATCTTAATGTTTTCTTTATTACCTACCTACGAACAATATCGCACATGTAGCAATACATCGATTTATTACGTTTCTTGTAATAAAGAAAAGTGCAATTAAGAATTTTAATTGATTTGATAAATAAAACTGTCCGGCTCGCTACGTAGGTCCGTAAATAGATTCTCGATTGGCAGATATGCAATATAGTATATGAAACGTAGCGGGAAACATTTTATATAATACCTAAGTGATACAATGTGTTTGGTCAGGTCACATAAATCATAATTTCGGAAATGTCATGTTATATAATTTAGCAAAACTTTTTTTGAACTTATTTTTCAAATATGATTACGGCACGTAACATTTTAATAATAATACTAATATGTTATACAATTCAACTTACAAATCCATTTAGACCATGCCATACTACATCAATTTTGATGATATGGATTTGTCAGCTCCAAAATTAGCGAAAATGAAAGTGCTTCGATAAAATCATCGAACTTAAAAATTTTCACAAATTTATTTCAGACTCCGTAAATTACTTTTATGAAGGTGTTACGTTTATATCATCATTTCTTTTCGATTTCGTAATATTAATTAGGTCACTTAAAGAAGGTTAACCTTCAAAAGATTTTAAAAATTTTACTTTCATCTAAAATAAATATAAATTATGACGAGTATACTGCTGCTAATTAGCATACAATTTGAAGCTGAAAAAACAACACCGTAACGGCGCACAATCTGAATAAGCTTGCGAGAATATTACTCAAGAATTATACTTTTGATTTCATTATACGCATAAATTATAAAAATATTAAAGGAAAATAACTTTCACAACTATTTAAAAATGCATAATTAGATATTCAAGGCAGTAAACTCCTGAAAATGTAATTATCTTCACGATTTACTTTATTGTTGCAATGAATGTGTAAATTTATAATCAGCACGAGTAAATTCCTTTTTATAAATCATGCTGTTTTAAAATAAGTATGAACGTTCTTTTATACCGGTTTCTAATTTATACATTTAATAAATCTTCATGAAAGGTCAATTTAATCAGCCCGATACATATCGATTACGTTTGCGATTAAAATAACATTTGCAAAATTAATTAATTTGCTATCGATTTGTTAAAATCCCAAATATTTGTGTATCACAATTGAAAATAGGCCAATTTATATTCAGATCACGCTTTCAGCGGCCAACACGCGCACCGTTCTGGCCTTCGACCACTCCATATAATATGCATAATATTATAGTTTGTGGAATGTAGCCCATCTGCAAACGATTTAAGGTTGGTGCGATTCACAACTATTTATAAAAATTTAGATTGAGGACCTTTTCTAAATTTACGACATTGCTAAATTTAGACTGTAATTTAAATGTTTTAAATACCCAACCCATATTGAAAAGAAGTATTGTCTTATTTGGATTTTGTGAAGGCTGCCACAACCAACGAAATAAAAAAGATGCTGTTATTTAACCAAAAGACCCAACGTAAACTGAAGCTTCGACACGAGATTTCTAATAAGCAGTGGGTGACATTATTTATATGTAATTTGTCACAGTTCTTAGTAAAACCAAAAGAAATAAAAACGCCAAGGCATATATTGTAGGTAAACATATCCGTAAGTAACATATGGTTTCACTTTTCACTTACCATAATTGAGCACTTTTTGAGAATTATACAAGTTTATAAAATCTGGTAACACTTTATGCACTTTTCTTAAATTATCACTTAAAATGCAAAAATCGTTTTTTTTTGTGTAATCCAAATAGGCGTAATCCAAAACTGCAATTTCAATTATTAGTATGTAGTTCTCACTTTACACTTTTAACTAATTCCATTCTGTAATTAATTTCTTGTAATGAGAAACAAATTTGTTTCCAAATTTCTGCGAAGCAATTATAAGCAATCTGCTTAGAAGCTAGGCTATTTGAGTACAAAATTAAAATGAAGACTGAAATGTTTGCCGATGTTTAAGCCATATTTATACACAATACGGGGGTATAATAAAAATTGAGATTTTGTCGTTTTCAAGATGAGTTTTTCTTACGATTTCGTTTTTAGATGGTATTTACTTGTATTTCACTTAATCTTTTTTCTCTTTTATGGTAATTTTTTCTTTTAGATTATAGAAAAGACATTATAAGCTGTAGTAGTTGTCTCAGCGCGCTTTGCTTAGCTCACTCATTACTTTTTTGCTGGTTTGATAAAATAAACACAAATTTATTAGATTTTAGTTTTTTTTTTATCTTATTCGATCTGTCTCTAATTTTTTTTACTACAGTTGAAAAATGTTGATGGTATTTATTTTAGTTCTGTAAGTTTTAAAATAAGAATTTCTCAAATTCACTATAGTTGATATAATAATTAATTTTAGAGAAACGTGCCTGATGGTCCAAAGCTGTAATATTATTCAAACTGGTCTAGATGTTACGATAGTAAGCTTTATCTGGTTTGCTCGAATTAACAAATTAAACTTTGAATTTTAAATTAACTATGTTTGCAATTAAAATCCTATTAGGATATTTTTGATTGGTTAGTTCTTAGCTTAAAGATGTACATACAAAAGAAGAGAACAGAAAATAATAATTAAGTTTAATTTTATACGAATAATCACTTTATTAATGTTTTTATCGCGCTTTGAATCACTCGTTTTTTGGCCACTATATTCTACGCATAAAATTTATGTTCTTATATGTATTTTGCGGTAAGTTGCCTTCAGCATAGATAGATTAACACTTAGCGCTTATTATTATCAAATGTAATTTTTGCATTCGTTATGGCACAATAGCTTCCTTGGCTATGTAAATCATATATTTACAAGTTGCTGTAAAATTGCGGGACGCTGCAAAACCATTGGGGCTGATTCTCGGAGCATAAAATTAGTGTTATTTTGTTTTCTCCGCTTACAATTCTTTGAAATCATACCAAATCACTAGGTTGACAATATATTGTTATGATTTGTGAGGGTCGTGATCTCGTTAATGAAAATAGTGCAGATCTATGGGCCATTATGCGAACTTTGGAAGAGTGGTTGTTCAAACGAGATCACAAAAAGACTGCAGAAACCAAATTTGCACGAGCATTCTAAGGTTTTGCAACGACTGATGGAGTTAAGGGCTTTAGCAAAATCTGTGTATACCACATCAACCAGTGCTGGACATGTTCCATATTCACATTTTCGATATTTTATCGAAGTTTATGTCTCGTTTCTCTAGAATAAATGTTGACGATTAAATTTTTACGTCATCTATCGGCTTGCTGGATTAAAAAATTGTGATATTTTTACTTTATTCTATCACAAAATAATTTTTTTTCGATACTTGAACGAAATTAGGCAAAGAGAGATTCTTCACGTATACGAGTAGTTTAGTAGGTTGTGATAGCAATAGAAAAGAAGTAATCCGTAAACGCAACAGTCGCCAATTTCAATTTAGGAAAGCGAGACATACACTTTGTCAAAATATCGGAGATGGGTGGTAGAACATGTCGCCGCAGTTTGTTATTTTCATTATCTTATACGTGGTGTTGAAGAAATTTGTAAGTTTGGTTGCAGTTGATATTTTTGGCATAAAACCATGTGGTTTCAATGATGATTGAATGTCTTCTTGCTTATATATTGATTGAACAAATTAAGCAGACATGTTGTGTATCTTCTGAGTAACTGTTAGTCCCATGTTTTGTTTTTGCCCCGAAAGCATTTCGAATCATTTCTTATTATTAATTGAATACAAGCGATGAAATTATTTACAAGTCAATAGATCTAGTTTTGCCTTCTAATTTCGGTTTTGCTCCGATTTTCGATTTGGGTTCGCTTTAGATTAAATGGCCTGAAGTATGGTCAAGAACGTGTGAAGCCCAAAATTTTGTAATGGGGCCTTTGATTAAGCCATCATGAGTCTAGGATTATTTGTATGTCAATATACATAGATCTAGTTGTTCTTGCTAATTTCGGTGTTGGTCCGATTTTCAATTTGGGCTCTGCTAGCTTTGAAGTAATAAAGTCGAATGCTTTTTCTAGAACGTGGAAATAAAAACAATTTTAATAGGGCATTTAATTAGCCTAAAATTAACTTTTAATTTTCCATGGGTTTTGCTAAATTTTTCTAGAGCTAGCAAAACCCATCGTTTTAGTTGGAAGAGATGTAATCCAAATTTTTTTAATAGAGCATTTAATTAAACTATAATTAGCCGACAATTATCCATACTATCTTATAATGTTTGGCTGTAGGGGTTCTGCTAACGTTAGGGACGTCTTTATCTCTATATATATATCACATTTTGTTTATAATTAAAAAACTAAAACTTTTAAGACAAGTTTACTTATGGTTCAAAAGTTTCAATATTTTGTTTTATGTCATTTTTGTTTTTTAATTTCTAAGTCCTCATATTTGAGGTTACCTAATCGGTTATCTATTGAAGGCTTCCTAGCCAGGTTGTCGCATTATCTCGCTGTGTGGCGCGCCTCTGCCACTCACTGTGAGTCTGTGGTTCAGTGTTATTGTTCAGAATGAATTTTATTGCATCTAAAAACAAATATTTATTTATCAAAAATGGCTTTATTGTTTTTCAAAATATTCTCCGTGAAGATCGAAACCCTTTTGTATGCATTTGAATTAATTTTCCAGCTCCAATTGAGGTACCTCCAAAGAATGCACTTTGAATGCACCACGAAGAGGCTCTTCTTCTTCAGGTGTCGAAAAACGTTAACCTCGCGATTAATATTTGATTTGAGGGAATAAAAAAGTCATTGGGTGCCAAACCAGGACTATACGGCAGATGACACATTAATTTGATGTTTTGACCACTCAAATATTCAGTTGTTTGTGCCGATGTGTGAGAGCTTGCATTGTAGTGGTGGAGAAGGATCCGTTGTCGGCGGTTGGTCTTCCTTATTTCACCGAAGATTTCTGGCAAATAAATGGTTGCTTACTATTCAAAATTGACCCTTATACGTTGTACCAATGGTACGGTTGCGACATGTCCAGTTTTTTCGAAAAAACAGGCGACCTTGCTTCGAAGTGCTTCGTGTGCGAACAGCTTTTGTTGGATTTGGCTCGTATTGGAACATTCATGCCGTCCATAGCTGTTTATGCAATATTGTTATGCTGGTCCGAATAATCAGTAATCCACAAGGATGCCTCAATATCACAAAACTCACTTGACGATCACATACACGTGCGGCCACGATTGAATTCTGTAAACCATCGATAAACACTGATCTTTGATGGCGCTTCATCATCAAAAAATCGAATCAAGTTCATTAATGTCATGTTGTTGAGTTAATCCACGTCGAAGGTACTAAAAAAATAATCGATTTAGTTCCATTTTTGTACTGAAATGGAATTACTATAACAAAAAAGAATAGCGGTGGTATAAAAAACGTTCGAAGTAAATATACCGTCTAAAATGTCAAACTTTACGATAGAGCCGTCAGTTATCAGATGGTAGCACTAGGGCTGCGCAATCCCGCAATTTATAAACCATCGCATTTCATATTCGGATAACATTTGAGTTTGATCGTCAACTAAAGTTGGTAGCTTGTAGCCATGGTCACCAAGTGAAGGGGTGCTCACGAAACCATCAACAGGAGTATTCAAATGAATGAGCGAGATTACTGCATCTCCTAATCATGAAGGCTAATCTGGATATCCAAAAAGAGATCAAAATCTAAACAACTATACTTAATTAGAATTAAAAAATTATGTTTATTGTTTGAAGAAAATAAGGGATCTGAACCCGGTCCCTGTGGAACGCGGCGATTAGTTCTGATAGTTGGAGTTATTTCATAATTATATTTCACATATTGAGCTCTATGGCAACTGGCATATAGTTGGAATACAATTTTTGCTTGTATACATTTTAGCCTTAAATCACTTTATCATTTTTTCAGATGACAACTGTTAAGCTGAGTACTTATCAATTTGATTACTTCAAGCGGGAAATTGTCGTATTAGATTTAAGAAGAAAGAGTTTGTGGTCTAATGAATCAAATGATTCCCAGTATTTCCACAAATTTAATAACACGGTGCCGAATAAAGACATATAGTCTAGGTTGAGAGCTTTTTCCATGAGATGTGAAACTTTGCTACAAATACATGGTTTAGCGATTTTAGGGAAAATGATTGCCAATTATTAATTTCTCTTAAAATTGTGAAAATGCTGTAAGACCAATATTATTGGAATCTAAATTATTTAATTTTTTAGGACTTAATTAGGACTTAATTGTTTTAAAAATGTGCAAAAAAATCAAACTCTCTACCAAATTGATCCAGGCAAACAGTTATTTTTAAAAATCGAAACAACCACTAAATAAACTCTTATTTTCCGAAGCCCCAAAAGAGCGGCATGAAAAATTGATTTTTAGTTTTAAACAGAAAAACAGAAATTCATTTCTGCAAGCATGTTAGCCATGTTTTAATTAAATTGTTGAACACTCTTAGATGCAGACGATTGTTGACTGACTTTCTTTCAAGTTAAATCTAAACAATAAATGGATTTGGGCTTAAAATTACTGAATGCGGATCTTCAGAAAATTATCACGTCACAACACTTCATATCAACGGGGAATCTCACCGATCGGGGAATCTCAAAACATTTCTTCAAGGTAAGCTCTGTTTTCACAGTTACGCAAACTATATCTTAAATAATTAAGATTGAATTGATTCACCTGTAATTTATAATATTTAAAGACTGCGCGGTATCGGAAATTCCAATCAGATTATATGACCAGCAAGACAAATTTACTAATTACTGCGACTTCCAGTTCAAAATGTCGTTTGGCGGTAATAATTTAAATCTAACTAATACGGAAACTTACGATAATAATTCTTATTGTTTAGCTACAGTAAATTTATAGCCAAGACATAAATAACAACCATAAGCCTTTAAAGTCAAAATTCTATTTCAACATACAAAGGTAGGAAAAAAACTATCTTTAAAATGTCATACCGCAAATAAAGTGGTATATGTAAGGTAAATATATTGGAGTTTGTCAACAAAATTATTTAATTTAAAAAAATAGTATTCTTAATCAAATTACTGAATATACTTAGATACAAAAAACAGACGACCAACATTGTACCAAGAGACCTTGTTAAATTAAAAACCACACAAATAATTTAAAAAAAAAATTTTCTTCACTTCTTTTAAATTTTGTATAAGAAGTAAACCAACAAAAGTTTGTTTTCTTGATTTTTGTGAAATTCTTCATTCTTTCACAGGCTTGTGATAATTAGGTAATCAAAAAGCAAATTAAATCAAATTTCAACAAAATTTTAACATAATTCATGTTAAATTAAATAAAAAAATTATGTAATTGCATATTTGAAATGATTAAGTTTTTAGATAAGCGGACGTAATATTATGTCTTATTATCCTGTTTCTGGTTTCCCTACCTACCACTTTATAACATCTGATTCACCAAAATTTACATCCTATATACTCGCATTATACGCTGATATTCAAATTTCTAATTAATTTGATGATTTATGGTGAACCACAGCACATAATTAAAAAATTTTACATAATAAACAATTAACGGAAACAAATAAATATTTAGTTTATTTCATCATCCAGTTCAAATACATACTTACTCGTAACACAAAGCTACTTTAGGCTAAGAAATAATCACATAAAAGAAAACGAGTTGGACAAATTTGACCGCCAACAACTCCAATTTTTTGTCATCTTTTTGTTTTAGTTTCGTAAAACCCGGATCATTAAATACATCAATGATTGCTTGTTGCAGTTTAAAAACAAGATCGTTTTTTTTTTGGTTATTTGTGTACTACTTTGCTGCGCAGCGTTAGCATTTTTTTGGCAAATCACGGTCCTAACGACGAAGCTTTAAGTTCAAGGCCTCCGTTTGGCTTTATCTCAAAGGAATGATAAAAGAAATTATATTTTCGATTAGGGTAATTTAATTTGGATAACGGCGGTGTCTTCTTTTTAAGTGTTGTATGGCCATTTCCGATTACAGCGCTAAAGTCTAGCTTAACATAAAGTGGATTTTCTTGATACTGTTTAGAAAAATAATTCAAATAATTTTTACATCGTTTAAAATTTTACTTTTGTACAAAAAAAAATTAGAATTTTTTTGTGGTTTAATAGTTCTCGAAATTTTACCATTATTGGATAAATACTTGAATTGTTTAGATTCCAACAGAAGCACCACTTACAGAAATGATGTTCATGAGTGGACAAAATAAAGCAGAATTCGATTATAGATTGTAAATTCATTCTTTGTGCTCTGTGTTCAAGACATAGAGTTTTTAGGCAAACAATTTGATAAAAATGTGGAAAAATTATATATTTTACAGTACGCTATTGATATCTATTGTGTGTGATTTTGTCAAAGTTCTTGGTATAGCGTACTTTCGTTTAACTCTAGAAACAAATAATTTTTCACGAAGCCAAGGATTATTACTTCAGTTTTTCTTTACATCATTCGGTTCCATCTTGTTACTTTTGTTTTATGTAAAAAGGAGATTATCAATTATTTTGAGAGACCCTTTCAATACACCTTTTTTAAATGTTTCACACACCCACCCCATGCTCAATTGCTCACTCAATTACTGTATACCATCTGCAAATTTTCAGATCCATGGCAACTTGTACACTGTTATGAAATATCAGTCGGCGCTGAGTTCTGCACTCGAAGAAGATCATAGTTATGTTTATTAAAATCAGTGATCGTAATCAATGAGGAAAATTTGCTTTTGCGTCCTGCCTTTTGTGGGATTCAAATCCGGTACCTTCCCGTCCAAGTGCCGAAGTTATAACCTTTGCACCATTTGTGCGGTGTTTGCAAACATTACCGTCATCTGCTCTCCACCGATATTCGAATGCTCCACATGGTCTACGTCATCATTTCGTTTGTCGATTAGTCCACTTTTTTCTCGATGTTTCTGTTGATATCGTGACTCTCCTTCATCAAACGTTACTGTGCTTGTTTCGGTTCATAAAACTGTTGATTTTCTTGATCAAGCTGTTGATTAGTTTGTAATATCAAGATGTTCCTTTTCGAAATTTGATTTCAAACAGCCATTAATTGCGAATTCTTAAAAGTTCTGGATGGATCGGGAACTGTTTCTGTACCATTTCATGTTTATCGTCTTCAAACTTGTAATTATCTGGGTCTAACCCTTGGTTACCCATAGTCCCACGAAACACAATTGCAATTTATTTCTGTTATTAACCGTCGGAAAACTACGCTAATTTAATTAAAATTTTAATTCCTCTGTCATAAATTATTAATAATTTACTGTGTCAAACTCGGTTGGTATCACTGGATTACAAACACCACTATAAGTTTGATGGTTTCAACAACAATTATTGTTTACTTTATTATTAGAAAGCAAATATCTTTTTGGTATCGATATTTAAATCCTCAAATAATGTATTCAAACTGGTTTATTTCTTTAATAAACTGCAAATTTATAAGAATATAATTTACTTTGCTTAATGCTTTATTACTTAATTGCTTTATGATCACTAATCTTGGATGCATTAATTATTAACTGATTCAAGTTATATCGTCATTGCGGCGCAGAAACAAAAAACTTATCGTTTAAAGTAATTTTTCGATCGGTCAAAATCAAAAATTTAAACATTTTTAAACTAAATTTTTCATTTTCTACTTCATTTCAAGACCTTGATCTTGATAATCTTGTTTTAATCAATAGAATTACGTTTCTGAAAACCCTAATGCAAAATTTTTTTGCGATTTAGTGGTGAAGCATTTTGAAAATTGATTTTTACGTTTCAACAAAATTCGATCAATTTTGAACCCTTACCATAGTTGTCTATACTGTCTGTACTGTGAACCAGCCAGCCTTTAGAATATTATTTTCCTTCATGATGGCATTCTACTGGTGAAAAACTAAAAATTGACCACAAAAAATACCAATTGATCACGCAACTCAAGTCTTCTTGCTATTTTTCCACCTTATCGACTCAGTGCATTGGAATTTGTTGACGTGATTCTGTTTATATTCACATCTTTAAATTGGTTTAAAATAGTTTTTGAAGATTGAGACATAAGTTATTATCGTCTGAATTCAACAAAATATCTGACTTACCAATAAAAATCTTTTATTTAATAGCTTTGAATTTGTATAGCGAATGGTTGGTCCAACATAATTTTTGTTAAATAATATTATCGGAAGACACTAACAGAATGCAGCACATAAGCGTTCTACAAAATAAGTAGAAGCGGATCAAGTGTATTATTTTTACTTTCTTTTACGTAGTTCATGACAATTTTTGATTTCGAATTTTTTGCAGATTACCATTTTTTATAAGTCAGAAAATGTGATTTTCAAAACGTTATGTGTGTGTTTCTGTGTGGTACTGTGCATTATAAATGTCTACAACCAGAGGGATTGATCGATCAGAGTGAAATTTCAAATTTAAGCGTTTTCCATAAATTGGGAGGTCCCAGTAGTCCGAAGTATCTGTGTTTGGGTTCGAATAAGGTGACGAGCGTGATACGGATGCCGGGACATGATAAGTCCAGTAGACTATCGAATATTGTTAGTCGCATATTAAGGGGAGGGAAAGGTTGATTTTTGCCTGCGACAGTTGCACACCAATTTGGTAGTACCAGACGGTAAGTTGATCCTTTACAAATTTTCGCTTGATCTCGGGATGTGTGCTGAAATCATTTTCTGCAATTCGTCGTGGCGTTGTTGCTGTATAAGTAATTCCATCATGTCGAAAGCGAAGACACTGAATTCTGTGAGTCGTGTTTCATCAGAATGAGACAAACATTCTCTCACCACGTTGTACTTACCTTTGATGTGATGAATGTCGGTAGTGAGACGCTTGATGTATGTCGGTTTCGTCCACTTCGAGCCAACTATTTATTTTGTCGGCATATACGAGAATAAGACGCGTTTCAGTTTTATTTTCGCTACATAATATTTGTGATCATCCTGTTGGTTATAAATATTCCCTGTTGCTTCAATATCCACGAACCACATTTTATCGATAATTTTAGATCCTACCGGGTTAATAATAATACGATTTGAATTTATCGACCTTGATTTATTCGATTTTGCTATGAACACCCCACGGTTGGAACTCGTTTCAGAGCAACAAAGATTTTAAGTGACACTGGTCCTGCCTTGAAAGTCGTATTCGATATTCATCACTGTGACCGATTCCCTATAAATCATTGTATCTAATTCCCAAGGTTTCACGATATTCTGATTTCGGTGATGTGTCGGATAAATCTGGCCTAGATAACATCCGTTGCTTCTGGCTGACTTGCAACACAGTAAGACATCGCTCAATATCGACTGTTTCCCGCTATGTTTGCTCTCGCTTTGCAGGCCACACGTAGCACGTAACCTTAAATGGGCTACGAATCAATTCTCGGGTAACTCGTTTAGTACGGTAAATTAAAATTTTAGTACAGTTTACTTAACAAACCGTACCAATCCACTAGTAAATAAAATTAAGTAATTACAGCTTCAAGGCCTAAAATGGTTCATTGGATTATACAAAATCTGGTTCGTAGGTACATAAACTAATGTCAAAATTTGCTGTAAACAATAATCATTTAATGAAGTGTAGAGAACATTATTTTATTAAATGAAGACGATACCCAATAAAATTAAATATATTTGGTGTTATTTTTGTGTAGCGGTTGTCGCTGCGTTTACCACTTTTTTGTTTTATGTGAAAAATTTACGAAAACTATTCGGATATTCATTTTGTTTATGAAATTTAATATTCTCAAAACAATTGATTGATGCCAATATGTGTATTTTTTATTAATGAAAAAAATTAAAATTAAATTTATTGTAATGGAATAATTCCATTACAAAGAAGTTTCTATTTCAAAACAAAATTGGATATTGCATTGTTCATATAAAAAATCATTTAGAAAGATAACCGCCATATTTTTGAGTTATTTTATGTGTCTTTGCTTTACCCAACTTTTTAGTACGGTAATTGAGTTTACCGCATACACTGCTAAAAATTGAATTTACCCAAGATTTAAATTAGATTTGGTCCGCAACCATGGTATTTTAATATATACACGCAAAGTTATACTAAACTCACGATTTTAATATAAAACTATATATTTTATTAAACTTTGGTCGCTATTCCACTTCCGAAATGTAGTAAAACCTCTTGTTTCCGAAATAAAACAACTTAATATTTATGATTTTAAGACTACAGAGATTACAACCAACTTGTATTTATTAAAGTTTATGACCAACTCTCTATTTCAGTCTCACAAAACAGTGCCCACATGTTCTAACCATCACATTTTTCGTTTCGATGCGTTTCCGATAGAATAACGGTATTTTAAAACTAAAAATATTTTTTTGTATAAATATTACTTCTAAAATACCGTTATTCTATCGAAACGAAAAATGTGATAGTTACAAAATGTCGGCACTGATATATAAAGAAAAATACAGATACGAGTACACTGTCATGCATTTATGTACTAAACATATTCGTAAGACAATGCCATCTGATACACCAAAATGTAACTAATACTTGAGATATTTGAATTTAAAATTGAATTTACGTTAATTTTTTCTTATTACTATATTAGGTAATTTTAAATTTCATTATCTTAATGTGGGACGGTTTTTTATTCAAATGATTTATATTACCTGTATAATTTTATTTTTAATTCATGAGGCAATTAACTGTAAAACTTGTTTACATTTATAATGTTCGTTAGAATTTTTATAGAAATTGTTCCGTTTGATAAAAGTTATTAGAAACTAGACGTCCGTCTTGTTTGATATTTTTCTTTTATCGGATACAGAGTAAAATTTATACATGTTGGTTACATTTTCAATGTAACGATGTGCGTATCATGTTTTGCTACATGATGCTTGATTTCATCCGCGACAAGCTCGATCTTTAGATCTCGATGAAGGTTGTCGTTTCGAATGTACCATGGTGCATTAACAATGCATCGCAGGATTTTATTTTGAACTGTTTGTATGATTTTGATATTTGTTTTCTTGGCACAACCCCAGAGTTGGCTACCATATGTCCATACAGGTTTCAGGATTTTTTTGTACAACAGCAGTTTGTTATGGATCGCTAGTTCAGATTGTCTCCCTAAGAGCCATTGCATTTTTCTAAATTTTATGTTTAGTTCTTCTCTCTTTTTTTATGTGTTCCTTCCATCTAAGTTTAGCATCTAAAGTCATGCCGAGGTATTTAGCAGTGTTTGCATGTGGTACTACTATCGAGTTTATCTTTATTGGTATATGATTAACTTTTAGATTTGTAAAGTTCACTTGGATTGATTTTGCTTCATTTAATTTAATTCGCCATTTCTTTGTCCAATTACATATCAGGTTAGTAGCCTTCTGTAATTTACAAGTGGTGTCATTGATGTTCTTTGCTTCTGTAATTGGTTTATCTCTATTATATAGGAGATAAAGGATTGGCTCAAGGACACTCCCTTGTGGTACTCCGGTTGTTATCCTTTTTAGTTGGGAGTATTCATTCTCATACTTTACTCGGAAGTGCCTCTCTGCTATGTATGATTTTAGAATTTTAAAAAATTGTTCTGGAAGATCTCGATGAAGTTTGAATTCTAACCCCTGGTGCCACACTTTGTCGAATGCCTGTGCTACATTAAGGAATATAGTTGAGCATATTTGTTTGCTTTCTAGTGATTTCTCGAGTACATCTGTAATTCGATGTACTTGTTCTATGATAGAATGTTTTTCCCTAAATCCAAACTAATGGGGGGGGGGGGGGGGGGGGGGGTATAAGATTCCTTTGTTCGATAATTTGTTCTAGTCTTTAAAAAAGAAGAACCTTTTCAAATAGTTTCGATAATGTCGGTAGCAGAGAAATTGGCCTGTATGAAGCTTTATCATTCGGAGGTTTGTTCGGCTTAAGTATCATAATTACTGCTGCAACTTTCCATTGTCTAACATATCTTAGTCGAAATACTGCATTAGTTATATGCACTACTTTCCTCAACGCTTTCTCCGGTAACACTTTTATTATCTGACCCGTTATAATATCATATCCTGGAGCCTGATTTCCCATTTTAGTTCTTTCAGTGTTACAGGTGTAATTTTCATTTCATCCTGTTTATTTATCGGGATGATATTTTCCTCTTCCGTTTGTTTGGAGTAAGGTTGGAATGTCTCTTCAAGGTGATTTGCAAACAAATCTGCTTTCTGTTTAGCATTTCGAGCCCAATTTTTTTTATTTTTAAGTGGATGAACCTGAAGTTTGGGTTTTATAAAATTCTTTGTTGTTTTCCATAATCAATAATCAGTATCTTTTTGCCCAGTTAGAGTGCTGAGGTATTTATTAACTGACTGATTTTTAATGTCTTTTATTAGATATTTTAATTTGTTGCACAAATGGTTAAATATCCATTTATATTCCAGGTTTCGATGTTTTTGCCATTTCTTCCGTGCTTTTCTTTTATTTTTAAGAAGTTCTCTCACTTCCTCTGGATAGCTAGCATTGCGTTTCATTGCCTTACTATTATTAGGAGTGCTTTCCCACGCAGCACTTTGGATATTATGGATCAGCTTATCTAGTTCGTCTTCTATTTGGGTTGGTCCCTGTATTGGGTTCTATAAGTATCATAATAACTGGTGAATGATCTGACGACAGACATTCACTGTTCTCTACATGGATATAATTTTCTGAAATCCCTCTTGTAATAAAGAAGTCTATAAGATCTGGAGTCTTACTGATATCCGTAGGCCAATAGGTTGGTGTACCGCCTGAGTGAAACTCGCATTTCAGTTGTTTGCCTGCTGCGAACAGTTCTTTTCCTTTAGCAGTCGTTAACCGTCATGCCCAATAGATATTTTCTGCATTATAGTCACCTCAAAAATCCTTCCTAGTGTTTTGAGAAGATTAGTATAATCCACTTGTTTGAGATTGTATCTTGGAGGGCAGTATATTGCTGAGATAATATACAAGTTTTATTATTGTTTAATTGTATTTTGATTGTTGTGACTTGATCCTCCTCTATCTTTGCTCTCTGGATGTATTGCATGGTAGCAATTATATCCTTTTATTTTACAGAATGAAGTTTTGGTGAAATGGATTTCTGTTTAAAAATATATCTAGTTCTTGAATGTGATGCAATAGCCCATTTGCATTCCAGGTTAGAATTCGTATTGTTTTATTCATTTCTCTTGTTTATAATTCGATTTTATATAATTTATATTTTGATACACTCGATCAAGGTTTTCTTCTACTCTTTTATTGCAACTAGTTTGTGATTCCATTTCTTCTAGTGTATTCTGCAGACTCATTTCCTGTGAGATAAGTCTTTTGTTGAGGTTCTCTAGATTTCGCAGTATGTCCTGTAAAACGAGATCCACTTTTGACTGTTTCTGCTCTGTTTGCTGAACTATTTGTGCATAAGAAACGTTTTCATTTACTCGCCCTCTTTGTATGTTGAGATTAGAAGTTGACGATTTAGGCTTGGTGGTTTTTTATAGGTTGCACAAGTCTTGATGTATGTGGGTTGCGTAATTTATCTCTCTCTCTGCAGTTCTACTGCTACTTCACATCCTCTGTAGTTGGAGTCCTCTTCTCATGATTTCAACATTTCCTTCCCTATTTTCTCGTCTCTCTTTTCTGATGATGTTGACTGCATCGATTATTTTCAGGCCTTTGTTTTGCAGGTCCTCAATAATTTCATCTTTTGAACAAGTTGGATGGACCTACCTCTTGCCATTACTTTAATTGATCGATCATTTTTATCCTCGTAGGTATACCACTGGTGACAAACAGAATTTAATTTGCTAGCTAGAGCTTTATAATCTTCAGGCTCTGTTGTGTTTATTTTCCAAATATTATTACTGAGCGATAATACTTTTTAGCCATTTCGTACTACTTCTTTCATCAGTTTCTGAATACTACCGTGATTTGTTATTCCTAGGATATTTATTGATCGGGCCAGATATCGACCTGTTTCTTCTTTTATGGCTCATGCACTTTTGGTGCAGTAATTGCATTGGCAGTTTTAATGTGGGTTTGAATTGGCTCAACTTCTGGTGATGGATGATTCAGCTTTCCTCTTGCTTGGGTTGGTTTCTTTTCTTGGTTTGTTAATTGCTCTTTTGGATTTCTGTTCTGTAGTATCCAATTGGTTTCCCTTTCAAGCTCATCTTCATCAATTGGTTTCCTTTTCAAGCTCATAAGGTTTTCTTTCTTTAACACAGAAACTTCATTGTTCAGCTGCACTATTAATTTCTCCATTTGTTCAAATTTATTTATTAACTCCGCGTTGTTTATTATGACGGTTCGTGCACTGGGCGTGGCATCAGAAGTTAGCTCGAAATTTTTATGCTTGCAGAAGAGGTATTTTCCTTCTCAGTGTTACGTTCACACAGTGAGGTGCTCTCTGGCGGTGGAGTTGATGGTGGTGTTCTATGAAGTGCCGTACTTCATACCAAACGGCCATTCATTTGTCGCTTGTTCCGTGCTTCCAGTAGTACTAGGAACATTATCAGTCTGGTTGCTTACCGACAATTTCCTTTGTAATGTCGCGTTCCTCCCTCCAGAATCCGTGGAGCAGCCCGATAAATCGGGCTACTGCTATACTGTTTCTCTACCACGTAAGGATTGGATACCACAACCGTTCGATCTACAGTACATTGCCCAGGATGCGCCACGAGGAGGCTGTCAACTAGCGTCCCTAGGTTTGTAATTGAGGTTATATTTATGTCAAAAATAAACAAATTTTAAAATAATAAATATTTGGGAATTTTATATTTTACCTTTAATTATTGTATACACATTATTACGGTATTATTACGATAATTGGCTAATTTATTAAAGTGTTAAACTCAAAAATGATGTTTCATTTAGTAAAAAGCCATGCCAAAGTTTGTTTTGACGTTAATATCAAAATTATTAAGTAAAACCATTTCAGAAGATTTTCCATGCATGTTTAATATGACGGCAAGTGAGTTAATATACTCGTATGTTTTAAACAAGTATCAGTTTTCGGGGACGGGTGTTAGTGCAGATAATAATTTCATGTAACAAAACAAAGGAACTTGATAATTGTGAACTGAATTGAACTTGTTCGAGATAAAAATATTATAGTGCTATCTGCAAAAATAGTTTTCACGAACTATTTATAGGAGCCGATTCCAGGATCTAAAATGTTGTGAAGTTATTGTTTTCTACCGGACAAGTGGTGCAGTGGTTAAAGCTTCGGCACTTGGACCGGGAGGTGCTGGGTTCGAATCCCATCAGAGGCTAGATGCAAATCGAATTTTCATCATCGATTACGATCGGTGATGCTAATAAATACAACTAAGACCCTCTGATGGAGTGTAGAATTCCGTGTTACGCGCCGACCCACCTTCCATGTCAATGTACAGGTTGACATGGAGCTTGCAATGTGCAGGTGGTATACTGTAGTTGTGTGAGTAGGTGAAGTAGGTGGGTTAATGATGTGGAGTGAATGAGTGGTATCACAATGGGCCTAAAAATTGGCCTAAGTGTGCAGTAAGCAACCACTGAAACCTAACCTATTGTTTTCAATACATACTCAAATAAGAAGCAGGAATATAAAACCTCATAACAGCTATTTTATGTCGGCTCCATTAGTCAATTAGAATATCCATATCGAAAACTCAAAATATTTAATTTTTCATCAATGTAATAAACTTCTATGCACTAAAAAAGTTCTCATTACTTTAACGTTATAAAGGAAGGGCAGTATAACATCGAGATGTTCATGATAAAATTTGTTATTATGGATCAAAATAAAACTTATGGTGTGATTATGATACGAACGATTACTTCTAATTATGGTGGTTGATCATTGATCTGTAATATTCTATAATTAGAACAATCTTTGTTTTATTAAACCAGAACATGTAATATTTGGAACACGAACGTTGATTTTGGTTAAGGCTTTGACTTTACCAACTATTCTCATTGGGAATTTGCATTGGTTCTGCATTGGCTCCGCGAAAGATATGCTAGAGTACCAGAAATTGGCGTATTGATGATTCTTTCTAACTTTGACTGAATAATCACTAAGTCAGTTGGTTTCCCATACTTTGCCACTAATTGTCCAACAATTTGCTCACTGGGCTTTGATTCACAAAAATTATCGCTAGTTGTCTTGGTCAGAATTGGTATATCAAAGGGCTTTATGTTAAACAATTTAACAAGTATATGCAAAATGGAACAAACGTAATACGGGTAGTTATTTTAACCCATTGTAAGATTGAATACATTTTCGTTCTAACATTCTTTTAAAATAGGCGGGTTTTTCCATATATCAAAATTAATTGTACAGAATTCTCTATATTTTTAAATAATTCAAACCCGAAAACGCGTTTATTTAAAAATTATTAACCTTTAGAAAAATTTATTTCGTCGCTTCTAGTATATTTAAGCAATTATATGATTTAACTTCCTATATTTCTGAAAAAATCACTTAAGGTCAAATGAAGAAAAAAATTCATAAAATATTTAAGATCACTTGACGCAAGTAGTTAAATTACTAACTATTTGTGCATAAATTATTTTGTGGTATATGGCTTGCTAATTTGCTAACTAAATATTAAACTGTTTTACAGTTACACGTCTAAAAAGAGATCACCCAACGGACAAGACTTTTTTATAAATTGACAGCGATGTAGGCATATATCAAAATTTTCGTGCACTAGGCTTTTAAAAATAAATTGTAGGTCGGTAATTTAAAATTTCGTTTGTGTTAATTAACGATTAGTAATTCTTGAGAGAGAACCCGTTATTAAAAGGAGGCTCGGCTCGTCTATATCTTTATAAATGTTGGTTAAGCTTTACAACCTAGATTCCATTTCAACTGTTGCATAACATTTTTCGCAGAAGCATTTATAAAACACAACGGTAAAATTAGAAATCCATACCTGAGAAAGCCTAATTGTAGTTCAAGGAAATAATTTAATGGAATTTGTAAATAGAGATTTCGCAAGCACGTATTGACGATGAATTAGGAAATACGTTTTACAAATATTTTATACAAATTTCGAAATCAATATTTTACTACTTGAAATATTCGCATTACAAAAATTTAAAAAATGTGTTTAGTCTTCGTTTACTTATCCTGGTTGGTTAAATATTGTACTCGTATTCACAAATTTTTGTTTGATAACCGTAGATTGGCCTCCAATTTTATACATACCATATTGAATTACCTAACGACAATAAATGTTTTAGTGGCTGATGTACATTGTAGATAACAACGTACCGAGAATATGTAGTGTATTATACTGAAGTTCAGTTAGTAGATTAAATCTTGACGCTCTTTGGCATCGCAGTTGAACTTTCTATTGCCTTTTTGTATCAGTTTTGATTTTATAGATTATCGCTTAATTCAGATAGTCTACCGCTACCAAACATAAAATGCTAAAACCCCACACGTAAATTATTCCAATGACTTAATATTCCGAAAATGTCTTCATTACATGTATTTCCAAAGTAAACAAATATTTTAAAACCAATACAACAATATAAGATAAATATTATAGCATTGATGTCCACGAACTTGTTAAATTAACAATAACATAGAAGATTTATCGTTTCGGTTAGGTTACATATTATACGAGTATACTAATCGAAAAGAAATAAATAAAAACTAATAAACTACTTCTGCGTGCATATAATACGTACTCGTACACATCTACATTCTACATATTGTCATCATCAGCCAACAAAAAATATAAAAATTAATTTTTATGTTAATACTAAATTCAAGTTCCGCTAAATAAAATTATTGACCAAAGTCTTACTAACATTGGCTAGCCTGCCTGCTTAATATAATGTGTGAGTGCCTATGTAGAAGACGAATGCGCACAACAACAAAAATTAAGAGAGTTGATTTATTTAATCGATAAAATTTTTAATTTGACGTAAGGTTATAACAGCTATTAGATATTTTACTCATCATATCCATTTTATTCTCGCGTACGTAACTTTACATATAAGCAGAATTTCGATAGGTGGTGTATATTAATTTGTTAGATACGATATATGTTAAATTTGAATATCGTTTTCAAGACCGAATTAATATTGTCGATATAATTATAATCGTTAAGGTAACAAATTGAAAACGGATATATTAACGCAATAAATCATTTCGATTATCGCATCTTAATTTCGGATGCTGTTTAAATTAGAGCTAGCTCTCGTTATATTTAATTTTTTGTCTGTTTGATTCAAATTTAAGCACCCCCACTTTTAATCTGTTCGAGGACACTACAACGGTTGCATAATAACCACACACATATTTAAGATGAAATAAAATCATCTCTTGTGGATATTATATCATTCCATATATTTTACACCTCAGTACGGTAAACCAATGCTACTCTACCAGTTAAAAAAGGAAGGTCGCAAGCCTTATGAAGATTTCGCAGAGATATATTGTAATTCAAAATATTGTATTTTATAAACATAAATAAAAAAAAAATTATAGCATGCAAAATTAAATTTAAGACTTCTTACAAAACACTTAAAATATTTAATATTTTAACTAATATTCATTAAACGTTAATATTCTCTAAAGTGCAAGGCAAAAATGGATTACCCAACAGATAATTAATAAGTTCGATGTTCCTTTTAGGAGAACTAATATAAAATCCTATTTGTTTGCTATTAGTTAAATCCACGTCATGGTCAACAAAGTTTTTAACATTTAGTTAATGCTTTCTATGAGTAATCTCATAAATATCACATTTTAAATCTTTTGTTTTTTAATTTTGGAAAAGATGACCTCTATTATAAACTCAAAATGTACTTTACAATAAATATAATTCTACTTCATTACTTACAAAACACATAGAAATTATTTTAATATCTTAAAGAGTTTGTCATACATAATTCGTTTAAATCAAGTTTTTCTTTTCGGCAACCTATTTCGAAAACGAAAACTGTATAAAGGACTAATATTCTCCACAGGCACAAACTAGCTAATTGCGAATTCGAAATTACTTAGTTATTTTTTTCCGTCTGTCAGATCACGATTTTGGCAAACTAGTAATCCTGTTCCATAACTTGGTACTCGCAATCTAGCTGTAAAAACTTAATAACTATGAAATGCAAAAATTTTTTTCAATAAGTCAATAGTTTTCAATAAGTTTCAATAATAAAACAGTACACTGTTAGATTTTTTACAAATTTCGTTAAAATAATTTGATCGAAAGTATATTACTTCACAATTACGAAGAAAGTAAAGTATAGTAATGGTGCGAAAATTTGAATTTCGTTTTTTGATGGATATGGACATTTTAAGCCTCCTGAACATTTTGTGGCCAATTTTGGGATATTCGTCCGTCCGTCTGTTCTTTTCGGCCAGTTATGTCAATGAAATTTTTAGGTTGACTACTGAACTAACTACGTACATACATATTAATGTAGGGCCTGTTGAATGGGCTCATTCAATACTTTTGGGTGGTTGAATGAAAAGCTTTTAGTAGTATTTCCTAAAAGAAGAAGTAGTCGAAGTTCGTTTGTATATTGGTACAAAAAATGTTAAATGTTTACCACATCGTTCACCAGTTGGAAACATGTTAGTAAAATCGCAGCCAAACCCAAGAGGAAAGCCAAATTGGCAGGGTAAATATCAAGAGAATGTGTTTCATTATACCAATTACAGCTTCCTAAAAAGTTCACAAATTATGTCTACATATGACCTGGTAGAAAAGGGCGGTACCACTTAAATAAAGCAAAACAAATAACTGATTTTATGCTTATTGTGTAATTTTACGCCGCAGTTAATCTTTTTTGGCTGCAATCGAAAATTATTCTGTTTAGGGAGACTAGAAATATTCCACCAACCTTAGTTCCTTTTTAAAATTAATTCAGTGGAAATAAAGGAATATACGTGTTTTAATGATCTCTCATTGTGCGGGATATATCATTATAATGAAGGGTATACGACAATATACGACACGTTTGGATGCACCTTCAAGTATGTCACTTAGTGCTTAATTGAATGCTCGTAGTAGTTCTAAAAGAGGTAAACAATAACGGGTGATCAAATTAGTATTACATATTTTATTACGGCGATTTTTTCAGATTTCCTTCAAAATTAACGTTTGTGTTCAGTGTTGATTGACAAATCATCATGGAAAGATATACAGTTGCACAGTCTTTAGAAATTGTTAAAATTTATTACAAAAATATTTAATGGAAAAACCATCTTCAACGATGAAGTTCATTTCTGGTTAAATAGCTTTGTGAATAAGCACAATTGTCGCATTTGGAGTGAAAAAGCCACATGCTGTTCATGAAACACGTTTACACCCGCAAAATTAACAGTTTGGTAATTGGACCATATTTTATAAAAATGAAAATGGCATTGTAGTCACCGTGAATGGAGAACGCTACATATTGAAGATGATTACTAATTTTTTGTGGCATGAACTAGATTATTTTGACTTGAACGATATGTGATTTCAACAAGATGGGGCAACATGCCATACACAGTTCATGACACAATCAAATTATTGAGAGGAAAGATTAATGACCGTGTAATCTCCAAAATGATGGTCCCGATGTGAACTGGCCACCAACCCCATTGGACTGCTTTCTTTGCTCTAATAAACCATAAAAACTCAATGACCTTAAAATCAACATTATTCGTGTTATTGGTGAAATAAGTGCAGATTTATGTGAGGAAATCAGGTCAAAAATTGGTGTTCCAGAATCGAATTTTTAAAAAAATCCAGAGGTGGCCATTTAGAAGAAAACATTTTTAAATAAAAATATCATGAACCAATGTCTAAAATAAATATAAAATTATAATGATATCTTATACCATCTTATATTTCTTTCAAATTAAAAATATACAACTCTTATTTGATCACTCTGTACATACAATAATACAGCGTGGCAAATAGATCTAATATCATATTATTTATTCTAGTAAATGTTGATTGTCGAACTATATATTTGGAATTGTTGGTGAACAGAGTGCACAAATGAACCGCGAATTTCTCTCATTCGAAGAAGTACAAAGGGGATTATTATAAAGTTGTTCTAACATTTTTCAGGTTAACTTATAATCCGTGATGCTGAGAATAATAAATATTGTTAAACCATTAATATTTTAACTATAAGAATTTCATTGTTCAGTTTCAGTTAATTTATCTAACGCTTAACAGAGCTAAAATTATCGGTCAACCCGAAATTCATGTTTTAATAAGATTTGACAAGTGGCTTTTTGCGGATATAGTCGATAGTGAATGAATATTGAATTTTGTAAAACTGATGAGCTAATTTGTAGCTAATCAATTATAGCTTCCTACAAAGTGCTTGTCTTATAATGTAGCTATACAAGAACAGACAAATCTTAATAAATTTACATGTTACTGAAAGTGCCGTAAATATGTAAGTTCATCTGCGTCTTAATTTCGTTGCGATGATTCGATTAAGATTAAATCTTCAAGATAAAACACTAGATCATTACGGCTTACCAATTTTATAAAAAGAATGTGGTTAGAAACAATTTCAATGTCTTTTTGAGTTTTTGACATTCAAAATCGATATTTTTTATTTAAAGTGTTTTTTTTAAATAATAAATCACGATAGCTTAATCCGCGAGTGAATCGATTAGAATTGTAGTTAATTAAAACATAACACCTAATCATGGTGTACGAATGCCACCACGACCCACGTCAATTGTGTTAATCGCTGGCTATATATCTTACAGCACTTTGTAATTCGTATAGGTTTTGACACTTGATATCCAGCAATAATGTTTAAATATAAAAATCTTATTGATAAAATGAACTGACAAAAAAATGTTCTGACAAATGCTTTTGACCGATATTTGAACAAGTTTGAAGTTTCGCACCATATTGCACTCGAATTATTATCCTGTGAGACTTGCTTGAGTTTCAATCTTTTATTGAGCGGTTTCGAACCGTCTAAGTATCCTTTTAGTTCTGGATCTAGTTCTTGCGATTGAATTAATTTCTCGATGTCAAAACCAATGAAAGTTAAAACTGAGATGTCGTCGGGACGCGAGAGGGTGTCAGCCACTACGTTTTCTGGACCACTCACGTGACGAATATCCGTTGTGAACTGGGCAATAAATTCCAAATGACGAGTTTGTCTTGGACTTCGTTCCGTTTTGGAGTTAATTGCAGTCACTAAAGGTTTATGATCAGTATAAATTCTTACTTCACGTCCTTCGAGAAAATGCCTAAATTTCTTTATTCCAATAAAGATCGCTAATAATTCACGATCAAAGGTGGAATATTTTTGTTCTGCAGGTGAAGATTTTTTTGAAAAAAATGCTAAAGGTTGCCATTCATTTTCGTTTATTTGTTCTAACACACCACCGCATGCCGTATTGGAAGCATCAGTTCTAATGCAATATACGGTATTTTCTTTTGGATTGTCTAGTAACGTGCAGTTTGCGAGTGAATTTTTTATTGTCTCGAGAGCTATTTGGCAATCTAAACGCCAGGAGAAGATAGCTTTTTTACCTAATTTAATCAAAGAGTTCATTTGATTATAAATTGGCATTAATTGATCGGCCAAGTGAGGTAAGAATCGATGATAATAATTAACCATACCCACAATACGTTGAATTTGACGGATTGTGGTTGGATGCGGAAATTCTTTAATCGCAGTAATTCTGTCAGTTGATGGTTTAATCCCATCACTGGTAATCTCATGACTTAAGAAATTTAGATTTGCCACACCGAACTCGCATTTAGCCAAGCGTATGTTGATACCATAATCAGATAATCGCTTGAAAAGTATGCGTAAGTGTTCGACATGTTCTTCAGGTGTTTTGCTTGCAACAAGTATGTCGTCAACATAAGCAAACAGGAAGTCTAAATCTTTAGTTACTTCATCAATGAAACGTTGAAATGTTTGACCTGCGTTTCTGAGACCAAAAGTCATTCGACAGAAATCAAACATTCCAAACGGAGTTGTTATCGCGGTTTTGAATTGATCTTCTTTTGCTACTGGTATTTGGTGGTAAGCATTTCTTCGTCGCGTGTGTGTTAATTATTGGATCGGGAAATGTTGGATTGCCAAACATGATTTTTGACATCCACAAGTTCAGTTCACAGAACGAGAATATTTCAAATCAGGCCCCTAAGAAACTAAATTATGACTGCATGTGATGGAAAGAAGGAATTTTTACGACATTGTATCACTGCAGGCCATTACCATACTGTGGCTGGTACACTTGATGGTAACCAAACTGCTAGACTAGGTAGCGCAAACATATAGGCAAGAAAAATATATCTTTTTAAAGTAACTTCAACTGAATAACAGTTTGAGCCATAACGCATTTGTGGTTTTAAGCTAAGAACGTTGAATAGAGTACATTTATGTACTCTTAGTTGTATAAAAGAAAATTCTTCTAGAACTCTCAGGGACTTAGCAGCCCCTGCTAAGGCCATGCGCTTGACCACTTTTCAATAAAAATAAGTTTGTTTCACAACTATTGCGAGTATAAAGTGATCAATGTACAATCAGACTATGGATATGGAATAAAATGAAATGAAAAAATATTAAATTTGATCCGTAACATATTAAAGCATTAATTTTTTTATCGATTTATGTTTTATACAATTAAAAATTTAATTACTAAAGCTTATTACTTCTGTTATTATATCTCCCCAATTTCTGAGGTAAGGCAAATGCACAAATTAAATTTTTATTAGAAGGTAAAAACGTAAAATAGCCGTCTTGACATTTAAACTCGTGTTTAATTTAATAAAAATGAGTATATTGTTCAACGAGCGAGTCATGGGAAAAAAATTTGCAACACAAACGACAGGGATGTCGATACAATAGACATATTACCATAGGCAAATTGGGACATACAGCCTCATGAAATTTTATTTCTGTGTCTCCAGGTTGAATTTTAAATTAGCATATCTAATTATATAATTCAACTTTTAATTTAACGGTAATTTATATTTGGGGCAAAATGAGGTGGAGGTTGATGAAGATGGTGAAACTATATGGAGTATATAAATAATTAAATTATAGTGCCTTGCATCTCCAATGAAATGTTGTAGCACCCCAATTACATTTATGTTTCTCGCAAGATGTGAACCGAAATAGCTACAAAAACTAAATTAAAGAATTGTTAACGGTTTTTCATACGTTTGTACGTTAACTCGCCGAGTACTTCTATGTGAAATGACTCATGGTTCAAGATTCAAAACATTCAGAACCGTTACGTCCATTAAGATAATGAGCCACCGAATAGAAAAATTGAATTTATATTTTAGTTCCAATACCGTTATACAAACAAATTTCGCAATAATTGGTAAAGAAACAACTATAAATAACTATTGTACAAGGAGTTTAGTAAGAAAGTACCAAATTCCTAACGATAAGAAAAGTAAAAACATTTTCTAGGTTAATTTCTAAAATCATTAATTAGGACTTAGGAGTGTATTATTGAAAAAATATATACTTTTACTTAGAAATAAAATGTGTTTTTGTAAAATTTTAAAATATTTAAAATGTGTCTGTAGTTCCACAATCCGGCATAATGGGACTTTGAAAAAGTGCGAGCGATGGTTTGGTGATTACCAAAAACATGAGTAGAAGCTTATGTTTCTTCATGAAATTTCAAAAAATGTGGAAACAAAGCGTCCAAATGTTTCATCTCAACTATTAAAAATATATTAAAGAGTGTATCTGTTACGGTTAAAGTCCGAAAGTGGTAAATGTTCGAAAAGTTTATTTTTTAAATTCGATTAAAAAACGGTTGTCGGATAGTTACGAAATGTTTGTTGTTCTTCTTCCTTACACCCCTTCCCTATACACACGTAGTTTCATTTACTCCCCATCACTGGGCTAGGCGTCATTAGGAGCACAATTAGCTCCCCAAGCCCCTGAGATTTACTAAAGCCATTCGTCGCTACTATTCCAAATTCCAATTTACAATAATACTATAAAAAACACTCTTTGGGGATGAAGGATGAACCATTTCGAGAATATAGGACTCTCATTTCATAGAATTTTCGGACATGTATCGATTTCGGGCTTTAATCATAACATATCAATTGATGTTCTTTAGATTATGTACTATTAGCATGTAATCTCGAAATTTTTGAATAATTTCTTTTAAAATAGACAAGAAAAGCAAAATACTTAAAAATCAGTAAACTAATTACAATAAATTAAATCAGTAATCTTTTGGATAATTTAGAGGTGTGCATATGTGCCCGATACCATACTGCACCTTATCCATTTACTTGGCGGTAGGTCACTTAAATGTTTGGCATGACTAAATGTAAATTAGAAACTTCCTTTATATTTATAAACTGCTTCCTTTATATTTATAAATAAGTTCTACTTAAAACTACAAACTACTGATCTTTCGATACTCACGAATCATGATAAGACAAGTGTTTTCCTAGAGAGCAGAATTTTATGGTTAATTTTTCACTAACAAAGGCAAATTGGTCCTTCTTTAACCACTCACGTACTCCTCCAAATGATGGTTGGAATGGGAAGCGTTTACCATCAATAGTAACACATTGGGATTTATTTAATAAGTAGGGGCGGATGAGATTTACAGTGGAACTAGACAATGAGAATAAGTTACTCGCATTAAAAAGCAGCCTGGTTAAAGTCCAACAGGGTCAGTGTGAGAACAGAGTTTTTGTCATTATGCCCAAGGACAATATCTCTTACGTCTATAGTAGCAGAGGTTGTTCTACGGTTTTCTGAAACCACTCTGATTTTAGTGGAGGTAGCTTATACTAACTAAGAAGGAGAGAAATTGGTATTTCATTCGCTCACATACTTTACACAACACAGGCGAAATACTGATGGGTCTAAGGACGAATACGTACCTGCGACGTGCTTTTATTTTTAGAAATAGGTCTAACTAGGGCAGCTCTCCAACATGCGAATAAGATTGAGGTTAAGAATTTAATTTATGATACGAAGAAGGTGTGAGAATAAAGGAAATACTTGATTCACAAACTTAATAGGGATGGAATCAGACGCCTATAGCATACAACTTTATAGATCAAACAGCATGACATAACTCATTACGTATGCAAATCACTGCTTTGCGCATAATTTCGAGGCTCAGATTTCCTCCTATTGTTGTTTACGAATTCATCTTGCCGAAATCCGCTAGGATTGACCTCAGTACTACCGAAAATTTAAGTATTTGTAATTACCTATCAAAGCTGTTTAGGGGCTGGACTGGTGCTAAATAACGACACACCGAAGTTTCTCTTAGCATGCTTTATGAGGATTTCCTGTGTATTAGTGAAACAGGGGTGATATGTTTCGATACTTTATCGAAGTTTATTTCTCGTTTACCTAAACTGAAATGGACAACTCTTTCATTTATAAATTATTTCGTTTCTATTGCTATCACAACCTACTAGAACAAATGCGAGCAAGGTGTCTTCCTCTAATCTCATTGAAGTATTGAAAACAAATTATTTGGTGATGGAAACGGAGTAGAAGATCATAATTTTGCAATCTAGCAACCTGGTAAATGATATAAAATGTGAAATAGTGCCACATTTTATTCTAACGAAGCGAGACATAAACTTCGATAAAGTATCGAAAATGTGATGTTATAACATGTCACTTCTGGTTTAGCAAAATTTTGAACGAATTTTATTTTTATACACATGCCGTCAAACCGCTCATACATAATAAATAGCCTCCTATTAAAAAATAATTTAAAAATAATCAGTATCCAATATAAATAATATATTTTGGTAAATGAATTATTAATTAAAATCTGTTTGAAACCAAAATAATATTTATCGCAAATATTAATTAAAAATTATAAAAAGAAAATTTAAAGACATTATAATTGTGGCTAACCCGCTTTATAAAGTGTAGTGTAGTTAAATTGGTCTTTACCTTGCTCAATATGCCAAACACCTGTAAAGGAACAACCAGTGAATTTTACCAAGGAATACGGCGCGTTAAGCGTCAAAAACTTACCACTCTCGGTGTGTTGGGCTTTCGAAGAAAAATCGACTCGAACTTCAATAAATATTTGCAATTTGACACTAACGCCAAACAAGTGCACAATTGCAAGTGCGAAACCCTGCATCAAGTTCAACGTTGATTCAAGCACAGCTACCTCTTCCACAGATGAAACGAATATCAATACCACAATAACTGATGTTCTGGATTCGAACGACTCATTAGGAGAACTCAGGAGAACATAAAACTGAAACACCAACCAAAACAAACACTAGAAGACAACACCATTCTTCAAGAAATTTTGTCCAAACAGATGAGAACAAATGACAGTGCACAATATATTGAAAAATTTGAGCTTCAATCAGAAAATAGAACATCCTCAAATCCACAAAATTTTATTCTTGTGAAACCTACATCTACAAAAGCCAAATACGATATATTAGCAAAGAAGAAGGCCTGCTTAATCGCATGTACTGTAAGGCAGGTTCAACTATTTGTGGAGTACAGACAATAGGATTCTACTTCGGAAAGCACAACAAGCCAAAGCTATACACATTAAACATATCATCGAATTAGAAAACGGTCAAAAATAAAAATAACTTACCACTTTTCGCATAAAATTAACCAAAACCACTATTTGTTCCACTTTTATCCATACTCAGTCACAACACAGTTGGTTTATTATTTTGAATGACAAATTTTTACACTCACATTGTTAATGATAAGTCACCATTAACGGATTTTCTGAATAATGTAATATACGACTTGGGATTCCAGTATTGTAAGTCCTCTAAAACTCCTTTTGTTACAAAGAAGTCAAGTCGATCTGGTATTTTATGTATAAACCAACATACTGGCCTCGGGAGCTGCATTAAATAACACTTTTCCTTTTTCTTATATACTACGGTGGATTAACTATTCCACGTAGGTCTTTGATTTGGAACGACTGGATGATGTTGACATTGGTTTTCTTTGTACAGCCACACATAGGTTTTAGAATTTGCCGGTATAGTATCAATTTATTATGTAGAGTTAGCTTAGAATTGCTTACTATGAGCCAAATCTTTCTGTTTTTAATGTTTAACTTTTCTTTTTTCTTTTGCCCACGCATGTTGCTGTGTTTGCAAGGAAATTTACTGAGAGTTCAGTTCTACTTGTATTCAGTTGACCTTTTTGTTGGTAAAGTTTACTCTGAAACATGCTGTGGTTTTCTATTCGCATGCCAAATCACAATTCTAAGGTCTGTTCATTTGATTAGTTTTGCATTGATATTAGCTCATTCGTGGCTTACAATAGCTTCTATAGGCCACTTTCTTGTTTTGTTAGGCGCCCATTTTTGTTTTCAATGCTTCGGAGTATTCTTTCGAGTAGATTTTCTTTAGTAGCATTAGTTAACTGCTGTGTTTTTTGCTGTGTTATCTCCACTCTAGAGAAGAGCGTTTTCCTTGTTAATATTTGCAGTTGTACCGCTACCTCGCACCCCTTCTTTCTTTAACTGAGATTATCAGAATCTCAAATAAATTACCAGAAGCAGAAGTTGATGATTGCCACAAAATATAATAATCTTATGCTCTTTTATCTTTTACTTTACAGTTTTTCAGAAACGACATTATAGGTGTGTGTGTCATTATGTTGTAACAGAGAATTTCGTATTTTCCATTATTAAACATTTTAACAAACATAAATTTGCTATAGGTAGTCGCATATTATTAAATTATTCAGATATTATTTTTTGTCTATTAATGTTGTGTTTTGTTTGTGCACAGAAATTTGAATTAATGATAATTAATGTTTTAAATTGTTTACAATGTAATTTATTTTTTATAATTAATTTTTTTTTAATTTCCTGGTTATTAAGTAAACGAAAATGATCACCTCACTTGTGAAACAATATAAATATTGAAATGATAAAACCAAGAAACGTTTTTCATAATACATATTTTGTCAATAAATTAAACCCAAGAAGTTACACTAAGAACATTTAAAATCAGCAATTCGAATGCATATTTCTGATTTAGATTTAGCCGCGAGCTCGATGCATGCTTTTACATTAAAGCATATAGGGTCATCGCTCGTTTGTTTTAACCAAACATTCAATCGAAAAATTTAACTATATGGGATTCATTTAAACTCTGATATCTTATTACTAAATATCTAATTATAAAAAAGTCATGGCTGTGACAAAACATCATAATGATAATATGATTATGAAGGTCTAAGAAAATATATAACATATAAAGCGTAAATTAGAGACCTTGAGATCGTTAAACTATCTAGGCGAGTTAAATTATCGATTAAAAAATATATCGGTTTAAAATGCCAAGCAAATACATGTCTTACTATACACATGTAAATCTATATACAAATGCTTGTTTACATTCCGGTACATTAGGTTATTTTGGTTATAAAGTCAAGAGAAACAATGCAGTTATAATTCAAACATCCCAAAAATTACGATTATAAATAATAAATCCGAAAATGGAGCAAACAAGACGGTTAAATGCCATGGTTAAGTTAATTAGCCAACTGAATGTTTTTCGAGTTGCTATTTATATTTACATTAGATTTAAAACCCCTACATCAAAAATAGCGTTTCGTGTGTTAAACGACAAATAACCGAATAATTTATGTGATTTAAAAATATTATATAAGCAAAGATTAACCCTTTTGTGCTCACTGGATCTCCTACAAAATTTACTTTGCATTCGACGTTAGTTCCGTTCCGTTACATAATACGTTGCCGGAAACAAACCAACCAAGAAAACATTACATTTCATGAACAATTGTCCAGTGGCTTTATTTGTTAACGTTTTATTTATTTAACCTTTCAATTACTACTCGTTATTATATTTGAATGCTAGTATTTCAAAATGGAATGTTTTTTTGTTGTGTCCAAGGTCATTATTTGGAGCATCTACGAAACAAATTCCAATCAGTTAAAATTGATTTTCTTTGGTTGCATATTGATTGTTACCAAATTATACACACGCACACACAATTCTGGAAATAACATTGCTGCCCTATACGCCTAAACTAAGTAACAAAAGTACATGTTAATGAGTGAATACCCAAAATCGAATGGATCGTTTTGTAAATTATTTAACACATTTAAATTGTATATGTAAATATAACAACCATTGGATATCAAACAAGAGCTTATAAATTATACACAATGAATTTGTTTCCGATAAACTGATGTTGGCTTTTGGTGTTGGTTTTATTTATTTTAATATAATCCAGGTGCTTTAGTTTGTCGGTCGTTTTGTGTTCACTACGTGAAAAACCTCTTTCGGAACTGGTTCAAAATGTCAAAACTACAACTTAGATAATTGTATTTATAATGATTCTAAATTTTAGGTATGCAACAATATAAGAAAGAAGATGAAACAAGACCATACGAATTTGGAACAAAACTTGATTTAATCTAATTTAGTTTATTCTAGAATAGCTGAAAATTTATGGATGTGGTGAGATGTTGATGTCGTATGCTTACGATTAGACTGTAAGTATAAACAAGTAAAGGGTCTAGTTTTAATTCTACTACTATGATCTCTGAGCATAGTTAATGCAACCACAAAAAATTGAATGCGTTAACCTACGACACTATCCTGTTGATGGAGTTTCTTCTAGAGTTATTAAGGCTTTAATCTTTTTTTTAATAAATTAATAATTACCTGGTATAAAGTCTATGTAACTGGTGGCCCATCTAATGTTTGCATTTTGTTTTGTCTCTAATTCAAAGACGAATGAATATTTTTCAAAATGGGTTGTTTATAATATGCATTGCCATTAAGTATGAAACCCAATTTCAGTCAAATGACTTCCACGGCTGGCTTTACAGTACCCCATTCTGTCAACCCAATTTTTCAGAACATTTTCGATTGTATGGGCTCCTATCTCATCAAAGGTAATTTCGATTTGATCTTTCAAGTCTTGGGTAGTCTTTGGATGGTTAGCGTAACTCTTATCCTTAACGGTTCCACACAAAAAAGGCCAACGACGCCAAATTGCAGCTGCGTGGTGGCCAATTGCCATCTCTGTTACTGCTGATTATTCGATCTCTGAAAACCGTGTGCAAAATACCGATTGTAGCGTTTGCTGTGTGACAAGTTGTGCCGTCCTGTTGAAACCAAATGTCGTGTGTGTTCTCCTCTTGAATTCTGGGTAACAAAAACTCGTTTTTCATGGTTCGGTAACGTTCCTCATTGACTGTACGGGCGGCTTCTTGCTCTTTTTCGATAAAAATGGACCAATGATGCTGCCGGTCCAAAATCCACACCGTAAACAGTCAGTCGTTGTGGATACATCGGCTTGTACATGGTTACGTGTGGATTTTTCGAAAAGGATGTGTTTTCAATTAGCGAGCCGGAAACGTAGCGAATGGTAATTTTGCTTCAGTTTCTGTACAAATTGACCTTTTCCGCCTTCATACCGAGATCTTTATGCAAAATTCTTACCACAGAACTTGAGTTCGAGTTGATGTTGATGGAGGCGCATTCTGAGCAACGGCTGCAATGTTCTCGACTGTACGCGCTGTAAATGCACGTACACATGTTAGTTTATCCAATAACAATCCAGTTTCAGGAACTCGCTTCACAAATTGCCTTGTAGGCATTTCATTTCTACTGAGATTTCCACGTAAATTTCTTACAGTTTGGGAAGAACACTCACCACTTTCAAAGTATTCCCAATTTTGTTCAAGCGTAAAGCGACCCATTTCCTAAATGTCAAACATTAAACTAATTTTCTGTCATAACACGAATGATGTAAGTGTTGCCACACTCGAAATAACCGGTATATATGTATCCTCGCCAAAACTCTTCTTGTGGTGAGATTTGTTTCCTTCTCAATAACCCTGATATTTGCCTGACAAGGCTTATTAATAAATTAAATGAGACCCGTAAAAGCAATCATCGATATATAATTTAATGTCGTGCTTACTATTAACAGCACCTGCAACTCGAAAACTCATAATGTACATATTTACTTAAATGATATTCCCAACACCAACGGAGTTTCCTGAAACCAGAGGTCTAATAGGTATAATATAAATGCCACTCTGAAAGTACTTATTAGCGGTTTTAATTCTAAACCAAAAATCTCAAACTTTAAACTAATATTATTTATTAATGTATATTTCTATAAAAATGAATATTTGAGGAAACAATTTAATAATCTTATTCTCTCAGACCAGAATCTGTATACTCATGATACAGCAATCAAAAAGCAAAAGGCAGGTATTTCTTTATGCTAATCAGCCGTCGTTATAAGAACGACAAATAACGTACAAAATATCAGTACAGTCTAGCACAACCAGCACAATGATGTATTCCACTCCCTAGGGACCAAAGCAGACTGGCTGACTGACCAGACATCTAATTACAAAAACCGAACAAATTTCATATAAAATTTCTGTTTGAAAACGAATTTTCAACACGTATTTAATACAAACCACTTGACAAAAACATAACACTTCCAATAAAAAGAAATCGTTTAGCCTTCGGTTATGGGTGTCAATTTCCTCACTCGAGTGACAACACAATCTCCTACGCCGGGTGCACTATCAATTGCAGACGAGCAACTCTCAATTTATAAAGAAAACATCCTCGTTAGAATAAAACTAAAAATTTGGGCAAAATAGATTCTGAACAAGCAATGCAGCGTGTTTCAAAGGAATCAATCAACGAATTTATTATCACAGTTATTAGAGAATACAGTGTTCTAAATATTTCTGACTGAAATCGGATAAATTGAAAGGTGTTTCCATTTCATTCTGTTTTTGCAGATACGAATACACAGATCATTCGTTGAGAACAATATTTTTATTCAAACTAAATATAAGACTTCCACCAAAAAACTCCCAAAATTTTTATTCTGCCAGCACAGATTATTAATTAGTTTATAGTGTCTTCTATCGTACAGTTTGTTGGATACTACACTATGGTTCACCGAATTTTACGTTGGACAGAAAAAATGTTCCCATTGAATAATAATCCATATATGTATTCTTATTTGTGATTTATTAAATGTTTGAGCGAAGCAAGATTGATGTAAATCAAGAATCCGTGTTACGCGAACTTGATATTATTTTCGTCTCCATACATATTTTAGTATCTAAAGATATAACGGAAGTGTTGCGCTGCACTCAAACACTAAAACACTCTTAACTTGCTTTTCTAACTGACCCTTTATTCAAATTAAATTTCGTATTTATACAATTTTCATAAAATATCGCCTTGAACTTGAATTACCTTTTGTGTAATTACAATTTTAATTTCATGCAAATTATATGATGATTAATGCATGTGATATTAATGATGATGAATTGAATATGATATTAATAAATAAATTAATAAATTCGCTGAGTAAGTTTTATGTTTTACTTTTATAATATTTAAAATTGGCATATACATTTGTATATGCCTCATACTGTTGGGCTCAACATATTCCGGGGCCACAACTGGTGTGGTTTTGCCATCTAAGCTTCATTATTCAAGTCAGCTCGGGGAAGAGCTTTAGGCTTCTGCGCCTTCAATCTGAAGTAAAAAATAGCGAAAACCAATACCAGAATTGCTATGGTCGAGTAGGAAATCGTGTAATGATGGATGTCGTGGTGATTCATTTCTGTTGGCAGTTGTTCCTTCTTCTTTATTTCCTCTAGTCCCCTTTCTAAATCCGTAGTATCCAGTGCTTGCATCAATGTGTCATTTTGGGTTGGCGTTGTTCTGTTCTTTATTCGTTGACCAAAATCCCTCACATTGGTGGCTCCATTTATTGCGTCGAACGATTTGTTGAACGACTTGCTAATGTGGTTCGATGCTTTGCCGATAGCGATGATATGAAGATGTTCGTCTCTTAGCGTGCAACCAGGGCTTATCGTCACTAAACCAGATCCATGAAAGTTGTGTGATTCAATCTTTGATCCGCATATGACATCAACTGTTGTCTCGTTGGGAATTACGAATATCCATTCGTTTGGAGCATGAAGTTTTATCCAATGGTTGGCTGGATTTATTACTCCAACATTGCATACTCCATCGAGTGTTGGTTTTCGCTGTAATATTGCTACTTCGCATTGGCTCCTGTTTGTTAATGCGTTGAAGATTGGCGATACTTCGCATAAGAATTGTGTGGGTTGGAATTTTTGGCAACGATTCACTTCTTCTGTTGTTAGAGATGCAAAATGTTCTCGATGATTGTCCACTGCTAGGTACTTTGTGGACGTGATAATATGCGATAGACTGTTGTTATGTCTAATGTCAGGAACTGGAATTATGGCTAGCAAGGTGTAGTCCTGTGCAAAGGATAGCGGAATAATAATCTCAATTATTACACTTCGTTGTGTTACCCTGCTACGCAAGTCCATGCTTTGATATATATGAAGGAGATCCTGGATGCCGTGGCCAGGGATGGTTATCGACACTGGTATGTGTTGCCGAATAAATTCTAATTGTTCTTCCAATTGAGATGGGGAGAGTATCGATGGATGCAGAATACTGTGATGTGAGTAATAAACCACATCAAGCAATCCTTGCTGCGTATCCTCGATATTCTTTAGTATTAGGGTCAATTCTATCATGGTCGTTAGCATTAACCGTACCCTTTCCTCGCGTGTTCGATATTCGTTGAGTTGTATCATCTCTAATCTTAGCCTCTGCTGATCTTTCATCAGATTGTTCAATGAAGATATTGTAAGATTGGAATTGTGCTTCACCAGTTTGATTGTATTATCTATTATTGACGTTTGGTTCTTCATTAATGCCATTAGATGCTTCTCGTTGTTGTTTATGTTTTCAAACTGGGCTTCGTATTGCTCCGCTTCGCGCTGGGTGAGAATTCCAAATATGTCCCCTAGGACGATGCCTGTTGTGTCTCCCAGACCTCGTTTTCCCCGTCGGCGTTCCTTGTTGCTCGTTAATAAGAGATGATTGCCTGCGACCAAGTTGTTAAACTGCCATTCAAGTTGTTGTAGGATTATGTTGCAGTTGACCTCGGGTAATACCTTGCAGGCTGCTGCTAACTCGGCATGTGCTTGCCTAAAAGTTTCCATTTCCTCCCAATAGCTGGTCGTATTATAATAAATTACTAAGGTCCACTTCATAGCTACCACTTCGAGCTTGCCTAGATCTTCGAAATAGATCCCTGTGGAATGGTTGAATGGAGCGACCTTGATCTGGGCTTGCGCTGACCCTAGTAGTCAGCAGATTGAGAGCATTGCTAATGCTAGATGCTTAATTTTCACCCGCCTTTGGGGTTGCTGTCTCAAGTTTTGAGCGTTGTTTGTTGATTGCCCATTATTGTTTTGCCTGATCTTTGTATCTTCTGTTGTTGTTCGAATCTGATCTCCATTTTTGTTTATTACCGACTGAATAGGCTCACTAGCCCCAGAGTGCGTGTTGAGGTGGTCTTCAGACTCGTTAGTTAAAGGTAGGCGGCAGATTTTGGTAAGATTCCTTTTTAACACGTTATTTTTATGTTTCAGCGTAACTACTCTGACTAGTCCATCTTGTCCAGGATGTAGGTCGATGACTCTGGCTAGTGGCCAATGAGTGGGAGGTAGTTGTTCATCTTTGAGGATTACTAGTTCTCCCACTTGGATATTGGGTTGTTCTTGTAACCATTTTGGCCTACGTTGTAACCGTGAGAGATAGTCCGTGCGCCACCTTTTCCAAAAGTCTTGATTGAGTTTCGTTAGTAAATTCCATCGTGTGACGGTCTTGATGCCTTCCATGTCAGGCTGAGGGCTTGCTGTGATTGCTCTTCCTATCAGAAAATGTGCCGGAGTTAAAGATTCGTCCTGATCCGGATTGTTTGACAGAGGGGCTAATGGCCTGGAATTCAAACATGCCTCTATCTGAGCTAGAAGTGTTGCAAGCTCCTCGAAAGTTAACGTGTGAGTTCCTACGATTTTTCGGAGGTGTTGTTTGGTTGACTTGACTCCGGCCTCCCATAAGCTTCCAAAGTGAGGACTTCCCGGGGGCAAAAAGTGCCAATCAGTTCCCAATTGAGCTATTGTGTTCTTGAGTTCAGCTTCCTGTTCTTTTGCCTGTCTTTGGAGTTGTTTCTCTGCTCCCACGAAGTTTGTTCCGCAGTCACTGAATATTTTCCGACAAATTCCTCTTCTTGAGATGAATCTGCGGTATGCGGCTAAGAAAGCTTCAGTTGATAAATCGCTTACCAGTTCTAGGTGAATCGCCTTTGTGGCTAGGCATATAAAGATGGCAATGTAACCTTTTGTCGTTTTACTACAGCGGCCTTTCCACAATTTTATGGTGATTGGGCCGGCATAGTCTACACCGCTGTTCGTGAATGGTGGGGCCGGTGTTACTCGTTCTTTTGGTAACATGCCCATTAACTGTGTTGATGCGCATTTCCTTGCTCTGATGCAGATTATACAGTTATGTATGGTGTTTCTAATTGTATCTTGGGCATTTATTACCCAGTACTGCGCTCTCAAGTATGATAATGTTGTTTGATTACCTCCATGTAACGTTTTTAAATGAGCTTCTTTGATGATCAACTTTGATAACTTATGGCCCTTTGGCATTATTATCGGATGTTTTTCATCAAACGGGAGATTAGAATTAGCTAATCTTCCCCCGACTCGTAGTAGATCATTTCCATCGATAAACGGGTTTAACGTTAGAATTGAACTGCCCTTTGGTAAGCCTTGGTGGGTTTGTAATTTCCTTATTTCTATTTCGAAGGCTTCCTTCTGTGCGCGCTTGATTGTTGCTCTTAGTGCAGTTTTAAGTTCTTCTGAGGTGAGCTGGGATGTATTTTTGGTTTTAGCCTTTGTGTTTGCTATAAAACGTAAACAGTATGCGACACTGCGAATGAGTCGTTGTAATGATGAGAACCGATTGAACTCAATTGCTGGTTTTTCTACTGTTGTCATAAATGTTTTTATCGATTTGCGTTCTATGCTGCTTGCTTCCTCCAGCTCCTTAGGACCAATGTTCGTTTTTGGGTAAGTTGAATTCTTCAGCCACTTTGGCCCTTCCCACCAAATCGTATGGTTTAACAGTTGGACTGGGTTTAGTCCCCGTGATGCGCAGTCTGCTGGGTTTTCGTTTGAGACCACGTGATACCATTGGCTGGGATTAGTGTTGTCTTGTATTTCTGTTATCCTGTTGGCCACGAAGGTTTTATGATGTTGTGGCTTTCCTTTTATCCAACCTAATACTGCCGTTGAGTCACTCCAGAAAAATGTTGATACGTTGTTGTTGATATCTAGAGCCTGTGTGACATTTTTAACTAGTTTTGAGAGGAGCAAGGCGGCATTTAGTTCTAATCTTGGTAGAGATATGGTTTGGTTTAACGGAGCAACTTTTGTTTTGGCTGAAATTATCGATATTTCATTGTTTATCTTGCTGTACACTACGGCAGCATATGCTTGATTAGACGCATCACAGAATCCATGTAGCTCAATTTTAGCATTGTTTGTGTAGTTTATCCAACGATGAATCCTGATCTTCTCTAACTGTGGTAGTTCTAATTTGTAATTTAGCCATCTGCTCTCGAATTTTGAATGGAGTTGGTCGTCCGATCCTACACCAGAGGCCCATAAATCCTGAAGTAGGATTTTCGCTTGGATCACTACTGGTGCTAACCATCCTAGTGGGTCGAAGAGCCTAGATGCTTCTGATAGAATTGTTCTTTTAGATACCGTTAGTTTTGTATTTGGCACGGATACCTTGAACTGAAATGTATCCGTTGTGGAATTCCAGAGTAGTCCAAGTGTTTTGACTGTGTTATCAAATTCTATCTTGTGTAGACCGGTTTCCCTCAGGTTTTCTGGAAGCCCTTCTAAGATTGCCTTTTCATTGCTGTTCCATTTTCTGAGATTAAATCCTCCACTGGCAAGGAGGTCTGATAGTTCTGTCTGTGCTATTTTGGCCTCTGTTATAGTATTGGCTCCTGATAAGAGGTCATCTACATAGAAATCAGTTTGAACTATTTTTGAAGCAATTGGATATCTTGACGCTTCGTCTGCAGCTAATTGTTGTAATGTTTTTGTAGCCAAATAGGTTGCCGATGCCGTACCATATGTGACAGTTTTTAATCTAAAACTTCTCATTGGGTTATTTGGATCTGATCGCCAAAGGATTCGTTGGAAATCTTGATCTTCCCTGGCTACGTTGATTTGTCTGAACATTTTTTCAATGTCCGATGCGATCACGTAACGATGCTTTTTCCATCTCATCAGTATTGTTGTTAGAGTGTTTTGTACAGTTGGACCGACGTACATCATGTCGTTGAGGGATATGCCCGTTGTTGTCTTGCACGAAGCATCAAAAACTACCCTTAACTTAGTTGTTGTGCTGTCTTCCTTTATTACTGAATGGTGTGGCATGTAGTAAACACGAGAAACATCTGCTACAGGATTATCTTTGACCATTTCCATGTGGTTAAGCTGAATATATTCATTCATGAACTTGTGATATTGAACCTTGAAATCTTCGTCTCTTATGAACCTTTTTTCCATTTGAACCAATCTGGCTGCTGCTCTGGCCTTGGAATCTCCCATTGTTACCGATCTTAGTTTGTCGTTGTTTAGCGGTATCCGAACCTCATATCGTCCATTTATTAATCTCTTATGGGTTTGTTCGTAGTGTTTTTCACATTGTTCTTCTTCAGTGGTTCGGTGTCTTTCCGGGTGTAGTTCTTCGGCTTCCCAAAAACGTTTTAGCTGTTTATCTATGTCCGCTAACGTAACGTGACTTTTTAGCCTAGAGATTGAGACCTTGGTGTTCTGGGTTAGGCGCCCAGATATTATCCATCCTAACTCTGATTTTTGAGCTACACACTTATGTTGCGGATCTTTCTTTATTCCGTCTAACAATATTTCTCCGTAGATGTCTGCGCCTATTAAGAGATCAATAGGTCCGGGAGTGTCGAAGGTAGGATCGGCTAATATTACTTCCTTTTGTAGTTTGCTGTCTAAACCAAGTATGTTTTTATCTGGAAGAGGTTTCGTGATTGTTTTTAATACTAGAGCGTTAGCCTGAATTTTGAAGATTGATGGAAATCTTGGATTGATGTTTATTGATATCTGCTGATGCGATTGTCCTTTTGTTGATGAAATTCCAGAGACCTCAGCGAGAACTTTTGTTCTTGGCAGCCCGAGTTGTTGTGCTGCTTCTTCTGTGACAAATGTGGCTTGTGATCCTGGATCTATTAGTGCCCGTAACATGGTAAAACTTCCGTAGATATTTTGTACATTTACTAGAGCTGTTGCTAAGAGTACCGGGTCACAATCCTTGTCGGCTGTTGATATATTTAGCTTTGTGTAGCTGTTTTGCTGATCCGTGTTTTTTTGGTGTAGTAATGTGTGGTGGTTGCCCTTGCAGATGACACAATTATGTTTAGTGCTGCAGTTTATTGTCGAATGGCCTTTTGTAAGACAATTTCTGCACAAGCTGTGTAACATAACCATTTGATTTCTTTCGGACGTGGTCATGCTTTTGAAACGTCGACATGCCTCGGTTTTATGGTTTTGTTGGCAACATACGCAAATGTGGAGTTGTTGTGTTGCAGCTATGAAAGCATATTTTAGCGGTTGGACGTTATGCCTGTGTTGTTCTGTTGCTGCATGTTTTAGTGGTTGCGTGTGATACCTTCGTTGTTGTGTTGGTGTTGACTTGTTGCTACCAATCGCTTCTAAAGATTGGAATCGTTTTTCTAGGAATTTTAAGAATTGAGTTGTTTCTTGAAATTCCCTAGGATTCTCTAAAGAGCTCTCGTATAACCGTCGCGATTCGTTGTCCAATTTTTTTAGTAGAGTAAAAATGATGAACGGACTCCATGTATCGGTCCGGATCCCTGCATTTCGTATTGCATATAGACATTCAGTTGTCGTATCGTGTAAACTTTTGATCGCAGTGGCGGATTCCGTGTTGTTGGTCGGTTGATTTACTAAGGTATTTAGTAGATTGGATATGAGCAGTCTTCTGTTATTGAAGCGCTTTTCTAAAATTTCCCAAGCTGCTTCATAGTTGTCTCCAATAGGTTCCGTATGGCTTATTAATTTTCCAGCTTCTCCTTGAACGTGGCTTTTCAGGTAGTTCATTTTATGCGTGTTGGTCAGCTGTTTGTTGTTGTGAACCAACTGTTTAAATGTGTCTGCAAACCCCATCCATTTCGTGTAATCTCCATAGAAATGTGGTAGTTCTACACGTGGCAGACGAATTTCAAGCGGTTTGACTTTAGCTTGTTCTTCCTCTTGCTCTAACAATGTCGTTATAGAGAGTACTATTCTATCGTACTCGTCGTTTATGTTTTCGTAGTGTTGGTCTACGAAGTATTTTAAATTGACTTCCTGTTCTTGAGAAGCTTCCATGCAGATTTTTTCATGAAGATCCATGATCTGCAACATCATCCTTTCCAAGTTCCTTAATTTGAGCCGTAAAGCTGTTTTGGATCTGTTGTTGCTTTCCAATATGTCATCAGCTGTGCGGATTTCTCTGTATAATCCTCGCATTCGGATGTCTTGTTGTTTTAGTTGTTGCCCGAATTTTTGCAGTTGCATAGGATGCGTGGAAAACGTGCTGCGTGAAGCATCCTCAGTTTTTTGGTCGCTGTTGTTGTTTGACTCTTCAGACTGCTCGAAGTTAAATGCGGAGGCTGCATTTGATGCACTTGGAGTTGGTGTGGATGGCAAAGAAGATGAGTTCAGGCGTTGACGCATATCATCAATATTTTTATTATACATTTCCAATACCTTTTGTCTGTCCTTGTAGTATTGGTTCGTTGATTCTAGTTCTGGTTTGAATCTTCTTATTACGTTGTCCTCATCAACGTATTCGTTGTAAGCTTTTTTCAGAGTCGCTATCTTTGTCTCGAGATATTTTTTGGTTTTCCGAGCTGCACCATCTTTTTTGTAGTTTGAGATGATGTGCTCGATCTCCGTTTCATTGTCTTGTTGCCGTTGCAATAATTGATCCATGTCTTTCTTGCGACTGAGCTGTTAGACTTTTGACGAAGAATTTGTTTTGATTGCCGTTGTTATTTGGCTAAACCTGTTGTTGATGGCTTTGAAAATTTTCGACGCCGTATGTGGGTACCGCGTTGTTGTAGTGGCGTTGAGACTCCAATTTTGTTATTCGCGTAGTGTTTACTTATGTGTGCTAGTTTTTTATAGCACTGGAGGTACCAATCTGATATTCTAAAACTTCATAAGTTGCAGCTTCTGTATTTGTATAATACTGTATAGATGCCGGTTGTTGTAGGCAAGACCAATGTTGTTGTTGGGTCGTTAAATATTATTATAGGTGCTGTTCTTGATGGCTTCGAAGGACCAATGTTGCGCTGCACTCAAACACTAAAACACTCTTAACTTGCTTTTCTAACTGACCCTTTATTCAAATTAAATTTCGTATTTATACAATTTTCATAAAATATCGCCTTGAACTTGAATTACCTTTTGTGTAATTACAATTTTAATTTCATGCAAATTATATGATGATTAATGCATGTGATATTAATGATGATGAATTGAATATGATATTAATAAATAAATTAATAAATTCGCTGAGTAAGTTTTATGTTTTACTTTTATAATATTTAAAATTGGCATATACATTTGTATATGCCTCATACTGTTGGGCTCAACAGGAAGATTCTCTAATTTTTTCATTACCCCGCTCCCAACCGTGCGTTATAAGTGAAGATCCTCTTTCAGAATTTTTTAAAGCAGCCTGAAACAAACTGTTCAATAAGAATCGGAATTTTGGACCACATTTTAAAATTATTCTCATGTTGCTTTACTATACACCAACCTTACGATCATGTTCTACGACTAGTTTAAACATTATTATTGTGGTACTTGTCTTATTTCTGGCAATCGGGTTTTAACTGCTGACTATCATTTTCAATTAAACCATTTGTATTTTCATTGGTTTCTATTTATTTTAAAATTTGATTTAAGAGTTACTTTGGATCTATATGAATATCACCCATTCGGAACACACACTAACCAGTTAAGTTATCAAATTTGAAAAGATCGAGGAATTCAGAGAATCCCGCAATAGAATAAATGTTTGTGATTAAGAATATTGGATAAAATAAAGATATATATTTATTGTTAGGTTCATACCTAATTTCTGTTTATGTAATTAATCCAACATGAAAAATATGTCATTATTATATTGATACGTAAACAAATAAATACATAAAAGTATTACATAAAAGTTTACGGCGAAAGTTTAGTAAAATAACGTTTAATTGATAACTCACGAACACGACGCCACGTCATGTTCAAATACAAATTACAAAATTTTTTTGTCGCATACGCTAAAAATTGAGGCGCTTACCTATACTAAATAAATTACCCAGGTCAATCTACGAGAACTGGTTGACTTTGAAAATGACAAAAATTATTTAAATAATGTGAAAAGCTAAAACACTCAATAAAATACGTCATGTGTGCTTTTTGGTTATAATAAGATAAGATTCCGAGATATTGGAATTTTTGTGAATTAAAAGCAACGGGATAAAAATTTGCCTTGTCAAGCTGATATGTAAATTAATAATGTTTTGGAGTCAAATCTTAATCGATAAGCAAATAACATTGTTTGTATGCATATAATCGAATTAGTATCGTGACGTTTGTAGTCAGTTTTTCTTGAACTGACAGGAAATGTAAGTTTTATTGGCTCTTCAAATTACTTTCGATATAAAGGAAGCACTATCTGGAAAATTATTTTGTTATATGCATAACAAAATTCAGAAAATGATGCAGTGCTCATGTTGGTGCTTCACACAGACTGTCACACAGGCCCCTCAGGTGGAAATATTCTTTCAGAGTAAATTTCACGTTGCACTATAACAGATGTCTATATAAGCATGTAGTTCACTCTAAGATAAATAATAAGATCCGCAAACATCACAGTTGAACAAAAATCGGAAGTAAAGAGGCTTCGCGCTTGTTTATAGAAGTAACTAAAGATTTTCGTTGTTAATTAAATCGCTAGAAACTTTATGACATTCAACTTGGGTTTGAAACGTAATGTTCTATAGGTTCGAATTTTAAATCTATCTTGGTAGGAAATAGTTATAGTTAAAGGAAAACTGTCGAATGGTACGGTGGGTTCTAGACAAAAGAAATTAATTCACTAAAGGTTATAACTTGGATATTTACTTTAATTAATTTTACTAGAATTGTCTAGCTTTATCAACAATAAAATAAATTTGTAGCTTTTAGCTAATTATTTTATTTCCCGGTTTGTGTCTCAAACTCTACTTTGGCATTAATATCATGTCACACCGTCAAATTTTTCTTTAACCTCCCCGACTCCCAACATTAGTTGAGATTTTTGGAACAGCATTAATTAAACTTACTTAGTAAACTTAATTATAAACTTACTAATTACAAACAGAATAATATATACTAATTTATCACTTTTAGTTATGGAATAATAATGAAAAAGTTATAAACAAACATTTTATAATTTTCCCTTAGTTTAATTTTATTAGATTTTATTCAATGTAACATTACCAATATTAAACTTAACCGTTTAAAAACTTATAAAATAAAATTTAATTTTTATATTCATATATAGCCCCCAGAATAGACGAAATAATTAGAATATTTTAATAAGTTGACAAAGCGCGTATGTGCCGCAAACTATAATAATTTAATTAAAGTTAATTACCACGTAAAGAAAGTATATAATTTATTCTTATATAAAATAAATATATGGGATTATTGGAGCGGTTATCTTTGAATCAGATGAAGTTCCGTTGGATAGTATTGGCGGTACAAATAAGTTCTGCAGCTTTTTTTTTATAACTGCGAAAGTATTGCTCATCCTTAGCCACGACTTTTTCCCTTCTTTCAGGCAGCATATCAAATCCGCTTAGGGTCGAAAAAATTCCTCGTGTTTCGAGGCGATCGAAGGATCGAGCCAATTTATGGTTCGTCTTCGTAAGCAGTGAAGTACTGCTCGGCCAGGCCATGTCATCGACCGGAACAAGTGATAGTCGGAAAGTGCAATGGCTGGTGAATACGGCGTGTGGGATAGGACATCCCATTGAAGCGCCTCCAAAGTTTCCTTGATGACTCTTGCAAGATGTGGCCGACCGTTGTCGTGCTGAAAGATCACTTTGTCATATCTTTTGGCATATTGTGGGCGTTTGAACTGCAATGCCCGCCCGGCTTAATTGCATCAATTGTTGTTCATAACGTTATTCAGTCTTCAAACTTTACTGGTCAAAATCGCCACTTGACGAAACCAGTACAGTAACTTCGCACAACATTCGATGTTCATCATCGATAGCCTAGTTGCAAGATGGCTCGATGTGATTTATAATACTAGTTACGCCATCTTTTATAAATCCCTCAAAGCCTATTTATACCCCCAATATATTGAAATGTATCTGGAGGAGATACCGACTAAAGTTGAATTGGTTTGCGTTACATGATCTAACCTACAGCGGAAGTTTGGATCTTGTTCGGAACGAACCGGCTTAGGTAGGAGGTAATGTTACGATGTTGCCTATTGACTTGATGGGCAAACAATTCAGCGTGGACGAGAAATTTATTCAGAGAAAAATGCTTATTGGACGTTTAGAATACTAATTACATTTTTTTGTGAGATTAGTGACATCTAGGGTTAAGAAGTAGCATTAGAGGTAGTGTTGTAACAGTTTTGTGGTATTGTAGATTATATTAGTCTAGAACAGAACCGACGATAATTTACTTCCGTATAAATCTAGGCGAGTCTAGAATGTTCGATCGAGATCTGCAACGAGTGCAGCGAACACAATGAGTGAGTCATTTAGGTTATTCAGTACGCGATATTAAAAGGGAAAGTGAACAAGTTGTGCTCCGTTTGGACCAGTTGGGGAGCGGTACGACCACCAAAATTTTATCGGTCAGTTGTTTATTCCAACCCCACATACATATATGTATGTATTGAAAATTGACTGTTGTCATTTTGAAAAGTTATTGTTATGTAATTAAATACAAATTTCAGTCAATATTTGTTTCTAATTAGAATTACAAATTATGTTCAGTATAAATGTTCATTCAGTTTGGTTCCAAATATATTTCTTTTCAAACCAAGAGAAAAAGAAAACACTGATTTGTAATGACTTTGGGACTGGTAAACTGTTTATTTTATTCACAATGTGACTACTTTATTAAAATTTTAGTGTACATACATTAACTACATACTGACATTTACATAAATACATTTAATTTAAATTATTTGCCTAATTAAAGATATTTAAATTAATTAATTTCTTTCAAGTACTCTTGACACAAATGTAAGCACAAAAATCGATTAAAATTTTCAATCGAGTTATAAAAGTATTTTGTGTACAAATTAGGGATATTTATAAAGGACAGTAACGTAAGATTTTCATTGTTATCTTCATATTTTTTAAATAAAATTCGTAGGTCGATTAAAGAATTTCTTATTTCGTTGTTATCGGCCGACAATGGTTTACGATTACAAAATATAATTTGTGATTCAGTTTGATTTAAATAAAATTTTAAGTTTTCAAAAATGTTTAATTTGCTGAAATAGTAAATAAAAGAAACAAAAAGATGGGTTAACACTGGTAAATTTGTTATAATAAATTTGTTAATTGAACTGCACTTTTCTATTAACACGGAAAGTAGATTTTGGATCAAATTTATTTCAAAATTACTGTAATTTTGTATTTTATAATAGTTTGATGTGATTAATTTTAAATTTAAAGTTTGGCTTTTATCGAAAAGTAAATGATAAAATGAATTTTCCGAATTTGATTCAATTGCATTATTATATTGTAATTTGTAGTTGATCAAATCCAAAAAGTAATGCAAGATTGGTAATGTTAAAAATTTGGAACCATTAATTTTTTTTATATTCTTACCGATAATGATATGCAAACCACTGCATTCACTACTAATGAATTCTTCATAGCTACAATTATATTCTAGGGTCATATTATTAAATAAACTATGGTTAAATAAAAACTTTTCCATATATTCATAAAGCTCATTTTTCAATATAAGGAGCTTATCAGTATTCTCCAAGCCTTTAAATCGACAACGTTCACTGTACGATCCAGATTGAATGCGACTATTAAAATTATTTTTTATTAATGGGTTGTTTTTTAAGATTTTTGAATTATCATGAATACAATTTAGATTATAGCGACTTTTATACTCTTGCCAAATATTAAATTTCAAGCTATTTAGCCCGCGATAATTGTAAGTTTCATCGTGATATGTTAAAATGTTATTCTCAATAACGGATAGTTGGAAATTGCAAAAAAACGATTGGGATTTTTCTAAGTTTTCCAAAAACGAATTATCGATTAAATTTAATTTAAAGAGTGATTTCGAACGATTATTTAAATTTAAAATAACTTTATCTAAAATTTCGTTTATCTCTGTGGGTTTGTAGAAATTAAAACAAATTACGTACACCTCGGAATTACCACATTTTGATGTTGCTGGTTTAAATAGGTGAATATCATCAAATACCATGTATAAAAAGTATAAAAGATTTATACTCGAAAATTCAAAAAACGTGAACATTTTTATTAGAAAATTTCCACCTTTTCTAAGAATTTTGAGAGCGGCGGCTACTTCTGCGTAATGAAGAGGCGATACTTTTGTTTCTTGATTATCTGGTTCGTCGAAACAGTTAATCGATCCATCGGCGGTAATCAAATCAATCTCATCAAAATTTTTATTACAATGTTCCACTAATTTATTAATATTTTCGATATTCATAATATTTCCAGTGTTATCAGCTCCAAAGAACCATTTATCCAGAGTGTATAAAATGAAACGATCATCTATAATCATATTACCAATGGGATTATCCTCGTGATATGGATTTAATGTGGTCGCACACCAATCCCACTGAAATAAATATTACTTAAATTATTTAAAAAAAGAAAATTACTTTAACATAAGCTGAGTAAAGTAAAATGCGAAAAAACTAAGTAGATGTTTAACGGTAAACCAGGCCATTCCAGTACTTACGTTGATGTTTTTAAAGTTACTCCTCAAATAGTGATTCAAAGCAGTGATAAAAGCGCCGGGTGCTTCGCATAAATGTAAAGAGTTGATCTTTTTTACATCCTTTGGGACTATATCAAACGCGTTTAGACATTCAAATATTTTACACCAAGCCTGAGTTACAAATTCGCAACCCATTTCATTTTTCACTTTCCACGTAATATCACCGGCTGGATTCCGCTTTTTCGTGTGTTGGCTCCATTTCTCAATGGGATAATCATTTAATTTACTTTTACATTCATTTAATTTAGTTTTTAATATTTCCATATTAGGCAAGAAATAGCCATCCTCGGCATAAATTGTTTCCAGAGAAGGCAACATCTGCAACTCTTTCATCTTATCTGTTTTTGCAAAATGAAATTTTTTCTCAAATAAACTTTTAACATTTGATCGAATTTGTGAATGGTTTTGTTTTGAAATTGTTATTTTATATTTCGGGCAATAATCTTGTGGATTGAATGATGAAAAATGATTCATTGTATGTATATACCGCTTTAATTATTTTTATTTATAAATTGGGAAAATGCAAAATAAACAATTACAAAAAATGTCAAATATGACGTTTCAGATAAATTCCACAGAGTCCACATGTACATGACTTTTTGTAAAAAGGCGCATGTAAACACAGTTTTTACATTGCATCAAAGCGTGTATATTCTACGGCCACTTCAATAAATATTGAGGTCGGAATTATACAGGCCTAGGTGTCAAAAAGAGGAAGTGTATGCTTTGTTTATCATGTATGTTTTACGGTGCAACTGCGAAATAGGTAAATCTCCGAATGTCCGTAATGGAATTTTTTTTGATTAGTTGTAAAAAGGAACTGAAGAAGAAACTAGTTTCGAAATCGATATTCCAATAATAAATAAATATTGTCACTCTAAGGAAATTTACAAGTATTTTCATTACACCAATTTAATTCAGAAAAATGTTATTTTGATGCTCCGAGATCTATGAAATGAGATTCTACATTCCCGAAATGATTGATCCTTCATCCCACTGACTACTTTATATTGCTTTAGTGCAAAGTCATTAAAAAATGCCAGTTTCAATAGGCATATAGAAAATTGTATGCCTTGTTTGGTTTTGCTAAAAGATAGAAAGGTGAGTTTAAAGATATTCAAACCTTATGTTCCCTCTATTTCGCTTACGTTCGATCTCAACTGGAATACGCTGTATCGGTCTGGAATCCATACTATGCTCAGCACATTAAAAGAATTGAAACCGTTCAAAAGAAGTTTCTGATTTTCTTGTTAAAGAAAAGTGACTGGGATTATCCCAGTCCCATGAATATCAATTCATGTACCATACAGAACATTTCGAAACCATGAGCACTATAATACCTTTCCAGAAACTATGGAGAAAATAACTCCAATAATAGGTTGTCTAAATCATTTAACATTGTCAACGACCTATTTGACTTTAATTTATCAAATGGCAACTTCAAAAATATCATGAAGAATTATTTTTAAAATATTTAAATGTTAAATAAAAATTTGATTTATAAATTTTTTTGTTTTAAAGTTTTTTGAAACCATACATGTAAATCACAGAACAGATTTCTTTAAATAAATTAATAAATGAATTACTGGGGGCTAACGGCTTTACTAACTCTGACACCTTTCATAGCGGGAGCTACTAGTGCATCTCATGTCTCTTAGCGCTGTGATGGGAAATGAATGAAACTATTAAAATAATATTATACTCGTATGTGTGCTTACTTCACTTGAATTATTACGATTCATTTTAAAAGATACGATAATTATTATATTTAATTTTAATTTATTAAAAAATACATAAACTAAAGTTAACAGTATGAAAAATACATATTTTTTTGTGTTATTCCTTGTATTATTTGTTATTCATTATAGTGAAATATTTTGATTTCGTTGCTCAAAGCATCATCTTCAGTCAATTTACATAAATAATAAAATAATAACGGTGTTCATGTACTTTTATAGCCTCAAAATTATTTTCACAATGGTTACCGTTGATGTTCTATAAAATTCGAATTTGTATGGCTTACTGTACATTTTCTAATATGTGTTAATTTAAGTGTTTAATTTTGTTTTATTTAATAAATATGGATTATTCCCGTTTTTATAAATTTCGAACTAACCCCTTTGGTCTAAACTATCGCTTTTCCTCATTTGATATAAAATTTACAAATTTATATCCTCATAATTATGTAAAGTGTTGTTTATATGCTTGGAAAATTTTGAAGTACAATTAGTTTTGCGAATTTAGCGAGAATATGTTCTTTAAAACGAATTTTGAATTATCTGCCGGTTTGTCCTATATAAAATTAACGATAATCTGAACAAATTAATTTGTAAATACCAGTTTCTAAATTGGTTGAATTTCGAGGTTTCAAAAGTTGTGGTTTGTGTCTTTAATTAGTAACAAACACATTTTTATGCAAAATGAAGAGTAAAGAACGTGTGCATGTGAAAGACAAGAAAAGCATGTAAAAGACAAGAAATATAAACATGCAAAATTTTGCAGTATTTTTATTGCAACAAAATCAAAATTAACAAAAAAAAATTATTTTGTTGTAATGTAAATGTTGATTTTTAATTAATTAAAAATAAATTAATAATAATCCAATAAAAAATTATGACATTACTATATGTGTATATATATATGTTTATTTATTTGTAGTCTATTGAATATTTTTATATTGCGGATGATTCTTTTTTACCTACAAAAATTTGCAGACAAAACAATGTTTTCACATGTAAATGGGCTTTATATCTATTACTATCTTCCTTTCTTTGTTAATATTACACGTGGGGTGAGAAAATTTCACTTATATGGGAATGCTCTTCTGGTTTGGTTTTGATTATTGCATTTTCTATTTGCGTTAGATGTTCTTTCTTATTTTTAACGTTATTTTGGTATTGTGATATTATAATTTACTCCTTTTTGTAATAAGGCAGTTTCATCGTTGTTAAATTAGATGTTGGTTTTTAAAGTGTAATATTTATTGATCGGACAAAACAATTTTGGTAGAGGAAAAGCACATATGGAAGCATTATAAATGAACAACAACAAAAATAATGAATACTTCCATTAGTCATAAAAACATCAGCTTTTTCAAACACAAATCCACTCCATGCTAATACCCTCCCTTTGATCTCAAGCTAATTTATTATAGCGGGTACTGCAAGAAGCGAATACTTACACACTATATAAAAAATAATATAAATAAATACAATAATAATAATACAAAAATTATAATACTTGACAAAAATAGTACTACATGTATTACTGGTTTGGTCATCGAATACAAATATAACCAGAATATACATTGCGTAAGCCAAGAAAATGCTTTCCTACTTTGCTTTCCTCCTGCTTTGATGTTCGAATACCTGATTTTTAACTCATAAAGGCGATGACACATGTATATGTTTCTGTTAAAAGTCGGCCATCTTATAAGGTAAATTTTCTTAACCTCAAAAAACTGGCAGCTAACAACAAAGAAAACAATCAGACAGATTATTACAATTATAAAGTGCCGGCTTGAAATAAATTTTATAATTATAATAAAATTAATAATATATATATATATAACAAAATCAACTTTATTTTATAAGGCACAAAAAGCGCCTTATGGCCAAAAATCACATGCTTTCTCTATAAAAGAGTGATATGTTTTGCCTTATAAATTATTATGCCTTAAAGGCAAAAATTGTACATGTATCATCGCTTTAATTAATCAGCGAATTTAGCACAATTTTCATAGAAACATAGATTCCAAATATATTTTTCTATTCAGCTATCAAACCAAAACTGGTTTTGGTTTTATTGTCATTTAAAATTACCAAAATAGATAATTTATTTACAGTTGGGAATTTAGTGTTATGCAAATCGACAAGAATTGGGCCTTCATAATATTTATTTCGTTTGAAAATTTGACATTTCCATTTTACCATGTAACCACAATTCATAAATTTTTCGGTCAGTCAAACGATTCCTACACATATCCGCCATTGCTTTAACACCATTTTCGATCAGTTTATTAAATTTTATTCACTTACAAGTTCATGAAAAATCACACAAAGTGAATAAATTTATTATTTGTTATTTTTTTTAGTAGTTAATTTAAAGTTGTTTCAAATTTAAAATATAAATAAATCAATTCAAGGGTTAATCGACTTTGAAATTATCATTAATATTCAAGTGAATTCATAAATACAAACATAATTTTCAAATAATAAAAATCGTAATTTTTTCTACTTTCGTAATCGCCATTCGCTTCCCAAAAAAAAAATCGGATCAAAATCATCGTGTTTTTGTTATTATTTTCGTCATTAAATTTCAACCACATTTTTCAGTCTTATTCAAACTTGTATTGTATTTTGATCTTAATGATATATTAAATTAATTTAAAAAGGTTTTATTATAACGAAAATGAAAGTATAAAAATGAATCCCTAAAATTAAAATAAGTATTTGCTTGATTAAAAAGTTATTTGGAGAAACTACGTTTATTAGGCCAAAGTGTGTGCGGGAAAAGGATAGTGATAAAACTTGAACAGAACAACAATAGATAGGATTATTTATAAAAAATAGTGTAGCAAAGTGTAGTGTTTTGAATTTGGTGATTATTTCAGTCTAAAATATTAATTAAGAAAATATAATTCCTAAAAAATATAAAAATCCTTACTATTGCAATAAAGTTAAAGTTGTTATTTAATTTTTAAGCAAAAACAGTGATATTAAATTTTAAAATAGCGGAATTTATTTGATTAGCAATTTCGTTCGTCGAAAAGTGTATTGAAGTAAAATAAAGTGAAACGTAACAAAATTATGTCAAACCGCTTTTTGTCCCAAACAAAAGATTTTGTTTAGGCTCTAGCGGCCAGTAAGGAGGGTGTAATGTAAAAAATACTTAACATTTTTCGAATTCAGTTAGGTGGGTAATTTGGATTATTATTTTAGATTTGTTGAACAGAAAACAATTTAAGGTAAACAATAGAACTGGGCCTTGATGACCTTAAAATTATTAAATGTAAATACGTGGACTATACAGCATTGCAAATTTGTTTGCTTTATTGATTATCATCGGATCATCGGGCATAGTCTTTTTAGCCATTTTTATGCAAAAAAGATCAAACCAAACCGACCGTAGTGCGGTACTTAAACCGAGAGAACCTGAGTGAATCGTGTAATAATACCATGTAATTATTTTCTCCTCATTCACTATGATTATAGGACCGCTAATCACCATTCCGAAATGATTCCGTTCCGGTCGATGTTCAAGCGTTAAAAATGCGAACAACGCTTACCAAACAAATTCACAGCTGTACGCTTACTGGCAAAACAGTAACTTTTGTTGTGTAATCACTAGAATCCTTAATCAGTTTGTTTGACGAAAAAATTCGAACGCCTGGGTGAGAATCCATTACCATTAAGATAACCATTACCACACTATTGTGTTATGTCCAAGACTGCAAGAGGTTTTAAATAGAATATGTACAGTTTTATAAGCACAATGAAGTGAATAAAATGTACGAATGGTTACGTATGGTTGAATTCCTTGATCAGATCGAAGGAGACTACGTATATTTCCTTCGCACGTGAGTTACGTTGAAGTTTTCCAACGCAGCTACTTTGGGTAATTTCATATCTCGGGAAGTAGCTATTATAATTTTCCAATATTACAGACACTGATAAGCTGATGGCAGTTTCTTTTAAATAGGGTATAATAAGTATTATAATTTGACGTGCCTAACTACTTACTATTTACGAGCATTGAGTTTTCTACTTTTTTTTGTAAGGAACGTTTTTGTTTTTGTACCATTTAGCTCTGAGTAAATAATTGAACAAGTAAATATTTACCTACTTTTTCATGGGAACCAATTCCAATCCTAAGCTTTCAGAAAAGCTAGCTGTATCAGGCTATGGTAAACTATACAGGACAGCGCGATTGTTGCAATATTACGTTTACTAAAAAAGTAAAAGTTTACAAGTTTTTTTGGGATTCGTAAGCCATCGTCTACACCAGCACTGTACAAATTCACATTATTCGCGGTCAAAGAATTTTTTTAAAGGTTTAGGCGGACAAATTATATTTATTGCAAATTTAAACAATAATTTTTATTTAACATTTTAATATTATCAATTGAGTTTCTATATCATTCAAAATTTCTATGTGATAGCTGCTAATGAATCTGTCAAAGATTGAATTCCTGTATTTCAATTTAATATACTCCTTTCTCCCGATTTTCCACATATAAAAGTAATTCTTACAATTGAATATTTGTGTCTTTGACATCGCTAGGCATTAGAAATCTGGAAATCGTCTGGCGAAATTGTCCATCAGAATATCCAACATTGGAACAAATTTTTGGAAATATAAGCTATCCTTGTGTTTCGTCTCATCGAAAAATTCTTTTGTCCGACAGTTGGACACCGCTGGTCTACACCGACTATTTTGTGAAAGGGAGGACGACAATCACGAGGTAATACTATCTGATTTAACAAATTTATTTTTGTAAGTTGATTTGGTTGAATTGATGAGAAACAGCCCCATTGTGGCGGAAATGTGCCCTTTCACTGTCTTGCCCGTCCGCAATCAGCTCTGCAACTTCTTTTTGTTTGTAAACACGAAAATTCCAAATATCTTGAAAGCAATTCAAGTCAAACGTGGAAGCTGTTGCCGAAATAGAGGTAAAGACTCGTTCTACGGTAAGTATATTGTTTGCATCCCACCCTTGGAATAGAGTAGTTCTGCATCGTCTAGGATGATTTCTTACAAAAATAAACCAATCAGCGTATCATAAAAATCAATTATTATTCATTTTAACGCTTGCAAATATATTTTTATAATTATTATTTATTTATTTATTAATATTAATATTTATATGTAAAACCTATAAAGTTTTTGTACAACAAAAGGGTACTTTTCTGTGTGACAAGGCGTTCAAATTATTTTGACTCGAAAAACATCCATACAACTATTAAATTAGAACTTATAAAATATTATACTTAATTAACCGAATTTCTTAGGTTATTCTTTTAGATCTAAGTGGCTATCTTATATCTCATAGCTACGTCTAAGTGGCTATCTTATCGCTACGTCTTAAGGTTAAAAATATAAAAATAAAGCCAAATTTTTATTGGGAAAATATTGCACTAATAATTTTTTAAATGTTTGATTTAAATTTGCTAAGTATTTAAGAAATTTTTTAGTATTAATGTTGCAAGAGTTTTTCTCTGATCTATAAAATAGAAAATGATATGTAAATTATGTTACATGCGGTATTTATTGATAAGAAGGATATCAAAACTGGACCTTTTTCTCTTCTTTTTCCTTTAGCCATATCCGAACATAGGTCTAGTACAGTTCTTTTGCAGGTCATTGCTGGTTTAATAACTTTCCTCTTCCTTGCCACTTCCACTCTAACGGCATTTTTGTTATGTTATTAGACCTCTCAGTGCGTTTCCTATCCAACTCCCTGTTTCTTGATGTCACACGCAATTTCAATTCTATCTTGTTTGCGGCAGAAGTTCTTTGTTAGTGATCCTGTTTGGCTAGAAGCAACTTTCTTAGCCGTCGATTCTATTTTTTTGATGTGGTTTCTACAGTCTTTTTCTGTTCCGGCTTTTTCACTACAGTACAACCAAGGTATAAAAAGTTGTCAACATCTTCGTTGTCTTCATGGCTAATATGTATTGATGTGTGAATGTTTATAAACAGCCTCCTTGACTTTCTCTTTCTGATATTTATTTTGAGACAGAGTTCCTGCGCCATATCTGATAACTTTTGGATTGTATGCTGTATGTCAATGTGTTGGTGCGATTGCAGATCAAATATCAACGACACCACGGCAACCAACAACAATTAAACCTCCACATCAAAGGGTAAACAACTCGTTCAAACAGCAACATCCATTGTGACAACAAAGATTATTCTAGAACAATTATAATTATTAATTGGGAATGACAATATTCCAGAAGAAATCAATCTCACTGTGGAGGAAATAAAAATTGAAGAATTCTTTCAAGACAATTTTGGGCGCAATTCAGATGGAAGATCCCCGACTATTACAGCTCGAACGAGAGTTTACAAAGGATGCATCATTCGGACATTTGTATCTCCAGTTACTTAATTCATGAATATATCGGCCTGAAGCACATGAAATTAATCCAAGCAGAGCATGAAGATATCGAAATGAATCAAAGCTTGTGTGAAGAAGCTTGCAGTTAACAACATCCGGCAACCGGACAAGTGGTGCAGTGGTTAAAGCTTCGGCCCTTGGACCGGGAGGTGCTGGGTTCGAATCCCATCAGAGGCTAGATGCAAATCGAATTTTCATCATCGATTACGATCGGTAATGCTAATAAATACAACTAATAAGAAACTAATAAGAACTAATAAGACCCTCTGATGGAGTGCAGAATTCCGTCACGCGCCGACCCACCTTCCATGTCAATGTACAGGTTGACATGGAGCTTGCAATGTGCAGGTGGTATACTGTAGTTGTGTGAGTAGGTGAAGTAAGTAGGTGGGTTAATGATGTGGAGTGAATGAGTGGCATCACAATGGGCCTAAAAAATTGGCCTATGTGTGCAGTAAGCAACCACTGAAACCTAACCTAACAACACCCGGCAAACAAAGCGCGCTACTACGTCAAAAATAATCGGCACCTATCGATACAATCAGCCAATGACCGGCAAACAAAACAAAAACGGAAAAAGCAGTCTACCGCCAGCAAACAAAGCAGCTTGCAGCCATACAAAACAACCGGCAAAGAAAACGCTACTTTGCCATAAATAATCGGCACCAATCGATACATCCAAACAACAACAGCAAACAGCAACAATAGAAACAAAGCCTTATACAGCCAAACAATAACCAGCAAACAAAGCAGAGTCTACAACAAACAACAACCGGCAAATATAACACAGCCAAAGCCAAGATAGCTAAGCTACAAATCAGAACTGCCATAGTTAGTCAAGATTAAAATTCATCGTTGAATAAACATCCATCATTTTTGGCTTTTATGAAAATTCCAACAACTTTAGTCGATAACACCATCAATTTATAACAAATTCTTTGGAAGCTAAGCAACAAAAAGTTACCCGGATTCAGCTGTCAGGGTAAAAAACACACTAGATGAGCTGTCAGGGTAAAAATTGACATAACATGTTTTTTCGAAAAAAAAAATTCCCGGAAAATTTATCCAGTGTAACTTTATAAAATCGCGATATATTATCAGATTTTATAAAAAATTTACGCATATATGTATATACAAAAGTAGACGTCAAAAAATAAATATCCAAACAAAGCCACCACGCCATTTGTACAATTCAATTTTGAATTTATTTTCATTTTTAATAGATGTATTAAAATTGTAAGGATAATTTGTAATTTTGTGCGATGTATCAATATATTTTGTGTACTAAACTGTTTATGTGCGAAATTATATAATTTCATATTGAGTGATAAATAAATTAATAAAACTGAGATATGGGAGACTATATTGAAAATTTTAATATTTTGCTTTATAATCTTTTATTATATCGATGCTAACAAGCTGAAATGATAAACCTGACATTTATATTAAACAATTTTTTCTCTTTCATTTTACCAATATTAATACAAAGTCGGGTAATTTTTTTTATGTTCTTTTACACAGAAATCGGGTAACTTTTTTTTTCGAAAAGTCCGAAGAATTTAACCTTAGTAAAACATAACACAAACCTTACTACGACATCGATAAATAACTTGATCAAGGTTCAACATCCGTTTGCGGGAAATACTGTAATTATAAAAATATAGAAAGTAAGAAGACAGAATTCGATAAGTCCTAATAAGCAAGTGATCTATCATGCCAATCAAGAAATGCTATATCCATCCTCACACATCAGGTTAGGTATAAGAAGAGTTACATGATGAACGTTCATCATATTTACCATTGTGCGATGATCCACGCCATATTTTTTAGTGCTGCAGTTACAATTATCATTTCGTTTAAAAACAAATTAAGGGTAAAATGTGTCATTCATATGCTCAGGGTAGAGCTAGGCAATATGTTGAGATAAGCTAAGCAGGGTCAGCAATACATGTTGGAAATACAACATGCAGAATAATAAGTCTTAAATATTTCCAAACGCCCGACATCGATGCAGTAAAAGCTGCTACTCATAACCTCGAAATTGACACAATTCGATTTTACAACTAAAACAAAACAAACTGCTGCGCTGCTTGGTGTGCATGCCGCCCATACACAGACGATAGTGTGGATTGTTTAGAACACGTTGCGCTGCTCTTGGTTTGTTTTAAGGAGAAAAACACTAAGAGCAACGCAACATATTCCAAACAATCTGCACTAACGGCTGCGTATGGGCGTGCCGACCAAGCAGCGAAGCATTTGTTTTGTTCTAAAGATGCAACACACCAAAATTATCGCAGTATAGTCCAAACAGGCCAACTATCGACTGTGTATGGGGCTGCTCACCAAGCAGCGCAGTAGTTTGTTTTGTTTTAGTTGTAAAATCGAATTGAGTCAGTTTTATTGAGGTTATGAGAAGCAGCACAGAGTAGTAAATTAGAACCATTCCGCGGCAGATAACTTCATTCAATATAATTTCTGTCAATTACAATTTTTCTATTAAAATTACAAAATATTTGATTTGTTTTATTTAACGAATAAGCTAACTGCTCGCTGCTGCTTCTTGGTATGTTTCATCCTTTATCCTTTAGGGATGAAACACTCCAAACGGCAGCAGCGAGTAGTAAATTTAAATATTAGCTTATTGGATTGTGTAATGATGCAAAATCATAATTTGTGAATAAATATAGAAATTTTTAATAAAATAAATCAAATATTTTGTAATTGAAATAGAAAAATTTAAGTTTAAAGAAATTATATTGAATGAAGTTGTATCTGTACGCATCAATAGGTTCCACAACCATCTACGTCAATTTACTGCTTTTTGCTGCTACTCATAATCTCATGTTATCAACATAATTCGATTTTACTTCTAAAACAACTGCTCAATCAACTGCTACGCTGCTTGGTGTGCACGCCCATACACAGCCGATAGTGTAGATCGCTTGGAACATGCTGCGCGGTTCTTGGTGTGTTCCATCTTTTAGATGGAAATATTCAATTCATAAGTATTAATTATTATTATTTACATGCCACAATAAAATTAATTTTGAACATTTAGTAAGTTTGCAAAACAGCGGCAAAATCCCATAGACCGTTTTCCTTTTACGTGAACATAACAAATTGACAGTTGAACGTGTAGGGCAAACAATAAAAATAAAATTGTATTTTTTTCATAAATTCTCATTGAGGTAGTTCACATCGTGAAAAAATTTGGTGGACTGACCTAAATAGTGACCTATTTTATAGTCCACCTAGCAACCGTTTGCAACGCAAAATGTATAGGTGACATTGGTCACAAGATTTATGTGCACCCTTACCATTTTTTATGTTCAGTAACATTTTCGCAATTAAATTCAATCATTGTAATTTTTTAAATTTAACTAATTCAATATCTATAAAATCAAATTTTATGCCGATGTGTTTAGTAAACATTAATGTCGCTACCGACATCTATTCCATCATGCAAGAACCCTTTAGATCGGTGTCGTTTAATCACATTTTTCATCGACCTAAGCTGGGCCAGTTCCATACAAAAAAGTTACCCAACCTAATTTGGTTAGCTAGAGCGTTTAAATCATGTTACCAATCCAGTTTAGGTCATATATAGTGTAAAGTCCGTGGACTAAAAATGACGATGTAGACTACTTCAATACGTCATTAAAATTTAACAGGAATTGTTTGAAGTTATGTTTGATACATTAAACGTTAATAGTTGTGTCACAAAATATTCTAAGGAAAAAAGTCTATTTCAGTTCTCGAACAAAATTTATACTTAGATATCTCTTATACAAAAAAATAGGAGGATAATGTTTATAAGAGTTTTTCTATTTCCCTATTAAAAGGGAATAAACCATGATTTTAGTTCAAATTTTATGCAATCCTCGGATACATCACAAATAACATAAAGAGCTTAAATTGAGTTGCCTGATTTGTCACTACACATGAAGATACACAAAAGCGTTAAATATAGAAATTTTGTGGAATAAAAATTGTACCTGTAATCGTATTTGTGAAACACTCGGTGGAAAGTGAATGTAAAAACCAATTCAATGAATAATGAATGATCAAGTGATTACGATAATTTGGTAAATTATGATTTTTTAGATTGCAACCTATTTCATAGAATTTTCGTTTCGCATGTTTTACATATTTTTTTCAGAAGTATTTGAAATATGCCGATAACTCGTCCTCCTTAAATTACTAGTTAGCATTAGCAATAGCTGCAACTCGAAATACAAATAAATTGAATACGAAATATGATGACTTAAACCAATTTGTTGATGTGGTTGAAAATGGAGTTCGAATTTATAGTATTAATGATTGCACCGCTTCCAGAAATATTAGTTTCGGTATATATGAGTAGTTAGGCCAAGGTAAAAGCTTTAATATAAAATTAGTAGAATTCGAATGCGATCGTCGAAACGTAGTAATGTAAGCAGTACCTTCAATTTCTTGTGTGTCGCAGTTGACTGCGATGACTTTGTAATTTGCTTATGACTACCTTATGACCACCTTTTACTCGCGCTCCCTTATTGCTTAACATTTCGTAAGGAGAATAGGAATTGTGTGTTAACCAACACTTGATCGATTGGATACTAGTTTCTTCTATCGGGCGACATCAGCTGCTGTTGATCACACAGTACCTAGTCTGACCTTTTCTAGCTGTTATTTTTCTCCTACTAATAGGTTTCCTTTCAAGTTGTGCGATAATTTTCTACCGCGTACGATGATACATTTTTTTACACATCATAATGTTTTTCTCTATTTATTTTAATTTTAGAATTCCAATCTACCTACTCACTAACGTTAAAATAATCAGTGATACCGGCAACTGAATTCAATAAATATTTTTAAAATTGTTAATTAAGGCACAATCATTTTCAGTTTGGCGAAACCAAAACTCCATCAAATATAATTAGCTTATTAGAAAACAAATTTACATAAATATGTGCATGCATACCTATGTATTTTTAATTGATAACCTAAGAAATGAACATAACTAGAAGATACGTTACATGTACAAATTATATTGGTGGTTGGTATCTTATTTTATTCCAGGCGCTTAATACTTGCTGGGTAAACAAAGAAAATATTAAAATATAGGGTTGTTTCCTCATTCTAAGAAAACGACAAAGTATAAAAACACCGCCGCACATACAAATGAAATTCTAAAAATAGGGAATCACAGAGTAAACAATACCAGTGAATATAAAAAAACGAAGACAGAATTTTGTGCAAAAATGGTTTTAACTGCAAAATTGTTGTTACTATTAAAAAAGTGAAGCCGATTAATTAAAAATTTCTTGTAGGTAACTTATTTTGAATTTTCTGTGGCAAACAAATCTGTATGCTTTATTGTGTATTATTCTCTTGCTTAAAGAACAATTTTAAATTTAGCGAATATTTTTGCGTATACATAAAGGCAACTCAAAGCTATGAATTTATTTATACGCATGTCTTTAAATAAATATCAGTACTAGTACTTACATATTTTTTATACCCTTTTTTCATAAAGCATTTATTCGGCTGTTTATAATAATAAGTCTGTCTGCTCTTTTTGGCAGTGATCTATAATTGCAATTAAAATTAGGGTAAATTGCATTTCGATTGTCGGAATCAAATGTATGTGATAGCAGGAAGAGTTTTGATATGAAAATAATCCAATTAATGCATTTTATTCGACATGCAAATGGACCCCGTTTATTGTTGGATTTATGCACATATTTTCATGCAATAATATGTTGGTATGTTAGGTTACTGGAAGGTTAATGAACCCCAATTAATGTTTCAGTTTAGTGAAACCGTTGTAAGGCACCAGTCACATTAATTTAAATTATACAAATCGAGAAACTACTAATGAGTACTCTAAATATCAATAAACTCAATCAGACTAATAAATCAAAATGTATTGAAATTGACTCATTCTTCTCTTCATTCATTCGGAGTGAAATTATTTATATTTTACTAGATCATATGAGTTCGTATCTATGTATATGTGTTATTGTAAGTGGTTGGTGGTATGTAATTTATAATTAGATAATTTTATTATGATTTTAATGAATGTTGTTGTTAGACAGACAGGCTGCATTGTTTAAGCTGGTTTTACTGCGTTTATAAAATTTTCTTATATCAAGGTCTCGTTGAATGTTGCAAGTTTATTTGTGTAAATTTCACACTTTCTTATTTTGGCGTACTTATTGTTTTTCATACATAGGTAATTTTCATGTAAACGGAATGTTATGTGACAAATTGCATCTAAAGTGTCAATTTTGGAAAATTCACATACAAATGTTGTAATTAAATCATCCATTTCAATAATTTAGAAGTTCGCCAAACTTTACCATGTTGTATACTTGACCGCATAGGTTGATATGATTTAAATTGATTTAGCAAATTAAATGATCTTGCCTGCAATGAGATCATGTATGATGTATGATACATTTTTTAAGTTGAAATAATAGTGGCTAATAAACATTTATGAAGGTTTTTGGATTAAAGACACATATTTACTGGTTTGCCAAAAATGCGTATTACATTTTAATTATTTTTCTAAATTAAAAATACGAATTTCAATGTCGAAGAAATATTTGATTGCAGTTTTTTTTATATTGGTGAGCCGAGCAATGTAACTGATAAGTTCATGGCACGAATTGGTAGTTGGATAGACTATAAAACTTTCGCATTTCGATAATTCAGGTCTAATATTACCGAACATCTGTAGATCGTAAGTCGGCAAAAATTGAAAATATTGGACTACATATTGGGAGCATTTTCGGACGGTGTTTGCTTCTTTTAGCCAATTTTTCTACCTTCATTGTTACATTAACTGTCATAAGAATCTGTACAGTATCTCTCTAAGCTTTTATCCGATCATTCCCTGTAGATTAATATCACAAATACTGTAAAACCTTATTTTTAACCTGAAGATAATTAATATACTTAGAGTTATTTTAAAATATCTTGGTTATTTTGCTCTTTTGCGTAAACTTGGCTAGATTCGATGGTCCATCTGAATGTCTCGGATTGTGCTTAAAACACCATACCAATAAATCTATATATGTAATGACTGCGAAGTTTTATAAAATGTTTAATGATTTCAATTCTGTAAAAATAAATAAATTTGATTATTTTTTCGGAGATATCGATTTAATAATATTTATCGAACAAACAAATACTCGTTCATATCAACGTTTTATGTTCATGATGGAGTGTTAATTATTAATAGTGACTATTTTAAATAATTGATAAGAAAAGCTTGTGGTTTGTAATTATTTTCTAACTTACGTAAGAAACAAGATTTTGTATGTGTACCTTAAAAATTTAGTTTGACCTACTTGTTTACTTGGTTTAATGTTCTGTCTTTTTTCGAAAGATGATCAAAATTTGAAAGCAAAGTTAAATTGCTTGATTAAATAATCACATAGAATCGTTTAAGTTCATTCATTTTGATCTGCCATTGACCTCTAAATTAAAAATAACTTGCGATAAAATTTCAAGCAATGCATATTTTTGCAAATTTGCAATATTTTTAAAATCATTTTTGTTGTTTATTAAAGAAGTGACAATTTTTAATTTATTTTAATTTTCACGTTGCAAATTTTTAATTTGATAGTAGGACCCGCCTTTTCGTAATAAATTTTAAATTGTAAAATAAATCATTTTTCAACTGCAAATTGCTCTTAAGCTCAGAATAATAATTATTACGATGTAATTACGTCTGCTTTATAAACATAAATTTTTTAGTATGTAATGGGAATTCACAGATGAATGTATTTTTGCTACTAAATACATTTATGTCATAATCTCCACCTGTTTAAAAGTCGTTAAAATGATTTGCTTTTCGGCCTTTCTATACTTATATATTTGGAATTTCGTGGTGCATATTTATGTACATTTATGTATGACTGTGAATACGTGCATATGGTTTTTGAGAAATTTTGTCAAGTTGAAGATCGTTCCAATGAAATAAAAAATTTAATATTTTTTAAATTAAATCAAATAAGGTAGAATCCACTTTTCATAAACATACAATGACTTCCAACAAATCTACAATAAGATGGAAACACCAGTAATGTATTGGCATCTGGAAATAGTTCCGAATTTCGGGAGTTCATTTTACCGATTTTGCCAAGTTTTCGCTAAAGTATTATTCGAAATATGTATTCTAAATTATGGTTCCTATCTATATTGTATATGAAATTACTTTTATTTTACATTTTCCATGGATCCCGAATTTATCTTCAAATCGCAATTTGCCACTAAGTTATAACATCCAAAGTTGTTTAGGTTTACCTATTGAAATCATCTTCATAACTAGAATTGCACCAGGGATCCATCCAATTTCGTGCTGCTCATGTGGTGTATTATTAATTTTGGTGTCCTTCGCGTTTTTTACGTTCGTGCGCTCTCAGATAAAACAAATTTGAATTATTAACATTAGATGTTAATTCCACTAAAGATCGCAGCAAGAACAATGTTAAACACAATAAGCATAGCAAGAGTACATACTACAATTTTTATTAAAGTCAACTGGCGTTTTAAACAATGGAAAATATTGTTATGATCTTTTACTTCAATTGTTTTATAATATATTGTTTTTCGCACAAATCGAATGAAAATTAATTTACCTTGACTTTCTTAAGATGATAAAAAGAATGTTTCGATCAGTGTTTAGATACATATTTATGTTGATGAAGTACAATTTTGCACGAGTAGGGATTTTAAGTGTGATTGGAAACGAGGTAAATAACAGATCTGTTGACTAAGTGAATTGCTACCTCAAATTAAGGACATAAACTCTTGGGTGCGAATTATGCATCGGCATATAGGAAAACGAGGAGGTCTCGCTCTCTCTCTAACTTTCACATCCAACTATCTCAATTTGACGCACGCTCCGTCCAGTTTTGACATCCTATTGTTCGTTGGTCTGGTTCGACGTCGTTGCGCCATCATTGTCTAGGGCGCCCTGCGACCTACGCGGAGTGGTTGTTGATGATGACCCAGGCATTTAACTCGGTAAAATTTAAAGAATCCGATAATTCACAATCTCTAAGGAGACGTTTGATTTCGAAATTCATTCGAATCCGATATTCGTTGTTCGCAACCTTTACTGGGTCACAAATGGATCGAATGATCTTCCCTTCAAATGTAGATTATATTCTACCACAAACGTTAATGGTCGAGATCCAACTTTCGCTCCCAAAAGCACAAGGGCCAGATTATGAAATTCGACCGGAAAAGTCAATTGGTTCAAAAAATTCAACGCATAAACGCAAACAACTCCGAAAAATGGTCAAGTTAGCGTTGATATTTTGTATGAAAATACTATTGCGTTTATGCGTCATCCTACATTTGCAATGGCAAATTTTAATAGTTTTAGTCGAGAATTTTTGAAGATATATTTATCTGCCTTATTTCATACTAAGGCCCCAGTCTTATGAAAGGTAACACGACTGCGAAATTTATTTCGATCGCAACAACCTAGACTACGCGTAGAAGACTCGATGCCCGGCTGCTATGTGCGCTTTAATATCTGCCTGGGCATTATTTGTTGATGTTATAACTGCTCCGAGATATTTGAAGTATTCCACGTTGTCAAAGTTATGGTTCTCTGTTTCGTTTTCTTAACTTTCAGGCTCAGTTGTTTCATTATTTATAAAGAAATCTATGATTTCAGGTTAAAACCGAACATTCAGTTTTAAAAAAAATAAATTAAAACAAAAAAAAATTTAAACAAAAACAAATTAAACAAAAAATAGAAATCAAATTTTGATGATTATGTGAATGGATATGTTTTCCAAAACGTAAGCTGAATCAATGTGACCAAGCAAAAATGTACAAATAAAAGCCTCGCCCAATTGAAGCCTCTGTGTAGCACCATCGAGGCCTTCCTTTTTTATTGAGAACGAAGGTCGCGTCGCAATGCTAATTTCCATGGCAAATGTACCTGATTCAATATTAAATAAAACCACGTACAAGTATTAGGTAAATTAATCATGATAGTAATTAAGTGTGTTTTACATTCAACGTTATCCAGCATTTGCAGAAACATAATCTAAATAAACATCGAAAATATTACGAATAAATTATAGAAAATTTCTATTTGTTAAACTACTTAGTTCATTATAAGATGAAGTACAGCACAGTACATTGTCACATCGTTCTCACCGGCTTTAAGATTTCGAACACTTTGCTTTAAATGTTTTCGTTAGAGATTTCCTTGTTCACGTAGTTTACTACAAACATTTGTGTCACAAATGGCAAGTAACCTATCATGGAGGCACGATTAAATCAATGAAAGCGTTGTTAAACTGCGTGTAGAAATTATTGTTGTAATGATAAAACATTCACAATGGTTTTGGAAAACTTTGCAAAGCTTTACAGGATGACTCTTACGTAAGTGCAATAAATTCGAGAGGTGGTATAGGACACTAATCTGAACAAAAAATTATATGACCGCATATATCATATCCTTAACCGTTTTAGAGATAAACAAGGTTCTACTGTAAAATTAGTCACTTTGAACTTCACTCATAACTGAAAAACTATTACTCACAAATTTCTCAAATAAACGTTTTCTTATTGCAAATTAATTGATAAACTAAACACAGTGCCAATAATAAGATAAATTGATAATAAGTACACTTCACACTAAAAATGTGTGAAAATCTTTAAATTTTTCAATATTTTTTGAAAATATGCGGTAATCTTTTTTGCATATTTTCAAACTATTTGGAAAGTTTACTGTAATTTTGAGGTATTAGTCTTACGTCTTACTGATCTGTTACATATTTTCCGAACAGATGCAATTATCTATATTCTAATCTCATCGGACGTAAAATACAATAGGTATTGAACTGCAAAATAACCCCAAAATAATTTCTATAAAAATCCTATATTTAGTGTAAACTTTTATTAACTTTGTATTAGTAATTTAAATTTATGTTTATCATATAGTTCCGGTGTTGAATGATACATTCAACAAACAAATGGAAATATTTTCAAAACATTTAAAATTAATTTTCCCTCTTTTGTATTATTTTTCAGATACACTTCATCCACATAAAAATAAATCATAATTCAAAATGGAGGATTTAATGAATGTGATATCATTGACCAGTTCCGAAGATGAATCAACAGACCAATTGACGAAAAAGAATGCAAGCTTTACAGACGAATTTAAAATTAAATTCGATGAAATATTTTCTAATCATGAATATATGTCGCAAAAATTTCCACATCTATTATTCGCCGAGCTGCTGCACGATATTAAGCAGTTCATGCATAATCCGAAATATTCGAATGCTGCAAAAACTAACTTTTGGCGACATTTTTTGGATAAAATTTATAAGCCTAGTCTAGTGTCGCAATTCAAAGTACACAAGGATATTAAATTTAATCGATTACTCGGTGCGATTATGGCGGAATATTTAAATTTTCGGTGTGAAATTTTAAAATTAGAAATTGAAAAATATCCGAATGATGAAATGGCACGTGAATTGCACGGGCAAGTTAAAGATTTGTGTCAAAAAATTGGTACTTCCCTATTACATATTTTCAATGGTAATAAAGATTTCGTGACGTTCGCTCTGCTGCAAGTCAAACCAGATAAACATTATCAAACACTGCTATCGAAATTGTTTAGGTAAGAGTTTTGTTTATCTTTATTCTTGATTTCCAATGAATTGTGCTGAAATGGCCACATATATTAAAAAACGGTTTAGGTTCCTGAACCGTCAACTCTTTAGAAATAAGTTAGGGTATCTCTTTAGTTGGGTATTTGAATTAGGTCGAGTTTTATTAATCATTACGGTTAGGTGTTAAGAAGTTTTTTTTAAATATTGTTAATAACAAGATTTACTTCACTAAGATATATTTTGTGAAATTGTAATCCAGAAACAGGGCCAAGCTTATTTGAAAATCAATACTTGTACAAATGTAATTTGTTTCTAATTAAAGTTTTTTTATTTTATTGATGTTTAGTAACATCCTATCTTATTATAATAAAATCACTATGGAAGACCATATAACCTACGTTCGACTGATATTGTGTTTTCGGCGGTGGAAAACTTTGGTGTCACATGCCAAAGTGAAAGAAGCAATTAATGAAATTTCTCGACGTGTACTACCGCAAAATATGGCAGGTCGAGGTAGTTCAGATACACGAGATTTTCTACAAATCTTGCCAAAACATAAGAAAGATAAAGAAAATGCAACAAAGTAAATCGGGTAATGTATACGATTGGTTTCAAGAAAATTACATTTTGTATTCGTATTTTTAGCTTTTTAATAAATCATAAGCTTCTGGAAGGTGGATTATTGGATAAAGCGATAAATCGATATTTTGATGCGCACGAGGAGTACGCGGCAAATCCTAAAAAAACTGTAAGTGTTTAAAGTTTATTACAGGTTTTATGGTTTCAGGTTTTTCCCCACAGGCTTTTAGGAATCTCGTCACGTCACTAATAAACAAAAATATTTTAATGGAATACTAACATTATATTTCAGTGCAGCAATCGAAATCGAACAAATTTTCAACAAACCAATTTTTTTAATTATTTAATCAGTTTAAGTAGTTTTACCTAAAAAAGGGAATTTTGTTCTTTAACATTCTTTGTTGTTTGTAACGGGAAATGTTCGAGGTGAAATCAGCAATCAACAATCAACAATCAGTTCTTCAATAAACAGTTTTTAGCAATATGATATATCTACAATCAACATAAAAGCACAGTATCGTGCTTCATCATTCAACAATTTTTTAATTAATAAAAATTAGATAAACAATTAAATCGAAATAACGTAAAATTAAATTGATTTAATTACGAGTCTTGAATAATTTTTTACAATCAACATAAAATCAAATCATAATTAAGTTTTAGCTTTACAATTCAAGTCGTTTAAAGTTCATTTTCAATTTTTATATTTTAAAGCAAAAGCGACCGAGTTTAGTAAAATCATCTTCAACAACATTAACAGAGCTCAACCTCAATAAATTCAACAAATCACCCGCAACATCAAGCGCGGTAGCAATTCCTGGTGATAATTCAGCAACAATAGATTTAAGTTCAGACGATGATGTTATATGTTTAACAACTTCGATTAGTAATAAGCATAAGATTAATAGTAGTTTAGGGGTCAGTCGTTTAAATTCAACAAATTCAAACGATACTGGTAAACTTGTGCCATTTAGTAAAACTACTACTAGTATATGTGATAGTAGAATAGTTGATGTAGACGAGCCCACAAGTAATGATGGTGGACCATTTGAAAAGGCTATAGCAGAGAACGATGCGGATAGCGAGTCAGAACAAGATTTACACATTAAAAATAATAAATTGAGGCGAAAAAAGAAGAAACGGAAAAATTTTGGAAAATTTCGCCATAATTTATCGCGATATGAATCTACCGATAGTAATGTATCCACTCAAGATCAAGATGATAGTAGCAATTGTGTACGAGTTAAACTAAAATCGCAAGCCTCTCGAAATTCAAGTCAAGTGTCTAGTACGACAAATATTGATTCAGTAGTATCCCTGAACCCCGAAAGCTCTTCTGAGAAATGTGAACCAAATTTGACGGTTCTTACAAAAGTGTCACGGGAAAGTACTCAAAGTCCTCATATATCGACGAGTAATTTTCAAGATAATCCACTAAGTCCGGTATCGATGCCATCTTCATCGGGAATTGTTGAAGTTGGTGATAAAACTGCAGATAGTAAAAATACCAATCCCTTATATTCGGACATTTCGGATACCGAAATAGATTTGAATTGCTCTTCACCAAATTTTGAAGACGCAAGCTTGAGTAAAGGTGGCAACACTGAAGGCGGCGAGGAGAGTAATAAAGTTGTAACGGCACAATGTGAAAGTACAACCGTTCAATCGCCTGATAGTGGAGTTTCTGGTATGAATGCCAGCAATTCAAAGGAAAATAGTGACAACGAAATTATTTCAATTTCTCAAGTATCACCGCCGCCAATAAATAGTGATTTTATTTCTAAATGTAGTGCGGCAGACGAATCACATTCTTTCTCCTTAGTTTCTCCTCGCAATAGTAAATTAGAATCGATGCAAAACACTGAAACCATAGGTCAAGCTAACGAAGTGAATACATTGAGTCATGTGCAAAATAAATGTTTAGAATCAACTAGTGAAGTAAGTGACAGTTTTCCGAAATTACAACATACTCTATTCAAAAATGATTTTGTGCATGAAGTTGATTTGCAACCAGAAAGTGGTCAAAACAATGCTGTTAGTACTTTGAGAGATAAACTGAAACATGAAGAGGCGATTTTCGAAAAAAAAGATCAATTTGTGGTAGAGGCTGATTGCAAAAATCAATCTGAAGAAAACTGCACTATTAAATTACAGTCTTGTACTGATGTATTTGAAGAAGTGGAAGTTTCAACAATAGAATTTGCGCACGAAGAAATAATCGAACAAAAATTCGTCCAAAATGATACAGTGCCTGAAGATAAAGGAATTATTTGTCAGTTTGAGTCTACTTGTGATGGAACTGATACAAGTGTAAGTGTTGAAACTCTCGAGAATCAGCAAGACGTATCAATCGAAATTGCTCCTAGTACACATGAAAATGATTGTGAATTAAAATTAAAGCATCAGGATAATAACATTACTTTAAATATTGTGAGTTCTAAACCAAAAAATATTGAAAATGAAACTTCAAATATCAACAACCACGAAAATTTAAAATTAGAAAGACGGTTAGAATTGACAACGTTAAGTTATAACGAGGATCCTGCAATTCCAAGCAGACAAGAACATTCTCACAACAACTTGAAAGAGTTGCAAAGTAAAGAAACAAAAATTACAAACACCTTAAAAGAAACCATCGCTATTATAACTCTGTCTGATCATCAATCCGAGTGCTCGTCAACATCTGACTTAGGAGACACAATTAAAACGGATGAAGGACAATCAGGAGACAATAATAATGATACTAACATTTCAAAAGGTTTATTGCAACTTTTCGCAGTATCAAATGAGACACAGTCTCTTTGTTTAAATAACAATCGTGCATCTGGGGAGGATACTGTTCAAGATAGCCAAGAAAAATCCGAAGAGAGTGTAAATCACTTAGAAATTACCGAAATAATACATACTAAACCTAAAGAATGTTCCATAACAGAAAGAGATTGTAATTCGAGTGATCCACACTTTGATCGTATAATTAAATGTGTGAAACCACAAGGGCAATTTCAACGACAAGAAATTTTAATTGAAACTGATAAATCAACTCACGTTGAATTTGACAATTTCCCATCTGTTAAAGTTGCTGTTCCACTACAAAATTTGAAACCAAATTTACTGCAAGAGCTGTCAAATCTTAGTTTTAATTATTGCAAACCAAATACTTCGTTGATTCCCAGAAAACCTTTAACGCTTTTGTTAGATAAAAAATTTGAAAATATTTCGGATGATGAGGTTATAAGCAAAAGTCCAACAGCTACCAGTTCACCTAAAGATAGTGAAGTCATGCAACTTTTATCGGTAATTTCTTTGGAAAAGCCAAAATCCGAGTTTATGTCATATCTAAAACTTACACCGAATCCAGTACCCGTAGTCGAAGAAAAACCATCGTTAATCATATCACCAACTTCATCAATTTCAAAAGGGCGCCGAACAAAACCGAAGTGTGTTCGTAAACTTGATACAACAAAACCTTTAAACGCTTTAATTAATCTACAATTGCTCGCGACTACGGCTGTGGTGGTCTCAGATAAGCCAGAAATTAGTAAGTCACCAAAACTTAGTAAAAAGAAGCAAAGTGAGCTTAAACGCTCAATAAAGACGAAACTAAACGATAATAAACGATTTAAAGAACGTGCAAATCGATTGCCGACAAGAAGTTCTACCCGTAGTAATAAATCGATAGTTCCCACACTCGCTCACACCGCGGCGAAGTCGCCGCCAATCACACCAAAATCTATACTAAAGACGACGATGAACGTCCCAATCTCAGGGCAGAACTATAATATGTATGATGGAATTTGGCAACAAGATCGAACCAACGAAATTCTAAAAACATCAATGGATTTAATAAAAATTGATGTTAGTAAAGCTGCTGTTATCCCCGCCATTCCAAATTCAACAACTGTTTCATCAGACAGTGATTCGGATCGACTTGTAATAGCCGACTGTAAAGTAAAATTCGATGATACAGTGAAAGCGATCACGACTAGTGGAGAACTGATCACAATTAATGTAAAGGATGGAAGTTATGACGACAGTGATGCCGCGTCCTTAGCGTCTACAAATCGACGAAAGAAATTAACAAAAACAAGGGATGGGAATAAACGTCAAGATTCGGAGTCTGATGAAGACAATTCTAGCGTTAAGTCGCATTGGCCGAAGGCGAGCAAAATGAGTTCAAGTAGCATTGAAGTACCTAATTGGGACTATGAAATTGATATGTTGAATAGGTTTGAAATTAACTTTCCACCAAATGATGAATTTAATAAATTGCAGCTATCACTAATTATTAAGGATATACCGATTAATGATATGCTAAACTCCTCATCTCTATTGAAATTTTTTCAAATTCGATTTATTGCAATTCATCGGTGTATTAAATCTTTTGATACAAAACAAGTTGTGTCACCGTTTGCCTTAAAGGGTGTGCTGGAAAAACTCCAGTTGATTGAGACTAAATCGTATGTTCAAGATGACCTGCCTGTTCTCGAAAGGCATCTTAAAGATTTAGATCTCTATGTAAGAAAATTTAAAAAATTAGAACGGAGTACTGAAAAACTTAGAATGCTGTGTGAGTTCTTAAAGTGCTGGGATAAACGAATAAAATTGCGGCGTAAAAGGTTGAAGGCGGTATGGAACACGAAGAATAAAGTCAACCAATGGCATAAGCTTATTAAAAACGGTACAGAAATAAAGAAAAATGCCCTGAATTTGGGCGTTAATGTTTTGAAGCAAAAACCAGAACAGCCCGTTTCAGACTTTGCACAATTAGAGCAGTGTTACAAGAGCCCACAGAAAATTTTTGAAGATACCCTGAAACATTTTGTAATAACGGATGCACAAACTAATAGTAGTGCTGATTCAAATGCAAAACCAACCGTTAAGCAAAAAAACAAACCAAAGTTAGAAAACCTAAAGGTTAGAAGAGGATTTAAAAATAAATCTAAGGCTTCAGTTAAGAAGATTTTGCCACTGAAGAATGACAATTCACGAAAAGTGATCGGTTGCAAACAAGAAAATAAATTGAATTTGTTGAACTTAGAAAACGACACAGGAAAAGTAAAAAAGGAGGAACTCGAGATCAAAGTGGGAAAAGAAATTAACAAAAATGCTTTATTCCAGTGTTTAACTAACGAACTACCGAAAAATGGTACCGATAGTTTAGAAACTAAAAAAGACGTTGTTCCAAACATTAAAACCTCAAATGACATTTCTAGAGTTCAAGGTGCTGAGAAAGATCGCGTGCCTAAGCAACCTGAAATTGAACAATATTTAGTCGATGATAAATCATTTAACGTACCGATAATCGATGATATACAACCTGAGAATATTGCAGAAGAATTTGGTAAACCATACGATGTGGCTAGTGTCGACATAGTATCTGTTTCCACTAACGACGCTGGTAATTTGTTAAATACTAAACCTACTAGTAAAACGGGCGACGGCCAACTCGAAAACATAACTGAAGAATTTGGTGGATCACTGTTATCTAATGATGTTGAAAAACCCGTACAATTAACGGATGATAAACTAGCTAATAAAATAAAGCTTGAGAAACCCAAGGAAATCGCTAAAACTAATGATGAATCAATCGTCAAGGTTAATGACGTGCATCAAGAAGCGTGTTTGGTCGATGTTAAACCTTTTAATAAAATTGATGATAATGGCGAGAAATCCGAGAATATTCCGTTAGCTAACCAAATTGAAAAAGAAACTGTTTTAAATGATGATAAGTGTTTTTCGAAAACAAATGATGAGGAACAAAACGAAAATATGGTCGTTGAAATTGGAAAATTTGGCGATAAAGCTAGTGTTCATATAATGCCTATTCCTGCTAATTTAGTTGAGGAGACAGTTTGTCCGAAGATTGGAATAAAACTAAATACTCTGGTTGAAGCAATCGATCAAAATCCTCAGAAAACGTCAGATTTGGAGAAATTTGACGAACCATCAGTTCAGGAAAATGTTTGCGAAGAAGTCGAAGATACCTTTGTTGAATTAGATAAAACTGAGGGTTTGAAAGTAATAACTGAGTCCGTTCCTACAATCGAAAGACCAATCGAGGAACTAATGCAACAAATTGACGAATGTATAGGAGACATAAATATTGAATCAGTTAACCCTTCGGATAATTCTTCGTCTAGAACAAATCTTCATCCCGGAATAGATATTGGTCCCCCGGACAAACTGGTAGAACAAATTGACGAGACTCTAAATAAAATTGACAATTTACGTTACCAAGTTATTGCTAAAGACGATAAAGCGAAGTTAATCGATGAGTCCCCTCCAAATATAGAAATAAATAATGAGGAAAGCAAGCTTACTAAGGATGTTACTGAAATCAAGGCAAATTCTTCAAATAAATCGAACGGTTATTCAGAAGTAGTTGTTGGTGTTTCGAACAATCTAGTTGAAAAAATTAACGAAACTGCTAATAAAATCGAAAACTTTCACTATCCAGTTACTGCTAAAGACGATAAGCCCGAGTTAATAGACGAGTGTACTCTAAATATAGAAAAAACTGTTGATGAAAGCGAGCCAACTGAGTATGTTACTGAAGTTGAGGCAAATTCTACAACTGAACCAATCGGTTATTTCGAAGTAGTTGTTGGTGTTTCGAACAATCTAGTTGAAAAAATTAACGAAACTGCTAATAAAATCGAAAACTTTCATTATCCAGTTACTGCTAAAGGCAATAAGCCCGAGTTAATAGACGAGTGTACTCTAAATATAGAAAAAACTGTTGATGAAAGCGAGCCAACTGAGTATGTTACTGAAGTTGAGGCGAATTCTACAACTGAACCAATCGGTTATTCCGAAGTAGTTGTTGGTGTTTCGAACAAACTAGTTGAAAAAATTAACGAAACTGCTAATAAAATCGAAAACTTTCGTAACCAAGTTACTACTAAAGACAATGAGACTAAATTAATCGATGCGTCAGCTCCGATTATTGAAGCAGCTACTGACGAAAGCAAGCTTACTGCGTCTATTACTGAAATCAATACAATCAGTGAGGAAGTTTCTAAACCTCTTGCGGACGTCGACATACCTTACGGGGAAAATAAGGAGGTTATTGTAAAAGTTATAGCGGAAAACGAGAATGTTCACGAAATCATGGAACCCTTCGGGAATGACGTTCGAATTATTGAGAATATTGCAGAAGTGGGCGTGACGCTAGGAAAAACGCAAGATAAATTTGAGAAGGATGGTACAAGCGACGATCTACCACATCAAACCATCCAATCAAAATTTAACCTAATTATGAAAGATTTAACAAACAATTTAATCGATCAACAAGCGATTCCGTTGTCTTTAAATATTGATACAGCAACTGTAACTATTGATGTTGAAGAAAATTGTGAGACTGCCTGGAAGCAAGATAATGAAGTTAATGCAAATAAAGAGGCAGTTCTACAAAGTGATAATTTCAACCAATCTAAAAAATTGATCGAACCTAATACTCAAATAGTTGCTAATAGTCGAACAGAACTTGATCAATCTGTTATTGCAACTCGGATTGAAAAAATAAACGATTCCGAATCCAGAAGTGATAATCAATTAAGGATTGAACAAAAAACAGAATCTTCGGTAGAATGTGCTATTAAAAGTAAATCAGTTGTACAAATAAGCGATAACGCTATTATGAAAGAAACTGAAGAAGATTTCTGTGAGAATAATGATGACAAAGCACCTGAAAACAATAATTCAGAAAATATTGAACTAGAGATTCTGGAAGCTCAAACCTGTGATTCTTTAGAACAAATTGATAAGCTACCGAAGGCAGTAGCAGAAAGCACACCCGACTGTAAATTTGAATCAGTTACTGTTGATTCAGAGGTGGATCAAACCGTTCAAATCAGCGAGGAATATGTTCGAAACAATAGCAAAAGTAGCCCTTCAAATAACTTTAATTCAAGTGATTCTTCGGTTGATTATGTGGAAGAGTTTACAAAAATTGAAACACGCTCGGAGAATCGGATATCAACCAATCAGTTAAAATCCTCCGAGGAAGAGGATGAGTTAGTACAACGTGAAGACAAACGTATAAAAGTTGTTCAAGAAATTCAATCTGAAATTGTAAAAATTATTTCGAATACAAGTGAAAAGCTCCGAGCTGAAAATGAAATATTAAAAAGGCCTACTTCGAGTTCACCTGAGCCGAATTACAAATGTAAAGTACCAAAAATTGAAATTGCTTCACCAAACTTGCCCGATTTTGCAACCGAATATGTAGCCAACGAAAATGCCTATTCCGATAACTCATGTCACTCGAATAAATCAGGTATTGATTTCCCTGAATATCTAGTGAGTAACATTTCGTCTGCTGCTTCTCAATCTTCTGCTTTGATTCCTTTAATCGCTTCAGCTGCTCCGATGAGTGTAGAAACTGAATCAGCATCCATTGTACCTAAATCCGAAGGTAGTGATAAATTAGATATAGTGGAATCATTAATCTCAAAGAATTTGTTAGGTAACAAACAAATCGACGATGAATTGGGGTTGGACGGACTTCGCGATTTCTTTTGTTTATACGACGAATACGAAAATCATAATGTGCTCGATCGTAGTAACACTTCGCTTAATTGGGAACATGAGTATTCAAATTCTTTAAATTTGGTACTTAATGATCTAATTGATAATGAAACTTCTAGCGATAATAACGATAATATGAAAAAGGAAAAAGATTGCATGATATCGGGAAAAGATGTCATTAGAATGAGTATTGCGCCTTGGGATAGTATTCAATTTCCTCTATCGTATCCAATGGACCCGGCCCAAGATACTTGCGTAAATATGGGTTGTATACTAGAGAATAAAAATAAAGTATCACCAATTATGGGATCGACGGAACAGGAAGCCGATAATATTGTTCCCAATACAACTGAACCATCCAGTTATATGATGGTTGATATTTTTGCAAATAAATCGTTTGATGAAGTGATTTACAATGAGGATCAAAGTAATTCAACCTTAGTCGATCAGACAATCAAAGAATTATCGAATCAATTGCCGACTGAAGATGACGATAAGACACTAAAAGAAAATGACGAAACTGGTGTTAGTACTCTGCCTGATGATTTGGTTGTGTTTGATCCGCACGGTGATACGGAAAACAATGTTGAGTCACCAAATCCATCCTATCCCAAGAGTTTTCAGCAAAGCGTGTTAGTCACAATAAATCACGATGACATCAAAGAAAATGATAGCAAATCGGAGAATTTTGAACTGATAAATGTATTTTTAAATCGAGGAACAATTTCCAAAATTTCGAACGACCCCATAGAAATACTGTCGGATTCGCTTGATTCATCCCGATCATCGCAACCGTCAATTTCAGAAGGTTTAACATCGCCGGTCCGAGAAGATGCCATATCGGCGAATGAAGAGGAATCGACGTCCTCGAAGTTAACAGCATTGCAAGAAGGTTCTGAGTTAGAAAAATATGAATCTACGATGACAGAAGAAGCGAATTCTCCGCTAATCGACATTACTAATGGCGATGAATCATCTATATCACAAGACGAATCGTCGGAACCACATAAAAGTTCACAGAGAAAGGATAACGAAAAATTTGATGAAAACGTCATAATTTTAAAAAAGAAATCATCGATAGCCGCTAAGAGAACACCAGAAAAAGCGAAATTGGAAAACATTGAAATTCCTAAACAGCTCAAATCAACTCCCATTCCTCTGTCAAAACATATACCATCCCCAAAACTTAAACGGACTCCATCTTACACTTATATTACTCCCCCTACTACTCCTACTAATACACCTAATTCGCTACCTGCAACAAAACCAGATTTAAGTTATCAAAAAACGGCATTTTCGAATATTTCAGGAAAACCTGGAACCAAATCTTATAAAAACGGTCCCCTAGACATGCCAAACCTAGACTTTGACGAGGATAGTAATTGTATCACTCAGTTTATTATTCCTAAACCTCAAACTGTGCAGGCTTTATCACCTTTACCTCCGCCATTACCTCCTCCATTAGTTTTGATTCAACCACCGCCTCCTCCTAAAACTCCACCCTATCTTGGTTCGACCCCAAGTAAACCGCCCAATGTAAAAGTTCGACCAGTAATTGAAACGAGAGCAGAAATGACTTCATTTTTAAATGCATCGGTAACTCGTGTTAAACGTCTCGCCGAATTCCAAGATAATCAAAGTGTTATTAAAAAATCCAAAGTTGATAAATTTGATTTAGTTAAAAGTATGCCGGTTGATAAACTATCTCCTCCACATACTAACAGTACTGCCAAAGCAAGTAAATTCTATTCCTCCTCTCATTATTCGTCAGTACCTGAAAAAAGGTTATCGCTCAATTTGCCCGTTGTAAATGGTCCGGTGCGTAATACCAATAGTAGCAGTCAATCATTGTCCCCTGGTTTAGGTAATATTGGTGGGAGTGGTAATGCATCTAAAAAATATTGTCCTACTTATTCTTCATTTTCAAAAGAACGGGAGTACCGATCTAGTAGTGTGAGTAATCAAAGTTCTTCAAATTTTTCAAAGCCATATCCACAAATTACGAAACCATTAATAAAGAAATATGTGCCTATTTCAGCACCACCTGAATCGCCTCTTCGAACTTATCGATCTAAAAGCAAACTACCCTTAACAGAGCCGACTACTAAAGTGCCTGAAGTTAAAGTGGTTCCAAAAGAAGGCTATGAGCATTCATATTCAAGTTCTGGGGCTCCATCTGTTTTATGGCAATCGTCCTCCGTACCCACATCTCGGTTGGTAATTTCCGAGAAAACACAACCTTCTCGATCGTTGTCGAGTCAACATTATGGAAAAGCATCAAAAAATAAATATGCTGTTGATTTATGTCCAAATTTGGCTAAAATCGGAAACAATAAAAACTCTAGTGATTTCTATAAAACGCCCTCATGGGAGCCAAAGCAATTTAGCAACGATGAATTGCTTGAAGAATTGAAAAGAGTTGCGAGTCAACCAAAAAGTAATTCAAGTCAGTTGTTTAATTAAGTGAATTGTGGAAAGCATTTTATAAACTACTGATTAGTACCTGATTAGATTCTAGTATTGATACATTTGCACTACGTAATGGAAATTAATCATCAACGTTTGCAACTGTAAAAATTATAAGCAAGTTTTATAATGAGGTAACTCAACAAATCTAAATGAGATTTAAACTTGACGGGTTTAGGGCGCTCAGTTACAGGTATAACAATCCTCGTTTGTGATGTTCGACTGAAATCATTCGACACAAAATTGTTTCAATAGAAGTGGCATTCTGTGTTCCGACGATCGGAAACTACAAAGTTTGATTATGGCTTAACCTAGGGTCTGCACACTATGCTGGTATTTTATGTTATGAGAATTTATATTTCTATAAGTTATTTTTCTAAGTATTAGAAAAAAATTACCACTCGAAAAGTTTCATAACGGATATTTATAAGACGGATTAGCGGATCTTAATAAATTTATATTTTCTAGCATGTTAATAACTTTGATGGCTTGCTCAGATGTACGATTAGGTGCGCCATAAAAATCACGAAGTCGTCTATAAATTGCGCGAATCGACGACTGATTTTCAAAGTAAATTTTAATAGTTTCGTAACGTTGTTTAAGCGTGAGTCTATTCGTGATGATTTGCCAGAGTATATTTTTCATAATAATTTAATTTTTTGTTTTATTTTTTACAATTTCAAGTTCTATCAGGTTTAAAAAAAACACTCTGGTTTCTGGTTTTTCGGCGTAGGCATGCGACTTTCCATATCTAGTAGGGAAAATAATCTAATGGCGTCAAATCGCACGAATGAGGTGGCCAGTTAAAAGGTTCATTTCGTGAAATTAATCGTTCTTCGAACGTTTCTTTCAGTAAATTTATTTTATTGCTCGCTTTGTGACATGTGGCGCCGTCCTGCTAAAACCACATGTCTGCAACATTAATGTCTTCCAACTGGGGCACGAAAAAGTTAGTAATCATATCTCTGTACCGCTCACCGTTGACTAACGTTTTGACCATCATCATTTTTGAATACATGGACCAGTGATTCCACCGGTCCATGAAGCGCACCAAACGGTGACTTTCTGGATATAATGGTGTTTCGACACCATTATATAGTTCATCGCTGAATAAAATTGAACCATGTTTTTCAAAATAGATTTGAACAATTTGCAAATGTTGCTCCCGCGTGAGTATTGCTAATTTTTACTAATTTAAAGTTCTCCGCCTCTAAAACACCCATTACTTTTGACGTTAACATTATTTATGTGTTTGTAAACGTTAAAAAAAACTCCCGAAATGTTGAGATTACTGAAAATTAAAAAAAAAATCAATTTCTCTGCTTGGAAAGAAAATGTGTCACACTTTCGATTCAATTTGTTTGATCTTAGGTCAATTTTTTTAAATTTTAAATCGTTATTTTTAAAGAAATTGCTATTAGTTATTAGATTTCCTTATAAGGAAAAGTGGATTATTGGCAATTTTATAATATCTATTATGAAACTTCATAGTTATATTTGACGTTACGAAATCTCAACTAGACTACTATTTGACAAGTTAACATTGTCAACAAGACTTGTCTGTCAATGAAAGGCTTTGACGTTCCACTTTTGATTATGTCACAAAAAAAATTAAAATATATATCTTAAAATGTACCTTCGAACATTGACTTTTAAAAACGAACGCATCCGAAATGTATATTGTTTTGAATGGAGAACTAACTTGGATAATTTTTTACTAATAGAATAAAAATTCAAATATAGGTTAAGTTATCCGAGTTCTATTTCCGAAAAGCCCTAATAACATACAAACAATATTTCGGTGATGTCAAAAATTATAACATACCGCTGTTGTGATAATTTGGTTTCATACAGTTCAACGTTAATTTATCACAGAAAATTATTTCGCACAGAAATCGGACATGTCCTAGTTCAATTGGAAACAACATTCTGTTGTCAACAAATTTTTTGTATCCAAACGTTTATTATATTGGATTTTTCAAATGATATACTAAGCGTTTTAATGTAACACTATTAATCACTTGTTCACTAGTTCATTTGTAATGTCCACTTTTACTTCTCGCACTGTTTACTTTTTATTCCTCTAATTTGCATTGTTCACTGGTTAAATTACAACTTCCTGCGTCCCAAATTGCTCGCGCTTATATACTTGTGCATCGCCGTTCGAGATTATTCCATTTATTGTAGTATCTGGCGATGTGTGCCTATGCAATTGTAAAGCACTTGCATGCAGTTGTATTCACGAATATTCTATATCATCAATTCCCCTGTCTTGATCATTAATGACGTTGTTCATTCCAATATTTTTCTTGATGACTGTCGTCGCCGTTTACAATTGCTTTCGTTATTATCATATTCCCCTACACCGGATCCGTTTCCTAATTCCGTTGAAATGAATTTGATTTGTGAAGTAGATAGCAGGTTAATCTTATGCAATGGTATTTTAGGAATGCTTGATCCGGTAACATCGATTCGTGTTGAGAATAACCCGCAACCATGATAAAACTTGATGTTGTACACCTTAATCAAGCGATTGCGAAGTAAAACTGGTACCATCGGATATTATACCTACCTCTGCTATCGAACCATCTTAACTGTTTTGTTCACTTCAACGTGTCCTATACATTGACAAGCTATTTTGACCAACCGTCTTAAGGTCATTCCAATTGTGTAACTCAAGTTAAAATTCTCGAGCAACGATGTTAACTTTTCTTCATTCAAAACAGTTTTTTAGTAAATTATACAATGGTTTTGTATCGTTGTTATATTCCCGGATCTTGCTCGCTAGTTTTCACATGTAATTCACGCGGTGAATTTCGTCTTCAAAACATTGATATGATTTCATCAATCGTGTTGGTGGCAATTAAGGTGTCATCGTTATAAATTGATATGGACAAAATTGTTGTGAGCTAGAGATGTCTCCTTAGCAGATTATTCTTACGTTCAGCGTCAACCTCGCTTCTATTCACCGAAATTCCGCCAGCGTTTTTATGCTATCATTCACTATAAATTAGGGTCCAAGGCATTTTTTTCATTTGTGATGCAGGCGCTTTTCCATCAATTCAATGTGAAATTGATGATATTGTGATAGTTTTTGTTTTTTCCAGGTAGCCGGTATAGATTATACTGCATGAATCGCAGAAACAAGGGGTCATGACCTTCCTGTCGACGGAACGGTTTTTGTCATTCTCGGAGTTCGTTTTAACCGATGTGTCTGTAATAATCGATCTAAGTTTCATTTACGATTACATATCGCCTCAAAAACTTCCTTGAATAAGTTAAAATTCTGCTTTGAAATTATTAAAAATTGCGGCAACCTTACAGACAGCTTCTTTAATCCACAAATTTAATACAAAATTAGCATTTTGCCTATCTTCGTGTCATTACTCGACGGTTGACGATCAACATTAAGAATTTTATTAATCGTTTCTTCAATTGTGTATGACTTCATTCGGACGTCCCGAGCTCTGCTTCATTCGTGCTTCTACAACCACAACGATATTCAGAGAATCACTTGTGAACCACAACATGGGAGTACGCAGCAGTTTCCGTAATCCTTTTAGCTTTTCTCCAGTTTCCTTAACGCGTTTTCATTTTTGCGTGTAATGTTTTATTAGGCCAATTCACTTTTTCCATTTTAAAAAACAACCGAATGTTTACGCTTTCTGTGTATAATACCTACCTCAAATAACAAATTTCAAAAATAAACATACTGCACTGTAAGTGTCCTTTCTTCTAATAGTCATAAGTTGTCAAATTTGTCTTCTTTATTTCTTTTGAAATTCAACAAATTTTAAACGGAGGTCAGGCCGTCTTAATAGTAGTAATATACTAGTATCTATTCCTACGATAGAGCACTCGTACGTAAAACGATTTTCTGGTAATCCTATAAAATTAATTCAAATTTCGCCTTGTTTAACTTTACGAACTTTTGTTTGGTTACATCCAAAAATATAAACAATAAATGAAAGTGGTCACCGTCTTCCTTTGAGGGTTGGTCAATGAAACCAACTATTATTATTCTAATTGCTATCTACTATCGTCATTTTATATCATTTCAATCCCTCATCCTTAGCATAAATTTAAAAATGATTAAGTTTTTAATTATTATTTAGTAACGTTATTACCTCAGATTATAGTTTTTAAATAATTTTAAGTTTTATTGTAAATAATTAGAGATTATAAATAAGAATGACTGATACGTTTAACAATTATGAGCTATGTAATAATATCATAATAAATACACTAAGAATATATAAGGATTGATTAAATATTAAGATATTGTTTGTTTGTGCATTTTAAATGACCGAAAAATGGCCATAAATAAGGAAATGTTATTTTTACTCGTTCGGAATGTTTTATATCGTTTAAATCAATTAATATCTAGAATACAGTTAAGACCAGAACAAAATCATTAAATTATTGAGACAAATGTACTCTCTATATTTAGCTTTAGACTGAAATTAGTTATACATTTATAATTAATTTGTATTGTAAGAATAATTTGTATATAACGATGATGTAAAGGTTCAATAATATTTAGTATAAGCGTACAGCCCATCGAGCAAATTAGGAGTTTCACAATAAATGATTACTTAAAACGTAACAATTTATGTAAATATTCGTAATGAAGGCCATTTGTACAAACTGCGATAATTAAGGCTGCAACTGAATAATTATATAATTATCGTACTCGATACGAAAGGCCTATTTGCGAAATTAAAATATCCAGTTTAACCCTAAGACAGCAATTAAAATAAACAAGCCAGCAAAAATAATCAATAGGTAATTAAATTATTATTGTGAATATTAAATTTAATTAGGATTTCTTAATAAAAATTATTTATTTATAATTAAAATATAAAAAAAAACTATTTTTGTTAATTAAATTATAAAGCATTATTAGAGATTTATGATTCAGAAAGTAAACAGAACTAAATACAAATAATATTAAGATTAATTTCAGTTGTATTATTAATTAATTATTGTAGAATTTGCGAAATTAATGGTTGCGTCAAAATGGTAAGTGAGATCTGCTATGAATCGTTAGAAGGTGATATTACTTTAACTTGTTTGTCAACCTGTTAAGGGAATTAAATTCTCTATTTTTTGCAGTACAGTAAAATAAATTATTTAGATTGTAGATAGTTCCAATTCATAGAAAAAAAGAGGGCTCTTCATTTTCAGCCAGATACATTTAAATAAACATAAATCCAAAAATCGATGAAATTTCCGAGTGATTTATTGCTCAATCACAGAATATCGTTTGCTGTCTAAATAGCGGACCACAGGGTGCCTTATTGATCTTGCCTGATTAGGGAATCTTAACGTGAATATATTTTCGTACCAAAATTTCCATCGGTTCAGACTAGCTGAGAGTATTGCTTAGAATTTTATTAGTTTTTCTTGTACCATCTGAAAATTGATGTTGAGACTGGAGGACAGAATACGTACCATAAAGGCTCTCACGTTGGCCCATGAATTTTCAAAATCTTCTGACATTATTGAAGTGATAAAACATTTAAAAAACCTGATATTCGCAGATGACCTCAAAATCTACAGAAAATTCGAGTCATGTGATGATGCCAATGAAAACTGCAACAAGATATCGACAATATATTACAGCGATGTGTTGCGAGTCTAATTCTCTGAGCCCTAACATCACATGATCATAAATTTTTATGTTTCCTGCGAAAAGCCAACCTTTGGCTATTTTGTTACACAAGAGTGATAAATGATGTATTGCTTCAGAAAGTATTTGAAAGTAAAGACCTAGGGGTTACTTTTGTTGTTACGTTCCTAAACATAAGTTTTACTAAGCACATCGAGCACTAAAGCTAACTCCATACTTGGTTTTTGGTATTGTGCTTACGTTAGATCCTGATAGATAGCCCAGAACCAACTAAGGCGACAATGGCCAGTGAATATGATGTCTAAGAGCTCAATAAAATTGAACATTTATTTGATTAAAGATCATTTTTAAAGTAAATACACTTGATAGTTAGCTAGTTTGAAACTTTTCTTCAGATCAAATTCTCAAGATATAAATAATTAAAGCAACATCTGTTGATGGATTTTCTATACTACTATAAAGCATAGAGAAAGGTTACTGGACGCAACTTTCAAAAATGTTAAATCTTACAGTTATAAAAACCCGCCACAGTGTTGTAAGTTTATAAGTTCTGAAGAACCCTTAATGTAATAATACAATTATCCCTTTAAAAGGAACCCGACCTTATAAATTAAAAAATAAAGCTTTTTACACCCCAGTGCCACATTAAGCGCTTGAACAAACTAAACCCTACACCACATAATGTGTTTTCACCCGCAGCATGATACATTTTATTTTTAATACTGAAATCATATTAACACTCAAACTTCATTAATCTCTTAAATTATTCTTTACATTGAAACATTTAAAAGCAGCCACCCATTGTCATACGGTTACGTACATCCGTTGTGATGGAAAATTGCAATAAAACTTTTACTCAATCTTTATCGACTGAATAAAGACTTACGTACATACATAAAAAATATAAAATGAAGAAGACCGAATTTGCAAAGTAACAAAATCGAGCATACAAAATGATTTTTCTTCATAATTTTCCAATTTTATATTCAATGAACGTCCTCTTCTCCATATCCCCTCCCAAATGTGGGTGGTTTGGGTTTTCTTACGATATCGTTGCAAAGTAATATTTTTGCTATTATTTCAGAATTTTTCTTGCATTTTGCCAATTTTATATTCTGTGCTAAGAATACTTTGCCATAGTTTGTGTCGTTTTCACTTTTTTATTGTATGCAATAAAAGAAAGGAAAAACTCTTTTCATTAGTTGTTATACAAATATGAAACATTAGAGGAAAACAACGAATTTGTATGGCTCTCGTGTTTGTTATTTGTAGCAAACTTAGATAAAATATAGGTCGGCCAAACTTAGATTGAGGACACTGGGATCCTGAGATAGTTCTTGGACAATTCAACGCAATCCTATTGTGGACTCGAAACTAATCAACATCGTTAACTTGTTGGCAAGTCAATTGACTTGGTTTACTGCCAAATCACTTTATCTAACGTCCACTTTTTGAATAATTTTCTACTTTAAGGTACATAGCTTCGATAAATTATTAAGTTTCGCCTAACTAATGTGTTGCAATCGTCTTTGAGGATTATTATATTATAAATAAGTTTATAGTATATTCTATACTATAAACTGTTATTACCCCGCCATACCACAACGGAACGTCACTGGTCCAAGTATGCGTAAGCGCCCACTTAAACCTAATCCATCCCACGAATACGGCTGGATTCAGATGATTTTAAGAAGATACAAACTAGATGATCTTAAATTCTGTTGTTGCGGGTGATTCCCAAATTTCTAAAAATCTTAACCCGTACAAAACAAGTTTGACGGAATTTTGCCAATTGGACTCGAAAGTCACTATATTTTGCGTGTTTATACTAGCCGTGTTTTAATAGCCGCCCGCTAAACAATGTGAACCGTTTACGAACCACAAACGAAGACTACACTTCATAGAATAATTGCGCAAACGAATCGATTTTGTAGCTCATAAATGAACCGTTTACGGTGTTCCTATCCCAAGATAATTAGGCTTTTATACTAAGTATTCGTTTGCATATTGTTCACTTTTAATGATACGCAAACGTAACACTTTTGCGATTCACTAACGCAACACTTTTGCATATGATTTCCAATAATTTTTTCGAAGTTTAAAATAATGTTGGAAATAGAAACGGAAAATTAAATTTATAATTTATATTATTTTATTTTCATACATTATATTTCATTTTTCATTTTCAAAATCTAGTGATGTTTCGATATTCCCTTGTTGAATATTCGGTTTGGATTATAGTTAATTTTCGGCACATGTTTTATTAAATTTTTTATTAATTTTATAATTTGGTCGCTTTTCTATCTTCAACAATAGAAATAGAAATTAAATTAATAATAATAATAAAATATAAAATACTTACCTAACACAATATCTCGTCTTCGCTCGAGTCACGAACACTAAATGATTTAGTTTATCGAATCCTTGTTTTACCCCTTTAAAATTGGAGAAAGCAAAAAAATGATTCGTTAATAGTTAGTATACGCACCGTATTTTTCGAATTCGATTTTTTGTTTAGAGGGCGTGTTTTAATATTGGAGCCTCCAATATTAAAACACCTCTATCCGGCGCCGAAGGGAAATTTCTACTGAAACTGTAGTTATTTATTCACTGGTGTCGCTATACTAAGTTTCTAATGGTTTAAGGGCTGTAGTGCTCCCGATAGCGCCTCCCGATAAATAGGTAGATCAAAATATTTTGTTTATCAATTTTTAACTAACAAGTTGAATGAAAAATCTTAGTTTAGAATTAAATTAATTAATTATATGCAAAAATAGCGCGCTAAATATAAGTTTTGACATAGAAAATTGGGTGCTCCGGATACAGTTATCGGGCGCTAATAAAAAAGCATGGCTATTATTAACGTCGATGTTACAGTTATAAAGTATATTTTCAAAAAGGGCTTTTTGCCGCTGTTCAAGAATTTCCAAAATAGAGTTTTTTTCAAAATGAATATTGGGAAATTAGGGTGTCAATAAGGCATGGCTGTATGGCCGTTTTAAAAAAAGATCCGTAAACAACGTTATATAACAAAAACGTCTCCCTACTGCGAGTCTCGGTTTACGCATAAAAAATTATTGTATAAATCAAAACAGTTGTAACCTCCAAATACACTTCTTGTTGCAAAGTAGGTTGGTGTGAATGTCTCTTTACCGAGTTTCACCATTTATGAATTCAATTAACCGAAGAAGCAGTTTAGGAAATTTTCATTATCGACTGAATCGCTGCTACTTCAACAACAATAGCTGAGTTTCATTTATCACGGCAAGCTAGTATTCTGACTATATACACGCAGCTACTCATGCTTTTTACAAAAGTGCATTGCTTTTAATAGTTGGTTTTGAAACCCGTCCCGTTTATCATCTATTCACAAGAACTTTCTTGCTGGGAGCCTGTTATAAAATTTTCTGGATTAAGGATTTTCTTTTTCTAAAAAGCACGAGTAGCTGCATGTAATCATAAGTACTTGTGAGTAGATTGCCACGTTAAATAGAACTTAGCAAGTACCTTCTAGTTTACTGAGCGCTAGTACTCGCTAGTAAATCACTAATCAACTGGTTTTTGTCTTTGCTAAGCGAACTACTCCGAATTTCTTTTGATATTAGTCATTGCCCAATCGAATTTTTTAAGCTCTTGTAACAAGGACTTATGATCAAATGTCGAACATCAAGTATCTGCTAATATGTATTTCAAGTTAATTTTACAAAGCTCAAGAGTAGCTAGAAATAGACAGGAGTCTTGAAATGTAAGTACTTGAAATGTGCGAATGGAAAACGACTATTTTTTCATGAGAAATTAGAAGTTGATGATTAGTTTCTAATGTCAATTAGTAATACTAAAGTGCGGTTGCACATTACTACAAAATATATAATTTTAAAAGTTTTCGTACAAAATTTTTATTTATTGTCATTATTATTGAATTAATAATAATAAATTAAAATTATGAAGGAAACACTTTAAAGCAACTTAAATAAGCTTATCGTTCTCGCTATTCATCCTATACGAGTATGTCCACCGCCCTTAAAAGTAATTCACAAAAATGTTTATTCTTACACGATTTAATTGTTTATTCTTACACGATTTAATTCAAAAATGAAATTGTCAAGTAAATGGTGCAAAATATGTTTGGATGTCATGTTTTAATTTTATGATATTGTTTTGAATGTGTAGTTTTGATTAATTTTTTTTTGTAGAACAGGATTTTTTCTGTTGTTGCTGTTGTTAAAAATCAGATAATTATAAAACAGCTCATTTGAAAGATAAATCAATAGGGAATATAAAAAAATTATTACAGAGGTCACATGTTTCATCTCTTCCTTTTCAAAATGACCGCCAACATGTCATTTTGTAAATTTGTAGTTGTTTTGTTTAACGGATTTAAATTGCATACCCATGCATTTTTTGATGGAAATTTTTGCTTTGCTTCGTTACTCTTTATTTATAGCATTAGATACTCGTTTATGTATCATGGTCTATCCCTTTTTGAATTCTCTATTTTATTTTGCGTCCAGAACACGTGTATCTCCAGTGACAACACTTTCTATTAAAATTTGGAAATGATCGGATTCCAGGGTCGGACTGCCATATAATTTTTTTGAACATCATCATTTCACTTAAAACACTACAATATCGTTTTGTTGTTAGGCATACTGTCATTTTCACCTTTCACCACAAAGAACATATATCGAAATTTTATGGGTTAGCTTTTTTGTAAATTTATATCAATTTTGAATGAAAAACTATTAAATTTAATTTTCGTCACTTAATTCTTTTTGGCGTACGGAAAAGTTAAGTACGAATAATTTTGTTCTATACAAATCTGTTTAAGTACGACATGCCTACTTTTTTGTGATTCAAAATTAAATTTAAAACACAAAACATTGAAAATAAAAGAATTTTTTACAAAATAAAGAAACATTTTTTATTCTCGCAGTTAAATATTTTTACATTTTAAGTAGCTTTCTCTTGAAGGTAAAAGCGTTTCAACAAGGAAGTTTTAAATGTATATAAACAAGTTGTGTGTGAGATACCCACTCCGTCCCGCCCACCGTGGCTTTGATTAGCGGCAAATATTCGGAAGGTTCAATTTTTGATATCTTTGTCACATAAATCTGGTCGAATTTGCTAGTAGCGTTCGTTATGTTGGCTTTGAGGGCATGGGCATCAATTGTTTGTGCTTTATTCGCATAGACCTGCAATTTAAGATAGTCCCAAAGGAAGAAATTAAAAGACATTAAATCGCACGATCTCGGTGGCCAGTTCACGTCGCGCGAGATTACCATGATCTATACTCAAATCGTTGGATCTCATCTTATTGGAATCACATGTCGTCGTTATCCATATATCATTCAGTTTAGGCCACAAGAAGATGCTTGTAATCGATCTGTAGCGCTCGCCGTTGACAGTTTTGGAAATGTGAGTTTCTCGCACGCACAGCAGCGGTGTTTTTAACAGACCTTGCGTTTCGGTGACTTACGGGTATCGGCTAATTATTTATCAAACCGGCTGACTCGATTTGTCCACCAAACGTCGACTCTACAAGACGGTTGTGCGGGGATAACAATCACCTAATGAATAAAATTTGATGAAGTTCACGCGTGTTTCAACGCTATAACCCCTCCATGGTGATATGTAGTACACTAATGAACAATTCACAACAAATTTGACATATGTAGCTTTAATAATATGGCTGCTATAACCTAACAAATTCCAAGGGTCCCTGTTGAGAGCCTTTATGACTGCTTGAAAATCACAGGTTCCTTTTATTGTTGTCTAATTCTCGAATGGCTAATTGGATTTATTTCAATGTATATTCAGGCTCTTAGCAAAATTGCAAAAACCATATCAGTTTTCAAGGTTTTAGTCCATTTGAAAAAATCTTAAACATTGGCTATTTTACCATTTTTATATTCGTTCGTGAGACTGGGTCTGGATGCCATTCCCTTAATAGTACCTCCTAATCCGTCATTTTTTTTTTTATAATTTGTTACTGCATCATCCATAACATAATAAATTTAGATAAATCCAGACTGGTTGTTTTAAAAAATTGCCGCAATTTTTCATTAAACAAGTAATCTGCTACAGTGTCATTAGTGATTATCATGAGGTCGTAGTGCTGCAATTTCTCTCCTTCATTTTTGTAAATTACAAACGGATGAATAGTCGGTTGTTTGTTGTTCAAATGAAAACCCCTGTACTGAATTTTGTATTAAGAAAGCATAATTTTCTGCAAAGTCATAAGAAACATGTACTCCTATGTGCTCCAGAGTTAACGTTTTATTTTTTATGAAATCAGGTTGTTGTGATACAATGTGTGTGAAATAAAGCAAAGAAGATTCAATTTTTTCATCTTCATTCTGTAAGGCTTACAACTCTGCCTTGAACAAAATGTAAAAATACACCATCTAGAAAGCAGGAAATACGGTTAACAGGGCTATACAACAAAAACCAACGCGACGACAAAACTGATCTTAAATCAATATAGGTGTCCATCCGTCCTATTTTGTATGTACTGCTTCGTTTTATTCCGATGCTTTGATGGGTTAGAAAATGATGGGGTGATAAATTTGTTAACTCCTTGTTATGTATTATGGATATCGGACTCTGTGAGAATAACAAAAGGAAATAAAATTTCAAATAAACTACAAATTTATCACCAAACATCTCATCGAATATAATTTTGGTTTCCACGACAGTGATTGTAATAAATTTTCATTTGATGAAAATAAACAATTTGTTGAGGGAAAACTCTATCAGCCACAATTTAACAACAATCTCCCATACCATACACACAATCAACTAATGATTACATGTGCGCATATTTTCCGACGCACAAAATGAATTTTTTTTTCGAGAACAACAATAACAACAAAAATTATCCCTGGGTTTGTTTATTGTCGACACATACAAAAATATTGTACTAGATTCTTGTGTTGCGGCGGGGAATTTAGTTGCCTCACCTAAAGAGATGATATCACTCAAAACCAGTCAGAAAAATTGACTTACCGCTAATGAGCTTTGTGTATGTAAATACCACTACATAGTGAACATGTCTACATGCGGGCATGTTTATTCTTGATATTCAGGAGAAAATCCAAAACGAAAAGTGAACATTTTCTTTGTCGGTTCGTTCAGTCGGCCAGGTCGGCAAAAACACTTTTCTTCTCTCGTTCGCTCTATAGAAATTTTCCACTGTGGATTTAGTTTAGTTTTTTAGTTGAATAGATGAAAATGTGTCTCCCCATTAAGACATATAATTTTTCACTAGAAAAGTAAAAAAAACATTTTTTGTTAAAAGAAAATTATTTATTGTTAGTTTATAAAAATTGTGAACGAGAAAGTTAACAAATGAATTAATGCTTGTGTTTAAAACATCAAGTGAATTGTCCGCGTAAACGAGAAACGATTTCCGGCAAAGTGTTTTTCTTGATTGTTTAAAGTGTATTTTCTTTAGTGAGGGTCAAAATTGTTTATTTCTCGCCGAAGTAATAAAAAAAAAATTAAATTGTTTGATAATTGAGAATATAATCTAAATGAAAAATTAAATATTCAAGTGAGTAAAACGTTGTTGAAAATTACAAAAGAAAAATATTGAATTTCGAGTGGAGGTGAATGGTAAATTTAATTTTTTTTTGATCTGGCGGTCAAATTATTTATGTTTCTCTTCTTCATGTTTGGAAAATTGAAAATCAAACGATGTATGATGCTCGATGTATTTTTATTTAAATGCCGACTCCATTTATATCGAATCGAATGTAGGAGTGGTGCTTTGGCATTGGCATTCCATACGGACGATAAATAAACAATCAGTACAGCTATGTAAAATTGAGTCCAATCCCAGAAATCACAGTGAAAAGAAAATGTAAATTACGAGACTGCAGATGAATACTCGTATAATTAGTTAAATCAGGACAAAGCAGAATATTTGTTATCTCTTAATTCTGTTGGGAAAGTTTACTCGTATGTTATACTCTAATAGAATAAAATTGAATAAACAAATCTTGGTGGATAGTTGGTTGGTTGGTTTGGTGGATGTATATGCTACTTAAAGGTCATGCATTTTTTGTTTTTATTTTCGAAATGCGTCGGCCTGCGTGTATATTTCAAATAAACACGATTTCTATCATCATTTTCATTTGTTCATGGTACATACTTGAAAGGAGAATGAGATTTTTATCGCGCGCATTCATAATTTTCCTTATCGGAATTTTAATGTTGTTTCGAGGTGCACAACAAGCAATTATGAATTTTTTTTTATCTTAAAAAGAGTTGTGTATATCCAGAGTCCAGACACAGTTCAAAGCAATTTAAATGCATGAGAAAATTAAAAAAGTTTTCAGAATGATGACAAAGCTTTTAAGTAGGGAGTTGCAAAGAATTTTATCATGGTATATGACTGGCAATTCAAACAGCTGCTAACACAAAACTTCAGACGATAAATCACTTGGAATCACACGAAAATGCGATTAGCACTTTTAGATTTGAAATTAAAATTAATTATAAAACACGTGCCTGTTTTTTATCTGAACCTATTAACACTTTAATTTTTATTTGAAATTGAATTAAAAGGCTGAGATTGCAAGAACTAGAATTTAATCAGCGTTTTAATTGAATTAAAAATTATAGAACAAGGAACACACCCTCTTAGTAAAATCTTACTGGTACTGGCTTTTTTGTATTCTGTATAGTTTTATATTCAGTGCTCTCTTTAATAGAAAATATTTGTCTTGTGCCTTATGCCTTTAGAAGACAGTAAATTCCAAGGAAATTTTTATTGCTTTCATATTTTCCACACCATCGTAAAAATTTTATTAATTGGAACTAATTTAATTTGGCTTTTTAATTAATTAAATTGAGCATAGAAACGAAATAGTCTTGAAATAATACGAAATACACAATTATTACTTTTTGTGTTTTCTTACATTTTTTTTTCTAAAGGCGATAAACATCTAGGTTGATATTTCTAAAATCTGTAACAAGTATACAGAATTTTAATATGTGGATTTTTTGAGTGTTTTATAAAACAATAATTTTTAAAAAGACTTTAAGGTCTTTAAGCTTCATTAAGTGTTCACTATAACAACGGCTGATTAAGATCAAAAGTGAAATATGGTTGCCCACGATACGCCGGATTTCAAAATTCCAGAAATTCAAATCCAGAAAATCAAAATTTCGGGTTTCAAAATCCCGGTTTTTATGAAGGGGAACAATTTTATAAAAGGTCGAATGCTGGTATTCAAATACATCTTGGTTAGTCAAAATCCTGATTTTATACGACTTTTTTACAATTGATCATGATGCATAGATCTCGATTATTTCTTAATCGACTATGGCAAAATTAGATGTGTAACATGAATTTTGGATGAAGTTCTGACTTACAATCATACTGAACGAAACGTTACAATTTCATAACTAATTTTGAAATAATTTATATACCAATAGATATTGAAGTTTCTTTAATAAAAGGTGCTGTGTTGGAAGGTCCCTCTTTAAACGTCTATAACTTGATAGGGGGGCTTTAATGTGCGAACTGATACTATTCGTGTCAGCTACTTTAGGGCCACCTTGTATAACACCTATTTCTCGGTATTCTATCGGTACGCCTCATCTCTTAATCCCATTAGACTTACAATTTTAGAATTTCACCATGGAACATTTTATTCTTTTTGTTAGTTAAATTAAAAAGAGATCAAATATCGATTGAACTAAGGGATCCACTGCCATGGGTAAAACAAGTTTGGGCTACGGCATGATGATAATGGAATAAAACGGAACATTTCCGCCTCCCTCGGCGTACTAGTATATCGCTGTTTCCGCAGATCTGACTAGGTTTCAATGGCCTGATAACTCAAAAAAACGGAAAAAATTAAATGTTTTATTTTTTAAAAATAGCCAGAGGAACTAGAGCCCGTGATGTTTCTAATTAAAAATAACACGTATACAGCTCCAATTGGAAAATATATTCTTGCAGTGGAAAATTGCTAATAAAAAAATTTCAAGTCCACCATGAAACGGTGAAAAAGCGTTTTCTACGAAGCCCTTCTCATTAAAATAATCATAAAGATAGTTAAAATGATTATTCCGATCTCATTATATGACATTATCGATCCAATTTTCATTCCTTCTTTAAAAACTTAACAGTGTATTGTAAATCACTCATTTTATTCCAATTAGAAAAGTGGAAAAGTTGAGTGTTATTGTTTGTTAGAAACTTCCCCTCTATTTTTATATTCATCTCTTCCACTAACAAACACAAAATCAATCAGAATCTGATAGGAATATAAATGTAGCAATAGATTTGTATACTTACATACACGTGGGGAAAAGCAAATACACTCTGTTGCTAGAAATTTAAGTTTTATTCGCGTTTTGAGGTTCTAATAAGATAAGATCTAATAATAACTTGAATGGATTTAAAAATATGATTTTCTGTCGAACTACATGTTTATCATAATGCCTAAATATTACTTTAAAAGGTTAAAGAAGATCCTTACACTTCAATTTGACAGGTATTTCCAACGGATTTACTAAATTAATTACCAATGCATTAGGAGGAAACCCTAATTGAAATTTTGCTTGGGAGATTGAGCTGTTATAAATGTGTAGGTTGATATTTTATTAAAGGAGAAGTTTCCTTTAGTTGATTTCATATTTTTCTACTTTTCATGTTTTCGGTTGTTACTGTTAATTCAATTATTATGAGGTTGATCCTACACAGCGCGCGTTTCGTTTAGTAGGCCTTCACTGTACTAGAACTCAAAAAATAAACATACACAGGCGTAGAACGTGGACGTATTTATGTTCGTCGTACAAGATTTCTAATTTCATAACAATTACACTTTTTCGTTGAATCAGCATAAAAACGAAAATCATATAAATAGAAAGAACTTTATTTTCTCTGTAGCATATAGGGTCTTCCACTATGTACTTTTTTAATATTTGAAATTAAACACACGTTTTGTTAAAAATATATGTCATTCTTTATTGAAATTTAGTGTTTAGACACCATTTCTAGATGACGCATAGATCATTGTCGCCTTCGATTGATTGTGGGTTGTTCTCATAATCCTTATCTTTCACATAGCCCCACAAAAAATAATCTAGAGTGGTGTTAGATTGCACGTTCTTAATAGCCAACTAACATCTCCCCTTCGCAAAATTAATCGGCCATCCAAACTGATTGTTCCATTGGTTGTATGACATATATTGCGTCATGTTCAAACCACAAGTCGTTAATATTCATATTATCAAATATTGGCCATTAATAATTTGCTATCATGTCTCTACAGCATTACCCGCATCATTTTCGAAATAATGCGGAATGATGTCTTCGGCCCATAGAGCGAACCGTATAGTATCACTAGAAGAATGCAATGACTACTCAACAACTGTCCTTAAATTTACAGAAAACCACACAAATAAAAATGACCTTCATCAGAGCAAACATTTTGAACTAACAACATACACTTACCATTCTACCTGGAACTCTGGCTGCTTAACATCATTTATTAACCTGAAATTATAATTATAATTATGTAAAATTTGTGCTTATTATTAATTATCTTGTTGCCGGAGTAGTTTTTGTACCGTAGCTTGACCTTCCTCTGTTGATCTGTAATCACTTGTATCATGATGTTTGAGCTGCCGCAATGGTTCATTAAATTCTTTTTGTGCCGTATCGGATCTTGGAGGTGATGCTTCTTCCTTACAGGTGATTGACGATCCGGTCCTAAGGATGTTGAGTGGGAGACTTGTGGCTGGGAACGTCGACCATCGCTTTTGTGTACGCCCGTTTTATCTCGTGGCGCTCGTCTAAATATGGATGTGCTTTGGGTAACGTCCCAAGATCGACAATCTGTTTGTCGTTGTCGCAATATTTTTTATATTGTGCTTCGATATTTTTCTTGAGTGTTTCGTAGAACCCTCTGGTGATTGGTCGGCCGTCATCGCGCTTTATTTTCGCGATGTGATGAAACAGCTCTTCACTAAGGCCTGACTGATTTTATAGAAGTGTGTCCATTTTTACGCTCTCGACTCGATGACTGGATGTTGTTTTGTCGAAATGAATTTAGAGATTCTAAACATTCTCAACTTGATGTTGTTTGTGCACTTAATTGTTTCGTGGACTGTATTTGTTTTGCTCGAAGGACCAATGTAAAGATTCACTCTTGATTTGTGGTGAATCAAGACCTAAAAGCTAGTTTAATAGCTCAACAAGGGTGATGGCTGTGTGACTAGCGAGATTTAAAACACTTGACTGTTTTCTTGAATCTGACTTTTATTATATCAAATTTGTTTCTTTATATACTAGTTAAATCATAAGTACCATAACAACTATAATAACAACTATAGCAGGTAAATTTGTTGATCGTACATTTTAACAAGTTAAAAAATATTTAGTGCGGACATAGCATGCATCTATGTACTCGTATTCACACACAGGAAGTCTGGCATTATGATAGAATCGCATAATTTTGTGGGAAAATATTTATGCTCGACCGATATATGATTCTATACGAGCATATGTGAGTTGTTGTTGTGCCATAACCGTTTATATGGATGGCATAGTTATTGGTATGGTGGTATGTTAAATCAACAACATCAGTTAAATTGGTTGTGAATTGTTTAGTATGTACGGCAAATGACCATGGAGGGTTATAGCGTTGAACAACATGTGCAAATCATCATATTTTATTTTCAAAATCGGTGCTCCGTTCGAGAAATATTCCACGCATCACGTGATTTTTATTCTCGCCGCAACCGTCCTATATCGAGTCGACTATTCGAAGTTTGGTGATCAAATTCGACTCAATTGGAATAAATTAAATTTTTTACAGTTTTTTGGTATGATCTTCACAATTATGTAGAGCAATTTTATTCTGTGCTTGTTTGGAATTCCGATTAGCCTACTATATACCTGACAGCACCATATCTGATCGCGCTCTTCGCTGTCATATAGAAGACAGATGCATCATCTGCTCTGCTCAATGCAAGCTCGTTATTAGTTTCAGTGTCAGAGAGTCATAGTTGTGTTTTGGGTGTATTAACACCACCAATTGTAATCAGATGACACTCCATATTTAACGGTTCAAAAGGCGAAGCTATAACCACTGAACCATTTGTTCAGTGCCTGTTAGACTTAACTGGATCTGAAAATTAAGACCTGGTATCAAGTTATTGCATAATTTGCTTTCCCTGGAGTTCTGGATACCCACCAGCTTCTTAAAAACTTCCTGCGGGAGACTAACCAACCCGCAGACATCTTCAGTCCAAAGTAGTTGAAATAAGCTCCTCAACCGAAAATAATATATTTTGGTTGTGTTTAGCAATTGAAAATCGTTCAAGTTGTTGCCTCATAAGAAGCTAAAGATTGTAAAGTTTTACCGATTCAAAACTAGCAGTACTTGTACAGTGATACCAAAGAATAAAGAATGAGGCACTGCCGTAACGCCCAAAGTTATTAAAGATTTGTTTGAGTTAAAACGTTATGCTTCATAAAAATTTAATTGAAATTTATATCTTACTTGGCATTTCTGTAAACTACGAGTACATCATTAGAAAACAATTTTGATGATTTCAACTTTTCCTACTCTAGTTTATGATACAATAATACGAGTATGTTATAGACAATTTTATTTGCTGTTGTTATTTAAATTATTATCCTACACAATCACATAGATGGTCGCTTAGTAATCTCTCAATTTTATACTTTAACATTCGGAAGCAATAGGCGTAAAAATCGTGTGCGGGCGTATTTTATGTACAGTTCGCGCCTCGTTTGTGGTAATTTTACTACGCTTTTCACAGATTTTTGCTCTATCAGCATGAAAATTGAAAATGAAGAGACAGTTAACGAAAATCGTATAATTTGTAGAAATAAATGTATTTCTCATTTATTCATCTCAAAATCTATATGTTTTGAAGGGGCGGATCATTTTTTGCATCTGTAAACTCCAATTAATTCTAGATAAATACAAATCAAGGTGAGGTTACCAAGACGTTGGAAGTTTGGTTTTGAACTAATGAAACATTGAATTCTTTATATTAAAAAATTCGGTCGTCTCATCATACTACAGTGGTCAAACTACAAAAATATTGAAAATACTTTGAACTTACCTTCAAAGTATAATCACAATGCCTTAGCGAATTATTATGATTCGCTATGCAGGTGTCGACTCCTTCGTAACCCCGAATTTAATTGAATTTAACCCACACATGCGATTCCTATATGAAATTTTGGATTATTCTAGGTAATAGCCAGATAGTGTTTTTACATCAAGGCATTTTTGGCAACCAAAACTACACAAGAAAAATAGAAAATGCTCTTTTTTATAAGATAACCATACTCGAATAAGAAAAATCCCATTACCAATACTATTAAAATGAAAAATTAACGCTGAGGAGCAGTTCACTAACTTCCTTTTTTGAATAGGTTCACTTGCCATAGGTGAACGAGTTTACAATTATCTTGATAATTGTTCTATTCATTTCCAACTATTCATTGCCAGAGAGATATTTTCCTCTATCAATCGAACCACTGTGATCAGAGAACAAAATATCACTAGTTACTACCGATAAGATTTATAAGTTTCTTCACTTGCCCATTTTCAATAAACATGTTACCTGACAGATAGCACCCCAACAATTAGCGGATTAAACTAGTGGCTTTGACGGACTTCGTTACCCTTTGGCATAGTTCCTCACGAAAATGATTATCAGCATTTGACGCAAATCTGTTTCCCTGGAGCATTTTCTTGAAGTCTTTGTCATCATAGTCTTTGTTATCAATTTTATAAGGATCTCCCAATTAATGAAAAATGTTTAAATATGAAGTTTTTTTTTACCGAATATTCAATCCGCCTGAAGAGATGCCGAATTTTGGTGAAATACATTTTATTTATCAAATTTGTCGTTTCCGCTTAAATTTAAAAAATTATCTGAACTAATTTTGTTTGAAATTTAATTTATAATCTTTTTGTTGTTAATAGTAAATGCTAAGTACTTTTCAAAATATTTGCAAAAAACGAGAAAGTTCTTATCTAACCTGCCACTTCCGGTGGACTGATTTTGGCCAAAAAGCAATGGTATCTCCCAGTTTATGAGAAGAAAGTATGAAGTTTCACAATCCATCAATCTATCTGGGATGCAGAATGGCCACCAACATTTATTCTGCACGGCACCACACATACTATATGTCAGTCTCGAGACTTATTGAGTGACGTAATAATAGTATCTTTTAGGGGATTATTTGGTTTGTCTTTACTCTATTCTTGAAATTTAGCGGAATTATCTCATCTACAATTTTAGAAACACCTAAATTATTATATAAACACAAATATGAACTTAGATTTTTTATAACTAAAAACATTTTTTTCGAAAAATGCCGTTTATTCAAGAATATCCAACACAGAATAAGAAGAAAAACTTTAAGTAATTTTTGATTTTATTATTACCAAAACAATAGAAGGAAAATAAAATCTTATAAAACTTTACCATTTTTTGATCTTGGATTATATTTTAGAAAAATAAGTTTATCGTTTCAATATAAAGCTACAACCATAGCAAAAACCTGAACAACACATTGATAGAAGCCGAAGTGGCTAGAAATGCAAATTAGTAAAATTGTTTTTCTCCATAGTTTTTATTTCAGAGTTCAGAGTACATAGACACGAGTAATTAAATAGTACTATAGTACATCTTTGTACAAGTATAGTAAGAAAATGGAAACGTCTATTTCGAATATACGAACCAAAATCATAAAATATACTCATTTTGAATTAATTAAATTTTTAATTAAAATTTAAAAAGTCGTTTCTATTTGCTTTTGTACAAAATTAGAACAAATAAAGCTTAAAATTGAATATTGAACCTTTTGGACTAATTCTAAGGTAAACTTCGGGTAAATAAAATTTTTGAGGTATGCAAATGCCCCAATAAAAAGTAGGTTAAATCAAAGACATAATAGGTAAATAATGGTTTGTCTTACGGTTAAACGAATAGCAAGATATAAGGCAATTCCACAAACAAGTTTTGACAAGATATATAATGAGCACAAGCAATCCAGAAATTGTTTGAGCCCGGACTGTAAAATACATTTACCACGATATCTTTTAGCTACGTGTGACCCCAAAATCCAATCATCGAAAGCTACCTAGAAAGAATTTCATCGATGAAATTCTTTCTAGGCAGCTTTCGATGATTAATTCAGTTCAATTTGGACCATAATCTAGCAAAACTATGCGTTATTAAATACAAAACGAGACGTAGTTTACGACTCCAACACACTATAAACACTAATGTTAACATATTTTAGCGTAGCATAGCTTGCGATGAGAAACCGGTATAATTTAGAGCTGTTTCCTAGTTTATATATTGGGTGTGCGAATATAACTCCGCCCTTTCCCAATAGGTGTCGTTACGTGTAATATAATTGCTTACGTGTAATATAAATGGGAACAACTGGTATTCTATAGTTACTTGATTTCAGCTGTCAAACACAGTATGCGGCATTTGGTTGAAGTGTAAACAACTAGTATTTTTAACTCTTTGAAAATGTCAAATTTTATTCCAAATAAACATCATTTGCGAGAAGTTTTAGTACATAATTTAATTATAAAAAAAACTGCAGCGGAAACTTATCGTTTGCTTTGAAAAATTTGAAGATGCCAAATTGGAAACGTTATTGGCTGAAGATTCTTCTCAAACACAATCAGAATTGGTTGTAGCATTAAATGTTGATCGGTCAACTGTTTTAAAGCGTTTATAAACAATCAGAAGTTCATTTATTTCATTAATTTATTTTAAAAGAATTTTGAATGCTTCAAAAAACCTTTGAGCACCTGGGTTACATATGAATTAAAAGAAAAGGACCTCGAACGTCGAAAAAGCATTTGTGAAATACTGCTTCAAAGACAACAAAGAAAAGGTTTTTTTGAATCGAATAGCTACTGGAGATGAAAAATGGATTTAATATAAGAATTCCAAATGCAAAAAATCTTGGGTGAAGCTGGTCCGTCACAACGAAAGCGGGATATTCGGTAATAAGGTTATGCTCTGTATCTGGTGGGAACAGAAAGGTGTGGTATATTATAAACTCTTGGAAACATGGCGATGTCTTTAGACGACAACTAATACGTTTGAAGCGAGGTATAGAGAAAAAACGGCCAGAATGAGTGAATAGACGCAATAAATTAATTTTTCAGCACGACAATGCAAAACATTGTCAACATTGAAATGAACATTAAAAAGGACAGGACTGAATAGTTCTACCCCATTCACCATATTCACCAGACATAGCTCCTTCAGATTACTACTTATTCTGGTCGACGCAGTCGTCTCTGGTTTCGAAAATTGGCCTATTGATTGGATCGCCTCCAAACACCAGGATTTCTTATCCCAGGATAATTCCCTACTAAATTGCCTGAAAGATGAGGGAAAGCTGTATCTGCAGATAGAGCATACTTTCAATAAATAATCAAGCAAATGTGTTTTATTTTAATAAAAAAAAGCGAAGTCATTTTCACACACTGAATAGAACGATGCCAATTCGGTTGTAACCTCCCACATCATAAAATTGGTTGAAAAAAATCACGAAATAATCGAGATTATAATAAAACTAACCTAATATTTCCTGTAATTTGTATTTATTTGACTCGAGTTTATCCACTATAGTACGCACACCCTGTCTGGTGGGATTGAAGTAAACGTTCTTAAAGTTGCGACCACCGACTCAGAACTGCGGTAGTAATTTTTAATAATTTCCAAACGTTGCTCCTTCGTAAACTTCACCAAGATAAAAATGTTAACTTTGTTAACAGACGATTTGACGACGACAGATCATGAAAGACGTTCAAGAGTGCTTTCGTATTAAAATACAAAATTGTTACGCCCCTATTGGAAATCCCGATATAATCAAAAATAATTATTCCTGTTTAAATTTCAGAAAACTAACAAGGTTAATCCTTGTTGAAAATTAAATCTTTAACCGGAAGATTTTCACTTCCGGTACACAGATTTCCACCATATTTTGCAATGTTACGCAATTAATTGCGTAATGGACACAGTTTAAGTATGAAGTTTCATTCCGAATAGTTAATCCCCATGGACTGTATAGAGAAGCCGAATTTACAACTTGGTTTTAAATCGTTTTTTCCTAAATGTCAAATAATTTTCAAAATTTCAGTCAATCCGTCTGTGGAGACCGCACATACATTTAGTCTCCACAACATCACCGACACAGATAGATTTTTTAAAAACTACTTTTTCCACTTCGATGATATAGCAAATGGTTAATCTGCAAGAATCTTGATTTAAAAATTATTCATGATTACAAAACTTTACGTAAAAGAAAGTAAAATATACAGAGAGGATATTCTGTCCGAATGGCAACAGCGATAGAGCCGATCGGAGAAGAGTCAATGGACTAGGCGATTTATTTCAGAAATAGCCCTCCGGAAAAACCGCAACCATTGAGAGGTCGACTTTTCATCAACTTCTTATCTTTATCGCAAATTTTGCAGCATAAACGAATAAGGAGCCGCGGTGGACAGTCATATTTAATTTATAAACTCAATATAAAAAAGCATAAACAAACTAAATTGACTCATAATTTTAGAGACGTCTAGTGGTTTAAAGGTTGATATTTGTATCCTAGACATTATCTATACTCTGCTTTTAATAGGACAGTTGAATTTAGCTCAAATACTTTATTATTTACTCGTGATTTACCTCACAGTATTGGTCCGCCGCCAACTCAAAATTATTTTGTTTTATTGCGTTTACCTACAACGTACGTATCCTTTTAATTTGCATCCACTGAAATTTGTCATGTGCCAAATATGAGAAATGAGACAGAACTAATGTGTCCGTTATATTTATAGCATAAATATGTTATAATTTTTAATAATTCGTTACAAAAACATAACCAAGTTATTTTGAAAATATTAATTTTTTGCTACTCGTATTTGTACTCCTGTAATAATTATTCATTTTATATTTCTCTAAAATATTAATTTTTTGTTAGTTTTACATTTAATTTTATTCAAACAAAGTAACTAATACGTAATATTTTAATTATTTGAATAGTAATAATTAAAAATAATAAATTTTAATTTAATTTTAAAACGAACCTTTATTTAAAAAGAAAATTCATTTTTAAATTAAATTTTGATGGAGATGTTGGCTGGCGGCACGTGTGCTGATGGAATGCGGTTTGGCATCAACATTTAATTTAAAAATGATTTTTTAAGCTTTAAAATTATATAAAATTAAATTTTCAATAAATTTAACAATATTACAACTAGTAAACAAAGCAGTGTATATAGGTAAAATGAAAATAAATATATAACGAACTCCTAATTTATACAAATGTGTAGGAGTCACGGTTCACTAACAAAACCAAAATAAAGTATTTTTAATTAAAGTAATACGTATAACAGGTGACCCCGATGTGATGTGAATACGAAACCGTCCGATCTGAAGTCATAACGTCGGGGTCACCAATAAAACGCTGTAATTTAATTATTTAAATAATAATACAAACATAAAATTTTGTAATTTAATTTAATTTAATTTTAAAACTTTAAATTAAGATAATAATGTTTATTATTACGTTCAAAATTAAAGAGGATGGAAATTTTTATTTTGCTTTTTATGTCCAAACAAAATGTTATTTTTAGTACCCGAGTCAATTGATAGATGGCCACATTTATAATACCTGTGAATCATCAATGGTTATATTATTTTAGCATAGAATTTTTCATTCGTTTTAGCGGCGATGGTGGCAGTGGATGTACCATCGTTTTGGATGAGTTTCTAAATTATGTTGTGAGTTTCAAATGAATGTTAGTTCGCGAAACCGAAAATATGATTTTAAATAATTTGTGTGCATGACATGATTTAGAGGTTAAATGAAGCAATTTACTGTGAAACTTTATTATAATTTTTTGAAGTTGTTGTATTTGTATTTTAATTTTGTGTATATTGCAATAATTATTTCTACGGTTAGTTGCCCGTTCGGAATCCAAATTGGTTCTACCGTAAGCTGCTCGTTATGTTTTCTTGTAGTGAATAAATGTGCCACTACATAACACTTGTTGGCTTTTATATTTGTATTTATTTTACTATAAAAATAAAAACAAAAAATTCCTTCATCTACTAGTGTTAGCTTCTTTTATAGTAAAATGGTCTCAATCCACATCATTTTAGTACAAAACGAGTCTTTTAGCTATAAAATTATATTAGGGTTAAAATGAAATGTTTTTTCTTTCCACTTGGATCATTTTGCAATAAATTCCGACTATGAAACTAAAAAATAAATAAATTAAAATTCAAAATAGAAAACCTCTATTAAAATATTATTAAAAAATTTCGTCTCGTGATTAGATTGAGAAGAATAACACTACACTTGAGTGATTAAGTTGTACATCATCGACTAAGGCAAATTGATTCAATGCTAAGTTGTCGGGAAAATTATATTATTGTGGCTATTATACAGACTCAGCTAACACCAAGAACATAAACAAGACACCATTGCATTGGTTGATACTGGCAGTGGCTACCGCTACTCATTTTAAAAGACGGAAGTATCTGTTACCACGCATTGATGACACATTTGGGATGGCAAGTCTTCAATTTATAGTTAAAAGGCTGATAGTGACAAAGGTAATCCATCCGCAATGACAAATCAGAACGGGCTCGGTACGGCCATTAAACTTCACAGAATTCGACCTATTAAGTAAGTTTCATGTGTGCTGTGTTTTCCCTTTAGGTAGATACGCAGTTTATAACGATTTCTTTGAAAATTGCGATTTAAAAGCACCGGAAATTTTCAATTTCGTGTTTCATTCAAATAAACCGCAAACCATAATGAAATACATATAGAAATCGCCGTCGCCCCATTAGCTGATACATAATACAGTCTCGTACCCCATTGTCAACATTTGGATTTATTTCATTGTAAAATAAATCCAGATCCAGTGTCAAACTATATAAGTACTCATATTGTCATGAACCTAAAAAACTATTTCAAACTTATGTGTACGTGTTTTTGGGAGTTAGCAAATCCACTTGTTGCTGCAAATACAAAATAAATTTTCCAATTTAACCATACTTTTGGCGAAGAATGAATATTATTATGCATTCATCCTGTTTTGTGTTTTCACCAAAAAATGTGTTGTGTGTGTCTGTATATATAAAGCTAAAATGAAACGAAATTTTATCGCTGTTTTTCCAACCAACATAATTCAAATTGACACCCTGAAAACAACACAAAAAAGAAAATCGATTTTTAGTTTACAAGGAAAAGGTTACTGGGCAAAAGAGGCGTAGAAAGAAGTAAATTCTTATTGAAACATTATTTGGGTAAATGCAAAGGAAACATCATTATTTTGCAACGGAAATAATTTATCTTTCAAAGGGGGGCAATAAAAATCAATGTCATAATGAGTTATTATTTTTTCACCTGTTTTAAAGTTTGCCATACCCCAGCAGTGCTAAGGGCAGTATTACAATGAATAGAGAAGAATGGTATGTGAGTGTAATGTCACATAACCTGAGTTGGTCACGAATCAAGAAGGATCTAATCAAACAAGTACTAAATTTCTGATCAAATTTTCAATTATTATATTAAATCGTTTTCGACAAAACCACATATAGTGGAGATAACTTTTTTAAGTGGTCTCGCGAATTTCTTAACATAATTAAACTTTCGAATATATAAAAATCTGTCTTAAAGTTAAAATTATCTGACCAAAAATATAAAAGTGGCCAAAAACTTCACACCGGTTCTTAATCTTAAAGAAGTATAAATTTGAAAAAGACATCTAAACAAATTTAAAGTACCTAAACAGCGATTGGCTACATGGAGTTTTGCTCAGAATGTTCAAACCGCCATCGTCTAAAGATGCAGAAAGAGCCTCATTGTTTCAGGAAGGAGGTAAAGGGTGTTTTTTTAGAGGTACACAATTTTAAATTAAAATAACAAAGAAAAACATTTTGAATATCAGTGAAGCTAGCTGTATTGGGTAGATAATTTTATGCCATTAATGCTTGAACAAGATTTCGGCCATGTGGCCGCCGTAGCTAGCGCATACATGGTGTAATCTAGAGGTCCAATTTTCGATCACTCTTCGCAGCAATTGCGGCCGTATCTCGCCAATACCTCGCCGAATGTTGTGTTCCAAATGTTCAATCGTCTCTGGTTTATCGGCGTAGACAAGTTACTTAACATATCCCCAAAGAAAATAATCTAATGGAGTTAGATCGCATGATCTCGGTGGCCAATTAACAGGATCATTACCTGAAATTAGGCTTTCATCAAATGTTTCTTTGAGTAAATTAATTGTATCTCACGCTGTATGGCATGTGGCACCGTCCTGTTGGAACCACATTTCAGCAAGATTTATGCCAGCCAACCGGGGGACGAAAAAGTTAGAAATCCTATCTCATCGTTGACTGTAACATTCCGCCCATCATCGTTTTTGAAGACATATATGGACCAATGATTCCGCCGGCCCATAAAGCGCACCAAACAGTGATTTTCTCTGGCTGTAATGGTGTTTGTTTTGACAAATTTCTTTATTAACGTATCCATTCAACCAAAAGTAAGCTTCATCGCTTAATCAATTTGTGGTCGACCCATTGGCCGAATTGGCGGCGTGTGCGATGGTCGGATGGCTTTAATTCCTGCACAAGTTGAATTTTGTAAGCACGTAAAACCAGATCCTTATAGATAAAATCTTCCATAAAGTGGATGGACACATCTCCAGTTGCTGAGAACGACCTCGAATCGATTTTGGTCTTCCTCAAGGCTACGATGTACAGCGTCTATCGCATGTTCGGTACGCACTGTTTGACGTCTTACTGGATGCGTATTATTTAGAATATACGTGGCAAACAGAGCCATTATTTTGATAAAAAATTTCGACAATTTGCAAGCGTTGCTCTGGCGTGAGTGAGTCTGTTCATTATGAAATCGAAGAGCAGTTCCTAAGCTAACTGGCCATATACGGTACATGCCCGGATCATTTTTGTGTGCCGGTTTTCAGTAATCAACCTTGTAAATCCGTATAATAGTTAATTAAATAAATTCTTCTTATCGCGTACAGTGTTTTTTACGTATATAGGTAATGTAATATTTAATTTTAAACATTATATTTATTTCAGCACCTATTTATTTTATCGAGTTTTCGATATGTTGAAAATGCTGCTTGCTTATTACCGTTCCGTTGCACTTTTCGCGCAATCTTAATCCCTAAAAAAATAAAATTAATTGGGAGTAATACAAAATTTTAAATTCGCAATTTCCATTACAACTAAAATAAATTAGAAATTAATTTAAATTTTGAATAAAAATAACCGAACTTTGCAATGGAACATATTATTCCAGGGAATGGTGGCTCCTCAGATTACTGTTTATCAATCTATAGTTCAAATTTAATATCATCTTGGACGAATAATTTTCAAGAAGGAGTACAAAAGCCTATTACTTTTACACCAACCTTCAGAAATGTCATGCATTAAATTAAATTGCGATATACCGCTGGCTGTGGCCAGTTCAAATGACAATTACACTCGGTATCTTTGAAGAGTTCTTCTATAAGGTCAAGCGGATCAGTTATAAATTGTCAAATATGTTTGTGTGTGTCTATATTAAAATGTCCTCTTATCTGTTATCTTTGATTGGAGGTCTGTTGTAGATGATTTGAATACTCATATTGGGTCTATCGATTCGACCATTGGTACTGGTACAAAAACCTGACAGAATATGTATCACAATACATGCAACGACAAAAAGTTGCTATTCAGGTACTTGATTTTTTAGGAAGGGAACGGGACCACCCTTTATTGATGCCACAAAACCCAGAGAACCCAATTCACTGGGCTTATTTACATACCGCTTTAAATTTCACCTCTTTACAATACCCCTACAACAAACCAATAATATCAAAGATCTTTGTGAACCGTTTTAAATATGCCAGTTCGTGGCAGCTTATAACTGACAGTATAGAAAATGGTTCACAACAAACTTTAATTAAAAAACCCAACCCTCCAAACAAAGAAAAACTTTTGCTCGTAGAATGAAATTCCACAATTCGTTCCACACACGATATTTGAACAGCATGAATAAACTATGTATGACCCCCAGTTGAGTGGAACGAAACTGTTTGCGTTCCTATACCTAAAAAGTGAATTCCAGAAGTGTAAAAGATACAGGAGAATACTCATATGTAATATCAGATACAAAACGCATAACTTCTACCCAGCCAACTTCGACAAATCGATATACAGAAGACCATATGTTCTCTAAACATCGTGTGATAGATGAGGAACGGCGCTAAGACGAAAAAATACAAATCGTCTCCCTTCATTTATGAAAGGCAATCGCTATTGTTAATTTGAATGTTGCAGGTGAGTGTCTACAACAGTATGACTTGGTAAACCGATTTGTGAAGCCAAGGTATAATCCTTATTACATGAGACATCATAAGTCTTGATCCCCTGGAGAGAATATGGAGGAATTAATTAATAAATTGAAATTCACAGGATGAGAAGTCAATACTAGCAAATGCGTAACCCTTGTACGAGATCCATATGTGATCAACAAATCTAGCACGAATAATCTTCATCAACCTATTTCCCATCCAAACAAACTCGTCCAAAAACCATTAAAAATCGGTGTATTCAAGCCCTTAATATCTGCAAAGTAATGCAGCGTCATTAAAAACAATAAGTTTCCAATGAGGATAGTTTTATTAACATCAGTCATCCTCACATATGCAAATTGCCGTCGATCGCAACAGTATGAATAATTATTTTGTTTAAAAAGATTATGGCGCTTTCTGACCCGGATCATGAACAAAAATTCCGTTCCAGCTCTTTAAACTTAATTTAGAAAATATTATCTCTGGTTTTATTCAGTATAACCGAATTCCACAACTTGGTTTAAAATGTTAGAATGTTACCAAATTTGACTGAAACAAATAGACTGAGTCCAGTAATACACCTAGGTTACACCAAGACGTTGGAATTGAAAGCTCTGGTTTCGAACTAATGAAACTTGAATTCTTTGAATTAAAAAATTCAGTCGCGGTGTCCAAACTTCAAAAATATTCAAAACACTTTGTACTTACATAGAACGTATAATCACAATGCCTTAGCGAATTATTATCGTTCGCTACGCAATTGTCAACCAAGCTTCCAATGTCTTGGTAACCTCACCTAGATGTAAAACCAATATCTGGCTATCACCCAGAATAACCCAAAATTTCAGATTCCAGTAATGTTAGACTAAGAATCCCAATTCAACTGAATTACTAGGATAAATAAAACAATTTTTTATTGAATTTAATTAAAACGAAAAAATTATTCTGTTTTGATACATATTATGACTGAAATTGGACTGACTGCTTTGAATTTGGGATTTGGAAAAGCGAGATTTAATATGGATCCCTTTATTATGTATTATTCTTTGATGAAATTTTAATTGAAAATGTAAATACACAAATATCATTCTAGAGTGCTAGACAATAGTACAAAATTGAAAAAAAAAGATTCAGGAGTGATTACCACACAATAAGTTAGTGACAGAACGATGAGGTTTTTACATAGAAGCAAAGCACAATCGGACGTGATAGTGTTTGGAATATGATCCATAAATGAAATTGATAACTACCATACATATCTGATGCTCATTACTAAAGGATACAGTTTTATACTGCTGTTAGAGAGAGCACAACTAAACCGTATTCTTTGTTCTCCAGAGTTTACATGCAGTATTTTTCATGTACACCTGTGTGTGTGTGTTTACGCCTTATGTTTCCTACATGTTATATAAGGTGCAGGGATAGCTAAATAAGGTAATCTATTATTTACTACAAAAAGTCATTAATAGCTGGTATTTGTGGGAAACAATCAGTATGGCCTCATGTTACTCAAAAAAATTATCAACCCTCTTGCGTGACGATACGGGGAATTTTTTTTAATTTTGTCAATTTTGCTTTCTTTAAAAAAACCTAACGATTGTGATGATTTTAATAATTATAATTATTATGATGGCATTCGAAGTGTACTCGTATATGTATAAAAACTAGCAGTAATTCAATTATATATTTTACCTACGAGTATTTTGGGGAAAATTTTAAAAATATGAGAAAATTTCTCTACGGTTTTTTAGGTTTGCCTTCCGCATGAAAGTGATATAACATTTAGGTATGTGCGAGTACATTATTATTAAATGCTTTTAGTATTTAGAAATTATATACACAGAGAGATGGATGTTAAGACCGTTTTGTGTAATTAAATGGAAATTTATTAAGTGAAAATTAAATTTTATATAAATATCGTTAAACCTACACGAGAAAACTATTTGGGCTGGTGATACATAAAATATTAACGCATTTATCCACTCATCCATAAAAACATGTCAATCAATGGAATCCAAATCCGCCCACACACGTTTGTGTGGTACCTACATATATTGATTAAACCAAAACAAATATGTGTTACGTTATGTACACACATATACGAGTATAGAGTTTCTAGAAACTCTTAAGTCTAACATGATCTCATCCTACCTATAGCACTTTCTACAATTCGAGCAAACGTAAAATTAAAGTTTAAAAGGAAAATTTATATTTTGAATAATATCGTTTGTAACGGGTGTTTTTTAGGAGGTTTGTTTTTCCGATAGATGTCGTTTTATTTTATGACAGTTGTTTTGACAGCTCAAAGTGGCATTTCTACTCAGTATTGTTTGGCAAATCATTATGAATAGGTTAACTCCAGAACAACGTTTTCAAATCGTGGAAATTTATTTTCAAAATCAGTGTTCAATTAAAAATGTTTATAGAGCACTTCGTGAATTTTATGGTGCACATAATCGTCCGTCAGAGACCACCATAAAGAACGTAATTACCAAATTTCGGTCTACATTCACTCTTTTGGATGCCAAGCCACCGACAAGAATGAGAAGAGTTCGTACAGAAGAAAATATTGCTGTCGTTGAGGCCAGTGTCGAAGAAAACGACAATTTATCGATTCGTCGTCGTGCTCAGCAAATTGGACTTTGTCCATCGACTTTATGGAAAATTTTACGTAAAGATTTGGGTTTGGTGCCATACAAAATTCAATTGGTGCAAGAATTAAAGCCACACGACCATCGTTTGCGCCGTGAATTCAGTGATTGGTCGTTAAATCAATTGAACGAAGATCCATTTTTTTACCGTAAAATTCTCTTCAGTGATGAGGCGCATTTTTGGTTAAATGGATACGTCAACAAACAAAATTGTCGCATTTGGAGCAAAGATAATCCACACGCCGTTCTAGAATTACCAATGCATCCTGATAAATGTACTGTTTGGTGCGGTCTATGGGCTGGTGGGATCATCGGTCCATATTTCTTTAAAAATGAGGAAGGACGACGCGTTACCGTGAATGGAAATCGATACAGAACCATGTTAAATGAGTTTTTGTTGTCAAATCTTGAAGAATGAAATGTGGTTTCAACAAGATGGTGCCACTTGCCATACAGCACGTGAAACAATCGACTTATTGAAAGAAACTTTCAACGACAACATTATTTCGAGAAATGGTCCGGTGAATTGGCCTCCGCGTTCGTGCGATTTGACGCCACTCGATTACTTTTTGTGGGGATACGTGAAGTCATTGGTTTATGTGGATAAACCTCAATCGATTGACGCTTTGGAAACCAATATTCAACGTGTCATTGCTGACATACGCCCTCAAATGCTTGAAAAAGTGCTGGAAAATTGGACCTCCAGAATGACATTTGTGAAAAATAGTCGTGGTAGCCATATGCCAGAAATTGTGTTTAAATGTTAAATGCCAAAAAATTATCTACCAAATAAAAAAAAATTTTGGTCATTTCATAATTTTATATGTGTTTTATTCAAAAAAAAATCGGCAACCTCTTAAAAAAACACCCTTTATAAGAGAAATCAAGTAGTGCAAATTTTATAAGCCAATTTCTCTGAGGTAATCTTATTTCATAGTTTTGATATATTTATACACAAATTTAATTTTTTGCTATATTTAATCCATATATACGTATCTTATAAACATATCTTATACAGATTGCCAATAGTAAAATAGATTAACCTCGGAATGTCTACATGAGTCCTCTTATGTATATTTTGCTTTATGGTATCTATGAAACCATTCACTTTAAGAAACATTTTGTATGAACAAAAACTATTATTTAGATTTAACAGCTAATCAAAAAGTGCACTCAAACGTATAGATTACGCTTTATAACTATATATCCAATGGTTTATTTGATTTTTTTAAAAATTTCAATGCCAAAAATTAGATATTACAAAATTCAACAAAATATAGAGAAACCATTGCAATATTCAATTATTTTATTGGAAAATTAATATTTTTAAATTTCTTTGTATCATAACTAAATAAATACTTTTTTAAAAACTACGAAAATAACTAAAATAGGTCCTCCTTTATTTTCTGATATTGCCAAAATTCAATGCATGTGAAGTTACTGCTAAACTTTTACTAGTAAAAAAATTAGCAAAAACTTCACGTTGGTGCATATCAAAATGATACCTGTACAAAGCGGAAACTAACGTAACTTTTAATTTATTGACATTATTTTAACTATTTTTCAGTTATCTTTAAAAAACCGAACGAAATTAAAATATATTTACCATTTCATTAATCAATATTCACTAACACGAATATTGCGGCTAATAAAAGTTTTACAAAACTAACTATAAAATAAGTATCCGAGCCAGATTAGTAACAAACACTACACACTGAACTACATAAGGAAGAATTATTGAAATCAAATGAGATAACCGGAGAAATTTTACTTCATACTCGGATAAACTGGATGGGGCAATACACTTGGGTGCAAAAAATACAAATGTTTGTTTAATTAACCCAGAATGCAGATTCAAAGTCTGTTCCAGCACCTATCCAGTGGTACTTTTTTGTACTTATACCGTGCGAACTAAGTGAATTTTGAGGTCAACATCTGAAGTACAAGTTTTTTGTGTTTGTTAAAATAAGGGAATCAGCAAAAACAATATTTTTATTAATAAGATGCATTCTCTTCCCCAGCCCGAATAACAGCTTCCATTCAATGTTTCTATGATTTCACCAAAGTTTTAACCAAATCTCCCGTTGGTCTGCGATCGCCTGTTGCAGGTCCTGGAGACTCGTTGAAGCAATAACTTTGGCTCGAACTCATTTTTTCAGTTCGTCTCATAAATATTCAATGGGATTGAGTCCAGGCTTCGAGCTGGCCCCTCCATCATAGGAACATCCATTTCTTGAAGGTACTGGTACACTAGACCAGCCATATGCAATCTCGGATTATCCTGCAGGAACAGGAAGTTTTCACCAATAAACCCGCAAAAGGTACGACGTAGTCCTCGAGTATTTCCTCAATGTACCGTTGAGAAGTAACTTTACTTGATCGGCGGCCAGTATTCGCTCCAGAGATGAACACAAGATCTGTATTCGCCTCCAGTGACATACCTCCTCAGAACATGCACGATCCACCACCATACGAGACACGTTCTTCAGTACAACATTGTGAAAATTGCTCTCCTGATCTTATGTACACTCTTTTTCGTCCATCGTTGCCATGTAAACACATCCTGCACTCGTCAGAGAACGGGACTTTTCTCCCTTGTTCTTCTGTTAATTCCAAATGCTCTCGAGCGAACTGAAGGCAGCCTAGCCGGTGGCCTGGGATCAATTCGTATTCTCAATATCATCTCGTATCTCTGCTACACTCGACGAACGGAGAATCGGCTCAAATTTAGTTGTCGAGCCACTTCACTTTGGTTCTAGCACCCCATATACCTGAGGTTGTGTTAAGGTCTCTAGGGATATCTCAGTTGGTTTAAATTTGTTTGTTATACTTGGTCATAATACAAAGTCCTCTAGACGTTTCCACCCCTGGATGGGAGGTTCCTGATTATTTTTTATAACTGACATGGTCCCCAACTAACATCCCATATACCTGAGGTTGTGTTAAGATCTTTGGGGATATCTTAGTTGGCCTATCAATTTTTATTATATTTGGTCATAATACAAACCTTTATTAAATGTCCCTTCCTCTAGATGGGGAGCAACTGAATATATTTTTTAACTGACAAGGCCTCCAACTAACACCCGTTGTGTTAAGATCTCTACGGATAGGTCACGTGGTTAAAGATTTTTTGTTATATTTGGTCATAATACAAAAACCTCTAAACTGTTCCCACCCCTGGATGGGAGGCTCCTGATAATTTTTTATAACTGACACGGTTCCCAACTAACATCCCATATACCTGGGGTTGTGTTAAGATCTTTGGGGATATCTTAGTTGGCCTATCAATTTTTATTATATTTGGTGATAATACTAAATTGTATGAATTGTTTCCACCCCTGGATGGGGAGCTCCTGAATATTTCTTCTAATAACTATGGCCCCCTTCTAAGACCTCATATGCATGAGGTTGTGTTAAGATCTCTAAGGATATCTCAGTTGGCCTAATCATTTTTATTATATTTGGTCATAATACAAACTTTAATTAAATGTCCCCTCCCCTGGATGGGGAGCAACTGAATATATTTTTTAACTAACAAGGCCTGCAACTAACACCCCATATACCTGAGGTTGTGTTAAGATCTCTACGGATAGGTCATGTGGTTAAAGATTTTTTGTTATATTTGGTCATAATACAAAAACCTCTAAACTGTTCCCACCCCTGGATGGGGAGCGACTGAATATATTTTTTAACTAACAAGGCCTCCAACTAACACCCCATATACCTGAGGTTGTGTTAAGATCTCTAGGAATACCTCTTTTTCGAGAATTCCTTAAAGATTGTTTTATCTATTATATTGTATAACTTGTTGGTTAGAATTATGAACACTATTTATTTTTGATGTCTAAATATGAACATCAAGAGAATTTTAAATACATGTATCTTTGAATCAAATCAAAAAAGCGGTTAATTATTATTATTGAATTAATTTTAATAGGATTTAATAAATACGTCCAAGAAAACTCTAATCTTCGATAATGTTCCGTCTTACTCAGGTAATATCACTAACACAATCACAATTAATGAAACTAGCAAAAGAATAGCATTTTCTTCACATTCGTATTATACTCGTATTAAACAATATTACCAATATTGAATTTTGTTATGACAGCATCAGCTATGTTTTGACGTACAAGTGGTGGTGGTAAGTGGATCACTCGGGTTTGGCACAAAATCATACGGAGTATGATAGTATGATAGTTAGGGTCACAAAAAACATCATGATAATTTTTATCATTTTGGTCGGAGTGAACCCGATCAATGGAGTCCATAATGAGATATACAATTTTATGTTATGCTATTTGTAATTTTTCAATAGAAATTCCAGTAGGAAGCGAATAAATAAAATATTATAACAGCAATTTTGTGCCGCGGAAATCTGCTCCAATGTGTAACGAGTAAAAAAAATTTCCTTCAACGTGTGATTCAGGGCATTACTCAAAATATTTAAAATAAGCTTTGAATCGAAATAAATTTTTGATGTAACTTTGGCACTTCAGTATCAAATTTCTCTCTGATTACGTTATCTCTCTTCAGTGAGACATTACAAATTTTCTCAGCAAACGTTACTTATATACAGAAAAAAAAACAAGTAAAAAGATCTATTCGGAATACAAAAAAATAAACATGACAACAACAAAAAAGGTCAACTTTTTATATGTTCCAAAAAGATGTCAGAAAAGGTTAAAAAATGTAAATGAAAATGGAATGACCGTTTGGTTGTTGAAAATTATTTATATGAGTATCACACTTCTGCTTCATGGTGTTATGAGCTCCATACCGAGTTTTCTTAAAGTTCATATATTGTTGAAATTTTACCAATCAAATACAAAAATTTAATTAATTTGGAATACCCTTAAAATTTTCTTCTTTTACTTTTATATATTTACTCGTATAATATATGATAATGAGAAAACTATGTGGAGTTACGAAATCTTGTGGATTTATAATAAACACAGTTGGCTTTAATGTGGTGACTGGTGATGGTGACTCAACATGAAATTATTTTATGATTTTGTGAAATTTATGCCAAATCATTACCAAGGGGCCATTTTATTCTATACCGGCACGTAAATAATTTTGTAGCAAGATGCCGAAAAACGAAGAACACAGCAATTAACATAATAATGCGTCTTATACCTCATTTCATTATCTTTTTTACATTTGACTTCAATATATTTCATAAGACGAGGATTCGAAAGTAGGAAATTATCACGAACGCGAAAAATGTCGTTAAAAATACCACGCAACATAATTTATCAGGTATATTTTACGAATTTAGAAAAAAAAAAACGCGGGCTATACAATATTTCATTGGTCGTCACAAATGTGTCCGTGCGTATTTAGGATCCAATAACGAAACAATGTTCACAAGAAATAAATGTGATGATCACAAGTGGATATGCTGTAAGTGGATAATTTATATAACTTCACATAAAAACCGTCGTAATCAAATTGACACAGTGTTTCCAGAATAAATAAAATCTATTGCCAATTTTTGCAAATCGGTGTGTATTATAAAACAAAAAATAAATTTAATAGTAAAAGAGCAAATCATTTGATTTTACGTGACTTTTATACTTAATCACTGTGCTGTGCAGCTCTCTATGATGTGTCACATGAACATACAAAAAATGAAAAGAATAACATTTATTAGTGTATTGTCCTTTTTGATTTTGATATTATTTATAATGTACATCCTTTTCTATATGTTTCATTTTATATACGAGTACATATGATATCATCCTACTATATCAACCGACAGCAATATTAAAGCCGTCCTTTGTGTAATCGCCTGCTTATGGAGGAACATTTTTATAAATATATCTTTGTAGCTAGGATGTTTCATCCTTTTTAAATAGATAACTAATAATTTATAATAATAATATAATGCTAAGGATAATAAAATTATCATATATAATGTAATAATTAATTAATTTGTTGTTATTGTTGTCATCGCAAGGATAGTGTTTTATGTATGTATGCCTTTGTAAAAGGCATTTATGTGTATTGTGTGGTCAAGAATAAGCTTCTTTATGATGTTACATAAAAGAGGAAAGTTTAATGAAGGATTTTGAGAGATTAATACATATATTTATTAAAGCAGCGTCCAAGTTACCTGGACTTAATATTTTGTGACATATACAGTGAATAGATAATTGAAATAAACTAAACTTTTGCGTCAGTAGTTCAGTATAGATAATTACTTATTGAACAAAAAACATAAGTAAGCTTATGGGGTGGGTAGAAATAGTCAAATGGTGGAACTAAAAACTATTGATAACATTATAAAAATAGAATCATGTGGCCCAGATCCTAACCTTCGAGGTTAATGCCGGCTAAAGAGGCTATATGTTATACTTACTGGAGAATTCTAAGGTTTATGGTAAAATTAGTATACATTATATGTGTTCAGTTACTGCGTTGATGAAATCAACGATCACCCGCCCTGATGTAAACAAGTCTAATCTTATAGTTTTCTAAAGGGGTTAACCTTGTAATAGAATTCTTCAATTTATTAATAAATAAGCAATATATTGTAAGTATCGCCACACAAACCATTCAAATACAATTATCTTGAAATAATTGAACAAATTCATTGATAAACAGGGTGTCCCAGAATTGGATGATCAAACGAAGCAGGCTGATAGGGGAGCTCATTTCCAACAAAAACAGCCAAGTAAAGTTCTTTCGAATTGTTGATGGTGCAAAAGTTATTTCACTTTTAGTGTTTTAGTGAAATTGCATGCGCCACCACCAAAAAATAAATTTTAAGAGTTCTTTTGTTTAACTTTCTTTTTTAATAAGATCTAGAAGAGTGTGCCTTTCCAATAAAATCATTTTTATAGCTGTATTATCTTCTGTCAAATAAAAACAATGGTTATTTAAGTCTTTTAGTTTCTCAAAAATGTTTATTGATGTTTAAGTGACGCCAGCGGGAAAACAATGTACTACAGAAAGTTGACCCATTATCACAAAAATATGCGAGACTAATGCAGATTTTGAAATGGTATCACACACCGAGTTATTCACAACAGAATGATTTTATCAAGTTTTTTTAATCAAGCAAGTCGTGTTTATTAAAAAATGCACATGAAAAAATTTCGAGTTCTAAAATAGATGCTTTGTCAGAAATAAAACAAAATGAATCAAATAATTTTTGTTTTATTAATTTTAATTATTATAATAAGTGTTCGGTGTACGTGGGTAACTGCAGCAGGGAAACTTTCGAATTTCAAAATGAAACTTTGCATACCGATTAAGCCCAATTTGTGTTAATTAGTGCTCACAGGAAAAAATTAGTGCTAGTCCAGGAGTCGAAAAACGGGAAAAGAAAATTTCAAATTTCGCCTGAAAGACGGAAAAAATAAAACCTGATTTCTAGAAAAAACTAGAAATAATTTAAGCCTAATTTTAAAACTTTCTAAAGGCCCCAAAACTGTGCGAAATGAAATGAATGAAATTTGTGCTTATCATAGAAATATAATTTTCATAAATTTTCATTCATAAATCGAGGAAAACCAAACCAGCCCCTGAAAGATACTATATCAAAAAAAAACAGAGATATATCGTTCAATAATATTTGTGTTGAACAACAAATAAAACAATCGAAATAATATGTTCTAAAATCCAAGTCATAAGCAATTCAGAAAGTATATTCCTGTTAGGTATGTTCATTGCTATCCCAAAAATATATTTGCTGAATTTGTGCTAATCCAGAATTGGCCCAATTCTATTGAACAACAACGACCGTTGAATGGACAATTTTCTAACAAAAAGTGTTCTAAAAACCAATGAAGTTGGCAATTCTGAATGCATATCAGAACTCTTCTGACTCTTTCATAAACAAGCTCTTTATAATAACCACACGGAAAAAAGACTAAAGGATTTAGAGACCGCGTGGCCATGTAATGGACCTTTCCTTCCAATCCAGCGGCTTGGATATTTAACGTTGAGGTGTTGTCTCACTGTACTAGTGCGTCGACTAATCCCGCCCACATGTTCACTCCAAATTTGTGTTCAAACCGACTACGCTGCATTACTTTTCATGTTTTGTCACTCCATAAAATGTTGGTAAAAAAATGCGAATTTTCTTGGAATTGACATTGCGTTTCTTGACGAAATTGCACCCTTTCTCCATGGTCAGGTAAAGGCCTTGTACACGTTACACATGGTAAGGGTGCAACTGATTTCTTTTTAAAATACGATGAAACGTGGATCGTGGCTCTCCCGAACGTCTTGATAAATAACAAACACTTACAGATGAGTCATCTGTCACCATTCCCAATACTCTATCTTTGTCTATATCAAATTTACCGGCTGTTCTATCTCTTCTCGGATGACCAGGGACTTCGTCTTCACTGTACATTTGATGTATGTTTTGAAATACTCTGGGATCGAGAAAGCATTCCTGATTTGGATATCGTCTCTGGCATTCTCTTGCCGCAACTTGGCACTTGCATTGCCGTTACGTAAACCATAAATGAAATACTTAATAAACAAATTTTTGTATGAACAAAAATGTGTTTATTAAGTGCAAGTGTGTTTCGCCAAGTGTCTACGGCAAATAGTGTTAAAAGTATAAATGAAATACATTTCTGCATATCCGCGGTGGGAATAAGCTACATGGTTAATGACATTTTAATTATAAACGTTCGAGTATGTATGGAACTACTAATATGAGTTAAAAATGTTTTTCTTTTTATACCACAAATTTTGTTTAATTCGGGCTACTATTTTTGCTTAAGAAATTGTTGTACTTTAGTTTACTGTTGTGTAACATACTGTTGTGCAGTATGTAACTAGCAGTGCAAAGTTCGCTGGTTTCTTGAACACTTTGTCACAAATTCGTTCATTATGTTGCTGTTAGCTGCCTTTTGAAAATATAACAGTTGGGGTTAAATTATATCTTGTTTCCCCTAGAAATATCGGTTTATTTTTATGGCAATGTTTTTAAGACAAAACTTGTATTTCCTTCTACAGTTTCTCTGCATCAGTTACCCACACCAGCTTCACTAATAAATAATGCATTATTTTGTGTTTCATCATCAGAGCAAATACAAGTAGATGATGACGCTCTTAAAATAGATAAACTGTTGGTGGTTAGGTTAATTCTCCATCTATACGTACACATCACATACATTATGTATGTGCAATGTACAGTAAACATAAAGAAAAATGTTATGAAGATCAAAAATAGATTCTGATTGCATGAATCAATCAATGTTTTATTCGTGCAGGAGCGGGATGAAGAAAAAACGTATAAAGAATATACCGAATATGTACATCCCGTTTGTGGCCCGTATATGTGTAAGAGTAGAAGATATCTAACACACAAAATTAACATAAACTCTGGTTACCTTTTATAGCTCTGTATAAACCACATTTTCTCAAATTTGCGTCCACACGAGGAGTCACGAGGAGTCGGAATAAAAAAAAACCGGTTTTATAGGTAAAGGGGAAAGAAACAAAGTTTTATTCTGCAATCAGCAGTCCTCGTGTACATGTACAGGTTTACAACAAGACAAGTAATTGCGTATTCTTCTAGGTATGGAGGAACTTTAAATTTTAATATCCAAGTTTTAAAATTTAAATTCTTATCATTTAATGAAAAAGATTTAAATCTAGAGGGATTTATGTTAGGTGTGGGTGTGGCACGATACTATATAAGTATAAATTATAAATAAATTAATCTTTCTGTTAACTATGTACGTGTATATCGATACGGCGACTAAATCACATACCTAAATTCGTCCCAGCTCATGCAGATAATAAATTTATGTTATTATTGTATTCTGCCCTCGCGCTGGTATGTACGAGTACTTTAACGATTTTTGCAATAATCGTAAAAATGAAAATGTAATTTTATTTTAGAAAATATTGTAGTTTGATAAAGCCTCTCATCTTCATAAAGATATCCCAGCTACAGGTGTTTTAGAAATCTCGTCTATGTACAGGAATGATGGGTGCCATTTGGAATAATTGAGGTTTTTATATAAATTTTCAAAGCTTAATACGAATAGAGATTGGAGGCAAAATCATTTTCTTTTGTTATAATGCAGAGAAATTTTTTATTATTTATATGCAAATTAGGTGTAGGTAATAGGTATTTACAATGTACGGTAGACACATTATACTAAACACATCTTAAAGAAATTTACAAGGTGCGCAACAAAATTTCCGGGTCTTTTTGAAATATGAAAAATGGAAAATTTCAATAGAAATATAAAAAACGGTTTATTCAAAGTAATGTCCTTCGCTATTTACACATTTTTGCATCTCTGACAATACATGAATACCACGACGATTCATCCAACCAATTTTGCACTTCTTCGAAACTGGCCAACTGTAGCCCTGCCAAGCCATGCGCCATCAACCGGAACAAGTAATATTCCGAGGGGGCCAGGTCTGGCGAATAAGGCAGCTGCAGAAGCAGAACCCATCTCAGCGTTTTGATGGTATCCTGGACGATGGGAGTGCGTTGGCATTGAGCGTTCTCGTGCGCTGCAATATCACTCGTTCGTGTCTCGTATCCCATTCTGGCCGTGCATTTGAGCAATGCCTGAACCATCCATTGGCAGTTTCGCCCTGTTTCAGCAGCTCATAGTACACGATTCCTTTCTGGTCTCACCAAACTCAGAGCAATGTCTTCTTTCCGAAGCGATTTGGCCGTGCCGTCGATGTTGATGCTTCGTCAGGTGAAAGCCACGACCTTTTGCGTTTGGGATTCTTAAAATAGATCCACTTCTCATCTTCCGTAGCAATTCTTTCATTCATACCGTGTAAGCAAATTTTCGCAAGTGGCTCTTCGATTTTCCATCCGTCTCTCAGTCAGAGAGCATCATCGTACGGCACCCATTTTCCCTCCTTTTGAATTTTTCTCATAGCATGTAAACGTATAAAAATATTTTGTCGAGTTGCGTTTAATGCCTTCGCAAGTTGATCTTAAGTTTGCGTATCATCTTCATCCAATAACGCTCGCAGCTCGGTGTCTTCAAATGTTTTTGGTCTTCCGCAGCACATCTTGTCTTCAATGTCGAAATAGCCACTTCTGAAGCGTTTAAACCAAACTTCACAAGTAGTTTTCGATGGTGCATGGTCGCCAAGTTGAAGCAGAAAAGCAAAGCGTTCCTCCCGCAAATGCTGTTTGTTTGGCACAAAACTCGACATTTTCGTTCTTGGAAAAAAATTTTTTTGCGTTACGATATGTGCTGGTATTACAACTGGTTATCGAAAACAACTGTCCACGCTATGAGCAAAATACAACTAGATGAACATAAGACATAAATGACTACTAGATGTGTCGCTAGCACCATCTATGTGTGAAACCCGGAAATTTAGTTGCGTATTTGATATTACTTCTACAGTTTTTCTTAATTTAAAGTTATAGATTTTCAAAACCAGTTCTTTCGTGAAGTGCTTGTACAGAGCAATAATCCCAAAATAAATTTACCTTTAGTGCAATTGATCAAAAGCTAAATTTCCAACAAATTAAATTCCAAAAGATTATAACCAACAAATTCCTAAACTAGAAACCAATTATTGGTAATTCTTGGAATTCGCTTTATGGAATTGAAATGACTTTATACATATACAAAATGCGGGCGGGCGGACAATGTCTAATTATAATGGTGCGAGCCGAACCTTTAGGTTTTTGAAAAGTGAAGGCTTGTTTTGTTGTGACCCTCTACGTTTTATTGTAACAGAAAATGACCTTTGAATTATCGGTTAATCGGTGCATCAATAATTTAAGTAAAGGTTTTGAAGCAGGATTCATGTAAATCAAGCGGTTTATATATCCACTGGAAAGCTGTATTTGGCCGTTTTTAGAGAGAAAATCGAAATTGGTTTGTTCAAATTAAAATATGATCTAACCATAATGATCAGATGAAGAATACGCATCAATGTCATTGCCTGGCAAAGTAGATTTATTTTTAGTGGTCATTCATTGAAATTTAAAAAAATTTATTTTTTATTTTCAACCAATTCACAAACGGGCAAACTTACAAAGTGGGCGCATATGTTTAAGCAAACTATTGTTTATGATCTAGATTAGTACTAAAGTACTAAAGTACTAAAGTACTAATCTAACTACTCTTGTTTATGATCTAGATTAGTACTAATTCTGTTAAATTTAGCTGCTTTAGTTTCGGTTCAGTTTTCGAGAAAATTCGTTCAGAGCAAGAAGGGTGGGGGCTGGGGATAGTGGTCTCTGAGCCTCTCTCTTTAATTTTTTCGGCTCGCACGATTTTTTACACAAATTGGTCAGAGAGGATTTTTGAGTGCCAGGAATCGATTGCGATGGGTGCTAATTTTTTGAAAATCCGTTCAAAGGGTCGTCCAGTGGGGCCCAGGTCGTTTTCTTTAATGTTTTCCGCCTCACGCGATTTTAATACATATTATTGGGGGAACGGTTTTTGATTACCAGAAACCGATTGTGATGGTTTTTGTTTCGGGAAAATTAATTTAGGGGTCGTCCCGGGTGGTGTTTTTTAGTTGTTTCTACTCGTACGGTTTTGATACAAATTGGGAAGGGGGTTTTCACCTGCCAGGAATCGATTGCGATTGGTCCAAATTTCGAAAAAAAATCGTTCAGAGGGCTAAATAGTTAGCCCGGGCCCCATTCTTTAATTTTCTTTGGTGTTCGACCAAAGTTGTCAAAATTGCTGCAAGACCGTTTTCGATTATCAAAATCCGATTTTAATGAGTTCTTATTTCGGGAAGCGTTTTACTGACATTTAGGATGTCGTCCGGTGGGAGCCGAGAAGCTTGGGGTCTTTTTTAATATTTTATTTTAACGGGTGTTTTTTTAGGAGGTTTGTTTTTCCGATAGATGTCGTTTTATTTTATGACAGTTGTTTTGACAGCTCAAAGTGGCATTTCTACTCAGTATTGTTTGGCAAATCATTATGAATAGGTTAACTCCAGAACAACGTTTTCAAATCGTGGAAATTTATTTTCAAAATCAGTGTTCAATTAAAAATGTTTATAGAGCACTTCGTGAATTTTATGGTGCACATAATCGTCCGTCAGAGACCACCATAAAGAACGTAATTACCAAATTTCGGTCTACATTCACTCTTTTGGATGCCAAGCCACCGACAAGAATGAGAAGAGTTCGTACAGAAGAAAATATTGCTGTCGTTGAGGCCAGTGTCGAAGAAAACGACAATTTATCGATTCGTCGTCGTGCTCAGCAAATTGGACTTTGTCCATCGACTTTATGGAAAATTTTACGTAAAGATTTGGGTTTGGTGCCATACAAAATTCAATTGGTGCAAGAATTAAAGCCACACGACCATCGTTTGCGCCGTGAATTCAGTGATTGGTCGTTAAATCAATTGAACGAAGATCCATTTTTTTACCGTAAAATTCTCTTCAGTGATGAGGCGCATTTTTGGTTAAATGGATACGTCAACAAACAAAATTGTCGCATTTGGAGCAAAGATAATCCACACGCCGTTCTAGAGTTACCAATGCATCCTGATAAATGTACTGTTTGGTGCGGTCTATGGGCTGGTGGGATCATCGGTCCATATTTCTTTAAAAATGAGGAAGGACGACGCGTTACCGTGAATGGAAATCGATACAGAACCATGTTAAATGAGTTTTTGTTGTCAAATCTTGAAGATATGGATATGAATGAAATGTGGTTTCAACAAGATGGTGCCACTTGCCATACAGCACGTGAAACAATCGACTTATTGAAAGAAACTTTCAACGACAACATTATTTCGAGAAATGGTCCGGTGAATTGGCCTCCGCGTTCGTGCGATTTGACGCCACTCGATTACTTTTTGTGGGGATACGTGAAGTCATTGGTTTATGTGGATAAACCTCAATCGATTGACGCTTTGGAAACCAATATTCAACGTGTCATTGCTGACATACGCCCTCAAATGCTTGAAAAAGTGCTGGAAAATTGGACCTCCAGAATGACATTTGTGAAAAATAGTCGTGGTAGCCATATGCCAGAAATTGTGTTTAAATGTTAAATGCCAAAAAATTATCTACCAAATAAAAAAAAATTTTGGTCATTTCATAATTTTATATGTGTTTTATTCAAAAAAAAAATCGGCAACCTCTTAAAAAAACACCCTTTATATTTATTCCTCCATGGTAGATACATATGAGCAAAAAATGGTCTGCACTGTTTCGTTTTAACGACAAATAAAAATAAATAAATTCATTTCATTTTTGACTTATAAGGCATATTTTGTTTTAATTTGCTTAATAAGTCAAAGAAATGATTTTATTTATGTTTATTTGTCGTTACAATGAAAAACTGTTAGAATTTAGAGAAAATTGTTTGCAGATCAATTTTTGCTCACATCTCTGAAACCATACACTTTACGGAAAATTTTGTATTGATGGATTGATTAGACTGTAGGACCAAGTACTGAACTATTGTAAATCAGCACCTAAACAAAATATTTTTATTTCACACGCATCTAGAGATTTCCTGAAATTGAATTCTAAATTAATACTTTCCGGCTTTACACATAAAACGGCTTTACATTATAAAATTAATGAAATTTTTATGGTACTGAAAGTACACTTTACGAAAAATTTTGTATGAACCAAAAGTATTATTCATTTATTTTTAAGTGCTTAATCAAAAAGTGCACTCAAACGTGTAGGTTCTAATACAAAAAAAAACTTTTTCAATATCTCCCAAACTAATGAGTTTCAACGTCATTCAAGATCACCACTACACTAAGTAATTTTCTCCTATCTTGCGCTGTTTCCGAGATAAAAGCCTGACATTTATTAAACTTCTAGCCCTATACGAGTATAGTATGTGGAAGTTGAAACTAGATAGCTATTATATTCTGTTAGCAACTGAAGTGTTGCCAAACTAAAACTGTTGCAATTATTTTATTTGTATTTATCCTCAGGCAGTAATAGAAGCCATAGTTCTAGAATTCAAATTTATGAACATACATGATATAGATCATCTGTTAGAACTATCATCGCGACAACTGGAAAACTGTAAAAATGTTTGTGTTTCTCATACATTTTTTTAAATTATCAAACGACCAATTAGTATTAACGTAATAGATTTAACGTAATTTGTATAGAGTTAGATACTTTAAATTTAATACCACAATTTTACATTCACTGCAAAGTAAATCCAATTGGATTTTTTTAAATTTAGCTATGAAAATTTTTGGAATGAGTTTTACAATCCGTAATTGCTCGGCCTTTCATTCAAAATAATTTCTTGTAACCATACTTTCTCGGGCGTCTGATTCGTAGCAAAATCAATAGAAAACATTTCCGAAATTGTCAGCGTGAAGACGGAATGGCATGTTTCATTATTAATCTAATCTAAATTTACGAGTTTGGTAACTTGATGTAAAGATATTTTATAAGAATATGTAATTCAATAAAATTTCTTGTCAATTTTTTATGGCTGTATTAAGACACGGCTTACGAACAAATTTTTACCATTTGCTTTACATAATTATAAATTTTAATTTATATAAAAATTTTATTACTTTAAATCACGCGGCAGTACAAACAAAAAGTTAAGAAACAGAAAAAACAATATACGCGGAAAAGTAGAAAATTGTCGCGCCGAACTTTATTCCTTGAAAATTTCCTTATTTTTCGTGTATAATTATAAGCCGTTTCGCTTATCCTCCTTCCCGTTCCGTTTTTAATTAAAATGTAAAATAAAACATAAAAATTGTAATTATAATTTTTATTATTTATAAGAAAATTGTAAGATTTGTATCAAATTTAATTATATTTGATGGATTGAAATAATTATTTATGGTGATTTATAGGTTCAACATTAATTTAAATTGATTGCTGCTTATTAAATGGGTGGAAATAATTGTTGAAGGTTATACAAAGTTTGAATACTTAAAGGCGATGTAATCCTTACGTGATATGTATAGTGTATAGTGATATATGTATAGTGAAATTTGTTTTTGTACAGATTAACGTGCAGCTCGCCATTTTACAGGATTTCAATTTTTGCCTTTCAATATGGTATGCCAAATCCATACCGAGTTTATACCTAAAAGTTTTTAAATTTAAATCTTGAATAAAAAAATCCATTAATTTCTATGCTACAGCAGTATTGTCATTCTCTCATTACACACTCGAATCAAACCATACTAAGTAGTTTGAATGTGTTATGTAGCCTGAATATGCTCTAATCAATCAACAATGCAAATAACTTATAATACAAAAAATTATATCACTCAATATGATGACTTCATGCCGCTTAAAAAAAATTAATTTAATTTCCATAATATTTCGGTCTCATTCTACCATTTCCAATTTTCATATTTCCATAAAAATAATAATAATCGCATAGAACAAACCCAACCAAACCAAATACATGGATGTAATCATTCTCACGATGGAGCGAAGGGTACGAACAAACCACAACACGTTTTTATATTGCTATATACAACACAACAGGTGGTTCTCCTTGACGGCATTAAGAAAAACGAAAAAAATATTTTCACTTTTCTATCTATCTGTCTGTCGCTTCCATTATACATTTCGCTTGTATTTTCCCTTTTATATTATGATATCGTGTGTGTGTGTGCCCCTTTGAACTTTATTTTCCACCAAAAAAACTGTTTGGTGTACTCGTTTAATAGCCTATCAAAATAGGAAAAACGGCTTACAGTGAGAAAATTCCTTTTTAGTGGGTAACTATTATGTTTGGATTATATTTCAGTCATATAGGATTTTCTATATATCAAAATTATAGTCTTTTATGTGGTTTTGTCAAATAACATATAATTTATCTGTCTGCGTTAATATTTTTATCTATGAACATTGGGTAGATGGACATTTTTTAAAATGCAAAATGAAAACCGAACTGAAGTTTTTAATAATCAAATTAATGGGTTTTCCAATTGTCTAAGGGCCGCTGAGCTAAGCATGTGCGGGTGCTTTTCGAAAATGGAAACTAAAATATTAATTTAAAAAGGCTTTCAGCCTACGAATTCAAACAGAAAGTATGCCGATTTCTGTAATAGTTATATAATGGAGTTGGTTGAAATAAAATGAAAAATCAATAAAATATCATTTTAGTCCAATGAACTATAAAATATGAAAAATTATTCAACCGAACCCCGTTTTCTGTAAATGTATTCGTATATGGCAGCAGAGTGGATAGAGTTTAATAGTTTTTCCGTTTTTCATTCCTGTTCAACGTTTATTTATTCGACTCATCCCGCTGCACCATACAGACGACTGCCTCCCGATATAAAACCTGGTTGAATGATAATAATTTTGTAAAATATTGGTTTTATGTAGTTATATGTTTTGTATACGCGAACGATTTCGATTTTTCTATATTTGAATTCTGTTTCGATTCGACACAAAATACGAGTATGTACACGGTTTTGTAGTTGGTTTGATAGTAAAATTGCTATAGGCGTCCATTAACAAAACGTTGATGATGAATGAGTTAGTCAATGTACACACTCTGATAGTATCATGTACATTGGTCGCGTAATGTTTAAAATACATGTTGCATGTTATTGTAATGAAATGTATCGACTGTTTTAGAGTACGAGTATAACGTTATGATAATGTTCATAAAAATATTCGCTATGTAGGAATCCGGTAATATCTAGTTTTATTTTACAATTGTCGTTTGATTTATTTGCAGCACGTTGTATTGTAATTTTAAAGATACAAAACTGCTGATTGTTGAGCTTTCAAAATAGAATTATAAAGGTGGCATTTGAGGTTGTCTCTCAACCACACCACTCAAAAGTTAAAAATGACAGCTAGTTATTTTAAACAAATATCCCCTCCTTATAGCTAGCACTAATTAGAATTGTTATATCAAAAAGTATTCAGTTATTTTCTACCATAATATTACATCATCAGCTTTTAAACAGAAGAGTATATATTTTTATACAGCGCGTAAAAACGGAGAACATTCATTAAAAAATTGATGAATCATATAATTTGAACGGGTTATACTGTTGTTCGCTGTATAACGGTCTCTCACTATACTTATTTTTTGCAAATAACGTCAATTTATATCTAAACCTAGATGGCAGCATAATGACGTTATGATATTGCACTTTGCCTCCGCTTTGCGTCGAAGAAGGCTTTGGAAATAAGCAATTTGATTAATGCTGGAAGCAGACGTGCAGAAAAACGCTTGCGTTTAAATTAGAATACCCTACTTTAAATGAAATGAAATATTTACATGTATTTCGCATCGGATGCGTTTTTCCGCAAGTTGTCTCTAATTCTAAAGCAACATACAAAAAATTAAAACTAAATTAATTTATGCCTACTTAACGGTATAATTTTGAGTATTAGCTGTCATTTCATTGTCAACAAATCAAAAATTCAAAAGATACAAGAATTAATAATAGAATTTGTGAAAGAAAATGAAATTCTTTCTAATTAAAAGCTCCTTAATTATAAAAATGTGTGTTTACAGGATACAAAAATTCATAAAATTCAAGAGGATAACCAAAATTTACCGTTCCATGAAAATGTAGCTCGGTTACCTCTGCACTCAACAGGACGCACGGATTTCATAATATGCACGCTTAAAAATAGAGGACTTGGGCGCGGCTTTTCACTTTGAAAAATATATCAATTCATGTACCATGAGTTTTTAGCACTAGAACATCATTCTACAGACTATGGATAAACAACCCCATCAATAGGTTGTCTAAATCTAAATCATTCAACATCATCGATGTCCTATTTTGCTTTAATTTATCAATCAATATCATTCATAACTTCAAACAAATGCTGAAGAAGATTTTTTAAAATTTTTAAATGTTAAATCGAAATTTTATTTTTATTTTTTGTTTAATTTTTTTTTTGTTTAAATTTTTTTTGGATTTATTTAATTTTTGTTTTAAACTGAATGTTCGGCTTTAATCTGAAAACATACATACCTATAATCTGATATTTCAGCCCAAACCTTGTAATGTCAGTCGGAACCATAAAAAGAAACCATACAAGCCGGAACCAAAATAACTATGGCACAAGTAGCACGATACACTGTGCATCATTGTGCACTACCTGATTTATCAGCCTGAACTAATATTAAGCCAGCCGGAACCAAGCCAACTATGGCACAAGTAGCACAATGCACTATGCACACTCATAAAATCAGCTGGAACCGTATAAAGGCATCCTGAGCCAAGCCAACTACGACACAAGCAGCATAGCACATTGTGCATCATTTATCAGTCGGAGCCTTATAACGCTAATCGGAGTCATATATAGTCATCCTGAATCAAACCAACCGTGGTCCAAGTAGCATAATGAATTGTGCATCATTGTGCACTAGCTGATTTATCAGCTTGTACTTTTGCTAGAATTGGTTTGGTTCGGACTGGCATCGTTCCTTCTAGCATCTTATGGTTCCGGCTGATATCGCAGTGGTTCCAGCTGACATTTCTATGGTTCAGGCTGAAAGCTTATACATATGTTGCACAACCGCCTAAAGCGCATAGTTTTTCTGGCTGTCTCTAAATGGTTCTGGCTAGCCAAGCATTTGTTCCTGCTAAAAAATTAGATAGCGGACAATGATGCACAAATCATCCTCCTACTTGTGTGACATAGTTAGTTTGGATTCGGCTGTGGCATTGTTCCGGCTGGCTTCGTACGGATTCGGCTGACATTGTAGTGGTTCAGTGGCTGACAGCTTATATGTTACACAACGATCTAAAGTGTATTATGCTTATTGCGCAAGCTCGTAATGGTTCCGGCTGTTAAAATTCTGATTCCGGGTGGCTCTAAAATATTCCCTTAACTATGCATTGTGTCCTTGTGCAAAATTTGGTTTGATTCCGAATAGCATGATTCCGACTGGCTTTAATGATTCCGACTGACATTGCGCTACTTGTGCCATAGTTGGTTTGGTTTCGACTGGCATGTTTCCGGTTGGCTTCATATGGTTTCGACGGAAATTATAAGGTTGTGTCTGAAATATCTGATATTACACTCCTAAATGCCAAGAAAGTTTGGCGTCAAAAATAATGCCAGGCATACGTTTGACGTATTTCATTTAGTGATTTAGTGATTATCTGTGCAAACAAATAAGGAACCAACAATCGATCGGTATTTCTATTTCTTTAATATCAGTAGACTTTTCTAATGGATGAACCTTCTAGCTACGCCAGATGGACCATGGATTTCTTCACAAGAATGTTATTATTTTTGTGGTCTAAACTCTGTTACAGACCTAAAATATTCCATCAAATGACGCGTTTTGGAATCCGGCACAAATATTAAGAGTAATGTACGAATTCTTAGTCTCCAGAATGAAAAAAGAAGAATTTCAAATTATATATATTTTGCGAAATTTCCTGTGAAGTACGAAAAGCGACACTCTACCAACAAAATCCACAGTCCTACAGAAACGGTGAAAAATGAGTAGAAATCCACTATCCTGCAAAACAGTAGGCCTACGAATATAGCTTAATTTACAACTAGTAGGAAACGGAACTAAAAATCCCCAGAACCAGTTGGATGTTTGTCCCAAAATAGTGTATAAACATTATTTACAGAAGGTAATTGGAAAATATTCAACCCGACCTCTTCCCTTAATCTATTTTTCCGATAATCACCGAAAACTATTAAACAGCGGTTTGGACGCGTCTATTATCGTCATGTTATTTTGCCACAATAGACAACCCACACAATTCCTGTGATTTTCTTTCACTATGTTTTTCCAAATTTTTGCAATGATAACATTCAACAATTTCCTCGTCTCCACATTAAATATGGATTGCACGCGTATATTTTGCGTAAAAGTGTATATTATTTTTCTTTAAACATGTAAGTCTATAAGTAGTAGTTGCGCGTCTAACAACCCTTTCTTTAGAATCCTACAGTTCGTGTTACTTCTGTTTTAGATATTTCCGAATCCTGGCAATTTATGATTGTCTTGACTGTAAATATATGCATCATTTTAACTGAAAAGCATGCTACTTTCAGAACTGGGTTTTCAATCACTGTAACAATGCGTACTTTCAGATTCATTTGCCAACAAAATCATCTCTCGTTATAACTTAAGCATTAAACAATAAGTTTAAATTAATCCAATTACATTATATTTGTTTATCGCCAACATATTTTAAGTGAATACCAAGCATTCACGCACTTCGCATCATATATTTTTGACTAGAAAAATAGCTATAGCCACTTGCACAACTACGACTAATTTGTATGCTTTTTAAATGTCGTTCACTCCATTCATTCGACTTATTAAGTCGAAATTACTAAGTCGACATTAGAGAAAATATTACAGTTTACGTGCCATTGTTAAGCTGCCGCGAGTATCAATTGTTGCTAGTTTATTAGCATAAAAGTACTACTTCATCTATCCTGATAGAAAATAATTCTACAATTCAGATTGCTTGAAGCTAATTTCAAGGCATCGTTTTTGAAATAATGTTTCATGTCATTTTTTCAAGTTGATCTCAAAATGGAAACAAATAATCATTTAACACACATCATTAACACCATTGACAGAAATATTGGCTCCGGCTTCATTTTTAAAGAATTAAGGATCATTGGTCCAGACCTAGTGAATATCTTGACGATTGTTCTCATCGCATATACGGCAACTTTGCTTGTTAGCGTAACCATTTAACCAGAAATGAACAAATAAAGTTTTTCGAAAAGTTCGATCATTTTTTCAAATAACTTTTAGCCTCACTAAACAACGCGTATGACGATCATCTATAGCGATCTTGAACTAACTTTATCTTATAATAAAGGAATAACAAATCCGAATTTAAGGAGAACGGCGGACAAATACAGATCTTCACGAAGACGATAATCCTTATAGCCGCGATATTTACGTAGTTCGGTACGTACCTACGTCTTACATTTTTGATGTCTTATCGAGTATATATATATACACATTAAAAAAGTGTTGTTCGAAATTTTCAATAACTCGACGAATATAAATTCCTTAAATGCGCGATTATATCAGCAATAACATTTAAGTAGTGCTCTATAAATTTGGCGAACAGAACCGTTACTTTATAAATAAATGTATAACTTGCGTGAGTACGCATTGTACTATAAATGCAGCCATTCTAGCAACTTCCACATTCGTATTGGAATTATCTGCTTGCATCACTTGTTGTACAATATACTATTTTCTGGCCTAAAGTTATATTCTACCAGTTCATACATTAAAATGAACCCTGTTGCTGTCCGCCCTTTTAATTTAGACAAATTGAATAAACACTTAGTTGTGTAATTAATATTTCATACTCGACCAATTTATTTTAATGTTCTTTGTGTCTCATAAACCGAATTGTCCAAACAATTTAATGCTTACCTTTTAATACTTTATTTGTTTATTTCTTTGATTTAATTAATGGGGATGGGTAGCTTTGAAATTTTGATAAAGAAGAATTCAAATTATTAAAAACAGTAAACATCTCTACGTCTTTGTCCATTTGATTCGTTAGATATTTTTTTCAAAAATATAAAATGGACAACCCTTAATTAGACAACTAAAAATTAATCTTTCTTTAAAGGAACTTGATATAATTATCAACACTTTAGCTAACTTAAATATTTAAATAAATAATAAATTTTTTTGCAACTCAGCGCTTAGCTCGGTGTCCCAAAATGCAATCATCAAAAAATTGTGTGTCATCTTAATTACAAAACTAAAAACGTCGAATTATGTACGACTACGTCAAAGGTGGTAATATTTTATTAATAATGTATTATAGGTAATAACGACTATTATTACGTCGTTATTTCTATTCTATTCGAGATAAATTTATTTAATCGTCATTAAGATAACGTAATACGACAAAGTACTTACTACTATAATAAGTACTTTGTGATAATGCATTAAAAGGTATTCGTTTAATCAGTGTACCTAGATATACTAATGGTCTCATTGCTTTAAAAATTTTGCTATATGACATCAATTTTTCCGATGGTTCCAATCGTTGGCTGTTGATGGCAGGATAATCAAATAAATGGTCCGCTTTTGTGTATATATTTTTTCGGATAAAATATAAAATATAATATATATAATATAATTTGTTATATGATTTTTAATTTAAATTGTTGTAATAAGTTCTACAATAATTTCAATTGAAAATTATATTATGGGCTACTGGTAAGAATTAGTTTATTACATTATTATTAAAATATGCATTAAACATTTCGTTAAACCCCCAAATGTCAAGTACTTTTTACAAACATTATTGCCATCTAAAGTTCAGAAAATAAACTGTACACATAAATTTGATGACGTATCAAGCAGTACTGCCTGGCACTCTAGGAGCATTGGTAGCTTAACTTATATAATTTTAAGTTTTTAATTCTCAACAATTAGAACGGCGCTAGGTAAAAAGCATCTAAAAGGATAACGCAAAATGTTTTGGCCACACCACTGAGAGAATGGAACATAACAAGATTTTCTTTCATTAAAACATAAATACAACAAAACTACTGTTTGAACAGTAAATTATTGGTAGACATATTGATTCACATTATACCATATGATAATATGTTTCCTAAACAATTTATATTGAATAATTTACAATATAAATCATTGTTTATATAACTAAATTTGCAATATATTATAAACTTATTAGTCATGCTTATATTTATATGTCAGTAAGTTGCTTGCTTAACGCTTTTGAAGTTAGACCTAAACTAGTCCTAAACCAACCGAAACAATCGAAAGTGTGTACGAGTAAGTATTCACAGGATAAAATAAATACTTTACTAACCTATGATATACTAAATATTTACGGTGTAGGCTAGAACACACACTAGGTCTAACTTCAAATGCACCTGCCTTGATTATTTCTAAAATTTATTTCCCTGTCCGATGCAAAATCTATACATATGCTGTTCTCTCTTTATGTTGACGGTTTCAATCTTTGACTGTAGATATCAGTTTAGTTAATTAAGGGAAATATTTTTGTTTGTACTTTTTTTATATTTTGCTTTTCGTGAAACGTCATTCGTGGTAAAGAAAGCATTAAATTTAGAATAAATTATAATTAAAAATTATATTTCGAAACTTTGTTAACAAATAATTTATTACATTATTGCAAAAATATTTATTTAACATTTCATTAAACAAATACACGTGAAAAAATACAAGTACAATTTGTTTGCTAAACAAAAAAAGGACATCCAATCCCTCGAACCATACTATTTTTGTTTGTAATATTTTCCGCCCTTATGTTTTGATTATTAGTTTTTAAGAACATATCCGCCGTCTACAGTTCAGAAAAGAAACCGTAAACATAAATTTAATGACGTATCATTGACATTATACATATAAAAATTTACATCTACGTGTATGTAAATTAAATTATTTAATCGTTAGCTCATTGCTGCATTGTTGTTCTGCGGGGAATATGCCTGTTTCTTTTATTTTAAGACTAGAAAATGAGTAAATTGAGTAAATAGTTGGTTTTCTATGTCTTTAAGCTAATCAACGCGATGTTTTGTTTTTGTCTCGCAAATGTTTTCTATATCGTAAAAACCAGGGAAGGTGAACAGTGACCCTCCATAGGAGCCGCATAACTTTAATGTATATATTTAAATTCGAGAAGATGTTAGGATTATTTGATTATTTGATAGAGGAATGTTGATGATTTAAACTTTTTTGGTTATCTAATTTTTTATTTATTTTGTTATATTTACTATTATCTCAACACACAAAGAGTGTAGGGACTGTGGTTTCAACATTTTTGATCAAAAGGTCTCTATTTGTAAATTTATCAATTAAATAAACTCACTCTAAAAACCTTTAGCAATAGAATGTTGTATACGATGTTCTTTGTGATTGGCTTGTAGTGTGTTTATTTCTATTGTTTATTTGGCCAGTGGCCACTAACATATTATAATAATAATAATAATTCCTAATTCCTAACGACCAATTACCCCTACCTGACCGCACGCGAGGAGTCACCACCTGTATTATTATTATTTTTTTTTCTTAATTTAACCAGAAGGATTAGAAACATGGATATCAGGTTGTGAACTAACAAATTAAATTTAAATAGAAAAATTAACGTAAAGTATAAAGTTTGCGGAAAAATATAATTATGCTGGAAGAAATTAAAATTTGAAAAAGCAAACAAAATAAATTTAGAAAATAAAAAACTTAAAAGATTTAATCAAAATTGTTCCTAAAACAATAAATAAAAATATATTCGAAAGGTAAAATGAGGTGAAGAATACATTTACTCAAAATATAAAGTGGAATGAAACACAAAAAATTGTAAAAGATTGAAAGGTCTACCCATTACGTGAATCCATAAAAAGCAGTTTTTTAAGACCCACTTACTAATATTGTAGTCAAATTGATCGAAATAATATACATTAGTCACACGTAGCATCTATAATAATAGGCTCGTCTTTACCATAATCCGCTCTCAGGGCACGACAGTTTGCATTAAAGTTTATTTTTTCGAATAAAGCCTCAGCCTCGATACCACCAAGTTAATCAGTATTATAGTCCTGTATTATATCCATGACAATTGTGTGCCAACTAAAGAAATAATTGATTGTCAATGGCTGCCCCATGGTTTAATTGTAATATTGCTAAAAGTATGCTTGCGAGGGATCATGCGTATGCAAAGTACAAAGGAACAGACGAGATGAGGAATCTAGAATTATATCGTAAAGAACGCAATAGTAGGTAGGTCTGGTGTTTCTACTGACTTCAACCCTTCAATTATCAACACTTATTTTTGCAATGTACCCCAATCATCGGTAGTTATTCCATTGCAGGGGATGGAGCGCACAAGCATGCATACTTCTCTCTCCTTTTGCAGTATAAGTGAATTAGATTTATTAAATCAAATTCATCCGGTCACGGTAAAATAAACTTAAAATTTCTAAAGAATATTTGACATACCTGATTAACAGTTGTATCATGCGTTCTGAATTTCCTGAAATCTGGAAAATGAACATTGTGATTCCGATTGTAAAAAAGAAGAGTATAGCTTCTTTGGATAATCTTAGACTGCTTAGTTTAGTTTCCATTTTATCTAAAGTATTCGAGATCATTCGTCGTGACCAAATCAACCAGCATTTGGCTAATTGTAATTATCTAAATAAATTGCAATTCGGATTTCGTAATAACCAGAGTACAATGACTACCCTGCTTCTTGTTGTAGACGATCTGGCCTGTCATCTTGACGGGAAAAACTCATTTGTTGTTATAATACTGTTGGATTATTCCAAAACATTTGACGCTTTGAACCATGTTTTGTCACTGCAGAAGTTGATGATTTTCTTTAATTTTGACAATAGAGCACATAAACTTATGTATATCTACTTAACAGATAGATATCAAAAAGTCATTGTAAATGGAAAAGAATCAGTTTCTGAGCGTATACCTGTAGGTGTATTTCAAGGAAATATACTTGGCCCAATGACTTACCACAAGCAATAAAATACTCCAAATGTCACATGTATGCTGATGATTGTTAAATTTATCTTGGTGGTTCTAGTGAAAATATATTGGAAACCTTTAACAATATTAATTTGGATCTATCCAATATTATGGCTTGGTCCAAGTCTAATGGAATCTCATTGAACATCGCACAAACGCAAGCAATTCTGATTTCTAAAAGAAGTTTTCCAGTGATACCCGATATCTTTATTGAGGGTGTGAAGTTTAAGTTTGCGAATCATGTTAATAATCTGGAAATTTTCATAAATGACAGGTTCTCTTGAGATGCAGAAGGTGTTAATGTTTGTGGTAAGATCAATTATTACTAATTTGTACGGATAAAAAAGCTATGCTTTATCCTTTATGCTGAATAAATAACCAACTACAGGTGATCAAAGTAAGGAGGCAGGTTTTAAATGTCAACCCACTGAAGCACCTTTAAAGCAAAACGAAGAATTCTACGTGTTGAACTGCTTCAATTATTTGTTTGTGAAAACGAAAACCAAACTTGGCTAATGTATTCCAGAAGAGGACGAACGAGGGCCATAGGACGAAAGATAGCTTCCGGAATTCAGATAATCGTCAAGTGTCACTGCAAAAAACTAACTCGGGGCCGAAACCAAAGCAACATTGAAATTTGTAAAAAATTCAAGAATCACTATACAACAGCCACGACTTACGTTCTAGAATAATCCCAAATGAAACCATATAACTCTGATTGCAATCAATTTTTAATCGCATTTAAGAATATCTCATAAAATAATCACAATTATTTTATAGTAAAATTTACTGTTAACACGAAAACTGTATTGAAAATAAACGAATGCTGCTGTTAACAGCGCATATTATTTTAAATATACATTTTATTCCTTTGCGAATAACTGTTGGCCCCCTGTTGACGATTAATTAAAATTGAAATCAAAATGACTAAAACTTTTTATAAACTACAAAACATGCAAATTTAGGAATAAATTTTACAGTTTTAAAGTACATATACGAAAACAATTTGTAGTGTTCGATAATTCATTAGAATTAATTATAAACGGACAATATTCTCCGTAGAAATGATTATTTGTCAACGGGCAATTTTCCGTAGAAATAATTATTTCAAAGTAAAGTACAACAACAATAATCCAATCTTGTACATATAAATTTGGTTTATGTAAAACAAAGTTGGTACAAATAAAACCCAACAAAACCAACTTGAGAGTCTGAAATTACCGGATTTAGAAATGCCAAATGGAAGGATCACCTCAAACATATCTCCAAGTACTCCACGGGTAAAATGATCGACTCTGGCAGATGCAATGTGTCATTTCATTAGAAACAAACATAAACTACTTCCAGCTTTAAAACGGGATAGCAAGCCTGTGGGAGTTGTTCGGGTTTAGAACAGGATATTCTACTTGCTATCAACATGCTCGAATTACAAAACCGGTAAAAACAGCTCTTTCGAAAAAAAAATCACTAGGAATGCTTTCACTAGATATAAAGAAACATGACTCAAGGTACAGGTGTACATCAAGGCCTTTAATTTAAAATGATCTAACACGCTTTTGCCCAATAAATTTTAAGGATTATCCCGTCTTATCTGGAAAATAAACAATTTGAAGGGCGGATAGGTAATTATTTGAGTGACGAATATGTAATCCACGAGAACGATATTCTTACTACTTATTTATATAGCATATATAAGACGGACATCCCTAAATCTCATGTATGTAAATAAGTTGATGATACAGCAGGGTTATCATTCCATCATAATGTGTTGGAAATTGAATTTAGCCTTCAACATTATTTTCTATCGTTACAAATTTATTATAAAACATGGAGAATTGAAGTGAACGAGAATAAAACTTTATATTTATTCCTATCTAGAAAGAGACCTCGAAAACACTTGCCAAGCAGACGATTAATTCCATGGAGCAACAGTATAAACTATTTAGGATTATTATTTGATCAGAAAAATTTCAATCGAACACGCAAAGTGTGGGCATAGCACGAGACATTCAGGACAAAACAGAATGACCCTTTATAGAAGATTTTTTCAAGTTGTCATTATAAATTTTATCAGACTTGCACGCTCAGCGATAATCCTCATAGGTTTCTGTGGTTGCTTACTGCACACTTAGGCCAATTTTTAGGCCCATTGTGATACCACTCATTCACTCCACATCATTAACCCACCTACTTCACCTACTCACACACACAACTACAGTATACCACCTGCACATTGCAAGCTCCATGTCAACCTGTACATTGACATGGAAGGTGGGTCGGCGCGTGACACGGAATTCTGCACTCCATCAGAGGGTCTAAGTTGTATTTATTAGCATCACCGATCGTAATCGATGATGAAAATTCGATTTGCATCTAGCCTCTGATGGGATTCGAACCCAGCACCTCCCGGTCCAAGTGCCGAAGCTTTAACCACTGCACCACTTGTCCGGTGATAATCCTCATAACTGCAATTACAAATTATTCTAGGATACTAATAAATAGTTTACGTATCGAGGTTTTTGGAAGAATCTGCATTGCATAATTATTCGATTAATAATTCAAAAAATTATTATAAAGAAATCAGTTTACTATTTGTTAAACCAAACATTTATTTGTAAGGTATTAGTTTCCTGGCGGGATATTTAAGAAGATTTTGAAGTGTGTATTACCATTGCCAGTGTACCTAGAATACTAATAGCCTCATTGTTTTATCAATTTTACTACATAACGTCATTTTATGTCGGTAACTCTGATCTTTAACATTAGATGGCAGTATAATGAATCTGTTTTTTTGTATAATGTTTTATTTCGTGAAACGTTAATCGCACTTAAAAAGCAAGACATTTTATAATATTATTATTAAATTATGCATTCAACATTTTTTTAAACATCTAAATTTTATAAACTTTTACGAACATTACGGCCATCTTCACCTCCGAAAGAAAGCTGCATAAATAAATAAATTTAATCACATGTCAAGCAGTATACTGCCTGGTACTCTAGGTGTATAATTATATAATTAACATTATATAATTAACATATTTACAAATAAAATATATACAACAAAATTTATTTTATAGTACAAAAATTAATTATAAATTCAAAATTGCTGAATAAGATAACAAACGATGGGTATGCAATTACAAAACATGTTATACGATAGTCTAGCAACCACATCAAAGATGGCCCCCATGCAACTACACAATCATTCAATACGATGGTATTGCAAGTGCATCACACATGGCTCCATCGTCATTTAAATGATAAAGAAAAGGTGTGCCAAATTTAAGCCAGATCTTGTTTACAAAATTTTAACCAGATTTTGTTTTCCAAAAAATTGTTGTATGCCACATAAACAAAATACAAAAATCTGTCTATTCAACTTGGATTTTTGGGGAATCCATACCACCAAACTACTCAACAAATTTAAAAGGATTTTTTTAAATAAATAAAATAAAATTAAAATTAAAAATTAAATATCCGTTTTTGTAAATAATTATAAACATATTGAGTTGTCAGGTTCTGTTAAATTGATTGGTAATTGATAACTCAATAGGTTTATAATTATTTACAAAAATGTTTGTTTTATTTTTAGTTTTAATTTAATTTTATTTATTAAAAAAATATTGTTAAATTTATTGAGATGATTGGTGATATTGATCCCCCAAAAATCCATGTTGAATAGACAGATTTTTGTATTTTGTTTCTCACAAATTTATGACTATGTAAGTCCCGTTTCAAACTACTTGCAATAGCTTCGGCTAGATACGATATTTAAAAAATTGTACTCATGGTTTAGGTTCTCGCCTCCAGGTTTCTTTCCCACAATGAATTTTAAATTTTAGAATCGTTAGAGTTGTTGAAATTCGTAATATCATCAATTATAATTTTCATAAATTTGCACATTTCTTTCCGTTTTGAATATTACTATTAGACTAATAACCACAATCTTCAACGTTGTCATGGTTGTCAACGTCGTTACTGTTCGTGCGTAACCACAAAACACAAACCATTAATCTTAATCTGAAAATTAAATTTCGCCGTTTTTGTTTTTGAATTGCAAAAGAGTCGCGAATAATCGTTACTTTACCCCTTGGGATACAGGTAGAATATGATATCGTTATTGCTATTAAATGATAAAGTATATTATCAGTGTTTTATGATATTAATGACATTTTCAAAGCAATTAATGGGGTTGAATATTTATTTGACATGTCATCATGAGAGAGATAATCGGTTTAATTCAAAAGTTTTTGTGCTAAAATATACTACGAGGAATTTTTGAATATTTTTTTGCTATCGGACATCGGTTCAATTACATCTACGATTAGCAATTAATCCTTGTTTTTTCACTGTTTAAAACTGTGGTTTATACGAATAGTCATATTTATTTTGGTGTTCTAGGACATCGTATAAATTCTCGTTTTCTACTCAGGATTAAGACAATAAACCAGATTTATTTAATTCTTGGGTACGTAAAATTTCCATCATAACATATAAAATTTTAAAATTTTTATTATAGAAATCAAATGGCATTAATTATTGGTTGTTAAGATTCTGCATCCTCTCTTTTAAACCCGATGGATTATAAAAATATATTTTATTTTTTAGCTACTTTGTAATTTTTGTTAAAAATGTAAATTGTTATCACATGATTTGCGGTTATGCTTATTCAGACAATATAATAATCGGCATAAACAGAAGAAACTAATCCGAGTCATAACACATTTATATTCCAATTCCTATTATTGTTATGAATAACAATTGACTTATTCTCCTAAAATTTGCTCTATAACTTTTATTTCACGAAGGTAAACATAAAATCAACATTATCAAGGTTATAATCAGATTAAGTGAACTGCGGTTTCATTAATTGTCAAAGTCAATTTTTCTACAGATAGCATTAAAAAATTCATCTCAGAGTCCCATTTGCTGATACGGGTCGTATCACCGAATACCGCATACTCGTATCTGAATATCGCTGATGAGTCATCCATGTGTTCTTAGGGGTATTCTTTGAAAATTTGAATGTGCTATTAGTTTTGTAAAAACGACGAATTCGTTTCTGAACAAATTGAAATTGAATTAATTTTTCTACAAAATTATTGGTACTTCCATATTTTCAAATAATAACTACCTAAATATGTAGTCCATCTATTTGAAAGATGTTTTATTCGCAACCAGACAAAGTTTGACAATCGAATTGTTTTGTATAAAAACTAAAAACTTACAGACGAGTGGTATGATCCCGAGGAATATTTAACACTACCTATCTACACTTTGATTCTCGAATCATAATTCCAGTGGCCCTGCTCCGCCCGGAAATAGGGAATTGGAGAAAGAATTTACATATAATTTCTATTTAAGGGTCTGTCCGAATACTGTGATAATTATTTTCACTGTAATAATTTTGACAATGTTCTGAATTCAACCAAATTATTACAGCAGTTTTTCGCTGCAATTGTTCAAACTGATTTTTGTTGACATTTGCTTGTATTTACATTTCATATATAGAGATATTATGAAGGATCAATCAGTAATAAATAAAATTAGAAAAATATAAATAATTGTTACAGATTAATAAATTTATATCACACGATAATAATTATTGGTTCAGAGAGAACTGAAGAATCCAAGGCCATCCAAAAAGTAAAATGTTTTGTGAACTATATCACAAATATTGAATCGTGGTATATCTATACCAGAAATATTAATGATTCCAGTTCTGAACCCTAACCGTACTTTTTATTAGGCAAATATTTGCTGATATTTATGGAAGTTTACGATGGACTACTTAAAATTTTATTTTATTTATAGTCAAACCATCATCGTACAAATTGTGCGAATAATTCAGTTAACGGAAAACACGGAGATTCATTGAAACTGATTGTGCTTGGCTTCACTATATTGGACGCTAGCCTATGAATTTTTCTTGTATCTTACGGCGTCAGAACTGTTGCCGACAATCCTTGGTAGTTGCTTTATAGCGCGTTTGAAAAATCCCTTCAAGTGGTAGACATCTATTTTTTCCCTTTCTGTCGTATTTAAAATATTTTTGCTACCAATTTTAATTCATGATCAGCTACTGAATAGATACTGATTTTGAAAATCTTGAAAAATATTTTAGCAACTTACACCGAAATTTACTCACAAATACTTAAATTTTACAATGCATCTATTCAAGTAAACCGATAAAATACATTCAATATAAATTATATTTCAAAAAACAAAGCAAAGCGCTGTTAGATTGCTGTTGCGGCTGATGTTTAAATTTTTATTCATTACCGTGTTACTGAGTACTAATTTCTCTCTTCTCAATAAAAATAAATTCTTGGTTCCGCGAGAAATTACAGTAAAATTTACATTTAAAAGTAAAATTGCAAGTGCGTCTAATCAAGTGAACTGCAGTGTATTTTAAGTTAATTAAACAAATATAGCTATATTTGGATTATGCTCGACTTAATCTTTATGTTAATTAATCTTTTATTAATTTTGTCAATCGATTAAATTTTAAATTTGTTTTGTCAAATTTATATCAGTACTCGGACAGCAACCGATCCTTAATCCTTAAATTATTACAATATTAGGACGGCTCCTTAATTATTTTTTTTTGGCATGCTAAGGTAAAAAGTTAGTGGAAAACTCTTTCAAGACAAAATAAATTTTTCGCTATGGAAAAATTATTCCCAATTTACAAATATCTACATCAAACGTTTTTCTCAGTAGACCAAACAAACTGCCTAAGCTCCCTTTACTTAGAGAATTATCAGAATAGAGCCACTGGAGTAGCACACTTGGTTATCTGCCTATAATAAACCAAACTTCATTTGCACAGAACTTCATTTGAAACGAGTTTCATTCTTTTCAAAATTGACTTGGTCTGTAAATTATTCGTTAGGTGTATGGCTACCTTTTGGAAAAGTGTCAAACTTTTAACTTTTACCTTTTGAAAAATGAAATGAAGTCAACCGCGTTTTGTATTTTATGACGATATTGTTTATTATGACGTAAGGGGCACAATAACCAGGTTAATTATACATCTTAGCATGTACCAAAAAACAAATTTTATAATGATAACATGAAGCTAATATTTTTTTAATTTGAATAAATGTTTAAAATTTAATGAAACTGGTGTTTAAATTTCAGAAAACTTTGTTGTTACAATTCGCAATTTAAATTCCGCTAGGCGCGCTACATGTCTGACTAGAACAAAGTGGTTAAAATTTGTTTCTAATTAAAATCGCCTCTAAAATATTTTTTTTATATGAAGATACCACCTTTTTCTTAAACACAAACATAATTCACTAGATGTCAGATACTTTGCGTTGAAGTTTTTCATTGATTATCCTATTCTAAGGTAAATTAAAAAGGCAACAGTCACATATAACCAGTAGGTTTGCAAACATATATAATTCACTTTTATTATCTTGTCTTGAATCTTAAAATAATCATCAGAAGAAACAGAAAGAAATGTCTGAAAATAATTTGCCACCAGAGATCACGGAATAAAATATTTCAGGTTGTTTAATATACCGCGGGAAGTATATTAAAGTTACGGGGAAGAACAATTTTAATCAACTCATACTATTCGGTTATACTAATTATTTAATATCTGATTAGATCGACCTACCCGATGAACGATGAGCAAGTTTTCATCTAAGTCGTTTATCGTATTTTTCAGAAATTTGGCATGAAAACTATGATCTGTATGAAACAAAATCTTCATAAATAGAAGCCATGCTAACTCCACCACCACCACACGTATGATAAAGAAAAAACTACCGAAAGGTGTGGTAGTGTATATTTTCGTTAACTGCATAGGTATGTGCTTGTGCAGAAACAAAAATAAACAAACAAAAAATTATAATTGCATTGCATTGTTAGCGTAACCAACACAATCTTTGGTGGGGATTTTATGTACAAAGTGGGTTTATGACTTCTATTTATGAAGATTTTGTCCTGAGCTATTGAGGTACACTAACCAGTCAGTAAAAAAATAGAATTAACAACGTGGTATTGTTATCTATTTTTTATATTAAATAACAAGAAAACAATTAAAAGATATTTTTTTGAAACATTATATTGTATATAAGCAATAAGTAAATAATAATTATGTATGTTTTACAAGAATAATAAATTTATTTTCTGCAGCTGCAAGTAATAAAAAACAGTAACTAGACTTATAATGAGTGTTACGTCGATTTGAGAGAAACAAATTTCGTAACCACAAAACTAAATTCCATCAAATATAAATTCGCATAATCCCCAGCCAAAAATGTTGAATGCCCTGGTTCATTATGTTTAAACTCGTTACTTTAATACAACCCCGGGCAAGCTAGGTTATCTATCATCTACATTTTTCTGGCTCTCTCTCTCTCTGCCGTGAGATTGTAAACACACCACTATTTGATACAAACAAAAATCTGCACTTACCCAGTTACAATTTCGTCAGTTAATCATATAACTCGTACATATTTATTGATAAGACAGTTTTCCTTAATCTTTCCTTTTGTAATTAATTTTTCCGATACCTTCACAAGACTGAGCTTATTCCACAAAATAATATCATAAAATGTATATCTATACTCGTATGTATGTACGTACCACTTACAAAATTATGTTCTATGATGTGTTTAGGTATTGGAGCACTATTTGTTTATGGCTTCACAGTTTATAATTTAACCGATCTAATAATATAAGCGAAAGGCGCCTAAATAACTATATTAACTTCGTGAGTATCGCATTCTAAATGAATTATTATTTATAAATTTTGTTTATAATTAAAATAACATTTTCACTCGTACTACGTTCAATTTAAGATGTATACATTTATTATAAAAATTAACTATACAAGAAATAAAGTTCACGCCACTTGAGAATTTGTGTAATACTCATGACTCAGCTTTGTAAACAATAATTTATTTTCCGTTTAATTTTAGCGCACGATAAAATATGAATTCCACGGTAGCAGCATATATAATAGAGAACAGCACAAACACAGTAACGGCCGTAGCGGTCAGTTTAGCCACAACAACCACATCAACAATATTGCGACATACATCTGGGCCACCAATCGATTCTGAAATATTTGTAGCAACTTCTTTATTGTTGGTTTCGCCAAAACACACAAAAACTCATGAAGATGTTTCTCCGGTTACGTTGTCAGCCGAATGGAGCAGAATGGCTAGGCTTTTGTTATTATCTTGTTTATCCGTGGTCGGTAGTATAGGTAATGTTTTTATGATATCATCGGTTATGATCGAGGATCATTTAAAAAAAGCAGGTAAATATGTACCAGATCGTATCACTTGTATTCAAATGAAATATATATGAGTTCAATTAAAAGTCTCTTGTTTTTTTTTTCAGGTAACTCGTTCATTGTAAATATTGCACTGGCGGATTTATTGATAACGAGCGTTTTAATTCCGGCATCAACTGTTGTGCTACTGGCGGGAGGCGATGATTCACTCCCAGTATGTAAGTTTCAATGGTTTTTAGCTGCATGTTCAGTACTAGTTACTGTACTATCATTAGCAATAACTGCAATTGAAAACTATTTGAGACTGTGCACGCAACGAGAATGGTTTAATAAAACAAATATAACTGCTATTTTGTTAATAATCTGGTTCATCGGTGGTTTATCATCTGGCCTACAATTTATATTCAATCTAAGCTTTGACTACTGCACACGAAAATCTAATGGTATAATCCCGTATCAAGCCGCGATTGTGGCCCTACTAATACTATTCCCACTACTGCTAACATTTTATGCACACGTGCGAATCATAATGGATGTGAAACGATTAATGCGTGAACCGCATTTTAAACCTAACCTAAATTATCAGTCGGACTTAAGTTTAATACGTACGAATTTTTATAGTTTTTTAATATTTGTACTATTTTGGTTACCATTCGGAATTGTTCTTGCTTATGGCACAACGAAAGTAATCCCAAATCGAATCTTTTACAATACCGCATGGATTGGACTCACAAAATCGTGTTTTCATAATGTCATCTACTGTATAAGCAATCGTCATTTTCGTAACGCTTACATAAATTTATTTCATTACTGTTGTTGTAAAACAACGGTATCGACGGCAAGGCGACAACGCAATGATGGCCATCGTCCAACGGCTGATGTACGGGTACATATTATACCCGGATATAATATGTACTCATATACGAGTCCCCAGCGGTCGGGTAACTGCCATCACGGACATAAACGTGATGTGCATGAGTTATGATCAGAAACCTAAATTATTAAAACGTGATTTGATCGCGTACTTAAGATCATTTGGATTGGCATCTGAATTTAGGCCAAATCTTAAAATAAACTATATTATTCTTATGTAAAACAAAACGGAGGCAATTGAATAACAATTTGTCGAAACACAATACCCCAAAAATCCAATTCATATTCACATCGAATAAATGGCGAATTCGTTTGAGTAGAATTAGTATTGTGTTTCGACAAATCAGCCTGTACCCAACATAAAATAAACAAGAAACGTATTACACATAAGTCCTTTTATATAAATTTTATGTTTATGGATTATGAAATAACAATTTCTATTTTCATTCGACGTCATCGGACATTAAACGTCTGATAAAAAAAGAAAGTAACAAATTTAGAATTTTGTAGAAAATTATATTTTGATCCTTTTACATAATGGAAACATTTTTTGAGAACATTTTTTTGTACATATATAGTCGGAATCCTTTTCATTTAATTTCGAAGTTGGCTGATGAAATAGAAAATGGAACTCAAACATTACATATTATAAAAGTCAACCCATGCCTGGATTTACCGATAAGCAAAATAAACTGTAAGTTAGAACGCCGCATTCAAGGGGTTTCGTTTTCGTGGCTCTATAAGAATCTTGTGCAACAGAATAACACTATTATTGTAAGTCAAATGTTTATCTCAGCCGATAGTCGAAAATCGCAATGAAGCATTTTTAGTAATGAAAAATTAATTGTCCAGTACTTATGTACCGTAGACTCTAACATTGAACATTTTTTAGTTTGTTTGACGAGTAATATTGAGAAAAAAATTTGACAAACCATGTAAAAGTATTAAAGGGTATACCATGTAAAAGTATTAAAACATAATTCGTATTTAAAACTTTACATAACATATTTTAGTTCAAATCATCGCCAAACAATCTTTTAGGTGTAAAAGTTTTGTTTAGGCCGCTATTAGACCATAAAAGACGTGGAACAAAGATTTTCTTCAAACATTTCCATCCAATTTACCTACTTAGTAAAAGAACTTTTATTTTATATTTTGCTATTCACACTGAATCAAGTTTATTGCCATATTTTTCATCGAAGTTTCCTTAAATGCAGAAAAACAACACCTTCATTTATGAATAGCCTGTTTATACGTGAAAGAAAAGCGTGTGTCTATGTTCTTCGCCTTTTGACACAGAGTATCTGACATTTAGTGAATTGTTTTTTTTAAGTAAGCTAAAGGTGGTAACTTCATATAAAAACATAATGTTGGTAGGCGATTTCAATTAGAAACAATTTTGAACGTGGCTTATAATACAGGATTGTAGTTATCATTCATAGAGACGCTTAAAACAAATCGTCAAAAATATTTTATCATATTTAACCGAATAAAGCTATATTTTAATAAAACACAGTCTACAAAAGCTATCTTTTATAAACGAAACATATTAACGTATAAGGGATTTTTCCAAACACCGACTTATTACAGACTTATTTGACGCCATCTTAAATAAGTCGGTCAAGTCATTCCAATTCATTGTACTGACTTATTTGTGACGTGATAATAAAAAACAATACGCAATTTCTTTTACACGGAAGAAAACAATTTTTTTGATATGTTGGTCGTTGCCGCTAGATTTAAAAAAAAACTGCATGCATTACATCATAAAGCAAAATATACATAAGAGGGCTCATGTAGACATTCCGAGGTTAATCTATTTTACTATTGGCAATCTGTATAAGCCTAACAAGAACAATGAACTATAAAATAACTATGCCGATATTGGCTAAGGCGGTTTTCCAAACACCGACTTATTTGTGGGCACCGGCTTATTCAAACAAGTGACCTTACGGGGAGTCTTATTTGAATAAGTACGTCTACACAGAAATATCTCCAAAAATGTGTCTTGACTAAATGAAATCATCGAGGAATAAATATATAAGAGAATCAAGTAGTGCAAATTTTATAAGCCAATTTCTCCGAGGTTAATCTTATTTTATAGTTTTGATATATGTATTTATATACACAAATTTAATTTTTTGCTATATAAACATATCGGCATAGTTATTTTATAGTTCATTGTTCTTGTTAGGCTTATACAGATTGATAATAGTAAAATAGATTAACCTCGGAATGTCTACATGAGTCCTCTTATATATATTTTGCTTTATGATGTAATACATGCAGTTTTTATTTTCAAATCTAGTGACAACGACCAACATGTCAGGAAATTTTTGTTCTTCCATATAATGGGAATTGTGTTTTGTTTTCGAATGACTCGACTGAATGACTTATTCAGGATGGCGTCAAATAAGTCAATAAGTCTGTAATAAGTCGGTGTTTGGAAAACACCCTAAGACCTTTTATAGTCTAATATTGTCCTTACAACTAAAAATAAAAGCTTTTATTAACTTTCAAAAGAAAAATAAATCTTTTCCTTACAATATTTTGTTCCGACATGTTGTTGATTTTTGGCCCCAAAATTTTGTCTCATTTTTATTCAAATAACATTTCGAGTATATAACATTTTTCTATGTTAAGATACAGTTAGCTATTGTTTTATGCCGAAATTGTCTAAGTTTGTGCTGAGCCAATATTATATCGATGTAGATTGATTGTTTCCTACTCTGAAAATAGTATCCTCATTTTAAACATTAATGTGAAATAGAAATTTGAAATGACTCACAAATCACAATGTTAGCAATGTTAGTAATTATGTATATTCGATCAAAAATCCTAGAGTAGGAAAAATTACTCTAACCGATTTTTTTTTCAATTGAACATTCTGACTGCATTGACTTACTCGTAAATCAGTTGTATGCGTTAGTCAACTTTACCATGTTACTAGGGATTAGTAATAGATTTGTCAAGTAATTTAGCTTTTCTTATAATCTGCACAAGTTAGATTACACTAATCCATATTTATTGACATCTTACCTTAATCCTTAAAAAAAAAAAAGAGATTTGATATAAAATCTAGATTAAGCGATTATAGCACCTATCCGGCTGATGGACAAAACATCTTTTTTTGTTTGATACTTAAAATTTTTTTTTGACTATTTGATTAATATACCAAATTTACATTAAAATAATTCAAAATTGAAAGATGAAAGTAGTTTTATTAATTGTTGTGAATTATTTGGTGCAAATTAACCAAATAAAACAGCAGGAATCGTTTTATTTGTAATCCGTGCTACAACCAATCAGAAATAATTATAATTATATATTATTATATCATATGTCATTTCTAAAACTATAATTATAATTATTATTATAATTATAGTTTTAGAAATGACCGTAAGGAGCGTTAAAAATTTAGATTGGGATTTGCTATAAAAATCTGAATGCACTTAAGTTGAATCTGGATTACAAGTAAACTAGATTAGATAAAACTAGTGCAGATTTGGCTATTATACTATGAACAGAGTAAGCGTGCAAAACAATTCAAAAACAACAAATTTACTGGGGCATGCTTTAAAGGTAGTATAATGAAATTCATAAATTGTCATTTTCTGTAGATTGTAATTAACCCTGGATATCCATGTAATACTAAATCGTTCTCTACTGTTTTCCTGTGCCACTGTTCTGGTAATTCCCCGGGAATAGTGAACTGGGGAAAGAATTTATATGTAATTTCTGTTCAAATATTATTTTTCCGGCCTACTGAGGAGAAAAGTTTGATGTAAATATTTATAAATTGGGAATCATTTTTCCATATCTAAATTGGCAGGGAAAATTGTTCCCCATTTAATTTTGTTTTAAAAAAATTGACACTAACTTTTTACCTCAGCATGCCAGAAAAAATCATTTTAAATACAAATTACATATAAAATCTTTCCCCAGTTCCCTATTCCCCGGGAATTACCAGAATAGTACCACTGTAGACGGAAGTTTTGTTTTCTTTTAAACAACAAAGTTATTTTACAGCTATTTATTAAGAAGAAGGTTAGCATTCACTATTGGCTATCATCATTCAGTGAAAGGAGAAATCTCTATTTAGATGAAAATATTTTTTAATAATACTACATATGTAGCAATCAACGTGCAACCACACAAATAAAATTAATAATATATATACAAGAGAAGTAAGCTCCATAAGCATAAAAAGTGCTTTAGTATCGCATAATGAATGTTACCTTACTAATACTGAAACATACGAAAATCGTTGAATTATTGATCACTGACCTAGTGCAAACCATGACAACCGAAAAATTTAAAACGCAATAAAATCGAGAATCAAAAATAATTAACGATAGACATGTGATGCAGATGATTATAATTTCAGGATAATTAATTTAAGGTTATGTGTTGGGTAAATCATAAATTCGGTTCTGCCTTGACCGGTACTTCATGTTTTCCATTTCATGTTTAATTTCTGATTATGATGTTCCAAAATTCAGATTGTGTCTTTATTAATGTTTTATCATTTTAACTATTACAAAAAATTAAACAAAAGACTTAAACTATTTTTTGTATTTTTTAAACTAAGAAACGTGGTACGACATATTAAAAACAAATTATGGTTATTACAAAATATAAATGTGTTAAAAAGTAGTAGAAATTAAAATTAATGTTAATTGTTCCTCATTGTAGTAAAATTAAACAAGTAAGCAAGAAAGAACTCGACTCCATTAAAAAAATGCATTAATTATAATATTGAGCATCTCTTTCGTTTATTATAAGTAACAACGTTATTTTATTATTTTATGCCGTCCGGAATTCTAATTATTTGTCAAACTCAAACACACAAAACTCTAGATTAGAGCACAAATTTTATTATTTCCTAATATTTATAAGATTATGTAAATATAATAAAATAAAAATATTGTAATGCCTTTTTAATAACTGTGATGTTAATTAAAAAATAATAATATTTTAAAATATTTAAAAAAATTCTTTTTATTATTTATAATTTACTTTTATGTATTCAACCAATCCCATTATAATTAAAAATCATATTTTGTATTTAATTTATGGTATTTAAAAAACAAAAATATTTAAAATAAAATTTATATTATAAATATTTATAAATGGGACCACTATTTTTACTGTATAAAAAAATATTAAGAATTTTATAAAATAATTTTAAGTATTTATTAAATAAGAGAAACTATAATTATGCTATGTAAAAACAAAACAGCCCTGCTTTCTTATAATGGTTATTTTTGAGCTATTTTTTATATTTTAAATAAAAGCTTTACATCGTCCGACATGAAGTAGCTAACTTAATTAATTTCCGTAAAGAAAATTATGACAAGCAATTAGTTTTATTTAAAAAGATAAAACAAAACAAATACACTGTCACAAGTTACAATGTAAAAAATAATATTAAATGGAAATGTAATTTTGTTAGTTATAAATATTGACAGAAGAACAAAAGAACAAATGTTTTCACTGAACTAATTTGATAATAAATTGTAAAATTTGTCAGACGAAACATAACAAGTAAATAAAAGAGACTTTAAAAATATTTTAATAATAATTTGCAATAATAAATATTAATAAATCTTATTTACAATAATAACGACGTATTTGTGTCAGCTTTCCGTAAAAGTCTATAAAACTATATAAATGTAATAATCGTAAATTTTGTGAAGTTTTACCGAAAATACTATTATTTACTATATCAAAGTGTACAAAGTACAATAAATAATAAAACATCACACTTATAAATGTAATTGTAAACCTGTTCAGTAAATGTCCATAATTTTATATAAAAACAAAACTACAAATAAATGAAATAAAATAAATATATTTGATGATGAATGTGATATAAAAAAAACATTTTCGTTGTTTTTTAATTGTCATTAGGTAGCTGCTTTTTTATTGTTCATGCTTAAATATACATATAAAATTTAACATGAGATTTACATTGTTACAATATTGGTAACAATGACAGTTCAAAATCGTTCATGAAACTAAATTTTAACAATGAACACGTGAGATTTTTCGTTCGCGAACTCTACATTGTTACAAACGTCATTCTGAACCCTACTCGAGACTACCTCTAGAGCTGTCGTTTACATTGTAATATTAAAATTTTCAACATTTGTGCAACAACATAAAAATGGTCAATCAGAGAGAAATGAATACTGAAGATGAATATACTATGTATATAAATAGAAGTGGATATTTATTAAATTAATAATTGTTTTTATGGTTGCGGTGATTATGTTTGCATGCTTTCAAAATGTTTAAGCAATGTTTTCGTATAAAAAGGTATTTATAAAATATGAAATTTATTTAATTGAACGATTTAATTGAAATAATAAAAAATAAAATTTGAAAATGTTTTATTCATACATATTTTGAATAATGCTGTTCCTTTTCACAGAACCATTATTAATAAATTCATTTTGACTGAATCCTCCTCCTTGCTGTCTGTCTTCAGTTGTATTATTATTTTGGCTAAGTAGGCCTTCAGTAATGTAATTACCAAACCCACCTACCAAACCCACCTACCAAACCCACCTACCAAATAAAAGGACACAGCTGCGCTCAATTACTTGCCTACAAGATGAGTGCCTTTTATTAAAAGTAATTTAGTCTGACGACATATGGCCGCGATCTATAAAAGACGTTATGCAACAGTCGAAAAGAGGATAAGCTTTATCTCCCAATATATATTCTCCGTTTGGAAATAATCTATCGTGTGCAGCTTCGTAAACATGAGTTTTTAAAAATTCGTATGTCTGGTACAGAACTTGGCCAGCCAGTTTAATATACCTCATTTCACTGTCACAAATGGCTTGTAAAGTCATTGGAGTAAAACCCTTCCTATTGGTTTACGCCGTTTTAAAATCTTTAGGAACGCTTAGCGCCACATACGTTCCATCGACCGCGCCAATTAAATTTTCGAAAAAAGCTCATACAGGCAAATTTTGTCTTTATATCTTCTAAAGCTAATTCAGTCGACCACTTTATAATTTCGCCAATAATACCGTTTAATGCATTGATAACTCGAACGAAACATTTCGATAATATTTCGGCATATTAAATTGTTCACTAACAGATCTATGAATTAAAAATTTTAATCACCAGATTAATTAATTCTTATAGACAATCGTATGAAAAGATAAAGAAACTTGGAAACTATAATTACCTGTACGAATCTGGTGTGGTTAATAACCAAATGACCGCTAATAGTTGGTGTTTCACGTCCAACTGCCTACAACTATTCTATCTTTGTCCTATGTGAGGTGCTTCTCACATTAGCTTGAGCAATTTATCAAATGCAATCTATTTTAAACGGAAATTCTGCTGAAATTGCACTTCATCATAAAAATTAACTACGTCCACAATATAATTAACGATTCTGCGAACTTTGTTGTTTTATATAAATGATTAATTTTAAATATAAATTCCTCTTCTTCATCAGAATCGTTGGTATTGTTCTTGTCCATTACAAGAGTCAACTGAAAAAAATGATATCCAATAAAATATTCGTTATAAAACACACTATTAAATTATAAGTATAATAATTTTATAAACCTTAATAATTACCTCCATTTTATACGAAAAATATTTTTACCACCAAAATATTAAGCAGCGACACGTTGTTATGTTTCTAACAATGACAGTTGTTACAATATTGTAACAATCCGCCGTTCCACACATTGATTCTTTCGTCGTGATTCTTTTCTCGTGTCCTTCCCCTTCACCAACAAACTAACAACAGTTTGTTGGTGAAGAGGAAAGAAACGAAGAAAAGATCAGGACGAAACAATCAAAGTGTGGAACGTCGAAATGTAAATCTCGTGACCGCACTCCTGATGCGCAACCAAATTTCCGGATTTCACACATAGATGGTGTTAGTAACACATCTAGTTGTCATTTGTGTCAGAAGTTGTGTTTTGTTCATAGCGTGGACAGTTGTTAACGATAACCAGTTGTAATACCAACACGATATCGCAACGCAAAAATATTTTTTCTAAGAACGAAAATGTCGAGTTTTGTGCCAAACAAACAGCATTTGCGGGAATCTTTGTTTTTCTTGGAAAAAAAAATGCAGCTGAAGCACGTCATTTGCTTGAGGAGGCCTACGGCGAACATGCACCATTGAAAACTACATGTGAAGATTGCTTTAAACGCTTTAGAAGTGGCGATTTCGACATTAAGGACAAGAAGCGCTCCAAAAGACCAAAAACATTTGAAGACACCGAGCTGCAAGCGTTATTGGATGAAGATGATACGCAAACTCAAGATCAACTTCCGGAGGCATTAAACACGACTCGTTCCAAACGTTTACATGCTATGGGGAAAATTCAAAAGGAGGGAAAATATGGGTGCAGCAGCTGACTGAGAGATAGATGCAAAATCTTAGAGCCACTTGCGAATTTTTGCTTTAATGGCATGGAAGAAAGCATCGAAGCAGCCTGCATCGAATTGTTACGGGAGATGAGAAGTGGATCTTTTTTAAGAATCCCAAACGCAAAAAGTCGTGGCTTTCACCTGGCGAAGCATCAACATCGTCGGCACAAATTACAAAGATTCCGGTTAGTTCAACTGGAGAGATATACGATTGAACAATGTGTTTCATTATTAAAACTTATATTAAATATGGTGAAAATTATTCAAAATTTCGCCCAAAATACGGTACAGAAACACATAACACATGTGCTCCGACAAACTGGTCTATTAAACTTATCATTGATAAATTTGAAGAAACTGGTTCAGTTCTATATCAGAGAAGCAGAATTTATCATCGTATTTGTTGTTCAAACTAAAATATCACAGCTGTTAGCACAAGTGTTGCTGAAGAGCCACATACATCAATTCGTCGAAAACTATTTTTGTTATCTCACAAAAAATATTTTTAAACATGCAAATTTATCATTATTTATTAATTTTACACACAATACTTTTTATATAAATTTTAACACTTATGAACAATATTTTGCTTCAATTTGATGTTCATTTATTATAAATTATTTTCACTGTACGCCACAATAGCGACACAACATGATTTTATTTGTTTATAATGATTAAGTGCAAAGCAAAATTATTTGTTTATTCGAAAACAAATGTTTTTGCATTTATTGAAAACAAATATTAAATAATATATAAATTTATATATCACCGGTGTGAAACCGGTGAACATTTTAGTCCATTTACATGCGACCAAGAATTTTCTTCTTCAAAATGAAAGAGATATAACATTGACTTTTTGCACATGCACGAGATACAAGAAAATAAATATATCCATGCAAAATTTTGTAGAAGCATTTTGAGCCACTACACCGCCAAAACCACTATAAAAATGAAAATATCACCATAAAATATATTCGATTCGAGTATTTTTATGGCAACAATTTTAAAATTAACAAAAGAAAATTCTAATTATAATTATAAAATCATAATAAAAACAGACGCCATAGATAAAAATGTAAATTTCGCACTTGAATTCATTAAAAATAAATTTAAAAAAACATGAGATCAACTGATCTCTAAAATTTTGGTGGTCGTACCGCTCCCCTAAGTGGTTCAAACGGAGCATAACTTAAGCTCTTAAGTTATCGCTGGTTGAGGCTACAGTGTATATTGCATTTTTAGTGCCAAAAATATATAAAACGTAGTATCGAACAAAAATGATGCATACTAGATGTCTAAAAATCAACAGCGGTAAGTACTTAAGTAGTGACGATTTTACATGTTTTTAGGCCAAATTAACGGAATATTTTGATGGTGAACATATTTTTTTTTTTTTTGATCAAATTAGTTTTTATAGTGTATTTATAAAAAAATATAGTGAAAAATGTACGTAATATTTCATAAATTTAGCCTAAAAACTCCATGTACATAATTGTGGACATATAGAGTCAAGTGATTTACATATACACAATTGTGTACCCATGTACACCTTAAGTCTACACTTAATTATGTACAAACGTAGCCCTGGACTGGGATTTTGCACAAACGGCGAGAAGCGAGTTTACGTTTGATTTCTCGCCTTTTAGTTTTGTCCGACAGTTTTTTAGCGATTATGCACAAATCGACAAAAGTAAAAGGCGAGACAATTGAGCAACTACGGATTTAGCTGTCAAAATGTCATTTTGTGTTTAAAATTATTTATGTCATTTTGCTGTTTAGTGTTATGTTCAATTTTTTTTTAGATTTTAGTAATATTTTAATAAATTAAGATAAATTAGGAGTTTTATAAACTTTATGTATATATTTAATTAACGTAATATTTAATATAAAGATTCCAGGAACTATATCGACTTCCGAAAGGTTTAAGAATTAATTTAATTAATAGTATTGAGGGATATTTCATTTTATTAAATGTATCAACGTGGTTTTTTGTCTCTTTGTTATTCGTTCCATGACGAAAATATGTATGTAAATACTGAAAAATATAAAAATGACAAAATAAAAAATAAATAAAAATATATATTGGCAGTATATATTTATTATCTTACCGACATCCAATTCAAACAAACTTTATACTTTACTTTTTGACGTTTAGTACGATACGAGTATGAAAATATAACTTAAAAATCTTGTCGCCTTTCTTCTCACTATGCAATATACTCGTACATGGTCGGAAATAAAAGCGAGAGCGAGTGTCTACTCGCATAGGGCATAATCGCTTTTACTCGCTTTTAGCTAAAAGTCGCTCAAAAAAGGAGACTCGCTGTGTGCAAAATCCCAGTACAGGTATAGTAAATATTTGTTATAATTTATTTCGGTAGATTATGTCGTCTAGAAATCGGAGACCATTAACCTATGCTGAGATCGAGCAATTATTAAACACTAGTGATTCTTAATTAGAATTAGCAGATCAAGAGATTGAATTTGCGCCTCGCCAAATAATCAAAATTTAGCCAAGAAAGCAACTTTATTTGATGAAGTAATGAACGACAACGTCCCTGTGCCAAACGAAAAAAACAATTTCAGTATTAACCGGCTATTCTCGACGAAAATGTTGTTATTGAATTTATTGATGAATACCCGAAATATAATGTCACAGAGAAAAAAATATCGAATATAGAAGACAAACGTTTGACTATCACTTCGACTTTGAAGAACCCATAAAGCAACACTCAACTCCCGACACGGAATTTGATATCGCGAATAAAACTCCTTTCAGCTACTTTTTCAAGTTTATTCCAGCTGACATGTATGAAAGAATGACAGTATACACCAACTTCTACGCAGAACAAAATACTCAAAGTACCAGATCTTTTAAGCGTACCAGTTCAGATGAAATGTGATAATTCATAGACTTACATCTTTTTATGGGACCATGAAATTTCCTCAACTAAAATTGTACTGGAGCAAATATTTAAATATACAGTCAATATCGAGCGTAATTTCTTCGGAAAGGTTTTACCAGCTTCGAACAAATATCCATATGGTCAACAACATATTATATTGAAATACTGTAGAGAAGCGCCTGTCGAATAGACCTTATCCGTAGACAAGCAAATAATACCGGTTAGAGGTCACATCAATATCAAGCAATATGTGAAGAGAAAACCGAACCCTTGGGGAATAAAGCCTATTTTTTATGTGGGAAAAGCGGATTCCCCTATGATTTTCTCCTCTATTCAGGTGCAAACGCCGAATTATCAGCTTATGAAAGTAACCGTTTTGGACATCGGGCTGCTGTGATATTTAATTTTGTGAAAAAAACATCAATTATACTTTGATAATTTTTTTATTAGGTGCCAACTATTTGAAATGTTGGAGCAAAAGCTAATTAACGCAGTTGGAACAATACTAATTAATCATTTTAAGAATCGGGATGGTTAGAGAATAAGGAAGAAAGAAGGGAAGAATAAGTCGGGATGGTTGACCAACTCATTGCATATTATAGGATTTTTATAAAATTTCGAAAATGGACTCTACGGGTCATTTTCCATTTTATTGACGTCACAGCATGTTCCAGCTGGATATTATACCGCGAGGAATTGAAGAAAAATAATATTCCTAAAAATCAAATAATGAGTTTGCTGAAATTTAAGCACTACACACAATCCACTAACTATTTTAATAATATTTAAATTATTTTAATTAATATTTTCAAGATTTTTTAAGAGCACAAAATTTAACGCGTCACTTTAAACAAAAACAAAAACTGGTTTGAGGGGTTTTTTCTTTGACATATGAGACCGCCATATGCATTTTTTATATAACCATCCTGCTCTGGCTTGTGACACATGAAATATCAAATTTTATATGGGAAATCTTTACATTCATTCTATAGTTTATAATTCTATGTAAACATGGCTATAGGCTATTTCCGAAAATGGATATTGTATTTTTCATAAGGCAAAAGTTAAAAGTCATAGAAATAGATTATATAGAATGAATGTAAGCAACTGTCAAGCGTCACAAATTCGGAGAGAAAGCGTATAAATCAACAAGGCCGTATTTAGAATTTTTTTTCGACCGAATGCAATGAAGTTAAGGAAGTTAAAATTAAAAAATGTATGTAAATTGAATTTTATTCATTCAGTACAACAAATTAATTGTTTTTTCCTACAATAAAATACACTGTTACTGTGCCAATGTTTCAATTGTTTATTCACAATTATCTTCAGGGCATAAACAAAATAATTATAAACTCATAATATTTACAAAATGTTAAAAAAATAGATATAAACTTAAAAAATTAATATAAATTAAAATATTTAGTATTCGTATTGTAAACAGAAAAAAAAAAATCTATTTTTTCTGCTCTGGCTTGTGACACCAGAAATAGCAAATTTTATATGGGAAAAAGCTTTACCCTTGAGATATACTCGACATGTGACTGCGACATTTCTAAATGTCAAAAACGTTGTTCTCCACATAGAATTATAAACTATAGAATGAATGTAAAAAATTTTTCCATATAAAATTTCATGTGTCACAAACCAGAGCAGGATGGTTATATAAAAAATGCATATGGCGGTCTCATATCTCAAAATAAAAACCCCTCAAACCAGTTTTTGTTTTTGTTTAAAGTGACGCATTGAATTTTGTGCTCTTAAAAAACTAGAAAATATTAATTAAAATAATTAAAATATTATTAAGTGGATTGTGTGTAGTGCATCATTTGGTAATAAAAATTAGAAACTTTTAATAAAATGAAGTGTCTTGTAAAAATCTGCAAAAATACGTCTAAAAAATTACAGGAAGGAATTTCGTACCATCAGTAAGTGTTTATATAAAATAAAATGTAAATTATGTTAAAAATACAGTGATTTGTGGTAAAATTATCCTTAATTTAAGTTATAAATCAGAAAAAAATAAGATAACAGTTTTGGTTATTGGCGTGGGTTTTTATCGTTTTGTAAACATATGTAAACCAGGGCCGCATTTTTCTTATTTTAGTTTAATAAAACGTCGTTTGTTTCATGTGCTAAGTGCTTTGCTTTTCATAATTAATTTTTATTTTAAAATATGTCCTGTAAATACAATTTTTTACAGAAATTTTAATGTAAACATTTGTTTTTAGTTTACCAAAATATGGAGAATTGAAAAAGCAATGGTTGAAGCCTCATCAGATCATATTTTAATTGGCCAAGAAATTTCTAAAGTAGACGAATCTAATATGTATGACGATGATTTTTTTGGATACCCAATTATACTAAGTAAATTTTCAACTAATGTTATTGATTACATAGGGGGATTTATAGTCCGATAATTATTTAGAAAATAGAATTGTGAGGACTGTTGCAAATTAATACAACAATGTAATTCTTATAAATCGCTAATCAATTTAAAAAATAGGGGTGGTCTTTTAACTCCTTTGCCGTCAGTATTAAAAATTTGTAAATATTCCGAAGCAGTATTAAAACGGGAATTGGCTATTGCGGACTACAAAAACATAACGCAACTACAATCTATTGTTTAAAAAAATTTGTTATAACGTTCTTCACAACCTAATAAGTGTTAATATTTTCAATGATGAAGATCAATATAGTCATTCTCAAGAAAACGTTAATTTGTTAGCTCATTCTATCATAGAAAAATATGAGTTGAATAATTTTTGTAACCAAAGGTTATATAAATTAACAAAAAGAAACAAGTTTGTTTTCTTTATTACATTTTAAAGGAATGTGAAATAAATAAGCGTAATGGTTTTATAATTACTATTTTTTATATACATAATATTATATTTAAATAAAAATAATTAATATACTTTTATTAAAGAAATAAAAATGTAATTAAATATAAATAATTTTTTAATTTTAACTTCCTAACTTCATTGCATTCGGTCGAAAAAATCTAAATATGGCCCTGTTGATTTATAGGCTTTCTCTTTTTTTCTCCGAATTTGTGACGCTTGACAATTGCTTATAATCTTTTTCTGTGGGTTCTCCATAGCCTGCTGAACACTCGTTAATCGCGTCGAATGTAATCCTTGTAGTTTGAAATCATATATTTTTACTTTAGAGTCACGTCGGTCGCGTCGAGTATACTTGATGGTTACATGCATTCTATAGTATATAATCTATGGTTACAACATGTCGGCACAGGTAATTTTTATTTCCCCAAGGAATTAATTTTGTGGAAGAGTTGTATTCTATGGGACACTTTGTGTTTGGTTGCATCCAAAACAATTTGCTGAATCAAAATATTTGTTTTCGGAAAACAATGTTGATGACGCCACAATCGAGTCTTTTTTATCATATTTTTTTTCATAATTCACATTCTTTAAACTAAAGTAAAAAATTAAAAGTGAATTTTCGTGAATTTCGTGTTAATAATTAAAAGTCGTATTATTTTTTTCTTCTACTGTGTTTAAAGTACATTAAAATAGGAAGTGATTGTATTCTGTGTATTTTTATTATATTACTAACCCGATTAGAAAATCAGTAATGTTGTAAAATGAAAATAAAGTTTCTGTCGATTTCTTACGAAAATGGACGCCATATTTCTTTTGTTTTATTTGTGTTGTGTTTGTTGAAAGAGAATTGAAAATAATGTACCTAAATAATAAAAATTTGAGAGTGATTTTGTTTTTAACATTAATTATTTTGTGAATTAAAACTTAAAATGAACAATACTTAGATTAAATTAGATTTTGGGGAATTCCTTTTATTGATAAAATGATTGAGATAAAAATTGAAAGTGTTACGGATTTTTGGACATATAAAGATATTTGCTGGGAAAAATTCTTGCAATTTTGTTAAGCGCAAGGTGCACACGAATTTTAATTGAAAAGTGCAGACAACAATCTTGTGTAAAAGACAATTCTAATGAATAAAAACACTACTAATATGGAAGTTGAACATAATACGGAACCGGAGTCATCCACTGCATATGAAAGTACAACTACGGTTGACTCGGATGACGACACAGCCAGTTCGGCCCATACAAATGACAAATTTGTACCACCAAAGATAAACCGGTTGGGTAGCAGTATTCGTAGTGATCAAAATTATGCAGAGTTCATAAAACCATTTCAAACTCGTCTTATTGCGATTAACTTGAATGGAACTCAAAATGATCTGTTGAATTTTTTGGATATATTTTGGGAGTAAGTTTCACGCCAATGAATTTTCTTTTTCGATTTAATATAAACGAATTTCTAATCATTTTTCTGTGCAATTCTAGAAAATTGAGACGAGAACGGAATTCCTGTTTCACAAAATCAAAAGCAACAAAATTTTTGTGTCGAAGAATAAATCACATACTACTAAGTGTGCGGAGTATCAATAAAAATTTCCTTTATGTAAGTGTTAAATTTGGAGATGTATCGATTATCTCTGTAATCATATTGGTGTGGTAATCTCCATTTTATGGGGCGCAATCAGTTTTTCGTCTGATCGTTCAGTCCAATTATAAAAATTTTAACTTTATTTAGTTTCATATTATTTATACTCTTCAGGTATTTATGGGATGGGAATGAGAGAGAATTATTTATGCGAATCCCGCCCTACAATAAAATTAAATACGAAATATGTGGTAGTGTATGTGAATATGTCCTTAGTACGATCTTTTAAGCATTTTGCCACTAATTTCGAATCCTAGACCACTTGAATTTATCCACTGAAATGATACGCTATATGTATGAATCATAAAAGATAATTATTTTGTGCCCTTGCGAAAGAGTTTAAGCGGTTTAAGGTATTCGGCATTTAATTTCTTGACTGACATATTTTCAGTAGTAAAAGATTTTCCAATTTGAAATACAACCCTCACGAGGAATTTTATTTAGAAATAGAAGTTCAACGCAAGTCAAACCTAGAAAATAATAAAGCTCCAAAATTAATATAAATGCCAAATTGTGATTAAAATTCGATTTAATTGTATTCATTATGGTGCAGTTTAGCTTTGAATGTAATTCTACCAGTTATTTTTAGCAATTTTTATATCGTCGGGTAATTAAAACGTATTGTTTTTACTTATTTGAAATAAAGTATACTGATTTATAGCTTTCATTTAAAATTTAGTGATACACTTTTTGAAATTTTATTGAACAATTAATTAGTTAAGGAAGAACTTTATTTTCGATCTAGAATTTGTTCATACATGAAACACTGCCAAACAAGATATCAAAAAATAACAAACGTTACTTGTATAACCAATCCTGTATTTTTATATTGCGCTTTCCAAGTGTCTTTTAAATATAAATCATTGATCATTGAATTAGAGATATGCTCTTCCTGCCCTTTTCTTTTCTGGTTTCTCATTTAGGTATTATAGACGAACATAATCGTCATAATCGTGGTCGAATTGCACAATAAGATCATTTAATTTAAAAATTCACGGTTTTTGAATATCTCTCGACCTAAATTTTCTTTCTATTTCATTTCCTTGGATATAACTAGTAAGTTATTATTGTTTATTTTTAGTAATAAGTAAAGTGGGGAGGGGGGACGTATTTTTTTCAGAAATTATATTGGCATAAACTGTATTTCAAAGAAGTGGATATGCATAAAGCAATAAAACCGTTTTATGAGTTTGTTGCTTGTTTTGTTTGTTGTAAACTGCATCGAATTCTGCATATTCATCTCGCGTACAGAAATTCTTATTTCATGGATGCTTTACCTGGTGGCTACAAAATTACAATTGAAAGCATGAATATTTTCCAAAATGGTACACTATGTAATTATCATTTCTAATAAGCTTGTTTAGAAAGTTGTATTTTTTCATGGTACTTAACGAAAACTTTGGAGGTTTTCATTTTTTAATACCATCAATTTCAGAAAAACCGTGTTTTCAGCTTTTTTATAGCCTCAATCTTCATATGCTTTTGAATCTCAATAATCTTTTTCTTGTATGCACACCACCCGTCTACTGTACATGTTTAAAAAATTTGATCATGTGCATCATAAACAGGGGCCTTATTATGGTTTACATGGTAAATTTTCTATAGATTTTCTATAGAAAGCAAAGGAAGAAACATCAAAACAGTATCAAATGTTTATTCTTCCTTTTTGTTCTTGTCTTAGTACATATAGATAACGGTCGCGATCGAAAGGACGAAAACAATAGTAAGACCCATGAATTTGTTTTTGTTTGGTACTTCAACATAGTACAAAAAAAATCGTATTCCATGTTTTTTCTAATTTTCCACTGTCTAGATGTTAGCACGAATGACAATGTAATTAGTCGCCAAATTCGGATTACTCCTGCCTTCATACGTCCTCACGTTATTCGGACATAACGTGAGGACGTATGAAGGCAGCTTCCTCCACACTAATGCTAGATTTTGTCGTGTGAAAGGTTGCAGCCGAGTAGTATATATTTAACTGGTCCGACTAACAAAAGTGAAGCGTTAGTCCAAATGACCAATTTGTATGGTAAAATAGCATTTTCAAACCATAAAATAAAGTGTACGTGATTCTCAGAGTAATAACTTGATTTATAAAATGTATAGTAAAATAAACAGGGTGAATCAGTTTTGCGAGAAGTCTTATGAAAAAAAAATGTTCAACACTATACAGGTGTCCCTCCTGTAATACGATAGTTAGGTTGCTGGAAAAAGCCGTGTTACGTGAAACCGTATTAAATAAAGACTAGAAGTTGATATAAAAACTGGGTTACGTTCCAAAAAGAAACCAAAAATCTATTGTAATTTACCTAAATGTATCTTATAAAGGGTGTTTTTTTAAGAGGTTGCCGATTTTTTTTTTGAATAAAACACATATAAAATTATGAAATGACCAAAATTTTTTTTTATTTGGTAGATAATTTTTTGGCATTTAACATTTAAACACAATTTCTGGCATATGGCTACCACGACTATTTTTCACAAATGTCATTCTGGAGGTCCAATTTTCCAGCACTTTTTCAAGCATTTGAGGGCGTATGTCAGCAATGACACGTTGAATATTGGTTTCCAAAGCGTCAATCGATTGAGGTTTATCCACATAAACCAATGACTTCACGTATCCCCACAAAAAGTAATCGAGTGGCGTCAAAGCGCACGAACTCGGAGGCCAATTCACCGGACCATTTCTCGAAATAATGTTGTCGTTGAAAGTTTCTTTCAATAAGTCGATTGTTTCACGTGCTGTATGGCAAGTGGCACCATCTTGTTGAAACCACATTTCATCCATATCCATATCTTCAAGATTTGACAACAAAAACTCATTTAACATGGTTCTGTATCGATTTCCATTCACGGTAACGCGTCGTCCTTCCTCATTTTTAAAGAAATATGGACCGATGATCCCACCAGCCCATAGACCGCACCAAACAGTACATTTATCAGGATGCATTGGTAATTCTTGAACGGCGTGTGGATTATCTTTGCTCCAAATGCGACAATTTTGTTTGTTGACGTATCCATTTAACCAAAAATGCGCCTCACCACTGAAGAGAATTTTACGGTAAAAAAATGGATCTTCGTTCAATTGATTTAACGACCAATCACTGAATTCACGGCGCAAACGATGGTCGTGTGGCTTTAATTCTTGCACCAATTGAATTTTGTATGGCACCAAACCCAAATCTTTACGTAAAATTTTCCATAAAGTCGATGGACAAAGTCCAATTTGCTGAGCACGACGACGAATCGATAAATTGTCGTTTTCTTCGACACTGGCCTCAACGACAGCAATATTTTCTTCTGTACGAACTCTTCTCATTCTTGTCGGTGGCTTGGCATCCAAAAGAGTGAATGTAGACCGAAATTTGGTAATTACGTTCTTTATGGTGGTCTCTGACGGACGATTATGTGCACCATAAAATTCACGAAGTGCTCTATAAACATTTTTAATTGAACACTGATTTTGAAAATAAATTTCCACGATTTGAAAACGTTGTTCTGGAGTTAACCTATTCATAATGATTTGCCAAACAATACTGAGTAGAAATGCCACTTTGAGCTGTCAAAACAACTGTCATAAAATAAAACGACATCTATCGGAAAAACAAACCTCCTAAAAAAACACCCTTTATAAAACAAAAATCAAAAATAATCTTCTGCTTCGTCTGCTTCGCTTGCTGTTTAACAATTGAACTGTTTTCTTTTAAACGACTTCTTCACTATCCGAACTTTCTTCTTCATTTTTTTTTCTTGACGCAACTTTTGTAAAATTTGTTATTTTAATTTGTTTTGACAACAAATTTCCGGGTTCTTTTCCAATTTCTTTCTTCGCTTTAACCTTCTTTACCGTAAGGGTCGACATTCTGAAAAATAATTCTATTCTTTTTTTCATGAGCCTTTCTACTAAATCTGCTTCGCCAATATCTGCTACCATTCATAAATTTTAAATATTCCCGACAGTCATATTCATAAACTCTCCCCCGCGGCAGGTTTCATATATGTCTAGAAAAGTCGTAACGTGTTGAGGAAAACCGTGTTATAGCAAGGAAGCCTGTATTTTTTATATATTTATTTCAAAATCAACATATAGAAACGAAAACGATAAAACCCTATAACAATCCATAAACCATTAAAATACTTATACTTGCCATCGTATTCCACACCATTTTGAATTCTTCACAACATCATTTGGGATTTCAATTCATAACGTTATTTTTTAATGAGCGAATGTTTATTAGCTTTAGAATATTATTTATAGATAATAAACATTCACAGATAAATGTATCGCTCGATAGATGTACAACCAATTCCGGACCCTTTTGAGAAATCTTGTTTGCCGATTTTAATATCAACAACGCTCAGTTGCTTACTGCGATATTACTTAAAAGTCAAGAATTGAAGATACGCGTGCTGGTTTATTTTTGTATGATAATTTTTATTTACATAAAGTTGACCATGCTAAAATTTATTCTCTTTTAAATTGTGATTGTTGCCGCAACCTGAAATACTTCCCATCATTCTAATTTCATCTTACATAACGAAGGTGAGGTTACTTCTATTCCCCCTATCAGTTGTAGACGTTTAAGGAGCCTTCGAACACAACACCTTGTATTAAAGAAACTTCAATATCTTGAGAAATAGTCATTTTCTTTTTCACTATCTTGAGAAATAGCCAAACATATTTCAGACTTTCGGCTTTGAAAAAAGCTAACTATTTGTGATATTTGCTATGTTATCTAAAAAAATTAAAAGTTCACAATAAAAATTTTGTATTTTTTTATTAGATACAGCAATGTTAGTACCAATATGTACTAACATTAAATAATACTAAATATTTACAAATGTTTACAGTAAATTTTCAAAATGATCAACGTTAACTGTTAACAAAATAGGTTTGTTTCATAAAATAGTGAGTTAGTTAAAATTTAAATTTTTTAAAAAATGAATAATTATATTGAATATTATGTGGATATTGTATGTATTTTGTACGATGCTAATGGAGCTCGGACGATCAACGGATATATCGAGATCGATACCCTAATCTTAGATTGCCATCGAACGTAAAATTATTAACGTATAGCAAATTTGTTCAACTGTTTCTTATTTTAAGTTGCAAAATAATAAAATAAATAGTATCTTTTGCGAAGCTTAACCATTATTTTCATGACATTTTTGGCTTTTATTGTGTTTCCAGATGTATATTTACATATAATAATTCTGTACTGCTGACTGCAAGCTTTTGCGAAATGCTCGTAAACGACATTTATTTGTTTCGTTTTTTTGTTACATTATTTACAATTATACACATTAAACATAAATACACAACATACGATTAAAACACATAGGTACATTAAATGTTAGGTATATTAATTATTTTTATTGAGCAACTTAAAAATCTATTAATAATAATTATAATATGGGGCATATAGATTATATAAATCCATATTTATACTTTCACTGTGTATTATATCACTTTAAATTATTATATTTAGTAGTTTTTAAAAATTGATAAAGGACTAACGTTCGAAACCGGTCTTTTATATATTATACATAAAAAATACTCGTATATCATATAAAAAAAAAAAAATATGTTTGCGTCTTTAAAAACCGAATTTTAATGTTTTTTGTATTTTCATTAATGTTTTTATTAAAAAAAATAATATAATATAATAATAATTAAAATACAGTTTTAATAATTGTATTCAATTAAATAATTCCACAAGGTCTTTCCGGTAAAAACCATCTAATTTATTCAAAATAACCCTGTTTCACAATCTTGATATATTCCCAACTCATCTCTATATTTTCATTCATTCGGGTATCAATTCGGACACTCAAATTTAATCTCATAGTTATCATGATTTATTTAAATGTTGTTGTTTTAATAATTGGGGCAAATATTAGCCATAAATGGTTCAAAATCTGCCTAGTACTAATTAGCTAGCATTTTTCCTAATAAATATGTTGTTAAAAACAAAACAAAAATGTCATTATTGTCATAACAAATGTTCTGTATTAGACGATATAAATATACATGTGGCGGGCTTACAAGTTGTCAGGAAATTTTAAAAAATTTGCTTCGCATTTAAATGTTTCTATTTTATTTTAACGCCAAATTTATGGGACGTAATTTAAACTAGGTACAATTCAATAATTTTTAAGGTATATTAACAGATAAATTGCAAAATAAAATTTCTTTTATGTTATAATTTTGCGAACGAAAACCCCCTTTTTAAAAACCTCATTTGGAGTGCTGCCTGAAGTTTGTAATAATCCAACGATTAGCGTTCGAGAAATTGCAGCAAAAACCGGAATTTCAAAATCTATAGTGCACAGGCAAATTAAAAAAGAAATCTCCATCCTTTTCATTATCAAACGGCACAAGACATTTTGGAAAATGATAAATATTAAGAAACATTTTTGTGCATTGGCAATTGGGCAGCAAATCCAAGACTTTTGGTTCTTTTACTAACGAAGATGCTTTACTCGAGACGGATGTATAAATTTATACAACTTACATTTCCGGCCATTAAGCAATTTCCATTTAAAAATTGTAAATCAATCAACATAAATTCACAGTAAATGTATGGTGTGATATTTTTGGAGATGAATTACTAGGACCGACCATACTTCCAGATATATTAGATGGTTCAAAATATTTAAATTTTTAAAAACTAATTTGAAGAATTTCTGGAAGAAGTTCCATTGATAAATTTGCCCCAACCACATTTTGCAAGAAATGTACGATCGCACTTAAATACTTTGTTTCCAAGGCAGTGAATTGGCCGTGGACATCTTTATCCCTGGGGCCATTCAAAAACTAAAATTTATTCTTCATCTGTCCCAGATAAACTTTAATTACTAGAATATGTGAAGCTTATTACGAAATCAAACAGAAACGTTTCTGTAAAAGTTTGCAATTCGTTTATGAACGGTGAATGATGATCATTTTGAAAATTTACTGTAAACATTTGTAAATAGTTTTATTTAATTCCAGCTCATATTTGTACCAACACACTTGTGTCTAATAAAGGAAATATAAGATTTCCATTGTGAACTTTAAATTTTTTAGATAACATAATATAGCAAATATGACAAATATGTAGTTAGCTTTTCTGAAAGCTAAGAGTCCGAACTATCTTTCCATCAAAAAATATTTACTGACGTAGAGTAATTGTTAAGAGTTAAATGGTACAGAAACAAAAAATTTCTTAATAAAATTTTTTTTTGAACTAAATAGTCATAATTATTATACTTTAGTTAAAAAGGAATGTTATCAGCTTTTTAATGAAATTTGTACTTCAAAATAAATATGGTAATTTCTCAATATATTGAAGTTTCTTTAATGCAAGATGCTGCATTGGAAGAATCCTCTTTAAACGTCTATAACTATAACGCCTTTAAACGTCTATAACAGAGTGCTGTAACGTGCGAAGTGATAGAAATAACCTCATCTTCGTTTTCGGTATCATTCGGAGATTTTGAAATTAGAAGATTTTTTAAAAAATACGACATTTTGTAGCTGAGATTATGAAATGGGGGATTACATACGGATCCCAATTTTACCGTCTAAAAAATATCGCTTCAGCAATTTATTTCAGAAATCCACCGTTCTGGCACTGGCGGCAAATTATTCCTTTGGTATAGAATATATACGTATGTCATATTATTGAAAAAATTTGCGACCAATTCTCTTACTAGAAAATTGTGATGTGTCCCAATTTCCAGTAGATTTTTCGGGTTTGTCAATTTTTAGACCGAAGTTCTGATTACATCAGGCCCTAGCACTGTACAATTAGTAATTATTAAACATGTTCCGTTGTTGATTCAACTAATTAATGAGGCTAGGCGATTTATCGCCCTTGCAATACTTCCTAGCTTTTCAAGATTTTAAATTAGAAAGATGAGATGCTATTTTTTCGACAATTTTAACCTTAGAAGTAGATCTTACAAATACAAGTACCTACATTCAATTCTATAATTGCGTATAATACAAATTGCTATCAAAAAATCGCACTAACTTGTACCAAAATTTAATAAAAGCAAACAAAGTATACGATTTATTTATATATCATAATGAAAAATATATAATACGCTTTCGACATAAATTTTTCTTATTTGTTATTTTAATGATTCGCAAATGTCCTTTTATTATTTAGCTTATTACATTTTTGCAAGAAAAATAAAAAATATGATAATTTGCATTGTTGACAAACTCAAGATTATAATTTTCGAAAAGTTGCTCTAGTGGTCAATAGGATAATTTGAAGCGTAGATGCATTTTATTCTCATTCCTACAAAAACTTGGAAGAAATCTATATTGGTTGGAATGAAATGTATGGCATTGTTGTCGTAAAATTGCCAAAGTAAGACGCTTACAAATGCAAAATATTTTAAAACTATCTTCTGTTTAAACCCGATAAACGATTTTAACACTTAGATTTACGAATAAATTTTTAATTTAATTTGTAGTTATATTTTTTTTTCAACACAAATTCCAAAAGGAAACTGAAATAAAATAACAGAAATGTCGTGGAACGCATCCAAGTTTTCATTGTGTAATGGACTTACAAACTTTAATAAAACATTTTACATGGCTATTTAATTAAAATTGATTTAACAAATGAAAAAAATGTAATTATAAAATTGTTAACTGTACCATTCTTCTGCGTTTTATATTCCATATTGCTGGAGTAATGCTAATATAAATAACTGATTTTGATGCGCGTATTTCGAAATGTGTTTTTCTAGAAAAATTATATATTATCAGGAAACAAGAAATGATACTGTCATTATGTCTAATCAGTTTCTCTTATGAGTTCTCTCCATAACTTTTTAGGTTTAAAAGAGTAAATTTTACCATGGCCTTTGATGATATTTACTGAAAATATTTATTTTCCACTGATCATTTTATACCATAAATATGACGAAGAAAATAAATCTTCGATAAATTACGTAATGCAAATGGTAGATTTTTCTTCTGAATTCTACCATGTTAATGCAAAACGAAATTACAAATTATAATGTTATCCAATAAATTATATAAATTTTAAATGCTCGTAAAACGAAATTGTGTGTGTGTGATTTCAATTTTAAGCAAGCGAGGAGACCATTTAGAATTATGTACATATGTACGTACTATTATTAAAGTAGGGTGTAGATGTCTTAAAAATTGCAAACTCATAAACATTTGATTATTTAGATAAATAAAATTTCTTCGATTTCTTTAATTTATTAAGAAGAATGTTGCCTACATATTCCACATTTAGATTCGCTGATTGATTAAAATCTATACCCTAATTTTATGATGATAATGATTGAAGGATTATTAGCCAATTTTAATTGAGAAATTGCATCAATAAAATACTTATATAATTTTACGATCTTTGAAAATAATGTATTTTTATACTTACAAATTTTTTGCCACCAGAATTCCGCATATTTTAGCAAAATGAGCAGAATATTAGCGGTTTATATGGATTTGGAATTGAAGGCATCGTCTAGGGGAACAGAGTACGGTGTGACCATAATCGAACGTATGCAATATATGTTAAGGAGCCATCTGACACCACCAGATTATCATCATGATGATGAGTACATTCTGCAAACGTTTATACATATGGAGCGATTAGTTAAAGCACATAAGGAACTTGTGGATCTACTTTTCAAGTAAGTATTCCAAAGGTGTAATTTCTAAGCGGCAAGCGTTCGTATCATAAATATATCTATGATTATACTAGTAAAAGGTCTGATTTCATTTTAAATGTCGAGCCGGTTTTCATGAATTTCAGTTGTTTTGATGTCCTACATACAAGTTAATAGATGGAACCTAAATAAATTTTGGGTTTCTCTTAATTTAGTTGTTGGGAAGAACATATTTAGAATTGATCAAATCGTGTTCCATTTGAGTGAAAATATGAATATAAATTTATTTATGAGAATATATTTAAGATTTATTCCAATAGGACTGTTTCTTATTTGTTAAAATGAAACGTTTATTATTTTTTTTTATAATTGCAGTCGCTTTATAAAACCTAAATCGGAAATATATGACCCAAAAGTTATGAAGGATCGTATGTATATAACATATTTGGTACTATATAAAAAATGGATTGACATTGAAACGTCAGCCGAATTTAAAAAGAAAATTATAGAAATGGCTAAGAAACATATACTACCACAACAAACTTTGAAGACAAACTTAAAATATGCTCCATATCTACCTAATTGGGCTGCTAACCAAAATCCAACGGAGTTTTTGCTTACCAGCCGGATGAAGTTTAGCCCATTGATTGACGCATTAAAAATACCCGATACTGAAGATAATTCTGACGTCGAAATTGTCGATTTTAGAAATTTGACGCCAGCTCCTCCACCTGAAGAAATTCAGTCGTACGACAACACCACATCTATTACAAATTCCATGTCTTCAACGTATATAACCAATTCGATTCAGGAAGATCAAATTACACCCACGAGATTAGATGAGTGGAAAAAATCTTGTAAATTTGATGAAGCTTCTTCCTCTTCTGTTCCATATACGACAGAAAGAAATATTTCCACAGGGGAATCTATAATTATACAACCTAAAAAGGAACCTGATGATTCTTTGTTAAATCAGGACGGCGTAATTGATTTAACGGCAGATGAGGTAGATGTGGGAAATTTTGAAGATATTCGTCTCTCTTGGATCAACGTCTTAGAACCAAAAGCCAAGTGTTCGCTAATGTTACCACCTCAAAATTACGGTCCACGGAAAGTGATTGATAAAATAATTATATTAGATGATGAGGACGATGATGAGACAGAAGCCAACAAGAAAATTAAGCCAAGTGTTGATAGTGAAAATTCGTCTGATAGTAATTTATGTAATTTTCTTGAGAAAACCAAATCAATTAATACCAATAACATTAGCGTAAATAGTACGACGGAGACTACTAATTCCGGTTATAGCATAACATCACCAACTGATAGCGGAATTATTATGACTAACTCGGGTCGCAATACGGTGTGTTCACTATACGACGAGGAATTAACCGATTGTGGACTTACGTCTAATGATGAGCACGAACCAAAAACGACTGCATCAACGACTAAAACTATGATTTCAAAGTCTAACTTAATGATCACTGATACAGAATTGGAAGTAGAAACTGATTCAGAAATTGAAAATTTATCGGAAAACATTGTTCAAAAAAGTTCAGTTAAAATATCACACGATGCTGTTGATAGCCAATTAGTGAATAAAATTAGTAAAGTAGATAAACTAAAGGATAACTGTGATGAAATAATAGTTAATAATCAAAATAGTGAATTATTGAAAACTATTAAACCTAAAATATTCGAAAATAATACGGATAATTCGAAAAATTTTGAAAAATCGTTGAGTCAGACAAAACTACGATGTGGTCCTATAACAAAAACATATCAAGCCAATAAAAAGCCTCGTCCACGTAATTTAACTCCTACTCTAGACATCGTTAACAGCACGACTGTGTCGTCACCTTCTTTAATTAATCCCAGTAAAGCCGAAATAACGTTAGACGATGGGCCAATAGTTTTGAAAACTAGTAAAATACCAACTAATAAAGGAGTTCAATCTAGTATCTGTGATAGTAGTATTAATACAGGGGCGGTTGTGTTTAGTATGTTACCCCGACAAAAACCAAGTGTTTCATCAAATTTTCCGAGCTCTGCGAGTAATGCAACCAATCCGACTACATCAAATAATGTTGTATACAGCACAATGAATCCAAACGCTGCAACAGAATCGTCAAAAGTATCATCATTAATCATAAAAGATTGGACAAAAACTACCGCCGATGATGATATATTTCGGCCAGACGGTGGTATTGATTCGGACTTCGATGATGATACTACACAACCAACAAATATTCTAATTCGGTGTAATTATTTTAAAACGGAGTCAAAACCATCATCATCACCATTTTCAACTCGGGCAAATTCACCTTTTCCAAATTCATTCTCTACTAGTGGTAGTGACAAGATTCCATCATCAAAAAATTTACATACAGTCAACAAAACTGTAACAACTGTACGGAAAACTCCAGGTATTTGTTATTTTCTAATATGTAAATCTTTCGTTTTTCTGATATACAAAGTTGACAGGTAATTTAACTTAAACCATCAATTAGTTTAGAAAATTAAGTCGTTCAGAATGTAGTGGATTATCTGACGGTGCTGGTTAGTTTGTTCAGTGTCCAATACATTGAGACTAGGGAAAATTGATGTTTCTAGAGCTATTGAACGATTGAACGAAATTTACTTATTTGACTACGCTAGAATTACAATCGACATAGCTAGAAATTTCAATTTGCCCCTACGTAAAATACCAAATGATGTCCGATATTCAATATTTGACATCGGACACACATTTATAAAATACATATACAAAAATTGTAACTGTGATAATGATAATTAAAAACTTAATTAAAATTTAGATATAATTAATTGTGAAAGTTTAAACAACTTACTATCAACTTCTACTTCAACACATGACTCCTCATCAACATTAAATAATAATAATAGTTCTAGCTTAGGTAATTGTAGTAATGAAAATTTATCGAATGAGAATTTATCGAATGAAAATTTGGTGGCCGGAATTACGAATGCCAAATCAGTGTCAACATCTACACAAAATCTGGTAAACGATTTAATCACGAACATGTTAATTGACGATAAGGCCGAAGATATGCCAGAACGAAGTAATAGTGAATTTATACTAAGCAACGATGATAATGAGGATATTGAAAATTTTCTTTATTTCTGTACAAAAAACAGTATTATTAGTAGTGATGGTCGATGTACGGATGCAATACAAAATTTTGATAAAGATTTAAAAATATCGTCGACCTCATCGATATACGAACATAATCGTAATGATGAGAAAGCGGATGAAGAAAATCAAACGGAAGAGCCATTTAATGTTGGTGAATTGTTAAACGAGCGACACGATACGCCATCAACCAATTCAAATTGTTCACCTTATCTTGATGGATGCCTAAAGAGCAGTGAACTATCGCAATGGTATCAAGAACATTTTAGTGGTGAAAATGGCGGTGGTAAAACAGAAGGTGAGACATCCCTACCGTTTAAAAAGCGAAGAAAAATGTCGATTTACAGTGATATTAATATAATAAAAGATGAAGACTCGCTCGGATCACAAAAAAGTCCGCCTCTACCGATTATTGTAACAGAAGATTTAAATCCTCCGATTGTTACAACAAGTACTAGTGTCGCGAGTGTTATTACAAATAATACTACGACCCCGAATACGATAACGAATAACAGTGGTAGCGGCTTAACAATTTCGTATCCAGGAACACCAATGTTGAGCATTGCAAGTTTGGAATACTTACCCTACAACATAACAATTCCTCGGGCATTTAAAACTCCAGCCGAATTAAAAGAGATGCCTCCAATAAATGTGCAGGCTTTTAATATTTTACCACCCCAGCCAAATACTGTATATCAGAATACCAGTGCAGGAAATGTACAGACATTTAATATTATACCGCAACAACAGGCTACAGTAGTTGGTTCAAACGGAAATGCCGGTAATAGTAAAATAATACCGACTATACAAACGTTTAATTTTATACCACAGCCGACACAACATCAAAATAACGCAGGTGGCGGTGGTGATGTAATAAATTTAACACCTGAAGGTAGCCAGCGACGTTACATCGAGTCTCAAAATATGAATGATGTGAATTTGAATTTTAGCATAAATACAGGAAATAATGATATGTATAATATACATCAACCGAACACTATACAGTATACCACACAACCGTATCATCACCATCATCATCCCAACCAATATTATCATCATCAGCAATCGAATCCAAATATAGTGAGTATTCCGCCAATAGATTTGCGTAACATGATAAATTTGAGTAATTATCAACTAAATCCACAACATTTAAGTAATTTCTTGCATAATTCTCAAATAAATTTCCATGCTAAAAAAACACTTGTACCTGATTTAATATGTGCAAACAACATGCCCGGTGGAAACCATTCGCAAGACCAACAACAAACCCAAGCGTTTAATAATCCAAACCAATCCGATTGCTTTTTGAATACGACGAGTAATAGTAATATAATAATATGCAATAAGCCGCAACAACAAACTTCAAATTGTTGTAGCGGTTGTGCAAATTGTGTACTTCAACAACAAAATCAAATAAGAAAGACAGTAGGATCAGCAACTCCAACAGTTTCGTCATCGACATCATCTCTCAACATTCAACATAACATCACAGCACCTCACCAATCAACAACCGTATCGAGAAGTAGTCATCATCATACGAATAATAAAAGAATTAAATCCGGTTCAACGGATCGTATAACGCGAAGTTCAAATCGTACAAGTATTGTTAATTATAAAGACGATGGTGTGTTGTGCCTTTTATCGGAAGATAATAATAATAAGCTAGCAAAAGTAAAGCGAAAGAAAAAGTGACGAAATAGGTCTAACTAGTAGCAATACTTGTTATAATATTTTTTAATAGTTCGTCCGTAATTTATCAGTTTTAATGCAGACTTTTGAATCAGTTTCCCAAACCATAGTTTTTTTTTTAAATAATGGAATGTACCTTAAATTTAACTTTCTAACTTAATTTAAGTTATATTCCATTATTTGTGTACTTCCCAAGAAAGTTATTCCGTAGAGCTTAACTTAATTCCGTCGGTGGTTGCATTGATTTATCTAAATTTTCTTTTAAAAACCTGATAAATAAAAGCATAGTTCAGATCGTTCATTTAGTGTTCTTGAATCCTGCATGTGATAAACTCCCAGTTAAACGTTGACGTTTTGTTTTGCTAGCGAGTTGCTTTTCCAGATTTTTTTTTTTGTAACCGGTGCTACATCCCATTAAATGGTTTGGCCGCTTCAAATGAGGTTTCGTCGAATCATAGCCAGCTTCTAGTTTGATTGGATGAGACATACTGGCATGAAGTAAGTGTTTTCATATTCTATTTTTTTAGACATTCTTCTTCGAGTTATTTACGGATTTTCTCTCCCACGAGAGTGTATTTTCAGCTTTGAGTTGAAAGGTAGGTAATACATATATTACGTTTCAATAAGCATTTCTTGACTGTATCATAAGAGGAAAATATTCTGCTGCTGGCTATTTTCACAGTTCATAACAACGCATTAGTATATGCAACAATTTACATGCAAGTCTATTATAAGGCAATCTCCAGAGGATCCCTTACAAATAAATAAATTATATTTAGAACTGTAAATTGTTCACTGTTTAATGGAAATCAAAAGGTAAAGAATTAAGTTAACATGTTTCACTCCACTTACATGATTTACAAAATTTACCGAAAATGATCGGTATCGCGGTGAAATGTCAAACTACAAAAATTGCATTGTTTCAAGGGAAAATCAATTATTATTTTTCTGCATAATGGTCACATGCCACTAGATTTACAACTCACAAAATTATCTACCTGAAGCCAAATTTATTTAAAGTACGTCAAACTTGTTCGAAAACATTTACCGCAGTTCAAAATGAAGTTAGCTGACTGTTTTCATAATTTTTTTTTTACGAATTGACAAACCGCATCAAAATTTGACCCAGGTTAATATATAAATTCGGTTTGAACGCTATTTGCGAACTCGAACAAAGTAATTGGCATCTGCCGAACAAAATGCGAATCACGTTTTCGTTCATTTTTTTTATTATATAGACCATTTTCCTCTAACGTCAAAGTAACAATTTGTCAGTTGAACATGTAACGCAAACCATTGAAATAAAATTGTATTTTTACAATATAAATTCTCATTATGCCGTTAAAATTTAACAATATAATTGTTTGTTATTAAAACGTTAGTAGTTGTATTACAAAATTTCATCGATTTTAGAAATCAAAATTTTGTTAAGTGTATTTTTTAATAAACACGACTTAGTGAAAAAATTGAGAAAAAACATTATTGTTCTGCATTAGTGTCGCATATTTTTCTGATAGTGGGTCAACTTTCTGTAGTACATTGTTTTCCCGCTGGCCTCACTTAAACATCAACTAAAATTGTTGAAAAACAAAAAAACTTTATATAATCATTGTTTTTACTTGACAGAAGATAATACAGCTTATAAAAGTGATTTTATTGGAAAGGCACACTCTTCTAGATCGTATTAAAATTGAAAGTTAAGCAAAAGAACTTTTGGGTTTAAATAAATTAATTCTTTGGTGGGTGCGTGTGCCATTTCACTAAAAAAACACTAAAAGTGGAATAATTTTTCCACCATCAAAAATTCGAAAAAACTTTACTTGGCTGTTTTTGTTGGAAATGAGCTCCTCTATCACCCTGCTTCGTTTGATCTCCAATTCTGGGACACCATGTATACAATGAAGGATGTGTTATAAATTTAATTGAAATATATTTTAATTGTTCATACAACACATTGGTTTGAAAAAGTTAATAGACGAGGACATTAAATGAATTTATTTGTAATTAGCGTAATTTTCGGAAAAAATGTATAGCTAGACACTAAAATGTTACAATTTTGTGCAAAATTTCAATAGGCATGCTACTTTATATCAATTTCACACCAGCGGTAGTAGTATAATAAATAGTAAAATTGTATAAAAAAAGTTGTTATTATATTTCCTGTTTTACAATGAATACTGCAAATTTATGTCAGTTTACCGTTAAATTGTAATTTGAGATTTCAACGTGTTTTAGATATTACTATATAAATATTTTGACAATTAAATTATTATTTTTAAAATAATGCTAACTTAATATTACATGGTGTGAATCGAACACTGATTTAAACTTTAATTACTATTGCTGATGTGAACCGGATATTAATTTTTTTATCATTTAGATTTTATGAATAAATTGTTTATGTACAAGACAAAGCCGGCGAAAATATCTGCTCTATGAGACAGATTTGCTTCTTATTTTAGCAGTAGATACTGTACCTTAATAGGGTACGGTATTATCCTGTTTTGTACTTCTCCCACCTAAGGTTTCCTATCACACAATAAGAATATCAGTACATACAATCAAATATGGGATAGTTTTATTATAGCATTGGAATGTGAATGATCAGGCCTATTTCAAAAATGTGTTGGCGTTTTACTTTTGTTTACGTAATTATATATAAAACTTTCTTTTAAGAATCAATCAATATGTACACTCTAACCTCTGATATTTAAAATCATTTTTATTCAAGTAACGTAACTTTAATTATCTAAATTTCTTCTGCATATAGCTTATCTTGGCCGCCATTAGTCCAGTTAATTAAACAAAAACATTTTCTTCAATCAACACAATATAAATTTGTTGCGGATTTTTCTTATAAATATTTTTAATTCAGTTTTGTATTAAGTTATCAAGCGAAAAATAAAAGTCACCAATCAACATAAAACTCTTCAAGAAACAGCTCGAGTTGTTCTTTCACAAGACATGTCTAAAATAATAATATAAATACTCTTTATATAATCATTATCACAGAATAAATATAAACTAAAAAACATTAAGAAAATTAATTAAAAACTATAAAATTAAAGATGTAAATTTAGTTCCTTTGCCATATTTATACCTAATATTTATTTAAAATATCTTAGTTTTTTAATTAATTTTTTTAATAAAATAATTTTAATTTATCCGCAACAATTTTTTTATTACCGTTATTATTTATTACTCGATTTTTAATAAATATTCATTTAATTTCAATTTGGTTTAATTTTTAAAATTATAATGTTTCGTCGAACAACTGTGCACTCTGTTAACTGTGAAAAATTGATGTAATGATAAATTTTTTAACTAATGTTTTATTTTATAGATAATTGTGCAAAAAACTAATTAATCTTATCATTTTTAGCAGGTAGTGTGCCGTTTTTCGATTTACTGGCGTATTATTCAATTGAAGGTAATTAAAAGTTAAATTTTATACAAATTTTTGTCAAGCTTAAAAATTTAGAAAGGTAAATAGGTCGAATTAATAGTATGTAGTTTCCAATTCTCATTAAAAACTAAACATTTTTTGTACAGTTTATTTAAAATCGAATGAGTATTTTACTAATTGGCTGTGTATCATATCACATCATCTTTTGTCAAAGAGGATAAAAACCAAGCACACATTTTAAAAATAAAATAAAAATAATTTTTTGAGGAGGAATTGGAGAAAGCAAACTCGGCTAAGTGAATCGTATATACCGAAAAAAATTGTTTATTTGGTGCGTGTTTCAACTGGCTAAACTACCTCACGAAAAGTTAAAAATAAAAAAAAATTAACTTTTTATCTAAAATTAAAACTATTTATAGTAGATTATGCAACTAGTGCTATTATAATGGGTAATAATGTGAGCGGTTGGTAAGTGTCCGAGGGCGTTAGCTCGAGAACTTTACCAATCGAGAACATTATTACCCATTAGTAACACAAGTCGGATACTTTATTTTATATCATTCTAGACTATAATGGCACGTTATCAACGAATTTCAACTCTATAATAGGCATTTTATGGAAGAGAAAGCCATACCAATAAAGTTGTTTTTTGGTAATTCTACCATTAATAATTTAACTGTCGAGGCAATTGTGAATACAAAATTAAATAGTCGAGGCTATTGTGAATTGAAAATTTTATATAAATCAATCAATTACATGTAATATCGCAATTTGATTTATTTATTAAAATTGAAGTTCATCGTTACACTGCAATTATTAAATTGCATCCCACGAACAATTTTTTCGGCATTATTTACATTATCTGCTTCCAAATGTATTGTGTTGGTTGTATAAATAATCCTGATCGTCCATTTCAATGTTAGATGCAGCCATTTTCATTCACAATTATGAAAAACTTATTTGCAATCAAATACTGATTGAAAAATATCCACAGGCCGAAGAATACACATAGAGAGATTCAAGTTTCTGGTTTCTAACTGCCATAAAAAATCGTGTAAGAGTGAAAACCGGTTTAACCATTAGGTTTTTTAGGTTCTGTTGTTTGAATTTTGAACAAAGCTTCCTCTTAGTACATTTATTTATTTATTTTGCTGGCGCTAAATCCCAGTGAGGGATTTGGCCGCCTTAACTGTAAGGTTACGTATCAATTTAATTTCGGATTAATGAATGATTGGTTCATTGTGGTGCTTCAAGGTGCATGCTGCACTGGATGAGGCATCCTGGCATGCCGGGAAGAATGATTTTGTTTCATTTTTACAATCACCTTTATGTTGTTCCCATGCAGTCATCCAAATTTGAACTATTCGAACGAAATCCATAGACATGCAAGTTTTAAATTTAATTTTAGTGTTGGAAGGATATTTGTCTTTGGTTTGTTCCTTCAATTCGCCGCATTTTGGGTTTTGTTAGTTTTATAAAATTTGATAATAGTATGTCGGTTTTATAATTTCACCCCTTTTTTTGTAAATTGCAGGACGGAAAGCGTCTCCAAAACGGCCTCCATCTAGAAGCAAGCGTGTTGCATTTGCAAATTCTGTTGTCGAATACAAAACTGAGAAAGTAGATGAAACAAATAATCTGAAAATAAGGTTTAAAAAACAGCCTACTGTAAATAAACAACAGAGATCACTGACTAGGAGGCCAAATTCTCCAACCAAAAGATCAATACTGAAAAAACTACCAAAGCCCAAACCATGTTCAGTTTTACTAAAAAAATTACCAGCTTCAAATAAACACGTCGGGGATTTTATAAGATCAGTGGATTCAGAACCTGGGCGAGTGGCTTCAATATTAATTAGACGCAACAGTATACATTCGACAAATCAACCATTTGAAAATAAACAGGATGAAGAATATTCAGTATGGAGGCGAGATTATACCACTGATTACGATGATGTATTAACGGAACAACGCAAAATGCACAAGAAAAAGAGAACAAAGCGTAAACGTACTAGAAGTCTTAGTGGCCCACGATCTAATTTTAAAAAATTACGAAAACAAGAAATTGTTCAACAGCCGTCCACAAAACAATTAAATGTGATAGTAAAACCTTTAAATTTAAACAAATTGTTTGACGATCCAAATGTAAATATTAAATTTGGAATTGAATTGGAAACAAACAATGAAATTTATGACAGTTTTCAAATTGATGCTGATGAAAACAGTCTAAGGTCCACACCAAAATTAAATTTTGACTCGCCGGATCATGTTGATGTGCTTGACTGTAGTGCAATTAATGATCCTGAGTCTGAAGCTGTTGAGAAAAATAATTTAACCGAACCTGATGGTGCAAATGATCAGGACGAGACAAATGATATTATGATTGGACAGGATACAACAAATAAAGTAATTGAGGATCAGGATACAGCAAATAAAATCAAGAATGATCAGAAAATTGAATCAAAATTGAAAAATGAAGTTACATACGACCAGAATATAGACAATGAAGTTATGGATGATCAGAATAACGAAAAAGAAATGTTGAATGTTCAGAATATAGAAAATAAAATAAACGATGTTATTGTGGAAAAGCAAGTTACGGCAGATCAAACTCAGAAGAGAACAGAAAAAGAAATGTTGAATGTTCAGAATATAGAAAATGAAATAAACGATCTTATTGTGGAAAAGCAAATTACGGCAGATCAAACTCAAAACGATCAGAGTATTGAGGTAGTTAAAAACAACGAACCGGCAATTAATTGTAAGCCATCTTCTGAAATGCATTTATGTGATGAGAGCATAGCAGTTAGTACGCTACGATTTTCACCCGAACCGGATCCAAGTGATGATGAAACCGTTGTATCAACAACCTATGAAATCCAAGAGGAAATTGAGACCGAAGTTCTGGCGGAATCAATGGGAGATGATGTAATGGAAGATGTAATTACCTCGCCTACTGACGAAATATTACAGACAAAAACCATGGAATCCATTGAAGAAATCGATGGGATTTCTATATCACGGACTCAAGAAATTGTTCGCTCACAAACTACTGAAGATGAATATGATTCTCTAAATGTATCGGGCGCTTCAGAAGAAATTCAGGATACAAATAAAATAATAACTGAAGAAATCAGTGATCAAGTACCTGAAAGTTTTCTTGACAGATTAAATGTATCTGGAGCATCAGATGAAAACATTATATCAGATACTAATATCGTTGGTGATACAAGCGTAGCACAGACCATCAATCGAATGCTACGATCAAAAGCTGCCAAAATATTGACTGCAAGTTCATGCCTTGATCAAATTTCGGCCTGCCCAAAAAACGGAGTAGGAAAAAACGGACGGGATACACCAGAAAGAAGCGACGACGTCGAAAGTGATATTAATAAAAATATTATATCGATTAAATCGTCAGTAACAACTACAGCTGAAGATGAATTTCTAATGGATGAATATATAGATGATGATGAGATTGTTGTTGTCGCCAGCCATGTTGAATTAATAAATAATCATCGTAGTGAAGGCGATCAATCGTGCACATCCGAAGAAATTCCAAGTCCACCATTTGAGACTGTGATACCTAAAATGACAGAGAAAATGGACGTTACTACTAAAAAATTGAAAATGGGGACAACACCAATCCCTCATGCTAGTTTAGAAGTATCCATTGAATCCCCTCCGTTTGATGAAGTTTTAGATTTAAAATCGTTTGGCACCTTGGAAAATGATTCGTCTATTTCGGAAATGGAAAATGTCGGAAAACGGGTTAACGATAATTTCAATGAAATTGACGAGGACGAAGAAACTGAAGGGCTTGATATGAATGCCGATACAGAATCGCCAGCTCTTCCCGAAAATCAGTTAATTTCGTCGAATCAAAATGATGTGACCACCACCACATTGTCGTCGGTGCAAAAGAAGAAGAATTTAGTGCATCGACCATACAACAGACACATCAAAATAAATAATAAAAAACGGAATAGTAGCAGTAATTCATCGGGTAGTGATATCCCCGAAACGATAGTTAGTTCTACCACGATTTCTACGAATCATTTAGTTGCAATTGCAAACCAGGTGGAATTTAACGGTACAAATAATTCAAGTACAACATATAATCTATTCTGTCAATTAAACCACCATGATGATTGTGGGACGAAGAAACGACGTGGTCGCCCGAAAGGTTCAAAAAATAAGCGAAAGGATGTAACACCTCAAATGACAGTTAGATCTGATATATTCCAATATTCGCAAATAACGCCACCTCCGCTCATAAAACCAGTAACGAATCGGCGGCAAACGTTTTTTTACCAGCATCATGAAATTGCGCCATCTTCTGCACCACCACGTCCTATGTTATTCAATAACAATCCACCATATCGTCCACCGTACAATGCTTCGGAAGAATCATTAAACCAAATAAATCGCAATCGTTCGTTACCAATCCAACCGTTTAATAGGTATCAAACTCGTTTAAGTTTTCGGACACCATCATGCGACTCGGACGAACAACCTCTCATACATTTAAAACATCATCATCCGAATCCGACTAGTCATCCTGGCTACGATCGAAAGCACAAAAAACTGAAACGAAACGATTCAAATTCGCCACCATTTAGTTTAGAAAAACAATTTGGATTGGAAAAGGATTTAATGGAGTCGACCAAAACCTATCTGAAAGTACAAGAGGCTCGAACAATATTTGTGCCGGAGGATATCGATAAGCTGATACAAAATCAAACTACGGTTGAGCCGAGTATGAATGCAACATCACCAATTACAACGACCTATCGGTATGATCCTGGAGGAGGAAGTGGTAGTTGTAATAATGGGACTGTCAATAATTGTGCTAACACTATTTTAAGTAATAGCAGTAGTTCAAGCTTATCCGATCCAATAACGCAAAGTCATCAATTTGTTAGTTACGATACATCGTCATCGCCTGAACGGATTCTAACTCAACATGAACATAACTATTCTAACGATAGGTAGCTAGTACACATTTAAATGTATTATTTTTCTGTTATATTAATTAATATAATTTCGGGTCTTCATCTAAAATTATTATTTGTTAAGAATTATATTTATACTTTATGATTGTTAAAATTTTAGTTTATTATTATTTGTTTGTTGCTTAGATGAAGACCAAGGGAAAAGATTGTATATGTATAAATAGATGTTGTTTTGAGTAACATTTAATCATTTTTTAGTTTCCTTTCTTTTTCTTATATATTTATTTATTAATAATTTTTCTTTATATAGCCCGAGAGGCCAATAGCACAGTAACGTCTAACTATCAGGTGATCCTTTATTATACAGTTTGCATATTAATGTGATAGGTGTACTTTATGATGTAAATATATAAGTTACAAATTTTATTTAATAATGTGCATTCGAAATTTACATTTGCATCAATTTAACTTACTGTAGAAATTTACATGTGTAACTTATTTTATGTCATAATTATGTGCTCCTAAAACATAAAGCAACCGTTTCTGATTATACCTGATTGTAGCCTTGTTTTGCTATCATCTCGCTGGCTCTTTTTTACTTATTTCAGTGTGACAAATGAATTTTAAATTATTGATTTTGATTTGGGCCCAAATATTCTTTTGTCATGCTAAATTATATATAGCACCTCGATAACAAAAATACAAATAATAACACCTAATCTTATTTTGGCAAAATTAACAAATTTTCCCTCCTAAGTTTATTTAATGTAACAATAATTGGGTACAATTTCTATGATATATGAGTTTAATAGGTCTGTATAAATGTGGGGCAAATTTTTTTAACTTATTGGCTGAACGTAAATTACATGTAGCATTTGCTTACTTAATATTTTATTAGCTATTTAATCATTTGTTAATATATTTGTTGAATTATACATTTCTAATTTATATTATATTTAATTAAATACAAAACACAACAACCAATATAACAATTAAAAATTATTGTTTAACAGCTTCCCACATCAATTGCCCCAAGCGCTCTTAAATACATCAAGTTTGGACTATTTACATTTACCATATCTATTAACAGCCCAACAACAATTTAAAACTCCACTGCAGTATATACATCGATAATAAAATAAATATAAAAACAATTTTATTCTAAATAATAACAAATAAATAATAAATTATTTTTAACGAATGATTAAATAAAATTTGGATCCCCCCGGTAAGCCTTAAATAAATACGAGAATTTGTACACGCTCAATGTTCCTATTTTATTTATCATTCGTATTGTCGATAGTGATTTTAGTTTAATGACCATCACACACAATTCTATATAAATTTAATTGTTCATTATGTGTTTTTGTTGTAATAATTAAAAAAATAATAATTGTGATAATAATCTCTAACAGTGGTGGATACATAAAAAACATGTTCAATGTAAATTTTTAAGTTTAATCGTTTAATACTCTTGGTGATTGTGAAAATGTTAAATTTTGTTAGAGGTTTTGGGCTTAATAAGTTTAATATATCGAAGCCATTAAACCAGTTCCAGTTTTACCATTTGGAACACTATTACACCTAAACTGCCATACGTGTACGTCAACAGCCAAGCATTAGTCCGATTCGAAAAAAATTAAACCTGATCATTAAAATTTGAGTGGCCATATTTGTAAAAAAACGCGAATCAAATTGTAAAAATTGTAAATTAAAGGATTTTATCAATGCATGTATAAATAGTATGATACACATCACTCGCTTAAAATAGTTTAAAAGCCCTTAGTTTCATTCATCCATGCTCGATGGATTAAAGCCTAATTTTATTGAAATCGTTAATGCTTGTTTGAACGCACAATAAGTACAATGCACAAGCATGGAGGGACAACGAGCATAATAGAAGTGTTTGTTCGAGTGGTTTGTAAACAAGTAAACCGGCATCTCATGGATTGGTATAAATTACCATGACGTGATTTTGTATTAATTTTATAATTAGATTGAAAGCGCATAGATGTAATTTGAAGTAGGCCATTACTAAATTGTTTGTGCTCAAATTTGGTTAGTAGGAATGAATTTAGGTGTTTTAATTTTACTAATACTATTTTCAATTTGTTTCTGTTCGAATGTTGGAATCAGGATTTCGTAGGGCTCGCTTATTATAGAGTAACCATTATGATTTATGACTTAAGAGTGCTCTTTACTAAATTAAATTTGTTGTTGAATCTAAACTAAAAATGAAATTTCAATCTTTCTATTTATACCGTTTTTCTTTACCATTCGAACCCACCTAAAAGAAAAATTCTATATTTGCATGGCAAACAATCCCTGGCCCTCTATCGGCAATTTCATGAACTAGTTTTCATAATTTTTTTGAAATTACGGATAATCTGTTTCTATTTTTTTTCTATAATATAAAATTAAAATATTTAAAAACAAACAAAACTAGACACGACATTATGGATTTAACTTTATTACGAAAAAAATGTAAGTCTATTTTGTTGTATATTCCGATCGAGCTTGCACAACTTCTCCAAGTTTGAGAGCTAATAACAAAATATTAAAAAGAAATTTCGAGAAAAGCAGAAACTAACCACATGTTTTCCATAATATCTATTGAATATCGAAAAACTAGAAGAAAATGTTCCCACAGATGCTTATCGAACCTGCACAACTTACCCTTACTTTAGTAAAGAATACTCTAATTCGCAATTGAAATTCGACTATTTGATCCAATTCGATTTGTAGAATGCTATAGTTTTTCACTCAATGGTTGAACAAATTTGTATAAAATGCTGGGAAAACTTCAGTTTCATAGGTTGTAGGGTGAAATAATGGGTTACGTTTAAAAGCTCCACTCTTTAGAAGTTGCTAAATTTGAAAAACTGCTAGACCGCTGAGGAGCACTCGAATGAAAAATAACACCTACATTTTACTACACGAGGCTGCGGACCAAGCAATTTGGTTTTCATTTAAAACACCGAAATCCAGGATAGATTAGGGGGAATACTCTTATTTGTATGAAGTCAACTAGCTTGAATTAAATTGAAAGTTGTTTTCTGTATTGAGGAATTGGTTTAAGTCAGACACTGTACCTATAGCTCTCGATATATAACAGTTTATTTATATTGAAATTAGTCTACAAATTTGACTTGAAAAATATTAATCTCCGATTTGAAAATATTAAAGTAAAGTAACAAGTAAGTAACAATAATAAAATCACTGAGAGGCATAAAATAGCCTTAATCTACTGTTAAAATTACCTTTAGTTAAACAAAAGTCAAATAAATAGTTAATTTTATTGAAACTCGTACACATCACTGGTTCAATATCGCCATAGTTGGTTTTGTGTTTTATCTAAGTAGAGGAAGTTATGACCTCTTAGTTTTTTAGCCATTCGAATCTATTTTCTTGCGTTGCCAAGTTGTATGTCTTATGCCTCAACCAGCGAACACTTAAGAGTTGCACGTTGTTTGGATCATTTCGATTAATGCTGCAATCACCAAAATTTTATTAATTTCTCAACTTAAGCCCTTAAGTTTTCGCTGGTTGAGGCTTTACACCCGGTTAAATATGGTGGTTGCTGTTTGTTTATGCGGTATGGTAGATCATGGTAAAATCTATACGTCTTTCCAGATCAAGTAGCGTATAAACTTCTTTTGAATTTTCTCAATACTATGGAGATGTCCTTCGTAGAACAGACACCACGCATTTGCAGCATATTCTAGCTGGAATCGAACGTAAGCACAATACAGGATCTTAATTGTTTCCAAATCAAAAATGTCACCCGTCCAACGTTTGGCAAAACCGAGCAAAAGCTCACGTTTTCAACAAAAGTAACCCAGTTTCATGTACTACCTGAAGAAATACACCATTTATCTTATAGAGGCGTTTCAATGTTGAGGCTCAGAGCATTAAACTCACACCATAACGCTAGGTTATCAATATCTTCCTGTATTTTATTGGCATTGTCTACTGCAACGATGGCTTTGTAGATTTCGAGGGTTTCGTTAATATTAAATTCCAGCGTCGATAAAGTTTTTTTATATTAAAATAAAAACAACGAAATATTAATTAGCCTGGCTACATATAATTAATACTTGCATGCTCACACTATTACCATTTATTATATTGTAATATATACGCTACTAAGTGGACCAAAAAAAAATTTCACTCTACCCTTATTTAATGTAAAAAAAGTTCAGTTATTTACTCTCCATGTCAACCTCTCCACTGACAAGGAATGGGTTGGCGCTGAGTTCTGCATTCCAACAGAGGACAATATTTGTGTTTATTAAAAAATAACTTTACTAGCGTGCTTTTGGGATTGATTCGTTTAATGTGACACACAATCACAAGTATTGGACGCCCTTTGATCTATGATTCGCTTTATATCCGGATCTAGCATATTTTCGTAATCTAAATTCAAACCAATCATAAAAAAAAAATTATGAGTTTTTAATTATAAGAATACGAACGTTTTAGACCCCGGCGGCTAACCTTGCAATGTTTAGAAATACGTTCTTCCCTTATTAGTACTGGTTCAAGTCGAAATTATCAGGCTTCCGTTTGCAATCTCTAAAAAAATGATGTTGTCTCTTGTTCATTCCAACGATTATCGAGGATAGGCAGATATGATTGCCCATGGTTAGTTCGAAGCCTCAACAATTTTACATTTTGCACATTCCCAATTCAATTATTAATAAATTAAAACTAGTATTTTTTACTCAAAACAACATATAAAAATAATCCCTACATGTCATTGAAAAATAATGTAATATTCTCATTCCCTAATAACCAATCTGCTCCGTTTGATTAAGAAACATTATTTGTATAATACACCGCACAGTTATCAGATATCTTAGATGTACGTACTTTAAAGATACATATTATATATAAAAATCTTTATGTGCCCACAACTATTATTATAGTTATGTACCTTCTTTAAAAAAAATATTTAGTTTTGTAAATAGTTTAGTAAGAACTAAGTTTACACAAATAAATTCTATTTATATCAAAATTTGTTATAATTTTTAATTTAAATTTTATTTTAGAGAATATAGATTAAATAATTTAACATAAAAAACTATTTTATATACGAAAAACATATTTTTTTTTTATCAATTAACTTATAAAATTAAACAAACATAAAGAAAAACTTTAAGTTTAATCAAATCGATAAAAATATAAATAATTAAATATTATGTACTACTATTATACTTAATAGATGTAACATTTTTTATTGTTTAAGAACAAAAACTAAGTTTAAAAACTATTATACTATCATTATTTATACTGATGATAATTATATTATTTTGTAGTTTTAATTATATGAATGAATGGATTACATTGCAACCATTGGCAAACCAAAAAAATACAAAAACATCTTGATTAATGTATTATTGTGAAAAACTATATATAAAAAATTATTAAAGTTAGAAAGGACAATAAATGATCCTAGATTTAATGAAAAAGCGGCAGTAGTTTTATTTAGTGCAAAAATTTAGATAGAAAACGAAAGGTGTGCATGCTGTAATCTTAAAACGTAAACTTCAAATTTTAATCTTAACTTGTGTTAACACGCGTTTGGATGAGGAACCCTCTTATTTTATATTATCTTGTTTTATTATTAGTTACACAACATTCAATTCAAATGGATAATAAAATTAAAGGTCTCCTTGGAGACTGTGAAATTATATAGGTTTCATTTAGAATAACCGAGTTAAATGACGACCACGTTGAAACTTATCCATAACACCCAATGATAAGAAAAGTGTTACATTAACAAACAATTGAACAAACGCTGTGCATGTCAATACTATGATATGATAAGAGACGTACAGGTCAAACAAAATGGCGGTCCTAGGTATGTATAGCTCATTCCTGAAGTAAGCGTAATCCAATATCAAAAGCATATTTAAAAAACGAATCGTACTCCAGAATTATGCGGACCCAGGCTGCCTGCAACCTCACATTAAAGGAAATAATATATAACATTTATGTTCGTAAAGATTTGACAGCATATATATATATATATATATATCGCACTATCCATTCAAAAAGACTAAGTACTAGTTGGTGTCGTTTTGAATTTGCATATTTCAGTATCCCTAATTGTACTCTATCGTAGAAAAACACCTTTTTCGGATTCGACTCTTCCTTTATAAGTTGTAGGCCTTTAAAAAACTACACTAAGTCAATATTTTTATAAGTTTCCATTCAAGAACACATCAAAACGACTTACAATCATTTTCAAACAAAATATGTTTTAATCGGAATGCTATTTACAACTACTTGTGAACACATTTGTGTTGGTTTCGGTTGCGCGCATTTGATTTATACAAGTAAAAGTACTGGAAAAGAGGAAATTTCACGAGCAATTACGAAAAACAGAAATATTACATGATGTACGTAAGGCTATTTTGTTTCTATATGTCTTGCCTTATCTCCAAGACAAAACAAAACAAAATTCCAAAAAATTTAATAAAACAAAATCCATGAGAGCTGCGCATATGAACTTTCTATATATGCAAGCCCAAAAAAATCCTCTTTACTAGAAAATCCTACCCACCGTTTCTCCGTTGACTATCGAAGACTAGTTTGAGACATGTCATATACACAGCTTACTTTCATGACAATGTCTTAAGCCAAACATATATGATGAATCTTCGATGTTTTTCATTCTATAGCGATCTTTTGAAAATGGTATTGGCCTTTTAAACGCTGCGTCTAACTAGGCCACTTTATATGCGAGCAACAGGTGATATTAGTTTATATCTTTGAGAGAAAGCCTCAATCCACTTTATTATAATTTCATCATTTATTACATTAGTTGTAAACTTATTGAACATTTTATTTATTTATTACCGACATTCATTTTGTGAACCTCACACCTAATTTGTTTAAGGTGTAAGTACAGGTAAGTTGCTATTTAACAGAAATAATGTGTTTTTTATTAAATAAATATAGCGAGAATATTTCTCATTGCTTGTATATAAACTAGCACTATCTTCTAACGAACAAACGGCTATTTGCATAGAACCATTGTTTGACTAAGATCACAACGTAATATGGCAGATAAAAACTGACAAAGCAACATAAGAATTTACATTTGCAATACGAATACGTCAAAGCTGGCGAGGATTTTATGTTCCATTGCATGTTTAATTTCATCAATATGGCAAAAGGAACCAATTCTGGAAGTTTGGAAAGCCTTATTCTATTCTCAGTACTAAAAAGAGCTTTGTTGACCACATGCTATAACATTTTTATCAATGTATTTCCTTTCACACGAACAAAGGTTTTCCGTTCACACCGAAGATGATACAACAGAAATACTATGAAAAGAATATTCTAGATAATAACCAATTTGTAAACTCAACAAGCATATTACATTTAGAGAAGTTTGCTATAGGAACGACATTTAATGTAAGATATAATCTCACAAGGCTTTGAAATGTTTTCTGGATTACGGTAAGGAGAGCCAATTAAGTTACGGAGAGCCGAAACGCGTTTAAATCCATTATAAGAGTTCGCCCTCCTTCCTAATAAAGTTGTATATATTTCAAATTCAAACAGTTAAATCTATAACCAAGATCAAATCAAATATCAAATATACGGTTACTTTAAGAAAGCAAAAACAGGGAAAATTAATTTCAGAGGACACACAGGACGAACATTCAAACATTTGGAGTCACTCATAATAAATGAGAAACGCTGTGTTTCCTTGGATAAAACATCAAAAGCCGCAGCTGATTATCAATCATTTTAGGAATACACTAAGGCCATCGTGTCTCCAACCAAAATACCACCGAATTATCGATCATTTTAGAGATATCTTAAGACCATATAGTCTCACAAACCAAAACCGAATATCAACAAGGCGCTAATAAAACCAATTTCACGTTTGGGTGCGATCCTTGGACTATAATTGCACGTGAGATCTCAAAGTTAGCTGCAGCTGAGTATAGATTATATTTAATCAAGAAAGAAGATGAGATCAACATCTTAAGCGAATTGGCTTGTTCAATATACTAGGTGCGCAACTAAATTTGTTTTTTTTTTGAAAAACGGAAAATTTCAATAGAAATTATGAAAAATAGTTTATTCAAAGTATTATCCTTCGCTATCTACACTAAACGACGCGTCTTTGGACCGAAACCATTCATCCAACCATTTTTGAACTTCTTCGAAACTGGCCAAGTATAGCCCTCCCAAGCCATGCGCTATCGACCGAAACAAGTGATAATTCGAGTGTTGTCGTGCTGCAATATCACTCGTTCGTGTCTCGTGTCCCATTTTGGCCGTTTTTCAAGCAATGCATGGTTCAGATTGATGAATTGTTGTCGGTAGCGTTGCCCATTGACAGTTTCGTCCTGTTTCAGCCGCTCATAGTACACGATTCCTTTCTGGTCTCACCAAACGCAGAGCATTGTCTTCTTTCCGAATCGATTTGGCCGTGCCGTCGATGTTGATGCTGCTCCAGGTGAAAGCCACGACCTTTTGCGTTTGGAATTCTTAAAAAAGATCCATTTCTCATCTCCTGTAACAATTCGATGCAGGAAGCTCTCAAAATTTCGTAAGTGGCTCTTCGATTTTCCGTCTGTCTCTCAGTCGGCTCATACGGCACTCATTTTCCCTCCTTTTGAATTTTTCCCATAGCATGTAAACGTTTGAAAATTCCTTGGCAACTCGTGTTTAATGCCTCCGCTTCAAATGTTTTTGGTCTTCCAGAGCGCTTCTTGTCCTCAATGTCGAAATCGCCACTTCGGAAGCGTTTAAACCAATCTTCACAGGTAGTTTTCGATGGTGCATGTTCACCGTAGACACGCTTCAAGTTGAAGCAGAAAAGCAAAGCTTCCCGCAAATGCTGTTTGTTTGACATTTTCGTTCTTAGACAAAAAAAATTTACGTTGTGATATGTGCTGGTATTACAACTGGCTATCGTTAACACTGTCCACGCTATGAACAAAACAGAACTTCTGACATAAATTGCAACTAGATGTGTCGCTAGCACCATCTATGTGTAAACCCGGAAATTTAGTTGCGCATCTGATACACATAAACTAACAACTATCTGTAATTTAGGTTTTTTTTTTGTAAGCATTTCTTTATTACGGTCTTTATTGTTGCTTATTTTGAATATACGCATAAGAGGCTATAAATAACGTCTTTCTACAGATTACTAGCACTTTTGATGCTTTTTTTAATTTACACATATATCCCATTTTACATATATTGCCTCAGAAAGCTCTGGCAATGAGGCAGAATACTTGCTCCTAACTCTCGTTCCACGGATTGTCAGAGTTTTAGAGGCTCTATTATTTATACAATATTATGAAAAAATGCGATATTACAAAACGATATTTTCGCAAAAATGCGAAATTATAATATTCAAATATGAGTGCTCAATAGCCGCAACCATATACAAATACGCATAATAAATAAAACATACCTATATATTTTAGTATTAAATAGTCAAAATTAACAACACAAAATATTTAAAATTTTCGTATTTTGATATTAAAAAATCCCAATGGGAAATGTAATTTATCGGATTACATAATACAATTATGCAAAGCGCATCGCATCCGCCAAAAATTCGAAATGCTATCGGTTTCATAATAGGGCTCCTGAATATGGTGGCCAAGAATTATTAGCAGAACTTTTTGATACTTCATTTAACTTCCACGTTAAGCCTATTACACATAGCTGTCAAAGGCATCTATTGTTTGCTCTAGTAGTGAAATAAATGAGGAAGGATAGGAAAAAAAAGGAGCTTATAAAATGATCAGCAAAATGCACATTTAAATTGATTTAGTTTACAAAATAAACCCGACCCCCGCTTCGCTAAAAAAATGTGTTATATTTGCCTCTTAAATGGTATATGTACCTATTTACATTTTCACTATTTGATTTTTTTACTATCAGCCAATTTGGGTCACCGAATAGCTAACAATTGTTTCCAACATGGCTAGTAAGTACACCTTTTCCATTTTTCTTTCAAAAGAATCACGCGTTTTCTCTTCAATGGCGAAAACTCCACAACGGAGTCGTCCTTATAAATTTTTAAAAAACTTCGCAAACCCGTTAGTCAACTTTGTATCTAATCTAACAATTTTCACGTTTTCTGCATATTGCAGTCGTCACTGTAGATTAGCAAAACAAACAAATTTCCACGAGATTCCCATCCGATCGTCTATGCAGTTTTCCATTAACTTTTAATCACGAGCATGAAAAGCACACACTTTCCCGTCACAAATTTTTGTGAGAATCATTAATAAATAGCTGATGATGTTAGAGTTATACACTTAGTTATAAAATTGCAATTAGGCCGCCATCGGTCTCTTGCATCCGATGTACTCTCATCCCCTGCGGATATATTTACATTTTAGATTGCGTTAGACTACGCTTTAGACATCGATATGTCCACAAGAGATTTTAAGATTTGATTTTATCCACGTTCGCAACAATACTAAATGAAAATCCAGTAATATTCAATTTTCTAATTATCTAGATGCCTTCTACTTGGCGAAGCAGAATTTCTTAAGCCGCAGTTGTTCCATGGAGCTTCAAATTTTAAAGACGATGGTCGGGAAGAAACAGCTACCTTGGTTAATTATTAACTATTGCAAATGAATTACGCAGTAAGATTATGTAGAAACACGAATTTACTCTAGTTAGCCTACCAAAAAAATATTCAAACTGTCAATTATACCAAACCCAATTACCTAAATTTATTTTTTTATTACAATAATTCAGATTTGATTTTTTTAAAATTAAAACATAATATAATTCAAGAATTAAAATGTTAAATAATTGATAAATTCATATTTCGAAATTAAGTGCAATCAGCTATGACTGATCTATATGCGGTCAATTGGCGAAAAACTATTCGAAAAGTATGCTCCATCGTTATTATTATTTGGCATTTGGCTGCTGGTAACAAATTCTGGTTTTGTAGTGCGCTGTTGTTTAAATGAAATGTCCAAGCTATCGTCCGTTCTACAATCCAATGCTTCATATATACCACTCATTCGATTAACTTTATACGTAACATCCTTGGTATACTCGATTGGGGTCATTAAAACGCGCGCCCATCGATCACACAATCCCTGCTTTTCAAATCTACCGTCCAACTTATTTTGGGGAGTTTTGTTAATTATTTCGATATTTTGTTTAATTTGTTTGAACGGACTTAGTACGATAATCTTTGGTTCAAGGGGCAAAGGATGACTTTTAGATATGCCCGCTAAGTCAAGAGTATTTTTATTGATTGGTGGCGGACTATTGATTATGCAATGTTCGGCAGATTTTGTGTATAATTTTCGGCGTGGTTTTCCTCGATCCGCGATGACTAACTCTTCCAACCGTTGTAGGCTATCGCCTAGTTTTGGCGGCGAATATGACTGATAATCAGGCGCTTCATTTTTAATTTGGGTTTCGACAACTTCCGAAAATCCGCTTAGACAAAGATATTCATCATTTGGGCCACGGTAATTACGAACTAATGAGAAGGATACATCCGTTGGACTAGCTGTCTTTTCCTTTAATACTTCTTTCACTGTTTGACGAAACATTTCCGATAATGTTTGCTGCGAAGTTTTGGCCGTTTTAGTCCCTCGTTTTTTCAGTTGCGGTTTACATTTTTCGGTTGTATCTTCTTTTTTATTCAATAGGCAACGTTTTCGATAACACTTTCCATTTTCTTCAGTTTGCACTTTGCGTGACATTGTTGCACAACATGTGGTATTTGTGCCGAAAGAACGAAATTTTTTGGCTCCCGCTACTTTCAACAATCCGTTTTTCTTTACAAAAAATTTAAAACATTTTTTGGTTTTCGAAAAGATTGTTCGATTAATAATCGGTAATAAATTTCTAAACTTTTCATTTATTAATCGATCGAAATTTGGTTCGTGCGATTGTTCGAAATGTTTTACTGGCGAGGTTCCGATTGATTTTGTGTGAGGCAATAAATTTACAGTATTCGTACCGACCGTCTGTGTAAAACTGGGTCTGATTTTATTAATTGGACTGCAACCCATATCTACGTATTCCGTACGATTTAGGCTGCTGATTAATGAACTGTCGGATAAATTATATTCTGTATGGCAGTTAGTTCCATTTAATTCTTGTTGGTTGTTGAATTCGTTTTTGTTGATTGTAGAATCTACAGTTGCAGCAGGTTGCTTGTCGTTATGTTGATCGAAGCTCTCATCCACAAATAATTGGCGCCCACTTCTTAATTTTTGAGTTGGTTGTATTGACGATCGGGGTGAAATATCACGTACTTGATTGAGATCGAGATCAAATCGAACTGATTTCTTCCCAGTCGAAATCTCAAGAGGCACGCAATTTGATGATGTCTCGAGCCAATGATAAATATTATTCCTATTATTCTGTAACATATTACCATTCTCATCCAACGAAATGTTAAATTGTGTATCCCAGCTTTGATTAAGCATTTCAGAATTCACATTTTGGACAAGGAGAGTAATATCTGTAAGCGTATCATTTTGCAGATTCGGTTTTTCGTTATACAGATCTAGATCTCGACCCAATCGCATTAAGAAACTATCGAAATCTAGCATTTCTACCTCTTCCTCTTCCGATTTGATCAAGTCTTCGATTTTTGTCTCGATGTAATTCAAAACTATGCTGCCCGGCGTCGTTGTCTCATCCCTCAAAATTTCACGGATCACCATTAAATTCCCCTCGAACACTTTATCGATGTTGATTGAAGAGTTTTCATTGTCTAAGCTGTCGTCTAAATTTAATTTAGTTGTAATGTAATCAAGAAATGTTTCATTATCCATTTTATTTATCAAAGCAAAACAATTATCGAAAATTTAAAAAAAAATTATACATAAAGGCAAGAACAAAAAATATTATAACCTATAAAAATGTAAAATCCGCATATTTATGTAATTAAAGTTTTAATGTAATCCTAAAATTTATTTTAAAAAACTTTTACTTACCTAAACTCGCTTCTAAAGAAAATCACTTTTAAAAGGGGAAACGTAGGGAAAACTTTTAACGTTTTTGTTTAGAATTTAAATGGTGACCGACTACCTAGTTACAAACACGACTTCGCACAAAATATCGTATGCCGTTGTGAAACACGATCGTTATGTAGATTTATTTTTGCGGCATGTAGGGGTGTGCTAAATCACGTGAAACATATTACGTACGATAGTCTCAATTTGACACAATCAACGTTAATGCTAATTTGGAATGTAATTTTAGAATAATCGACTCACATTGTTTCCATGATTAGGTCGCAGTCTTGTTTTGTTATTGTTAAACGATTATTAGTTCTAATTAATTAGAAAATACTCAGTCGCAAATAATGTACAAAATTTTGAAATTTCTCCAAACAAGTACAACTTATATACAGCAAATATGCTCGACTGCGGCAACTCTAAATCACCATTTGTTTTTATACAGCAAATCATAATTCTACAAATGGCTGACATATTACATTTCGCGTTAATATAATAGAAAAAATATTTTATTATTTTGTTTTCTTATATTATTTTTCCTCGTAACTATTAATTATTGGTATAATTATTTTTAAGAAACAAATATTTAATTAGTAATTTAAGAAAATCAATATAATACTTGTGATTAGAATAAAAAACTTACAAATCTTATGGAGTTTTGTTTTGTGTGTGTTTGTGTAGTGAGTGAAGCTGTTTGATAAATTATTTTTGAATAATTGCACTACTTTATAAATTAGCCATTTCTATAAAACTTATTCTATAATTCTATCGAAATGTGTTTACAATTGCTGAAATAAAAAATAATAATTGGACCGTCAGCCGACGAGATTCCTATAGCTGTCGTGCCAACTACCTACTTGCAAGTGCAACTACATTTGACACAAGGTGAGGTTTTAACAATGTATTATCAAATTTCTTGATTACCTAGGACATGTGAAAAAAATTGTTGAAAATTAGATTTCTTTTTTCCGTGGATTATGCCAATTTTGCTTATAGTAAAAATTCTTGGACATAGATATTGATTACATGAAAAATATACTATTTTTCAGATCCGACACCAAAAAACTGCAATGGATGCTCGATTTATTTTTGTTGGTCTATCACTTTTTATTTTTGAGTCTTACCATAATTAAATCATGAATTTGTAGAAATTTAGGTATGTTTGATTAATTATCTTTATATATTTTTGGCCAATAATCGGGTATCTACAACGCCAACGTCACGTATCGCTGTCGTATCAATATATTGGTTGCGTTCACTGCAAACAATTGGTGTGGTGTAGTGTTAGTAATGTCAAATATTCATCGGTTTTGTTCGAATCGAAGTCCCATTAAAATTCAGTTAATATTATGCCATTTGTATCAATTGTAAATTTTCCTATTATATTTTACAATTTGTCTATTATGTCTTTATAATATAATAAAATAATTAAGCTTAAAATAATAATGTAAACACTAATAGACAAGCTCTAGCAAGTTCACATTTTTCTGATTTTCATCTGACACCAAAACATTTTATTGTCATTTACTCTGGCGAACACGACCACATCAATCAACAATACCCGCGACTATGGTTAAAAAAATGTTACTTTGTGTCGACGACAACCTATGTAGCGAACGACAAGTTGTCAAATAAACTGCCCTACTTTGGTGCTCAGTGAATGACAAATTGTCGATAAATGTAATTTTTAGCAACATTTTGTCATGCACCACTGACTCGTAAATTTCGTACTTGAAAGAATTTATTTTGTTGCTTTTACACCCAGCCAATGATCGTACATGCCACGCCGGCTGCTAACAAAAGAGCAAAATATGCTTATTTTGGTTAACACTTTATCTGTCAGAAACATAAGCTAAGAGAACTTAAAAATTTATCCTGATGGTCTTGCTTTGTTTACTGCTTATTATAAGGTTTTGAGAATGCAATCTTCGGATCGGGGTTATAAGAACTGGTAAATGGGATTGTTTTCACTAAGAACAATTTATAATCGCTTTCGCGAGTTTCGGAAAAACAATGGAGTCAATGCTCCTTAAAACGACCTAGCTGTCTACAAGCTGTACGAAAAATCAAATTTGGTAAACTTCGAATTATTATTCCATGGTCGATCGAGTCAAAAGCTTTGCTAAAATCTGTGTATATGATGCCTACTTGTATGTGATCTGCAATGGCTTTAATTATTTTGCTAGTAAACTTGGTCAAATTAGTTGAGGTAGACCTTCCTACTAAGAAAGTCGAATTGAGCCACTGATAAATGACGTGCGTGATATAGCTTAATTAATTGAGTTGTAAATGATTAATTCAAAAAGTTTGGGAATTGATGAGATTGATTGATTATACTGTAGGACGAAGTACTGGACAAGATATGCTGGGAACGCCGGACCTATTCCTACAGCCTGTTCACACATAATAAAAAAGAATGGTAGGAAAGGTATTATTATTATTTTTTTTTTTTGACGAAACGACTGGGTTGCAGGCACCTAGCGGTCGTACGGCACAAGACAGCACAATTCTCATGTATTAGAAGAAAGGATAAAGTTTTAATGGTAAGCACCTAAGAAAAAATGTTTTTATTCACACGCATCTGGAGATGTACTGAAATTGAATTCTAAATTAATACTTTTCGACTTCCGAAATAAGCATTAGAAAACTTTATAGTTTAATCTTTCTCGAGCTACGGAAATTAATCCAATTCACACAGGACGAGCATTCTAACAAAAGACATAAATGAAATAAATATATATGATGAAGATGGAAAGATCCCCAATACCAATCATCGTGAGTAAGGATATTTTGTACATACATATTTACTTTTTTTTATATTTATTACAACTGATTTAGAAATCATCTAAATTTATCTTTCATAATTTATATTCTTGTTTGGAGGGTTGTAGTCCCTTTACAATTTTATTATACTTTTAGCCGATCCTGATTGGATCTAGTAGAATATATGGTTTCTTTCTTCGCAATCGTCTTACTGGGTTTGGATCATCCAACATATGACGTATCTCAGCATTTTGGTGTAGCCTAATACGTTGCATGTGTTTTCTCGCCTGTTTGCTTATTTCTTCACTGACGAAATTCATCTTCAGAGCTCTATGGAGGTTGTCATTTCTTATGTATCACGGTGCATTATTTATTCCACGTGGGACTTTGCTTTGGAATGACTGGATGATATTGACATTTGTTTTCTTTGTACAACCCCAGAGCTGAATACCGTAAGTCTATACAAGTTTTAGGATTTGGTATAGTAGCAATTTATTATGTAGAGTTAGCTCAGAATTTTTTCCTAAGAGCAAATCCATTTTTCTGTATTTGATGTCTTACTCTTCTTTTTTCTTTTTCACATGCTCTCTCCATTTTAGTTTCGCGTCTAGAGTGTTTGCATAGAGAATTTACTGCGAGTTCTACTGGTATCCAGTTGACCTTTTTGTTGGTAAAATTTGCGTAAATAGATTTTGTTTCTGGCGTATAAAATTATTTGCGTATAATTTTTAATTTTAGATTAAGTTTTATTCTCCATCTCTTCGTCCAGGTACTGACAATATTAGTAGCTCTTTGCAATTTGCTTGTGAATTCTTCTATGCTATTAGTAATTGATAAGATGGCCGTATCATCCGCAAACGTCGCTATGTTAGTCTCCTCTATCGTTGGCAGGTCCGAGGTGTATAGAACATATAGAGTCGGTCCCAGAACGCTACCTTGTGGTACTCCTGCTGGTATTTTCTTTATTTCTGAGAATTCTTCACCTAATTTAACGTCGATTAGATATGTAAGATTTTAGAATTTCATAAAATTGCTTTGGTAAGTTTCTTTGTAATTTATATTCCAAGCCTTTATGCCATATTCTGTCAAAGGCCTGTGCTACACCAAGAACACGCTAGAACATACTTTCTGATTTTCAAGTACATCTTTAATTATGTTTGTAATTCGGTGTACTTGTTCTATTGTTGAATGGTTTTCTCTGAAGCCAAATTGATGCGGAGGAATAAGATTTCTTTCTTCTATTATTGGTTTGAGTCTCTTTAGGAGTAGTTTCACTCGAAAAATTTTGAAATCATTGGGAGTAAGGAAATCGGCTTATACGAATTTTTGTCATTAAGTTGTTTGTTTGGTTTAGGTATCATAACTACTTCTGCAAGTTTCCATTGGTTTGGAACGTATTTAAGTCTGAACACTGCGTTAATTATTTGGATGAGTTTACGTAGGAAGAGCTTTGACTATTTGTCCTGTAGTTAAGTCATATCCTGAAGATTTTTTTGCATTTAGGTTAAGGTTGATTTCCTCTTTTAATTCTTATAATGTGTTTTCCGAAGGAAAACATACCACCAGTATATATTTACTGAAATAATATTCCCAATAATAGGAAAATGTAACTGTGATTTCTCGAGCCGCTCTACTTCTGATCATTGAAAATCATTTTAATCCACTCTATATCATATGTACTTTCAAAACTTAAGCAAAATCAAATTTGTCTAAATCTAAACAAATTCTTATTTCGCAAATTAGCTAAAAAGTAAAATAAAATGGGAAAGATAAATATTGTAGATGGTTTTTGTATTCATCATTAGATCGCCAGTTTACTTAAATTTCAGTGTCGTACTCATATTGCATCTCTTAGACTGTGTATATGACTTCGGGAGTTAGTTAGGAAAAATACCATGGTATCGCACAGAATGTATTAAAACAACAACAAAGTTAAAAATATTTCAACTCGAGTGCGGAACTAGTAGGCGGGGAAAAAGCATTTCACGAAATTTGATTGGTTTTGAGTGCGGGAGCGAGTGTGATGCTTTTTATTTCCGTTGTCATGTACGCACAGTTAAGTTTCCAGTTCGTTACCCTATTATACTATATTTATATTTATTTATTTTCTATTGCATATTCTTATATGTTTATGTTTTATGTGTGCATATGTGCTTCTGTGACATAATTAATAACCTTACTTTTTCTTTCATTTCAAAAAAAATGTACACTACAGTTTACTTTCATTATAGAGAAAAATGTATTTGTTTAACAATAACAAACAATAGTTAAACATTCAAATATTTATTTACAATTTCAAATTGGATTTAAAACACTGCGGTTTAGTTTAAAGATGGGACATATTTTGTTTTTGTTTAAAAATTTCTTATGGTTGCATTCCACATATTATTTGGCATTGAATTAATAAATAGAGTTTATTTAACAAAAATTTTCCAAAACCAGAAAATCTTGTTTCTTTCCAAGATTATGTCTCTCGCCCCGTGCGATAGTTATAGTTTCATTAAAATTGGTAGATTTTTTACAGTTTAGCGGAATTAATTATGTCTTTAAGTGTTGGATATGTATTAGTCATGGATTTAACTCAATGACGATGGTTGGTATAAACTTGAATTTAAAGTAAATATTTTATATGTTTAAGTTTAACAAAGTATTACATTTCATTGTGCTGTTTGTTTAAACAAAAGTGCAGCTACCTTCTAATATTAGTGTGTATACGCCACATCCACTTAAAATAAATAAAAAAATATTAATTTCCTGTAATACAAATCAAGTGTTTTTGTAAGATATCTAAAAATAAAATATTTCTTAACGCATCTTAATTACACACCAATTCAAAGACATCAAAATAAGAATATAAATAGTTTGAAGAATTCGGTTTCGTCGAAAATGCATGTTCGGAATAAAATTCATTCGCCAGCAAAATTTTCATTTACTAGTAAATCTTCGGGCCTGGCTCAAAATTAGAATGCCACGTGCATTTAAAGCTTAATCTCGAATGCATAGCAAATTTTATTTTTATCGTTAAATAAAGTTCATTATACTTGGAGATCTGTTTTTTGTTGCATCACCTGCCCCGTTGAATGCAATTATTAATTTTCCATGGCATTTTACATAGTAAAGCAACTAGGGTGTAGATTAGCCTACTTCAAAATAATAAAATTTCTAAAAATGCAGAGGCACTCATCTTTATCATTAAACATTCAAACAAAAATTACACGCATATTAAGTGTATTCAAGTTTTAAAGGCCTCTTGTTTATCGACGTTGTCGTTGCTTTATTTGTTTGTGTATTGTACGTATTCATCTTCCATTCAAAGAAAATAAGAATTTTTATTAGAAGACGAGTAGAATGTATAAGCAACAAAAACAGTTTACACGGTTGGATTGTACGAAACAGGATGCAAGTTAAAAAATAAAAATACGACAGACATATTATATGAAGATTCTTGTGAAGAAGAAAGAATAGCATGAGATGATTGAAAAGGTGTGCTTGCATAAAGTAGTTAAACCTCTTTTACCACAAGTACTTGATAATACTTTCTCATTCGTCGTCGTCTTCATAGTCACAGTGAAAAACATAAAAATTTATAAATCTGTTTTCCTAAGGATTCCAATTTTGTAATTAAAAATCAAGTAAAGAAAATAAAATAGAAGTAAGTACCTTAAGGCTCATTTTTATTAGTGGAAAGAATGATTCAAAAATAATTTGGTAAACTGTAATGTTTGTGTCTGGATGTGTATGCACGTTGGAGAACACGATAAATAACAAATTTATGAGATAAATATTATGTATGCATAAATGGATACGTTTTAATGTATGTGTACCGAAAAATCTCTTCTTTCTGAAAGAGGCTCGTTTCATTTTATATCAACGGCTCTTGTTGTAGATATACATATTACAGTACATAACAAAAATGTTCTATTTGGTACCGCCACATAAGCTCATATCATCGCTTTAGGCACACGTTTAGGCCCAAATGGAAATCTATAGTAGATTAATCTCAGAACATTATTTAGTATGTGAACGTAAATCACCGCATTCATCTTCTGATTTATCCAATATATTAACCCAGGTCCATCCACAAAAACAATATATGATAACCTCTACTTCCATAATTGATCAAGCGCCATGTTTGTTGGTTTTATTCGTGTATTTTGGTGACAAATTTGTGTTCGGTGGCTACCATACATTATGTACAACCATCAGAACCAAATAGATTTACATTTGTTTCTTCAGAACACGGTTTTTCTGGATCTATATTTGTCACGTGCTTTATGCAAATTTAATCCTGGGTTACCCGTTCTGTTTTTGCAAAGAGTGGGACGTGTTGTGCAGCATAGCCACTTAAATTGTTGTTTACTGATCTTCTTCTAACATTTACGTCGAAAATATTCAGGTTTCGATTATTTTTAACTTCGTTGCAAGCAGGCCATAAAATTGGCTTTCTTAGCCAGACCCACTATTAAAACGTTTTCTTTTTTGAGTACGATATCGATTTTCAATCGGATTTCTCACTTAAGAGGACATTTAATACTATACTGTACGCCTAAAATTCTTGCAATTTCTCAAATGGGTTTCCCTTCTGATTATAGCATGGCCGCGATTGCTCTTTTTTCATTCAGCCTAACTAGAATATTTTTCCTCAATTTTTTTCTTCACTTTTTTGTTGTGTTTTTAATTAGGTATTTATTCGATGTGTAATTTGCCTAGTTCAAATGAAATGTCCTAGTTCTTTGAACACGGAAAAAATAGGTTTATGCTTATTTTCAGTGATTTCTCAAAATTTCTAAAAGTATCTATTTAGACCAGTGTTTCCCAATCTTATTTTATACTGCTTAATTTCATATTTATGTTAGTAATAAATAAAATTTTCATAGCAAAATTTGCATGGCCTGTTTAACGCCCTCTAACTTATCAATTTAGCATACGGCTCCTCAGATATATGGTATGCCTTCCTAGGGGGACCGTACGGCTCCTGTTGGGAAACACTGATTTAGACAATTAGCATTTTAATAAATTGTATTGGAATTTTAACCAGCAAGTTATAATTAGACATTTTTGGAAGGAGTACTCGAAATTTTCACACACCGTCCTATTTTATTGAAGACCACTGAATATAATATTTCTGATGCTGTGCCGCTAAATGAATAATTTAAAACTGAAATAATTTCAGACAAATGTTTGCGTTTAAACGATCGTTCACGATTCTATTTCCTCCGAAATTTTGAGGAATTAAGTTATGCTCAATATCTTTAATCGCCATCTTTAATAATTCAACAAAGTGAATAAAACTAGGTTAGCTCAGCTTTCAAATAGCGTCACCCTGTGGAAAACAGTATAATTTAGGGTGTCACGGCTCTCGACGTATACTTTGGAAAACGCTGGCGGAACATTGCGAAGAAAAATCTGACTGTTTTGCAAAGAAAATCAAATCCTTATTGAAATTTGCCTCTTTATTGAAATAGTCATCGAGCCATTTTTGCATTTTTGCCTTCAACTTTTTTGAACCGCTGGCCTTTCAAGTATAATGACATCGATCTGAATAAGTAGTAATCAAAGGGAGCCAAGTCTAAAGAATACGCCGCATGCTGTAAAATTTCCCAGCCTAAGGAGAAGATGAGTTCCTGGGTTGATTTTGCGTATGTCGACGAGCGTTGTCATGCAGCACTATCACCTTCCGCCTTACTTGGCCCGTAAAGGGTCCTTTCCTCCAGATCATCACTTAATTTGATCAATTGGGTCTGGTAACGTTCAGCTGCAACAGTTTGACCAGGTTCCAGAAGCTCAGCTCCTTTCCAATCCCACCAGACACACAGTAACGCTTTCTTGGCATGAATATTCATTTTTGCAACTGATGTTGATGGCTGGCCTGGATTAATCTATGGTTTTCTGCGTTTAAGATTATCGTACAAAACCCACTTTTCATAATCCTTAATGATTTTGTACAAAAAATTCTTTCTTTTGTACCGAGAAAGTAAACTCCTGCAAATGTCAACTCTTCGGTTTTTGTTTTCTTCGGTCAGTTTATGAGGAACCCATTTTTCTTTTTGAGTATGAGACGGATTTTCATTCAGTAAAACTTTAAGGTATTCGTCTTCAAATTGTTTTACTGCATTTGGACGTAGATCGTCCTCAAGACTAAAATTGCCATCACGAAATCTTGCAAACCACATTTTTACTGTTGAATTCACTCAAACATTGTTCACTCAAAGTCGAATTAATCAATTCCATAGCTTGAGCAGCATTTTTTTCATTTGAAAACAGAGTAGAATGACATGATGTAATTGTTGCTTATCGATATCCATCTCCAAAAATTGATTGTCACGGAACGGCAGCTTATAAATGACTGAAACTTATGTCATTAAAACAGCAATGACTAAGCTACATATATTCAAATTGGCGGGCGATTTGAATGCGTTCATGCTTTCTGTTATTATTTTGAGTTATGCCGCAACTTTATGAAAAGGGCATTTTTGTAAAATTCATACTTGCAGAAGACCTGTATTCCATGCGTTTAAGAATAGTTGACTATTCGAATTTATTTTTTATTGACGCAGATTCTTTTAAACCACCGATATAGATGTAGCTAAATGATGGCTATTTGTTTTAATCTACATTATTGTTTGTGAAGTTTATTATTTATTCTCTTTTCCATTCGTTATTAAAAAGTTATTTTCATTTAAATAACGGTGTTAAAGGAAGTGTTATACGGTTAAGGCACTTTAAGAACGAAAATAATAATTAATATTTGTATCGACTGTTTATGCACACTAGTTTTGGACTGAGTATGCGGTTAGGGTATTTGGATATTATTGGATAAATTCATTCAACAACAAACGTTATGTCGAGGGTTTTCAATGCGATGTAAAAATAAAGATATTTTTTCGCAAACATACAGAATTTATTATTATTTTGAAACTAAAATTAAATTAAATAAATTAAATTTTATTTAAAGCATATTTTACATTTACAAATTTTAATTTATAAATGGAAATGCCATCTAAAAGGCGCGAATTCGCATGAACACAAACACACATACCACTACTATGTACTTGTGGTTATTATTTAGTCAAGTCTCGGATTTCGAACATAATCAACCCCTGGTTCCGGGTTTTCCAGGATATTAGAAATTTGTGACGTTTTTCTAGCATTTGGTGGGAACATTTTATTCATGTTATTCTGCTTCTCTGGGAAATCAGAAAAGGGCCTATAAAACCAGCAGAAACATGAATTATTTGTAGTTTTTATGTTGTTTTAATATTTAACTAAGCAGGTCAAATGACTAATTTGGAAATTGAACCGAAGCTTATTCACTAAATGCATATCATTATCTTGGGTCAAATTCCTATAGAGGTTAACCAAAATATGAACAATTAAACCATTTTATCAAAATCTATCTACCGAAATCGAAATATGGTTATTCGAAACTTATAAATTGCATTATAACCTTAATATCTATTCGTTTAGTTACATGACGTCAAGTCTCGGTTATTATATTACCAGCTAGTTTTTCAGTAGTAGAAATACATATCAAATTGTAACTTTTGTAGACCAAAAATAATTCAACTTTTTTGTCGTCTTATTCTTACAGTTAATTTGTAATTGAGGTGGAAATCATGAGAATTCCACTTGACCTTGATCACATAAAATTGTAATATGATCACTTCCTTTAATCCTTTTATCATTTCAAACACATCTAAAAATCGCTTGAAAAGTTTACGCACTAATTTTTATTTAGACTAATAAATATTACAAACAACTTCAACCATTTGTTTAGAGTAGTTATAGTTAAGAGTTTGTGTTAATTTTAATAGAACAAAACTTTAATTTTAATGTAGAAGTAAACTTTGTTTCTGTGAAGCAATAATGTAATCAATATGATACTTTTCCACTTTAAAATGAAAACCGCCAGGACATTTTACCCTCGGAAAATAATAAGATAGAATATTTCCTCTCTCAGCATTTTTTGTTATTTCGATTCATAAATTCAATTTTGAATTAATTTACATACGAAAATAAAAGAATGAAAAAAATTGAAAATTAAAATCATTTTCGGAGGAAAATTTTAGGGGGAAAATAAAAACCTAGATACGTATTTTCATTGTAATCTTTTTTCGAAGTTTGTTCGCTGCTGTATAAGCACTTATTAAAGATTCATGTATTATTGTCCCATAATTTCGGGGAAAAAGTAGGAAAGTTTTTTCTGTTACTGTATTTTGTGTTTCGCCATCAAATATTAATTTCAGTGGCAGAAGCAGTAATAATATTATTTTTGCACTCAGAAAGAAAAATTTTACCTTAGAATAAAGAGAAATTTTCTCTTTATTCTAAGGTAAAATATATATTGATTGTTTACTTTTTCATTGTTTATTTATATATTGTTTTAATGAAAAACAACAAAAGAATTGATTATTTTGCGGTGTACCGAAGACAATTCTCTGAAACTCTGGTTCTTAGGACACAATCTTTTAATAACATTATTGTTAGACAAGCTTGATTAGTTTGTTGTACGGTAGATCGTAGTAATCATATAATTAGTGCATGTCTATAAATCAACATTGCGACATACATACAAAATACTGTAACATGAACCCCTATGCTTATGCGTGTATACAATTTAATTTAATTTTTATCGAATCTTCATTAAAATTAAATACAACAAGAAAAGTTTATTTATTATGGTTTTTGCTAGATAATACTAGATAAACTTTTTCATCTGGTTATTAATTTAAGTATAAATATAACTTTGTTCTTCAGAAAAACAGGTCATTTTAGATCATTTACATCTTAATTTTATATATTTTTGGTGTATACTCGTACATAGTTAAAATTATAATCGAATTTCGAACCGTTTTAATTTGTCTTAATAAAAAATCAATCCTAATAAATTTATTTACTACAGTTCTCGTTTTGCTATGATTTTCATTGTCATATAAATTATTTTGTTTTTCTGATTATTATATAAGAAATAAATTACACTCGTATAGTGGATGTAAACTTTGTTACTAAATAAATAAATCGGTACTAGCATTTATCAAATAACGCCATTTTTTTGAACCCACTGTATCCCAAAACAATCATTTAAAAACGAAATTTAATTTAATGAAAATGTATTTTTTCTATATAATTTTATTTTTTATGTGTCGTTGCTGGATTTGCATGGGATGTAAATGACTTAGGAGTCTAAGTTTTATTCTCGAAACTATTAAATTTTACGTTAATTTTCGACGACTATTGTTCGCCTATAGTAAGCATAGAAACCAAAGACAAAAGCACAGTAAAAATTGTATTTCGCTTTCTTTATTTCCTTTATCTATACGAACTAGTACGAACAAAATATTTTTGAAAATTAACCGTAAATTATGTATCAACATCTATTGCAGTATATTTAAATCACAATGAAGAAAATTCTATTTTCATTTCACAATATTTCTTAAATTTAGTTCTTACAAATTTTTGGTCTAAATGATGTTTCTGTTGCGATTTTAATATTATTGTTTCACTAGATGGGTTTAGTGGTATAGATCTCGTGATGTATTAGTCGCAGTGGGTCATACTTATACTCGTTGGCAAGGGGGATTCATGTACTAAAAATATTCTATTGTCCTTGTTGCGATTGATCGATTTAGTTGTGAGTTATAGCGTGATGGCGTTAACAAAGAGAAAATTCGCTATATTTTACAATTTTGCTTGTATAAAGGCGAAAAAGCAAGCTAGGCGGCTGAAATTGTGAATGGTGTCTATGGCTTCGATTCTGTCACATCCAATCACGCGCAATTTTGGTTTCGTCGATACAGTTCCGGTAATTTCGATATCAAAGATGCACCACGCATTGGAAGGCCTATCGTCAAAAATGTCAACACAATCCTGGAAATTATGGAAGTAGGCCGGCATGCGAGCTGTCGTAGCATCGCCCAGGAGCTGAAGATCGAACACAAAACAGTTTTAAAGCATTTGCATATGGCTGGCTTAAAAAAGAACCTCGAAGTTTTTGTGCCACATGAGTTGCTGCAAAAAAACCGCATACCGTGCTTCCACTAGCGAATCTTTGGCCAAACGGAACGAAATTGAACCATTTCTGAAGCGGATGGTGATTGGCGACAAGAAATGGGTCACATACGACAATGTCAAGCCGAAACTTGTCTAATCTTCTTGGCTTTAGGCTAATGTGTGTTGTTACGTAACTAGATTAGATATTATAATATTATATCATTTATAGTTTTTTTTTCATTTCAGAGATGGCCTCGTTCCATTGAGCATTATGTTAGAGTACCATTCCTCAACCAATTACCGTCAATTCCAGTTTGACGGTGATTGATTGAGAAATGGAAAGTTCCATTGAGCATGGCATAAATATGTCCTATGAAGGGAATCAAATGTTCTTCGGTGACCAAATTAGTAAGACATTTTTGTTGTTGTGAAATTAGCTAAATTTATTTGAAATATCCAATCCGGTAGTTAATCTGGCATTGAATAACATTAATAGTTTTCCAATTCAAGGGTTAAGTACTAATGGATTTTAGAGTAGTTTTTAATATAATTCAAATAACTATATGGTTTCAGGAAATTCTATTGTAAGTTGTTGAGTTGCAGAGGATTAAATTAATAAATGTTTATATTACTTAGGAAGCGAGTTATCGAAAAAAACGGCGCACATTTGAGCCAACACGAAAGATTATAACCATTTTAAATAAAGCCCCGAAATAAACATAAAAATAATGGATTTATATTTCCCCAACCTAATATATAGTGGTCCTTACTGTACCTTAAATAACGATCTAAGACCAACGACCATATCTTGACAAGGCGTCCTAAAGAGGTAGAGTTTAGGGATCGAAGAAATAATATGATAACGGGTGTTTTTTTTAGAGGTTCACATGTTTTGTTTGACAACCGATTTGACAGCTGACATTTGCTTTGTCATTAGTTTGATTTGCTATTTCATAATGCTTAGACTCGCGCCAGAGTAACGCTTGCAAATTGTTGAAATTCTTTATCAAAATAATGGTTCTGTTTGCCAAATTCATCGTATCACCCATTTTTAAATCGTTATAATCGTCCATCAGAGCGGATAATTCGGTTAACTATGTATCGATTTCGCACCACGTATACTCTAAATGATAATACGCATCCAGTAAGGCGTCAAACGGTACATACCGAACCAGCGATAGACGCGCGGGATACAAAGAAACATTTGGTGAATGACTAATTTCACGTAATGCTTTGGGGATATGTTAAGTCACTTGTCTACGCCGATAAACCAGAGACGAACACAACATTCGGCGAGTTATTAGCGAGATACGGGGCAATTGGTGCGAAGAGTGATCGAAAATTGGACCTCTAGATTACGCCATTTACGCGGTAGCCACATGGCCGAAATCATATAAGCAGTAATGGCATAAAATTATCTATCCAATAAAGCTAGTTTAACCGATATTCAAAATGTTTTTCGTTGTTCTATTTCAATTTAAAATTGTGAACCTCTAAAAAAACACCCTTTACAACAGAATAAGCTCAAGAAACTCGATCCCAACATCTTAAACAATGTTTTTATTTGAAAAATAAAAAGAAGAGGAAATTGAGGTCATGAAATAAGACAAGGACTTTCGATTTTAAATATGATACTTGATTCACATAATAGTAACCTGTTAGTGAAATATAATCTTACTTCGAAAACTAAATGAAATTTAGTCTAGGTCCGGTCTAATGTTAATAAAATGAGCGTACAATATATTAAAGTTATCAAAATTGAAAATACGTCAACGCTTTTAAACGTCAACAAAATGTAAATTTCGTTTTATTATTTTTCTTATAAGGATTTGTTGTTGTTTTTCGATTTGACACAGTGTATAAGTTTTGGGCGATTCTTCAAATTTAGTGTATTGATTTGTGTTTATCCGAGTTGACTCTATCCAGGGTCCTTACTGTCGATCGATCGCCATCGTTCATTGTCGTCTCCAGTTGAACACCTAAGCAAAAATGTTGTACTATTCCAATTTGTTCTTTTTGTTTAACATAAGAAAAAATCTAATAAACATAATGATCGAGCTCTTGACATACTTTTTATTTATACTGTGGTCGAAGAGAATCGAGAACGACCAATGGTTTAAAACTAATTGTTCATTAACGATGATAGTCGCTCAGAAAAACATTTTTTTTTTGTTGCAAAATTCGACTCTATTCAACAACATAGTTTTTTTTAAGAGTGATTCATTCATTCAAACGCTTCTCTAACATTTCGACGCCCTTTTTGTAGAACGATTTATTTTTGGCCTCAAAATAGGGGTTTGTTTCGGTTATGACTTCAGCATTTGACGCAAATTTCCTGCCTTGGATAGATCCGAAGCATACGGTGGATGGGGAAGCAATTCGAACTTCAATTCATGCAATTTTGCCATCTTATTGTCTAGATGAGAGAGCATTCTTTCTTTTACATTTGGGACCGTTTTTCCGCAATTTCGTCGTTCAAACGCCATATAATATGCACTGTTACTGGTCTTTCCTTTCTCATGTTAGTTGACAACTAAAATATCTTGTGCATTCTAAAATACAGAGGTTAAAATCTTACCGGCCGATATTTGCGTTTTTGGTCGCTTCGAGCGTCTTTCATTGGCTGTTAGCCATTCAGCTGATTGACGATTTGATTTCGGAGTGTAGTGATGAATCCATGTTTCATCCATTGTCTCATATCGACCAAACAATCCTGCTTATTACGGTTAAACAGCTTCAAACAGCGTTCTGCATTATTAAAACGTTGCCGTTTTTGATCTAATATGAGGAAGCGCAGCACTCTCTTTCACCAGAGCTTTCTCATGGACAAATGTTCATGCATGCTAGTATATACACTGCCTTTTCATAACTGTAAGGTGTCAGCTATCTCACGCAACTTCACTTTGTGGTCTTTCAAAACGATTTTATACATAGATAAAAATCTTTTCAGCAATAACTGCCGAATTCGGGGGACCAGAACGTTCAAAATTATCGGTGTTTATACGGCCACGGTTGCTTCCGATGGAGCGAGTCTCTATAATACTTACCAAGCCATTACTTTGGTTAACCGGTATTTTTCTCCATCAAAAACAGTGTTTAATCAACACACGGAGTTTTTCCATTGTTTTGAAAATAACATATATACAACTAAAATAACTGTAACTTGGAAACTAATAGTGAATTCTTTTCATCGAAAAATTTGATGCAAATATATTTTTTTTATTATCTACTTAAACTATTAATAATAGATAATCGTAATGATTATCAAAAGGTTACTTGTATAACATTCTAATGTTTAAAAGCTCGTTGACTAAATTTCGCACCATTCCGCGACAATAGAACGTTCACACTTCTTCTTAACAGAATGTCATTAATTAATCCGCAAGCAGAACATAAATATTTGGTACCATCAAAATTTCAATATTAACAATTGCGGAAAGTTAAGTTTCCCACGCCCATACATTTTTTCTCATGTGAACGAAACGCGAAGACATGATGGGAAATGATTAAGCCAGTTGTTTTTTCAATTTCAAAATGCCATGAAGATTATATTTCCCATCATCATTAAATGGCTAAAATTGTTTAAATAAAATATTAGAAGATCGTTAGCGTTGTTACACTACACCACTAAAATGCTACACAGAATTCCAATTAATTTTTTTAATTAATTAAAATTCTTAACGTTTTTTCTATGGTTTTGGATTACGAATGACCTTCAAATATAATAAAATAGAATGAAGCGTATATAACGAAAAAGGAAAATGTTCTCAATATAATAATATAATTTGATAGAAGAAAGAATATGTCTCACGAAGTTAGAAAAATTCGTTAATTTCTACAAACAAACATTGCCCTAGCGTGCCGTGCCAACTATTGTCCAATTAAATTATGTTTAATGTTTTGGAGATATTTGCAGCTATGTTCAAGGCGAAGCCGAACCTCTGTTTCACTACTTTCACTATAGTCTGTAATAATGTTATTGAATAAAAAATTCCAACTGAAAAATATTAAATAAATTTGTAATTTCCCACGATTATATGTCATTTAATAATAAAATAATAAACACATTGTCGGTCCGTCATTATAATCGTACGTTCTTTCTTATGTACATAATATCATATCTAAAATATACATATTAACCCATACAAATAAAAAATACTTAGGCTTGAAAAAAAAACGAATAAATGAAACTTTAGAAATAAGAATAATTCTACATATTGATATCTTGAATTACGAGTAAATATTATTTAATTGATGATTATGCTGTACGGTCAGTATACCTGACTGAGTTCATTAGTATTTTTGCTCGCTATATTACCGCTTCCTGGCGGTATAAACGAACGTCTCGGCTTGCATTCATATACCTACGATATAATCGGTTTTAATTTTGTGCGAAATTATTGTCATTATTGACTGTAACGTTTGTAAACTATCTTTCTCATTAAAAATGTGTGTAATAAATGAATGTATACGAGTAAGATAACCTTGAAATGTAGTTCAACTTCTCCCGTAGGAATTTTTATTTTGTTATTTAAATTCTCATTAAGCTGCTTAAAGTATTTCGTATGCCTTATATCTCTTTCTTAAGACGAATCAATTTTAAAAATTTAAATTACCATTATCTCTAAACTTAAACCAAGGAACGAACTAGTATTCGTACCTAGAAAAGTTGAACTAATATTCATGTTTTCTCGTATATAGAGTGTTGTAGTTTAAATGGATTTTCAAGTAATTTTACTTGGCGACAAAGTGTCAATAGGCTTATTGCTTAACGCATTTTTAACGCACGTAAGATTCGAGAACTAATTATTTTACCCTAATCTCATTAACTGGGCTTTAACTCCAAATGATATTTGCGAACATTTATTAATCTGAAGTGTGATTGATGTTTAATGTAGAAGATCTCTAGTTCCTCATAAGCAAACCTGGTGAACGTTTTATTTTCCAGAAATACAGCTTATTAGCAATTTATGGGAATTGACCACTGAATTCTATCATTTTCAAACCCCAATTTCTGTTATTACGTATTTTATTGACTTTGATATTTGATCTTCGCTTTAAAAAATTCCATTATGCCTTACTTAAAAGTTAAATCGATCACATCCCATTTGTGTGCCGAGAATTTACAATTATTGTTTGTTATTGTTAATAAAAAAATAAAATTAAGAAAATAAAATAATATTTTTTATCATTAAAATTACGTCCATCATCATCTATCCAACAACTATTTTATCCGTCCGTCTCGTCCCCGTGTGACTCGTGAGAACCAAATTCAAAATACTGTTGTACTGTGGTGTGTACATATTATAAAATAAAATCGTTTATACTTATACAATATTTTTTTAATAATAATAAATCGTTTTCTTATTCTTTTCTTATTTATATTTTTCATTCTTGTTAAAAATATTTTTTTGAGTTTTTAAGCGTAAACTGTAATATACGAATATTATACCATACGTGAATGTGTTGATGTTGCTGTTGTTGTTTTATTTTTAGGAGAATCGTCTGAATTAAGAAATCCAAACAACAACAATAATAATAAACGTTATCTGTAAGTCACGAGGGAAGATGTTTTTTCATGAAAAGTCATTTTTATTTTCATCGACGTAATCGTAAAACACTGTGAAGAAATTATGTCTCACAATAATATGTGTAAAGGTTAAATGTAACTTTGGAAATAAAAATTGATGTAATTTAAAAGGACTTTGAATAATATAATCAACCCGAACTTAACCTCGTTCGCGTACTCAATTTCCAGTTTTGGTTATTCAAATGTAAAAAAATGTTCTTGCGCTGATAACTATTCCAAATACGCACTCATCTAAAAGTTAGGGGTTTCGTTTCGGGCTTTGTAGGATTAATTTCCTTTTGATGATTAAGGCCAATGTCCACGAAATTAATTTAAGATATGTAACAATCAGTCCTGGTAATAGTCGATCGATTTCGGATCGAAACAATAAGCTTCCGTTGCTTAAAATAAAAAGTAACCCTCAGTTTTATAAATGTATACTTCATCAAAAATCTCCCTTTGTGTTTATTGGAAAACGATAGGATGATTATTTTTAGCGAAATATTGGTTTTATTATTCACTCTGTGAAACTTAGAATAGGAACTTAAAATACGGACCCGTTCGCCATAACCGTCGTTTCACTCCCAACTAACAAAAGTAACGAGTGGCTGTATAACTATTTTCATCTTTATATTGTTCGCGAAACAGCAGCTTAAAATTTGTATTGAATCGCTTCTCTGATTAGAATTAATATGAAAGAAAACAGGAACAACAAACCTTTCGTTATACAAACCATTTGAGGTAGATATTATTTCCTTTATCCAAGGAATCCGTTATTTGTATATTGTGTTCTGAAATAAAAGTGAGTCGTTTGTGTGCAAGAACCACTAGATTTTAAAATAGAGTTGCTTCTGAACAATAGCCGTATTTCTTGACGCTTGATCTGATCCGGTTCAGTTTAAATTTCATGAAACAACGCTATTGCGCTTACTAGATTTCATTTCAAAATTAGTGATCCAAAATAAAATTTGAACCAAGTTTTCCATATCAAATTTGAACCGATCTGAATCAATTGTCATAAAATAAAGCTAATGTTGACGCTGACTGATGACTGATTGGTACGATAAAGATGATAAAAAAACGCGACTTAGCGTCTAGATCTCATAATCGTAATTAGACCTCATTATTACAGAAATTGTTGACTAACTTTACATCACTTGTATGCAACAGTCAAATAATCTCTAAAATTGATAAAGATGTTTATTCCTACCAACCTATCTTCAATCCGCACATCATGTTACACTGTAGCTTTGGAACTATCCAGTACAATCGATATCATATCAACTACACCCGCACTTTTCATAGAGGTTAAATTTTATTTTTTGAAAACATCAATAATTAACAATATCATTCTGCTTAAGGTTTAAACAATACTTATATAGTTTATCGTATAAATTGTTGAAATATTGCATCGCCTGAAAAGTTCCCGGTCTGACACAAAGATGGTGTCACAAATTTAAAACCCATATGATTTTTAAATTCTACCAACCTTCAAACGATATGGTGTCAAAATTGCATTACATTCCGAACATGAGTTTACAAGTTATAGTTGTTTTAGTGACGCTAGTTTTGTTAATTACAAAACAATGAAAAAAAAATTCGTGTGTTGATTAAAACTGTTTTATGATAAGAAAAATACCGTTCCAGCAAAGTAGTGGCTTGATAAGTGTTATTCGAAGTCTGCACCAGAAAAATCAACCATCATTGATTGGTATGATGAAGTAATCTGAATCTAAACGTGGTCGTGTAACCACCGATGATGCACCACGCTCGGGACGCCCAAAGGAGGCTGTAATTCCAGAAAACATAAAAAATTGCACGAAATTGTTTTGAAACGTCATAAAGGGAAGTTGCGTGTGATAGCTGACATTGTAAAGATATCAATGGAACGTGTTGGTCATATTTCGCACGAACATTTGTCCATGAAAAAAATTGATCTTTCACCAAGACAATGCACCATGTCACAAGTGGATCGCAACAATGGCATAATTTCACGAATTGCACATTGAATTGCTTCCGTATCCATCGGATTCGCCAGATTTGGCCCACGGCGATTATTACTTGTTTACAGATCGAAAAAAAGCTTCAGAGAAAGAGATTTGGCTCCAATGAAAAACTGATTGCCGAAACTGAAGCTTATTTTGAAGACAAAGGTAAATCGTTCTACAAAAAAGGCATCGAAATGTTAGAGACGTTGGACTGATTGTATCGTTGGACCGATTGTATATTTCCTAGAAGGAAATTATGTTGATGAATAAAAAAATTGTGTTTTCTTTGTTAGACCAGAAACTTTTCAGGCGATGTGTTTGTTATCTTAACGATATTCTATAATGTGTATATTGTATATTCAAAAATAAAGGATTACTATATACATGAATTCAAAACTGTATAAAAGTCAGTGCAATGACACTTCAACAAATTCCCACGTTATTTTCATTTCGCATTTTTATACAATTTGAATGTCTGCCGATTGCAGTTTACCTGGTTAATGAATACATATTTTTAGTGTAATTCTTTATTAAAATACAAAAACCATGTTTCTAGTTTCTTCCATCCCTTGTGAAAATTTTAAGTTTTTTTTTTGTATTGTTTCTGTGTTTTATTAACAAAATCCTGTTTTGCATTAAACCACCACCATACCAAGCTATCCACACTAATTTTTATTCTATTTATGCAGAATGCGAAAATTGCATTTTTTCTTTTATTTCAAAGGAAATCGACTTGTTCTTTAATAAAACGAAAAAACACTCCAGCAACAACCATTATGTTTGCCATGCAGTTTTATTATTGTTCTGTACACATTGGGTTTAGCTCGTTTTATTTTTGATTTTTATTCAACGAAAGAATATGTACAAGACAAACAACAACATAAACGGAATAGTTTGTAGGATGCAGGAAAACGCATTCAGAAAATTAAAAAAATTAAATGTTGTTAGTCTTGGGGACATGTGATATACATACATACAAAAATAACACAAGAAGGTTTCAAGTTTTTAACCTACGAGCGAGAAATAAATTTCCCATTCTAATTCCACGCCAAGATGAGATATAATATTCTGTGTATACGAAGCGTGTACATGTATTCGAATGCGTGGGAATATTTTTAATTATATTGTCTTCGTCTGTATTGATTTTCTTGGCGTGTTCTTTTGTTCACAATTTTTAGTTTTATTTATTTTATTAGTAATAATTTCGGGAATTAAATAATATTTTTGTTTTGCACTCCTTATTTTCGTGTATGTGAAAATTTGTAATCATTTTTAATTTTCTTGATTTGCCATTTTGATCAAATATGGAAAATCTCACCGAATGCATCATTTTCATATTGGATTTTTTTTCAACTTCACACAGACTAGACTGTTGAATCACACGGCAATTAATCGGCATATTTATGGATCACGTTTCAATAAGAAATTTGTGTAGATTTTTATTCTGTGTTTTTTTTATTTTGTTTCTTTTGTATGTAGAATGAAACGGCTGAAAATAACATCGAAATGCATTGTGATTTCGTGTATTTGCCTTTAAAAAAAACGTGCTAATTCAAACAATTTCATAAGTTAATTTATTATAATGTGATTTTTCAGTGACAATTGATATCATCTGATATTATTTTTTCGAAGATGAGGGATTTTTTACATTTCCCCTTAAACCACAAATTGTGGTTGAATGAAGGTATGTCACCCTAATAACCATTCAAAATAATTGACTTTGGTCGAAAATTTATTCTGCAATCAATGGATAGCCCGCATATAAGAAATTCAACTGAGTTGTGCTCACACCGACAATATTCTCGCCTCTGTCCTTTAAATATGCAAGGAAGCGCAATGTTGCAGTGGTTACATACCTGTCCTATGACACAAGAAGTCTCAAGTTCTATTCCGAACGATGAATTTTATTTGGTTTATTATTTTTTCCATTTTCGATTTTTTGTATCAAATTTCATAAAATCTCATTGTGCAATAATAACACAAAACATCCTCATTACAATAAGATATTTTTCGACAAGCAAGATTTTTGAAAAGCTTAGTTCTAGAAAACTACTGAACATATTTCTGTGGTTGTTGTTTCTACTTTTGTGGTTAATTCACTCGTACCAAACAGATACTGAACTAAACAGTTCTTCTAAACTTGATTTATTAAAAAATAATTATTTTATATTTCAATTTTAAGTAACTGAAACCAAGTAGTTATAGTGAACGCGATAGTGAAGCTGGTAGACTCCTTGCACCTCCTAACACAAATTTTTTTCTATCAGCAAGCAGGATTATTGTAACGCTTAGTTCTGGGCAGTTACTCCTGATCGATATTTGTGATTGGTTGCGTTTTGTCTGCTTTAGGTGCCAGTTCATCCACATCAAACATAATTTTAAATATTGATTCTGAAACGTTGAAATGTCCGACGATTTATTAAATCATTATTATTTGATTTGAATCCTATGTCGACGAATTCAAATAGGTAGATAGCCGAGATGGAAGCGTGTTTGACTCGTACGATAAAGATTTCAGTAATTTTAGCTTTATATAATTTAATTTCATAAATTTTCACTCACACGCCACCTATTTACGTACTCACACGCCACCTATTTACCAACTGATACGTTACAAGCTTCATGTCAACCTATAAACTGACATTGACGATGAACCGACACTGAGTCCCGCACACCAACATGGTCCCCTGTAGTTGGTTTTATTAACAGCACTGATCTTAATCATTTGATGAAAACTCCCTTTTGCTTCCTAAACCCCCCTTCCCCTCCCTCTCTCGTAGCACTCAAACCTAGAACTCTATTCAAATGTGAAAGCTTTAACCAGTAGAGTACCACTTGTTCGGTTAAAACATTCTCGTATTATACATATTAAGTTCATATCAAACTAAACTACACGGATTTATATAAAATGGCTTCAAAGCAATCATAAAAAGGAATATTTAAATTTTTCAATTCTCCGAAGATAATTTTACTTTGCATGATAATATTTTAGTAGCTTTCATTATTATTACCAACATTTAGAATAAATGTTTTGTTTTATTTGTTTGATATTCTTATTAGTTTACAGAACATTACTACAGATTATTCTCTGCCACTAACATGCTAACATAGAGTATTAATAATCTTTTATGAAATAAAATTACCTCAAATAAATGAGAAATGCTTCGAAATCTTTTTCATATTTCTATTGTACATTACGCTCTTTGCATATAAAAAGAGAACTTCTTGGGAAAATGAAAAATAATTTGTTAAATCTACTTAGCTTAATAAACGAATTCGTTCCATATACACGTTAGTCTATTCTCGTGTCGGGCAAATAAAGAATTATTTTTGGACATTGATTAGTACCAACGATGAAATATTCTCGTTTCCACTGAGTGTTTAATTTAATGTTTCATCGAACGAGAATTGATCGTCAGAATTGAGATGTAAACCAATAAAGGCTTTGGTGTTGATTGAGTTAGATTTACTATATATTTAACTGTTTGTAGAGCAATTGTGTGAAATTCGAGTATTGGCTAATTAAAAAACGCATTTTCTAATCAACCAGGTCTGCCTCATTATTCATCGTGATATACATCAAATATAAACACTGTAAATATACCGTACCGTATTTGTATATCCCAAAAAATTGTTTGATTCTATCTGCTTAATAATTTATAATGCCATTATTGCCTCAACTATATTGAGTAAAATAAAAAATATAAATTTTCAACAATGAAAATCTAACAACAACAGAATAAAATTGAAGTTAATTCTATTTTGCTGCTGTTGTTTTCCTATTCATTATAAAATTTATGATTATTGCATGCGCATTTTTGTATTAAAATATTAATTTAACACATGCGGACCAGTAATGCTAAAGTTGCTGTGTTATCAATAACCAATTCATACATCTGGGTTGGTGTTAATTTTCGATATTAACACAAAATTATCAATCTTGATTGAAGGTGACTTAATGTTTATTCATCCAGTTCTATTCACCAAATGCCTGTATACCTAGACATTTGACTCATTTTTTCTAAAATACACATTTAATTTTTCAAAATTCTTAAGATACGATCGTATGTAACATTGTGAGTCCATAAAACCTCGTTTCCAATTTGAATTCAATTGAATAAAAAAAATATAAAAGTCAAGCGAGAAATAAATTTCCCATAAAACACAAAACATTCAATTTAATATTAAATGAAAACACGAAATGGAAGAAAAAGAATCAACACCATGAAAATTCATTTTTTATCATTCATTAATTTATTCAAAGTGTTTAAGTGTTTCGATTTACAAACTACAAAAAAACTTACATAGTTCCAACTTCAAAATTGAATATTTTATTATTTGCAGTTTTTAAATTGCTTCGTTTTCGTAATTATTTTGCTTCGGTGCTAGGGTGATAAAAAACTGTACGGGCGAATCCAAGTGTTGTGGGTTACACAGAGATACACTAAGTAACCTTTTCTACATTTAGGTCCACTGAGGTAAATCGTGATTTCTAAAAATATTTGGCGGAGTTTTACTTATAAGGGTTTTTACTTTTTACTGAAAAATAATCAAATGAAGTGCATATTAGAATAGCAAGTTTTACACTGCTTGCATTGTAGTTGAAAGTATTCGGATACTTTCAATCGTTCCCAAACGAATTATTTTTAAGTAATCTTCTTAAAACAGGTAATCCAAAATACATTTACCCTAAACCATTTCTTCATTCAATGAAGTTTGATGTGGAAAATTAATCCATTTATTCATTTCAGTCGTGATTTTCAGTTTATCATTAATTATTACAGTATAAAATCGGCTGTTAAAACTTAGTTTACATCATTTAGTGTTACTAACAAAACAACCCTAGCAATACTAGTATCGGAAAATCAATGTTACCAGATACAGAATATATATCAACTGATCGATCCTCTTTTTATTTAAGTGATCCTAATCCTAATGAATTAAAAACAATGGCTTAAACGCGAGACCGGTCCTTAGTTGTTATGAATGCTGTTGAATTTATTAATTGTTGGTCACTGCCGGTTATTGTATCCGGAAACGTGGCATGACAGCAATACTGTCATCCGTTCCTTGTAGATCGATCACTTTCCTTGCACTATCTTGGTCAAAATCTTTGTGTAACAACACTACTTCGCGGTAGTCATTACAACTTGCCGATTTCCTCGTTTTATGTAATGAGTAGACCATACTGTTCGAACAAAATTTCATCCTCACCATTAGGTTTGTTGTTTTGATTTGTGACATTACTTTGCGTATTTCATTTCATAGTGAGGCCATGACTATCTCGAGGTCGAACCCAAGCAAGAGGGCTAATTTTTACTAAAAGATCTTACCGATCAATTTAAAAGGAGAAAATAATTCCTCCACACTTGAAGGAAATGTTTGTTGTCCATTCTAACTCTCCAGATTCGCTACAAATAGTGTTACTACGACGATGGAAGTCTCCACCGTATTATGTTTTGTGATGGATTTCGTTGGCTTGGTGATCCTTTCCTCGAATTTCATTCAAGCAGTTTATTAACCGGTTATTTTCCATTCTACGCGACATTTGATCAATTGTTGATAATGATGTGTGTGTTATCGCTTCTTATAGGCCCGGGGAATCAAATGTAGTTGATTTTCTAGAATAAGGCAATATCGGAATTGGTTATGGTAACTCATATTTCTTCAAAAATAAACCCACTATGCTAATACCCTCCATATTGAGTTCAAGCTCAATAATTATAGAGGCTATTGCAAGAACAAGAAGTGACTAAGACTACATAAAAAATAATAAAAATGAATACAAAAAAAATATTACAAAAAATAAATGACATAATAGATAATACGGGCGGCTCATATGACGTTTGCAACTTAATTTGGCTCTAATTCAAAGACGAATGAATATTTTTCAAAGCGGTTTGTTTTATTAGACAGAGTATACATTGTCATTAAGTATAGAACACAATTTCAATCAAATGACCGACAGTCGGTTTTACAGTATTCTGTCAACTAATTTTTCAGAACATTTTCGATTGTATGGGCTCCTATCTCGTCAATGGCAACTTCGATTTGATTTTTCAACCTTGGATAGACTCTGGATGGTTAGCATAACACTTATCATTAACGGCTCCGCACAAAAAAACGTCAAACGGAGTCAATTCGCAGCTGCGTAGTGGAAAATTGACATCTCCGTTACGGCTGATTATTCGATCTCCAAAGACAGTGTGCAAATGACCGATTATTGCGTTTGCTGTGTGGCAAGTTGTGCCGTCCTGTTGAATCTAAATGTCGTGTGTGTCCTCCTTTTGAACTCTGGGTAACAAAAAAAAACTGGACCAGTGATGCCGCCAGTCCAAAAACCAAACAGTCACTCGTTGTGGATGTATCGGCTACTCCATGGTTACATGTGGATTTTCTGAGCCCCAAACACGACAATTTGCTTGTTGACGTAGTCACCGAGACGAAAATGAGCTTCGTCGGAAAAGATGATTTTTCGGTAAAAATGCTCATTTTCTTCTAAGCGTTCCACAGCCCAATTAGCGAACCAAAACCGTTGCCGATGGTGATTTTGCTTCAGCTTCTGCACTAATTCAAGTTTGTACGTCTTCATACCGAGTTCTTTATACAAAATTCTCATCACAGAACTGCGTTACTGAGCAACAACTGCAATGTTCTCGGCTGTACGCGCTGTAAATGCACGTTTTGGTTTATCCAGTAACAAACCAGTTCCACGAACGCTTCACAAATTGATCCATAAATTGCTTTGTAGGCATTACCACTTTGAAAGTAAGTTTTCAATATTTTGTTCAAGCGTAAAGCGACCCATTTCGTAACTAACTAACTAACTACTACTAACCTAACATTAAACTAATGTTCTGCCATAACAGGAAAGACGTAAGTATTGCCTCACTCGAAATAACTGGTAGTTGAAATTGCAAACGCTAGATGGGTATTCTCATTCAAGCGCGCCACGCTAAATAACACGGTTTGAAAAATTTAAGCGACGCTGATCTCTTAATATCTAAGGGAATGGAAGTTCAAAGAGAAATACCTCTAACAGAAAATGATGTGGGGAAGTAATCTTAATTTTGAAGAATGGGACCTACTGAGCAATAACTTATTAAATAAATAAGGAGGTTGCTTAGTTCTGAGAAGCTTAAAAATCGAAAGACATACACGAAGCTCATAAAAGTCAACTAAGCCGCAGTCAAGAATCAAATTCAAAAACGGAGAAATGTGATCATTTTTACTAATACTAAAAATGAAACGAGTACAATTATTCAACAGGAAAGCAGTAATTTCGGTAGTAACGTCAACTAGTATAAAAATCTCGTCAGTCCCGCCCCTATGCCAATTTATAGCGCTGTATTAAGCATTTGAGAATGACGCACTAGCAGGTAAATTGCTTTTTTAATTTTCATTATTTAGAAGTATTTCTTCTTCCTAATATCATGTATCTAAGAAAAAACAATTTTATTTAACACGGTGCAGTGCTCCTCTGTCGTCCAACTATCTCATTAGAGAATGTATTGTCTTTGTAAGAGTAACCAATTCTCACCAATCGAACGAAGAACATTCATTCATAGGTCACGTAGGGTTCATATATAATTATTATTTTTGAAATGAAGATTCCCTTTTAAAATCCGATTAAATTTTTCAAACATTGGAAATAATTACCATGTTGCAGCCCTATCATATTTGAAAAGCCGTACGTACTGCCATTTAACACGTCAACAAAAAAATATTCCCAACATCATAAATTGAATTTTCGTAGTGATGAAAATTTTCGTAATATCTACGATTAAACATCACACATATACAAACTTTTTTATTCGTTCTTTTCTTATACATATCGCACATATTCTTTATATGTATTAATGTTAATGTTGTTTCTTCGTATGGCTTAGGTACCCTAAAATGAAGAGAGTGAATACCTAATAATATTCCATCTTTTGAAATCTAAATTGCCTTTTCTAATATTTAAGTTTTGTAAAAATAATAATTATTTTAGGCTCTTCAATCATATAACTTAAAGGTGATTTATTTTTAATGGCTGTGAAGCGAGTTTGGTTTCATATCCTAGTTGAGACAGCATTATTCCTCACCTCGAAATACTCTTCCCAAAATCACACCACCAGCAGTTTTCGTCACGTGTGATTTATTTGCGTGTATCATCAAATTTTATACGAAACATTGAACAAAAAACCTTGTCAACACTTTTTTAAACTACTTATTTCTAGTATTATTTGGGAAACATACAAAAATTTAAAAGTTAAATAACTTTTTGTTTGGTTTGATAAGACTTCATAACAATATTTTTTTTATAAAAATGTTTGTACAATCAAAATGAACATTTTGTCACACAATAATCGATCATTAGCTTACTCTCCAAATTTTAACTGGGTTCTCCCGATAAATTTTAACAGGATGAATCAAAATAAAATGTTTTTGTCACCGATGTACTCAGACAGGGAAAATTTTGCACAGCAAATTGTGATATTATGTTACTACAGATTCGCAACTTGAAAGATTTTTTTTTATTCATTGCAATAGATGTTCGTTGTTGACCATTGTTTAGTTTTTACTAGTCTTTTCTGCTTCGTTGTGTGATTTTTGGAAAAGTATTTTAATGAGTTAATTGAATTATTGAAGGTTGTTTGCTCACTGGCGGCAGTACCTAATGGCATTTTATAATATGCTTTAAAACGCAAAATTATGTTACCTGGCGGATGGATTCGTTTCGTGATGATAGAAAAAAAAATTTTTTTTTATACCTTTATAACTAGAAAAGGATGGAATATGTAAATAGTTTTTGTCATACTATTTAGAGGGGTTGAGGACGACGTAAAACTCAGGTAGTTATAACCTTATAACTAAGGTACGTTGTAAAATAAGTCAATTAGGTAATAAACTGCCAGATTATTTTTTATTGTTATGATTGGTGATCAACAGTTAGCTTTTAAATGTCGGGGTAAAAATATCAAATGTGGGAATCATATATTTCAGTGGTGACGTGACGGTTGCAACGCGGAAATAAAACGACTTTGTGACATTTTTTATGTTATTTAGTTTTACGAAGTCTTACCTGCATACAATAAATTTGTATTTAAAGAAGAATTATCATTAAAAATGTGTTATTATCTTTAATATAATTTCAGATTCACAACCAACATGATTGAAAAGTACTAGAAAAAGCACGTTGGATTGGAAATAAATCTCATTTCATTCTAATCAGAGGAACAAAAACACCAAAATCAATTTCTTAAGACGATTTGGTAGGAAGCGCAAGAATAATTTCATAACCGGAATTATTGGAAAAACAATGAATGGAAATTCTAACTCGTCATCATCAAATGTACAAAATTCGTCGGAAAATAATATAGCACTAAGTACAACAGAATATATTGATAGTTTATATGCGCGACGCAATCAAGATTGGGATAGTTTTTTTGATGATGAAAATAATATAGGTAAGTTCTTAGTTTACTAAAATTATACTCCTTATTGAGGATTGTATTAGAGTAAATAAGTAAGATGGTATAAAATAATCTAGAACTCAATAATTTAGCTAATTTCGTGAAAGTATTTCGAGCCATAGAGGCTTGTGATACGTCTGTTTTTTTCATAATATTGTCGATTATGAAATAAATATTATATTATATATAATCACTTGACTGAACTATGTATTGTCATTGTAGTCATATTAATTTTAAATTCGGCTAAATTTTCATCATTAACTGCACAGCTTCAGAATTTTTGGCCACAGTGACTGATTCAAGAAGATGATTAAATAATTAATTTATGTAAAAATTTGAAATATTTTCGTGAACTTTCTTCGTGTTTATTACTTATTTGGATTAAATAGTTAAGTAATAATGCATAAATAAGATGCAATCGAACTTAACTAAGTAGTTAGATTTAGAAGAGTTCGACTTAATAGCTCGAAACGTAAGGCTTCGATTTGGGTGATTACTATCGATATTCATCTCTTTTGGAAATGTACCACGACATAAAGTCAAGGATACCTTTATTCGAAATATTAATCTCTCAGTGAAGATTTATTGTTAATAATGAAAGGGCGAATTCTGCGGGCGTGTTAGTGTTTGATTTTCCTTTATAAATACACAGATCATTCAAAAGTTTCGATTATTCTCCGCAAAGAGAGGTTTTAAACAAATGCCATGAACTTGGAAAATGGTACAAGATAGATGAAGATTACTTCTAAATAAAATGAGTGTATTGTTTGGCTTAGCTGTTAAAAATAAATACATAATTAAAAGACCGTTATAGTTTGAATATTTAATAACTTTTTTATTTATTATTTGATTTATTTTTTTCAATACAGTATATTTCCTGAAAATTTGTTTTGGCTTAAACGTGTATAATTTAACACATTTTCCATAATTTTTCTCAAAACTTTAGGTCAGGATTTCATTTCGAATGTTGTTTTTTAGTTTTGGTATGATCACTGGTTTAATGATACACATTATTTCTTTCAACTAAGCCCATGGAAAAGAGTCGGGAGCGATTCCGAGGAATCTGGGAACGCGGCGGCCAATTGAATTAAATTTCGAAAATAAATTATTCGCAAGCCCATTCATGTTCTGTATAGTTCTGAACTACTCCGTTATTATACAGAGCAACTATTTTACAAGAAAATTATACAACTTTTATGATGGATTTTTTTTGGTTATACTTAGATTACTATTAAATCTAATTTATTTAATTTAAAAAAAATAAATTTTTAGTTTTAAATTGGACATATTTGAAAAAAGCTATCGCGAACTCAACTCGATTGTTTTTCAGAAAAACGCAGCTGGTGACTCGTCATAGCGCCATTGTGTTCCTTGCTCCATCTTATTGGAACTACAGCGCTAGACGATTTAGCACAGCTGGCCTTAAAAAATGGTCCCACATCGTCCGATATTGACGATAACTGTTACGCCAACTTCATTTTCGAAGAAATATGGGCCACATCTTTTTAGACGATACTCCGCAATCAAACAGCACACTTAAGTGGCTGATGAATTGATCTTGGATTTTCTGTTGCCCAAAACCTATAGTTTTGCTTGTTTACGAAGCCATTTAGAAGTTGTGAATGAAATTGGAAAAATTCTTCAACTTTTCCTCGTAGCGAAATGACAAAATCAAGCCGTTCTTACGTTCTTGATAGTCTGTCGGTTTTAATTCTTGCACAAGCTGATTTTTATATGGAAGCATTCTTAATGTTGCCAAAATTCTCTGTAACGGACCTTCGCGATAGTCCTAGTTGTGTTGAACATCTCCTTGTTGACGTTTCTGGACTATGCTGCACACTCTCCAGCACTTGTTGAATATTATCATCCATGCGTGCCACACGTCGTTTTCCGGAACCTGAAAGGTTTCTTACGGCACCTTACTGCAGGAAAGTTACAACCCGACGTTTATTGTTGGTCTAGATGATACAGAACGCACATTAAAATACCGTTGATAAGAACGCTGCTTCAAAATAAATGACCGTTGGTTTTCATAATAAAATTCTATTTTTTTAATTCGAAACCATTCACACTAGAACGGCCTTTTTGCGCCATCAAAATTCGTTAGAGTTAAAATCTATTGAAAATCGATTTAGAAATTCTCACAAGGAAGATAAATAAAACCCGAACCGTTCAACGAATAACAGCTTGTAAATAATTACATCTGACAATAACAGAATATTTAGGCCGTTCTTCGTTTTTGTCAGCCAATATATTTTTCTATATTTAAAGTCCCAGTTTTATATTTTTGATATGGTTTTTCCATAGAAGGTAACTCCTCATGCCAAATTTATAAACTGCATTCACATCAATAAATAGCTTGATTCGCGTTTCTTAATTTAACAATCGTTGAAAGGAGTGCAAACAAAATATTTTGCAATCAATACAGAATTCATTGAGAAATATGATTGCGTCAACACTTGACCCAGTTAGCAATTTTTCAACGACTTATAGTAAAATTATCAAAGAATGTTTTGTGATTTCAACCCCAAAGTAGCAAAAAAAATTTGCAATGCTTATAATTGTTTTCAATTATGTCTACTAACCTCTGAGACATACTTGACTCGACGGATGTAACTCAAAAGTAAAAATATATGATTTTCATAATAGCACGTTTACATGCGACCAACAATTTTTTTCTGCAAAATGAAGAGTATCGAACATTTACTTTTTGTACGTGAGAGACAAGAAAAGAAATATAAACAGCAACATTTCGCAGATTTTATTTTACTTTTGAGCAAAATCCGAGCCTGAAAATGTTACCATAAAATATTTTCGGCCCGAGTATTTTTATGGTAACAAAATCAAAAAAAAATTATTTTATGTTTATTACCGTAAGGGGCTCATAATAAACAGAGACGCCTAGTTAAAAATGTAAATGTTCAAAATCAACAAATTAATAATCCTATAAAAAAATTATGGCATTACTATATGTTTATTTCTTTCTAACCTATAGAATATTTGTATATAGTGGTTGCTTCTTATTTAGCTACACAAATTCGTATGCAAAACAATTTTCTTTACATGTTGGTTTTTAATACTGAAATTATACTCACGTTTATCGAGACTTCAATAAGCTATGTAGAACAATTTTTTTGACATTTGACAATGTCGCAGTCACGTCGAGTATATCTCAGGAATAAAAAAATTTTGTTCGATTTTAGTGCTCAACGTTCTAATTAAAGGTTCTGATCCAAACTTTTATAACCTTAAACTCGTTCAATAATATGAATTGCCGATTTTAATCATAATCGCCAAATTTACAATAACATAAAATGATATACAATTTTTATTTGTGAACTTTTTTCGCAATTTACCCATAACTTCCGAATTCTAATGCAACCCTATATCCATCAATCAAAATTGACAATGGATAGTAATTCTATTGTTTCGTCATGAGAACTTCGGAATCTTCTTCGTTTTATAAAGCAACGAAAATAAAATAAATCTTTTATGGATAATCCAATTACATTCTCAAAAAATAGAAATTTCAATCAAAGAATATTTCCTTTTTTCTGGCTTACTTTCGATACACACACAATCATAATGTATAATTGCTATCCTTTCGATTTATCTTACGGGTTCGAGTATATATAGCATCCGCACCCCAATAAAACATTTATATAGATAATCACCCTGTAAATATATTTTTTTTTCTCGTCTTTACAATTTCTTATCCTCTTCTATTGTGTTGTGTATTTTTTATTTTCTTGTCTGTCTGTCTTAATTCAGTCATGAGAATATATTTTTTGTTCGTTTTTATTTATTTTAGCTTAAATTTTTTTTTTTATATAAATTTCTCAGCTCAGTCAGTCGTCGGTTGTGTGCTTTCGTGTGTAGTTAGTTGTTACTTAGCTTAAAATAAAATTCGTATGCGTGTATAGTATGTGGATGTTGTTTTGCTGATATGCTAAGGAATTAAATTTTTAATTAATAAATACCTATTTGCTTACGAAAATACTTGAAAAGGTTGTGAATGATAAGGATTCATGTGTTTTGTTGTGGAATTTACTTATATTAAAGGAATAAAGCTGAAATCATAACGTATACACTTTATGTATATAGATTTCGCGTCTCATGTGGTTTCTGTGTATGTTGGTTGATGTTTTTTTCTTGTGAAGTGAAGTGAAATTTATTGGTTTCTAATTACACAGTCAACGTGGTTTTTTGTATAGCTGCCTGCATTTGGAATATTATTTTTGCTAATTATTATTTATTAGTGCGCCGTCTAGTCATGATAAAAAATAGTTTTTTTTAAGTATTTGTGATTTTTATCGTGGTGTTGTGTATGTGTGAAATAGTTGGTATCGTGTGGTATGTCTAAAAATATCTACAACAATAAAATTGATAAGGAAAATGCATTTACGGTGTGCAATATTATATTATAAAGCAAGCAAAGTGTGAATTAGAATTTGAAATTTTTAAATTTTCGATTTTTTGTTTTTAGTGCAAAATTAAAATACATAGCATATATTTATCATATATTTGAAAGGGGAATATAAACAAAACTTCCAACTATAAAATACCAATATATCGTGAGGTAAATATTTAGATAAAATGTTCCTGATTAAACAACCCAAAACTGTACTAATATCCGCATGCTTATTTTAGTCTCGTCATGTAATCAATGTCTTGAGAAATAGGCAGAGCCAGTCGATTTTTTATTTTTCAGTTTGAATAGATTTTCGTGTGAAAAATTGTGTATTTTTTCTGTATTCTATTCTATTTTAAATATTGAATGTGTCTAACATAAAGAAGAAACAACAAAAACTATCCCACTATTAAGTTTTTTTTTTCCTAAAATGAAGCCTAAAGAATTTTTTTTAATGAGAAGAATGTTAAATTTTTGGGTTTCATCCCAATGATTTTTGAAGTTATGTTTTAGAATTTGTTGTGTATGCGCGTACATAATGATATCATGTTAAAATTATGTGCTTTAAAAGGATACCTAAGATACCATACCAGTAATTTAATTTTTTTAAGATTTAGATAGCATGTGTATTTGTAGTAATGTATATGTGTTAACTGACTATTGAAAGACTGAAAAGTGTTTTCGTCATTTCCGTTCAAATAGTTTGTAGCAGTATAGTTTCAGTTTCGATCACTTTGTTCATAATTGTTGTGTGTTGTTTTAGGATGTTTAGTTTTTATCACACCTGCTGTCGGTTATCGCCGTATGTCTAGATATTTCAATACCAACCGATTTGTCGTTACGTTATTAAATATTTCTTAGATGGTGTTTTTATTTTAATTGGTTTTGTACTGATAAATCGTTTAACCGTTCAAAGTATGAAATTGCCTTTATAATGTATACAACTCGTTTGTCTACGTGTTTTGATATTCTCTGAGTTTCAAAATTCAAAATAATCCTACCTGAAGGTATAAATCAATTATTTTTCGTGATTTTAAAATCGGATTAAAACTTCTCGCATTCCTTATTCTATATAATACGATGTTATATAAAATAAATTAAATTGTTTTAATTTATAGGAAAATGACATTAGGCATACAATGTCAATATGTATTTATTAATATATATTTATTGGTAGCTTGGGAATTGGAAAATCGAATTAAACGATATACAAACATAAATAAATATGCCATTGTTTGTACAAGATGAAACAAAAAAGAAGCATGTTTTCAGCTGGTCAGAATATAAAAGGATTATAAAGTCATTAAATGAATAGTACTTTTCAACTTCACTATCTAATTTCAATCGCACTTAAACGCCAATGTGATTCATATTTTTTCATTGAAAACGACAACCACCAATATCGACTATTTCGAACTGATATTTACATAACTAGATTAATAATCAACATACTCTTCTAAATAAATGCTTGTTCAGGGTAGAAACCAAGCGCAATTTTTATCGATTAAAAAAATCAACTAACCCCCCGATTCTGATGATAAAACTATTAAGATCATCTTAGCTAAGACTTTCTTGTGAAGACTTTTTTTTAAGGCTAAAGTCTTCATTGAAATTCTGAAGGCAGTAGTCTTAAATAATACATTAGAAACTCTCCAAAGTCTTTTGCTCGTCTTTTGACAATTCAATTCGAAATTCTTAAAAGAACCCAAATTTATGCTATATAAGCTAAGAGTGTATTATAACAATATAAAATAGTAGTTTATTTTGAATAATTTTTCTGGTTTTAAAACCAATTAAAATTATTGCCTCTGTTTAAATGTCAAAATTATTAACTGGCAACAACAAAATTATGATTCCTAAGACTCCCTATTTCGCTGATATTAACGAAGACAATTTTTTAAGACTATACTGACAGATAAGACTAAGTGCAGAATAAGAATTCAAAGTCTACGGTCTTCGTTAAGAACTAAGTTTTTGCTAAGACAGAAAATACGTCTGTGACTGTACGTAAGAATCGGGGGGTAAATATCCATAAAATTCTAAGTAAGATTGTAGCAGGCCTTTGATTTTACTGGGTGGCCAAAAAACAAAACTATGTAATAATAAAAAATTTCTTGATGGATATGGTTCACTTTAAAACAAAATAAGTCTAGCAGCCTTTGCTTTCTTCAGTTTCTCCTCAAAAATTATTTTTATATGTTGATATTTTTTATCGATAAATTGTGTGCTTGGTTTCTGTCCAGATTGCAGTGTCTGGTGAGAATGTCAAGTAATGTTCTCAAATTATAACCATTATATTTTATAAGCAACTGAGTCCTTGCAAGATCAAAGATCCAAAGAAAATGTATACAGTAGGTGGAAACTTGTTTGACGTATGTCTTTAAAGTACTTCATAAAATTATGTTTAAGATGAAATATCGTGTAAGGCAATGTGAAGGCAAAGTAGGCAATGTGTTCCCTCTAGCCAATTTATCCTTAATTTTATGAATGTTTCTCTGGTTGGGTACTCTATGAAGCCTAACTTTATTTTATCTTTTATCGAACCGTAAGAAATACTCTCCCAAACAATATTTGAAGAAACTATTTTGGAATGAATGCTTTTAAAGCAGTCCGTTTATCTGATGTAATGCTTGACCCTTATAATCGGTTTCAATCCCATACACACTTGCTCTAAGGATTGTAACTATTTCTGTCGGAAAGATTGTGGCGTTCTTTCCGGAAGAATAAAATAAACTCGCATCCGGATCAGATATGTTTAATCCGACATCCTTTAGTGACTAGAACATCTTGAACAGATCTTTTGGTGAAACATGATTCACTGGAACATCACTTTTCTTACATTATGCGGTAATAATGAAATTAAATAATTTCTCTAAAGAATACCTTGTTGCCATTGAAGTCGTTAGGCTTCCTTACAGATTCAATTGCAGTGTTCAATTCGTTCAATGCAGTGCACTCGTTGGCTGAGAACCGAGACATAAAACCAGTATACTTATTTCGGTTTCAAGCCGCGTGATTTACTACCTTTCCACCGAATAGACGTTTTCACGGCACAAAGTTATGGCAATCTTGTCTGTCTAATATAAACTTCAGAATAACTCATCAGCAGAGATGATTTTCATTCTTTGAGTAGATATTGATATATTACACTCCATAATTTTACCGATGTTTATGGCTTTGTTGCTGCCATCTTCTAAGATTTCTCAGTATGTTTCTTCAGGCTGCCCAACTCAGTAATTCACCAAGAAGTCCCAGTTCTTTTGATTTTACCAAGAGGGTAAAGGCTTCTTCTGATGTGAGATGATTATTGCTTTTTTAAACATGTCAACTGTCTCTGAAGTAGTTGCTCCACATGTGATCTTTTTTACTGAAGGTCAAAGTAACTGGTTACAATTTTGGCTGAGGAAAAGCACATGAATGGGAGCAGTATTATTTAAACAAAAAAAAATATAAAATTGATTCAAGTACGCCATGCTGATTAATACGCCTTGAAAGATTTTTGCGGTACGAATTCTCTCAATATCTTTTGTAAAGGTATTTCAAAGAAAAATACTTCCAACAAATAAGGATGAATATAAGTTTCTGCGCATATTAATAGGAGGAAGTAATCGTAAATTAAAAGAATTTAAGAAATGTGAGAGGTGTATATGATTTTTAAAATTACTCCAAAGGAGCTCTACCATTTTGTACAACCAACTGAACTTTCTAAATACTGTTTTGTATGCATTTTTTCTTTATAGAAAGTAAATTGAGTAATCTGTTTATTTGTGCATTCAATAATATGTCCAGTCCTTTTTCTTTTCAATAATCGTACGACATCTTTTACGAGTTTCTGCAAATGTTACTGCGTATTCGGTATTCAGAGACCAGCCATATTAATTTCAAAGTGTAAGTAAAGTGTTTAACGGCCGGATTCTTATTCTTTTAAATCTCTGCTTCATTAACGACCAAACATTTGCAATTGATATCACATCCGGTGACTATGAACGCCGATCTATTGTTTGCACGTGATTCTAATTTTGCCAGTGTAGAGGCAGTGGTTCATCGTCATCGAGTCAACAATCCTTTGTTATACTATTTCACCATTCTTGGTGCTCCCAGCGTACCAGTAAACATGATCAATTTTCCAAAGCCGTAGGAACTGAAGTATCCATACCTATTCATCTATATAGAATGTTTGGCAACACACTGAAGAAATCAGTGCATAAAATAAAATATTACAATGGTCAAAAACAACTGTCTCATCTGAGATCTTCCAGCGTAAGACTTTCTCACTTAAACTCTGTTAAGCAAGATTAATATGAATTATTGCCAGTCTTAAGGATATCAGAAAAATTGATACATTACCACCACCAAGCCGATAAGTAAATCACAAGAGCAAAGCACGATAAAATTTAGTAAACTTGATTGAGAGACCCTCGTGTCTGGGATTTTTTATTAGGATTCGTAAAGTCTTCTATTCTTTCGCTGACGATAGAGATTTAGCCGCTTAACCATCTTATCCGTCGAGTAGGTGTTCTTGCTTTCTTCTTGGGGTGACTTTGCGATTGAAGAACATGTTTCAAATATATTGTATTATTTCAGATTATTTTATGAACGAATCCTATTATATTCGTTTTGCCAAGATCACTTTTCGATTTGTGATTCATTCCCAATTTCTGCATATCTCTTTCTTTTATTGAGCCGAGCATCATAGGAATCACTTTGCACTCCGTGTCAATAAGTTTTGAAATATCTTTAGATTGTTCTTAGTAGTGTATGTGACAACCGTGATTAGTGCTTTTTAAATATTTGTTGTCTTTTACGCGGTGTTTGGCATGACGGTTATCATCGATTCTTAATATTTAAACCCTTAAGCTCTTGATATTGCTAGGTTTAGTTGGCGAATCATGTATTACAAAGATATGTTAAATAAGATTTGAGCAATTAGCTTATCTTTCCGTACTCCCGATGTTATTTCGAATCTCTCCGAAAATTTTTCCTTGACCACCACTGCATCTGATTCACTCAAGAAAGAAAACAAGGCCTCTCTATACTGCCCTTCTATAAGGAAACGCGGTATCAACAAAAATCGCGAATTATTAATTAGTTTATGGTTCTTTTATTAATCTGGTTTGTTATTCTATCTGTTTACCAACAGAAAGCACGTTATTTACATTATTTCTTCAGAAAAACCTGAAATATTTTATCGTATTTCTTAACACGTTTACTGTCGAGTGACCCACGAATCACGAATGGGTTACATGCATATGTTTTTAAAGTAAAATAGTTTTTCGACACTTGATTAAAACACTCTAAACATGGATAAGATTGCTGGATTACCCTCGCGGTTGCCTCATTGTGAGTTTTATTTAGGAGAAACAATTACATTTAACCGTTATTTATTGAGCCGCATTTTTATAATACATTTTGTTTCCTATGGTGGCAGTAAACGTGTTAAAATTCTCAAATTTCTAAATACGATTGGATTATCTACATCGAACATGTATGTATAATATATACCGCATTTGATCTAACTGCACTGTACTTATCGTTATTTACACATTTAAGCCATAAGCATGCAAAGTTCTTAAACCCTACGAACGTTTATTTCAGACAGGGAGAAGAAAGATAATCTAAGCTGTTTTATTTATTTTTAGGCTGGCAAAACATTTTAGAATGAAAAACAAATCTATATCGTTAGACAACTATTCCAGCCAAAACTTAAAATTTGTGTTTACTAACAGTTATTGTTGAGATATCTGCCAAAGATATATTTCTCAATTATTTTGAAGTAATATATTTATATCGCCAGGCAGTTCTTATAATCAGTTGAAACTATCTCGAAACATAAAAATTTGGCGGAGTTTTTTGCTTCCGGAAAATAGAAAGGCATTTTGAAGAAACTTGCCCGAAAGTGGATAGTAATGATCTTTTTATTTTTTATTGAATTGAATTACACATATATTTTTTAAGTTTGAAATACAATTCAACGAAAGTATCAATTAAATTCATTCTTGTAACGGGTTACAATTTCTAACAACATCTAGCGTTTGCAATTTCAACTGCCGGTTATTTCGAGTGTGGCAACATTTAAGTCATTCGTGTTATGACAGAAAATTAGTTTAATGTTTGACATTTATGAAATAGGTCGCTTTACACTTGAACAAAATTGGAAAATATATCAAAATTTATTTTCAAAGTGGTGAGTGTTCTACCCAAACTGTAAGAAATTTTCGTGGAGAATTCAGTAGAAATGAAATGCCTACAAGGCAATTTGTGGATCAATTTGTGAAACGAGTTCGTGAAACTGGTTTGTTATTGGATAAACCAACAACGTGCATATACGCGCGTACAGCCGAGAACATTGCACCAACATCAACTCGCCATCGTATTCAAGAATTGACCATTTCAAGCAGTTCTGTGATGAAAATTTTGCATAAATACCTCGATAAGACTGTCTTCGGGATCGAATAATGTAACGGAGATGTCGATTGGCCACCACGCAGCTGCGATTTTCCGCAGCTTTGCACCACAACGACACCTCATTTTAAATAAAAATTCCCAATTTTTATTACCAAATGGTGTACTATTACACAACCCACTTCTAATTATTTTAATAAATAATTTCAATATATCTTTCAAGAGCACAAAATTTTGCTGTCACCTCGAACAAAAAGAAAAGCATGTAATTTGTTTTGGTTTTTTCTTTGCAATATGAGACCGCCATATACATTTTTATATAACTATCCTGCTCTAACATGTGACACTTGAAATATAAAATTTTATATGGGCAAAATCATTACACCCATTATAAGTATTTATATATAATTCTATGGTTTGAACATGCCATAAATAGATGGTCGCTTATTTTCGTCTTTACAATCGTTTCTCATTCAGCCAATTGTTTTTGGAAAATGCATATGCTTTGAAAATCTTTCAGTGATCATTTATGAAGTCCTCCATAAAAATCCGGAACATTTCCAACAATTCCAAATTTCTACCATTCAACCTGAACCTATTTTTGAGAAATTTTAATGATGAAAATTATAGCCAAATTAAACATATATTATATAACTCCCCTTTCAAATGTTATTTAAATATTGTTGGCTACATTGCTAAATTCTCCAATGTTTCAATACCATGACCATGATAAAGAACCTTCATCTAAACAACGTGCTAGCTACTAAGAACAAAAAATTCAATAAAAACGCATTGTGTGGTGAAACGCTTTAATTCAATGGTTCGTCATAAATTGTTAAAGCGAGTTCACAAGTGCCAATTTGGAGACATTATCAGTTGAATCTGCGGATCAATAATGCTCGGCATTAATGTATGTTAAATATATTACATAGTTACATTTGATTTCGTTAGTCAAGAACAGTTTAGTTTTATGTGCAATGAAATTTCATTTTAAACAGTTTACCTATTTTGTTATTTTTACACTCTAATGGCGTTTAGTCTTAAATTACAATCGCCAATAAGCATAGGGAATCTAGGGCCTATTATGAAATTTTTTTGAGATTTTCGAGCTCTTGGATCTTCGCGTATCTGTTTTCTATCTAATAAGCTGATTAGTTTGGTTCATCCATTTGCTTTTCAAATTATAATAAGTCTGCACTTGAATTCTCCAGTGTGTGACGGTGCTCGCTTAGATTAGTAGGTATTTCTGGTTTGTTTTATAACAAGATAAAGGACAAAAACGATATGCGAATTTCGAGGTTCGATAATGAATGCGCACTCTTTTGTTAATGAGCAGCACATACGAGTACGTATGCTCAAAATCTAGCGTGTGTTCCTCAGAAAATAATTAAAACAATAAATATCTAATAAATACAGTTTACAAGTTCAAGATTCTTTAAGCTAATTTGGCCTGTGAAACAATATGTCCGTTCCGTTTACGGTAGCTACTTCGAAGTAAGTCATATATTGCTTGAAAACAAAATGCCCAGATTTTAGCCTTCTTTTCATTAAAATTTACGTTTTTGTACTCAAGGGTAGGTCTGTCCAATCACCATTTATTTTTATCTAATTAATTTTCCGTAACTAATCGAAAAGGGCTTTTTTGTTCAATATTTTTACTCGATTAACGTTATCCATCGACATTTTCATTTCAATGATTATCGAAATTGAGATCGAATTGAATGCAATCGTAATCAGGGGCTACCAAGTTGAATATAATTTGAATGTGTACCTTATAAATTTATAGTTTCAATTACGAAGACTATATTGATGGTGTAACTCCTAATATTGTAACGGTTCATTAATATTTTTGTTTTTTAATGTAATCTTCTAACTATCGATTGTATCTATCAATGTCACCGTTATGCCCTCCAAAACACCCTCACTAACAATGACCTCACTTTCATTAGAAACCTCTGGTTTTCGAGATGGACTCAGAAACTAGGGTTTCGAACTGATTGATCTGAGCTAAGTTTTGATCATTATTTAATGATATAACACAATAGTGACAAAATAGATATCACTGAGGTGTTTGAATAATTTGTTTTGTATATTTTGAAAACATTTACTGAACAGTAAAGGCTTCTGAAATTTATTTACATACTACATTGTGGGCCAATGATTCTCTGAATATTGTAATTTGATAATTTTTAAATTTTTTGAAACTAACGGTCAAGGCCAGCCGTTCTAATTATCAGGAACATCACTCTATTACAGTTTAAAATAATAAATTAGACCTTTCTAAAATAAAAAACAATTCGTTGTTCGCCCATCCCTGCATCGATTTTTATCGTAAATTTATGTCGATATGAATTAAGTTTTATTCTTAGAAATTGTTTATAACTTCGATAAGATTAAGATAAACCACATACAATTGAAATTTTTGATTAGGAATAAAAATCAACTAATTTTGTGTGGTTCGCATTGAGACGCAGAATCTCCTTATCAAAGCCACCTTTGAACTTGGCTGTCGTTCTAGAATTTTTGATCATTTCCTTCATAATCACTTTATTTATTTATAGAATTTGTATGACAAAATATTATAAAAGTAAAAATCCTGTTGAACGCGGTGGCGAACTCGTACGAGTTTATCGATTTGACTTTTTTATGATGAGGATACGCACCTTGGCAAAATAAATGACATTACAATTCCGAAACAAAATGCGGCGGTGTCAACATTGATTTTATTTAATTCAAAATAAACGCAATTTTCATTGAAGTCAATTTCTCCTTCTAATCCTTTTCTAATCTTCATTCCTCGATGTTGACACGTTTTCTGTATTATACGAAAACGTGTGTTGTATTAACATACTTATGCCGTATGTCGGATCAAAACGTATTTGCATATCGTTGTTATTTGCTTCGTTATATTGAAGAATTTGTGTTTGGCAAACAGTCGTGTTTTATCGTCTGAATTTGAGGCGTATATAAAGCTTTAGTTGTCAGTAAATTAGATTTAATTTTCAATTAGTGGAGATTGTAAAAATGTGGTGTGCATGTGTCTGTGTGTTATCAATAAAATATTTTTCTCGTGTCGATATTTACAAACATGGATTTGTGCCACCTTTATCGCAAAAAATACTTTAAATTAGTAACTCCAGCTATGTGTATATATAAAGCAAGGAATCGATGATAATATCAAACATAATTAAAAAAAACACATTGGAATTTTTTTCTGTTAATCGGTTCAAACTTGTGTGTCAGCTGTTTTAGTAAATTACTGTATACAAAGCAGATGCATCTGTTCGTTTTCTTTTGTTATTAAAACTTCCGTATATTATATTACCTACTCAGGCTGTCTACAGAAGATAAAAAAAATCACTGTGACGAGAAAGGGACTTGAAAGCTCGTTTAGGGCACTGTTTATGAATAGATATTTTGGTTGGTTTTCTAAAACAAGTTCTAAGGTTTTGAAGATCTCGTTTCTTAATAAGCCGAAATTTCTTTTCTGTACTCTATTATAAAATTGGCTAAATCAATGGTTCTATCAATAACTTCGGCAATACAATGAAGGCTCCCGACCGAGTTACTAAACGCTTTAATAGATTAAATTTTATACCGTCTTAAGAATTCCTATTAAAATTAATATTTCACTGTTTAACAAATTACTAAATATTCTGATTTGTGTTATTTATATTTAATTCATTTCAGACAACATGAAGAATCGTATGGAATTAGAGAATGAAACAAATGCATCAGATTTTAATGATGACAATACGCCAATGATTAGCTTACACAATTCAACATCAGATTTAAATTTATCTTCTAATCCAAATGCAACACAACACAGCGATGACCTTATAAGTGATGAACTGGATGAATCAATCGTTTTGAAACGAAATATTATTGGAGGTATAGCGGCAGATAAATCAATGGATGATTCTGCCCTTTCGTATATTGGTGGATTTGATTTGGTTCAAGAACCAAAACCACTTACAAACGATTACACTGATGATGATACACCGATTGTCAGCTTAAATAATTCAACATCAGATTTGAATATTACTTCGCCGAAACCAATAATACTAGAGCCACAGTGTGATGATGATATGCTGGACGATGTTTCAATGTCACACTCACGTCTTCATCATCATCACATTGTCGAGAATAAACACAGTAATGAACTAAAGCGTAACATTATTGATGATTATAATGTAATGGAGAATAGTATTGGTTTGGCCAATGACATAATTGATGATGAGGATGATGATGATGATATTGTAATAGATAAAAAACCATCTGTAATTGATCCTAAAATCGATCTGTATTTGGGTACACCGATTGAACAAAATGTTATTGTATCATCTGTGGTGCAATCAAAAAAATCCGATGATTATCGCGTGGGTTGTGACGGGATCGAGACTGATTACGACGATAGCACGCGTATAAAACATCTATCAATTCAGCAACCAAAACGCGAGGGTGTTTTGGTCTTCAATCGATCATCATCTAATTTAGACGTATCCTCATTATCATTGCACAGCAATCCCAGTAGTGGTATGATTGAAGAAAATCAAAATTCAAATCACAGTAGTAATAATAGTAATTTAATGGATTGTAATAAAATCATCGACGACGGTGATATGGTCAACGTTCCTGGTTTAAATGATGATGAAGACGATTTGACATACGATGAAAATGATGTGCAATCAATGGATGCAATCGAACGGCGAGATTACGAGCATGAGCAAAAATTAACGGGCGGTGTAATCGTTAGGAATTGTTCATTAATTAATAATGAAAGACTGAATTTAGATATAATAAATAGTCTTAAAAAGGAGGATCCACTAGGAAAGAACTGTAGCAGTGATGAGGATAAGGTAAGTTGTCTTTAAGAATGTTTAATAAAGTTCTGAGTTTTTACTTGATTTTATGTACTTTCAGAAATCAATACATACAAATACAATAACTTCAACGCCAACTAGTAGTCGAAATACCACAATCCGAACAACAAAATCGGCTGTCAAATTAAATTTATCGGCATCGCTAGATCGCGTTGCTGTGTCAAATAGCAGCATCCATGATATAAAAACCGAATCTGATTCTAGCATTATTAGCAGTAGTAAAAAATTAGACTTAAATAGTAAAATAAATTGTAAACTGAATCCCGGTGTTGTTTCTGCAATTGCAACAACATCATCGGCATCATCATCTTCATCGTCATCTGTTCTTGCTGCCAAATCCAGTATAATCCGAAATCCTTCTGCATCCCTTGTCGATGGTAATTGTTTTATGAATACAAATTCAAATGACAGTTTATCGTCAGACGAAGGTGTTAAGGATAGTATCAGCAGTCTAAATAATAGTAATAGTAGTAACAGCACTCAAATTCTTAAAAATAACCATCCAATTATTGCCGGTTCGACTGCTTCATGTTCGACATCATCATCATCCAGTAATCATAATATCAATATTAATAATAATGCAGGAACGTCGTCTTCCAAAATCGTTACGAATAAAATTATTTGTTCAGCCTCAACCAGTTCATCATCATCGCCCAATTGTCAATTCTCCGGCCATCATTGTTGCGCCGATAACTTAGATGATAACGATGATGTTGAAATAATCAACAATGATGACGATAATCATGGTACGTGTAATACACTATTATTACTAGTTTTAGATTCATTTTTGAGTATTTCGGTCGAATTTGTTTGCGCTTTGGTTTTCTTAATCTGCGAATTCTCTCACTCAGTGAAATTAAATATTTTTTTATTAAAATTAAGAGTTGTAGAGAAATTAGATAAACCGGTAAGTTTTGTATGTAAACTGATTTTAAAGCATTTCAATTTTTTCATGAATATTAAACGCTCAAATTTTCAACTGTGGCGAACGGTTTCAAATGTTATTTAAATGTTGTTCCCCTTTTGCTTGCCAAACGGTCATGTAACGACTACATAAATTGATGTTTTGATACGGTTTTATATACCAAACTATCCGCTACCATTTAATGACTCTAAGTATTATCCAAAAGTTAAAACGTATATTGTTTTAAATATATCAATATGTACATCAGGCGGTAACTTCTTTATATTGGTCACCCCACATCTTGAACGGAGCATAGCCGAGCTGTATCGTGGAACAATAAAACAGAAGGGACGTATGCAAAAGCAAAGTATATTGCATGCAACATTCAAGAGTAAATTTGCAGATAATACAAATTCAGTAGGCAACTCAAACTCTGGAACATCGATCTCATCCTCATCGTCAGCCTCACGCAAATTTAATACTAGTGGTAGTAGTAATAGTAGCAGCAACAATAATATTAATAATAGTGTTAAAAGGACTCCAACATCGAAGACCTTGAAAGATGGGACGAAGACGCAAGGCGCATAATTTTGAGACGGATAAGTATTTTGTTTTTATTTCTTTTAATTTTGTTTAATTAATTAATTATTTTTATTTGTTTCTTTTTCGAAACTACTTTAAATCATATTTAAATGTAAAATTGTCACCACCCGCGAAAAATTATTCTTTGTTAGATCATTTGGGTGGAAATTTGTCATGCTTAAAATTGAGTAAATTTCACACGTTCAACCGCTACTTACTTAATTCCACCCCGTTCTGCATTTAATAATTTAGTGGTGGTGGCAAACATTTTTTTTTTGTTTAGGAATTACAAACAATAACTATTTAAGCTTAAATATATTATGAATGATTATAAATAATTAACTTTTTGTTTTGAAGAATAAAATTAAAATTTTTTCGAAACATATATTGGTTTTTTAATTAAATTAAGAGTGAGAAATGTTCGCCATATATTGTGATTCGCATATTAGACCGATATACTCAATTTTCCCTATTCCACATATTATATTGCTGCGAGGTGACAATTTTTCATAAACATAAAAGTTATATTTTGTTTTTCGTCACTAAGCATATTACTTTTATTAAACGCCCAATTGGGCCCAGACCATTGCGTTTCTAATAATCAATTTTTGTTTTAATACTTATAGAACCGCGATTATCATCACCTAATCGTAAATTTGGTGATTATTTTGGCGATTCCAATGAATTTGGATCCTCTTCCACTTCACTGACGCGGCGCGCAACAAAATCACAAAAATCGATCGTTGAACGAAATATAGATGAGTTCGAGCACAATCTACAACACCATCACCATCATCATATGGACGCACCGCAGATGATTATTTCGGTGTCAGAACGTGATCATGATTTTGAAGAGGATACTTGGGCCGATTGTGAAGAAGGTTACGATATCGAGGAAGTTTGCACTTGTAAAAATTACGCGGACGAAGATGATCGCATTGGATGTGATAGTGAAGATGAGTTGCCATCTAAAGATGTTGATTTATCCGGATTTACGAATATTGATTCAACACTCCCCGACGACATATTGCACGATCCAAATGCAAATGATACGACACCACGAATATATCGTAAGCGGAAGTTAACCGGTACCCTTGGTAGTGATGCGACACCGGGTGGAAGGAAACGATTAGCTTTACATGCCAGTAATTTATCACCTCGAAAGAGTACCGCGCCCAATACACCTACTACGCTTTCCTGTTCTAGTCCATTATTTCCAAGTCCTAGTTTATCTGAGCGACGAACCCCTAGATCATTAATTCCTACTAAGGATAATCCGCCACCCGAATTAAACGAGTGGTTGATTCAATTTCAAAAATGGTCACCGGCCGAGCGAATTCTAGCCGTTGATCGTCTAATCGACTCATGCGATCCAACGCAAGTACGGCATATGATGAAAGTAATTGAGCCACAATTTCAACGTGATTTCATATCACTCTTACCAAAGGAAGTAGCATTACAGGTGTTATCGTTTCTAGAACCATGTGATCTGTTGCGTGCAGCACAAACATGCCGATCGTGGCGATTCTTATGCGATGATAATTTATTATGGAAAGAAAAATGTAAACAAGTCAGTATTGTAATGGAGGCGTCGCAGGATCGTCCGAAACGAGGTCGAGCCGGAAATATGCCGCCAATATCGTCAGAATGGAAGGCAGCTTACATGCGCCAACATATAATCGAAATGAATTGGCGATCGAGACCAATTCGGGAACCGAAAATATTAAAAGGGCATGATGATCACGTTATCACGTGTCTACAATTCTGTGGCAATCGTATCGTTTCGGGATCCGACGATAATACATTAAAAGTATGGTCAGCTGTTACCGGGAAGTGCCTTCGAACATTAGTTGGTCATACAGGTGGTGTATGGTCATCGCAAATGGCTGGTAATATAATTATTTCGGGTAGCACAGATCGTACACTAAAAGTATGGAATGCTGAGAGTGGGCAATGTATACATACATTGTATGGCCACACTTCGACTGTACGATGCATGCATTTGCATGAAAACAAGTAAGTTAATTTTCATAAAATAATGCTGCGTGAATTAATGTTCAATTATAAATTTATTTGATTTTCCTTAATTTTTCTGTAGGGTGGTTAGTGGATCTCGTGATGCTACCTTACGTGTCTGGGATATAAACACAGGTGCATGTTTACATGTTCTAGTTGGACATTTGGCGGCAGTTAGATGTGTGCAATACGATGGAAGACTGGTTGTTTCCGGAGCATACGACTATATGGTCAAAGTATGGAATCCTGAGAAACAGGAATGTCTTCACACGCTACAGGGACATACAAATCGAGTGTATTCACTTCAGGTAGGTGATCGATTGCATTATTTGTGCTAAAATAAAAGGATTTATAAACCAAACGAAGGGTTGATGTTAGTAATATAACGTAATGTGGCTCTTTTATCTTATAATTTACTTATTCAACGTTTCAATTTTGTAATGAAATATGTTGTACGACTAAATAATTTTATTTATTTTCCTTGTCCCGCAATACCAATTTTAGCTACATACATTACCATGGCGGAATGTTAGTCATTCAATATTCATCATCAAAACCCTCTTCTACCAACAATTTGAAATCCCTAAATGCATAGTTCGGTAGCACGTGTAACAAAACAGGTTCTCCGATCCTCAATATTACTTCCCACACGAACGAAGTCACATAGTTTGTCATCTCATAACATTTGACATATATAGGTCTCGTGCACGACTCATTTTTGGTATTTGGGTAAATTTTAAGTCATACGACTTTATTCGGATTTTTATAAGGCCAACGACGTGTTACACCAAAATTCACTAAAAAACTAACAACAAACTCAATTTCTATCAATTTTCCACAATGATCCGTTTATTTCGACCACCACGTTAATCAGACATTAAATTTCAACTAAGTAATACCTCTTCAAGAGAAATTCAATTCATTTAAGGGAAATAAGGGAAAAAGTTAACAAAACATGACATGTCTGTCTTGATTTAATAATGTAATGCCTTAAAAAGTGAAGAAATCAGTTTTTCCTAGACATGTGTTGCACAATGTTGATATTCCAAGTGGTTGAACTGCATTTTTGTCGAATTACACAGTTGCAAATTTTTATCTACGCCATACTAAAGAAATTGTGATAGAATTGCAAACTTATCATACATGTTTCGGTTAGGAAATTGTTACAGACTGTGACTGGTCTGTTTTTTAAAATTAATTATTCAGTTTTGTTGTTACATTGAAATGAAATTTTTTTATAGATTATGAATTACTTAATCTACCAAATAATAAGTACAAAAAGAAAAAGTATACAGAATTAATTAACTTCTATATTACAGTTTGATGGAATTCATGTAGTATCCGGGTCATTGGATACATCGATACGAGTTTGGGATGCTGAAACTGGTAGTTGTAAACATACTCTAATGGGACACCAAAGTTTAACATCGGGGATGGAACTACGACAAAACATACTAGTTTCAGGTAATGCTGATTCAACAGTAAAAGTGTGGGATATAATTACAGGGCAATGTTTACAAACACTTTCTGGTGAGTACAGGACAAACCACTGTGATACGTCGGCATTGTGATTATATAAATTCTTATTTTATTTAAAGGTTCAAATAAACATCAATCGGCGGTGACATGTTTACAATTTAACTCACGATTTGTGATAACGAGTTCAGATGACGGAACTGTAAAGTTGTGGGACGTTAAGACTGGTGAATTTATTAGGAATTTGGTAGCACTTGATTCGGGTGGTTCGGGTGGTGTTGTATGGAGGATAAGGTACGTAGCATCAATACATTTATTAAATGTAATATTGGAAAAAAAATATTCGATTTTTTTACAGGGCGAACGATACCAAACTAGTCTGTGCTGTAGGATCACGGAACGGGACCGAAGAAACTAAACTAATGGTACTCGATTTTGATGTAGAAGGTGCCTGTTTAAAATGCTCATAAATTATAATTAACAAGTTCAGATGTTAGAATAGTTAAAAATCAGTTTTTTCATTATTAGAATATTCAATATTTAAAAACAAAACAAAAACCTGAAGAAGTATAAAATAGTTGTTATTATTTTTAATTAATTAATTATATTAATTTATATCGCTAAATTAAACTAAAGATTATCGCCAAGAATGTTATAATTTCTTTTGTTTTTTTTTCATATGGCTCAACGAAATTTATTATTATTTTTTATTAATTTTGAAATTTAATTATTTTGCTTTTATTTTGTTGATTAGTTTTTAATAAAAATTTGTTTTTTATTTTGGAGATTAAAAATAGTAAACCCCATAGTAAAAACATTCAAATGCTTTAATTAATTTTTACATAGTTAATCCTTTAAACATTTATTATGTTGGTCAGTACTCGTTCTAAATATTTTGTTTAATTTTATCTAGTTTTTTTTATTTAAGTTATGTTAATTTAAAAAAATATTGTTAATTAATTTTTAGGCACGTTTGATGATGAAATTGACGTAATATTTAGTTTAATTTAGGATTTTTTTTGTCCCACGGTTAAAATAGTGAGAAAAGCCCAATTATTGCCATTTCTTAGGAAAATTTAGTTGTAAATAGTACTAATGTTAAATTAATTAAAAACTGTAATTAATGCGCTGAATATGAAATTTATTATTAGTTGATTTGAATTTTATTAATATAAGATGTTGCCATAAAATAATAACCAGGCCAATAGTAATTTTGTGATTGTTCATTTAGTGAGTTTTAAGGTGGAACTAGATCCAAATATCAGAGAGCCAAGTTCCAAAACAATATTTGAATTTTGACTAAACATTAAATTTAAGTTACCACACAAAAAAGATTTTCTATAGAAAAATCATACACAATTTAAAATTCAAATCAACCGCCTCACCGTTCCAAAACCAACCCAAACGATTCACAAAACGATTCTGAAACCAAACATACCGAAACCTTAACAAAAAATTAAAATTTAACTAAACTTAAGTTACGTTTCCTAATTTTTTTTTATATTTTGTGCAAAAGAAAGTTTTAGTATAAATTAAATTAAAATTATTGTACTACAAGTTAAGTTAAATTAATTAATAATAATTATTATTAATGCTTACGAAAGAAAATTAATTAAAACTATAAATATAATTAATTAATTAATAATATACTTATTATATATTAATTAAAAATAGACTGATTTATTTTTAATTTAAACAAAAAAATTAAAAATTCTGAAACAAAAAATTCCAAATATTACAGTAAAACCTATTTATCTGTGTATACAACAACACATAAATAATTAATTTTTCCAATTTGTTGTGTTTCTGTAATGTAAGATACATAATTAATTAAATAGATATTTCGCCCGTTCGGAGAGAGAAAAAATTGGTTTTACTGTACATGCCAATCTACATAAAAACGAATTATGTAAATTAAATTATAATTAAAACAAACAAATCGATATAAAAGTTATCCATATTTTTTTTCTAATTTCAGGAATAAAAATCAAATTATTTATTAAACTATGCCATTATATCGTAAATAATTTAATTCTAATTCTAATCGAAATTATATTAATTCATTTATTTTTATTAATTTTTGAAACAGATAAAGATTATTAATAATTAAATAATTACGCTTTAATTTTGAATTATTTATTTTGTTTTAAAAATTAATAATTTAAAAACGTAATCAATTAATAAAAAATGTATAAAATGTTGTGCCTCTCTCAAATATAACGTTTAATAATATAATACTAATAAAGTTAATAATAAATTATTAATTATTTTTCTCTATCTCTTTCTCTCTCCCCTCAAACAAATACGCCGAGTAAAGAAAATGCTAGAATTACTAATTAAAATTGAAAACAAAAAACAACAATATGTATAGAATAGTTGTAATATATTATAATTATGTAAATTAAAGGTTAATAATAAATTGGAAAAATTATGGAAATGCGCTAAACAAAAAAATTTGCAACAATTAAACAGAAAAATAATAAACAAGAAAACAATTAATGATTAATAAATATAAATAAAATAGAATCTTTTTGTTTCGTTTACCTATCCATATCTCATAAAATTATCATTACTTACTTCTATGGCCTATCCTACCGGTTCTGGGACCACTGTGAGGATATCTAAACAGTATGAATAATACGACATCACGCACAAATAGGCAAGCCCAAGCTAGGGCCGAACTAACTTGATAGTACCACAGACAAAGAAGATTTTTCATTTGAACTAAAAATTAAAAAAATTATTTCAGATAATTCCAATGTCATTGTTGTATCCATGATGTAAAACTGCGTATACGTTACGTAAAAAAAAATCTGACTGTGTGCAGCAATTTAAAAAAAATGTTTACGCGTACAAAGGACGAAATATCTCGCATGAGATTGTCAGAAAACCCTTTACAAATAAGCTCAGCATTATACAAAACGTTATTCACAAAATAATATTGACTTCAAGGTCAATCGCGCCATAATGGTCAAACTTACTTCCTGCTGTTAAAGACTGACAACTAACACAAGCATGGGACAAGTGCCAACGAGAGACAACCTTGCCATTACCAAGCACGCGTAACCTTGGGATTTACGATTTTATTAGACTATAATTCCAAAACATTCTGATCAATCGCCTATTTTCTCATTAATAGAAATAGAAACAACAATATACTATATACTTAACAATTTTTTAAATTATAATTTAACATAATATCAATAGTCATAAACAATAGTCATAAAATGTTGCTTTTGCGCAATTTTAATTATAAACTGAACAAGGTCGTCTTTAAAAGCTGATATAAAAATAAATAAATATTGAGATACCGGATCGAGATATTGGATTTAATCGACTTTCGCTGGTGTCTTCGTTGGTGTCTTGTAGTACCATGCCGCTAAAAATACGAAACTACTAAGCAGGAACGAAATGGTAAAATTTGCCATTAACATCATATCAGCGGAATCAAAGTATACGGTATAAATGCGTGTTAGGTTAGTAAATGCGGATAAAAACCATGTCAGTAAGCTGATTGAGTTCGAATCTTTCGACGTTAAAATGGCGACGATTTGTATCACTTTGCTAGCTGCTCCAATCGGTGTGGTGAATGGCTGTGGAATAAATTTCAATAATTTAGTAGAAGATATGTGATGTATTAACAAAGAAACTTACAATAAGCATTGTTAAAATGTTTTCCGGAAGCATATGGGTTAAAAATCCAGCCACCACAGAAACGTAAACAATTGCAGCGGTCAACGATATTATACCAAGAGCGCATTGGTACTTTAATACACAAAATATTAGGACGTATTCCTGAAGCAGCAATATAGGATATTCCATATAAGAGAGATACGCATAGTTGTTAACGAAGTTATAGCACATAGTAGTTGAATAGCTGAAAAGTTCCAGAAGCAAAGCAATCATGCTAACACCTGCAATAAAATCATAAACATACAAGTTCATTGTTGTTAGTTTTAAACAATTAATATCATTTTCTTGACGACCTTGAAAAAATAATAATAATGAACATCAATTACGTGAATCTGTTCGTCGCAGTGATTTGGTTATACCACATAATCAACATACAAATATTTAACGATCAAACGATGCATGTATCACGTGCATTCTGCACAAAAATCCGGTGCACATCTGCAATACCATATACAACAACAACAAAAATTGAACAAAGTTCGCAATGACCTCACCTTTGCTTGATTCTAGCTCGATAATTTTCCGAATTTGGGGCACTTTTATGACGAGACATGATAAAATTGTAATTAAACTAAGAACATCCGAAATAACTAAAATAGGCCCACGTTCAAAATATTTATCCATTTCCGAAATCGATAAAAAACTGCCCAAAAATTCACCAAACAAAAATAAAAATACAAAACCCTACTGAGGTTGTTCAATTTTTTTTTCTATCTATTCAACTTATACGCTAATCTACATAACGAAAATCTTAAAATAAAATGTAGAATAGAGTATTTATATCGGGGCAATTGTTAATTTTATAAATAAAAATATTCTCTACTCGTAAACTCTACAATAAAGTCTTCACAGAATGTGGAGAGTATTGGCATAAAATCGATAGTAATAAGCACTCTTCCATATAATTTTTTAATTCTACGGTCATATTGTGACATTTCGGTTTTGTGAAAGCTCGTGAACGAACGTAATAACGTATGCGTTTGATAAATCGTGCAAAAAAATTTATTTTTCTACAAACTTGTAAAATTCTATTTCATATATAAGATGACCGAAAAGGAAGACTTGTCAAATAAGGAAAATGCAAGGGTTGACGATAATAATAAAAGCGGAGACGGGAAAGATAAAAAATTAAAAAATGGCAAGGAAAAACTTAAGCCTTTGACCAAGGTATTTTATATGGCTTTTAAATAAAATAATAAAAAATTCCTTTATATATTAGACACATACACATATTGTATTCCAGATAGTAATTCGTCACCTTCCTCCAACAATGTCGGAAGAAACATTTTTGAAACAAATCGATCCATTACCGGATAATGATTACTTCTATTTTGTGCCAGCCGATTGGTCTCTCGGTGCAAATGCAACATGTCGTGCCTACATCAATTTTGTAAATCAGGATGACATTTTTATATTTCGCGATAAATTTGACGGTTATGTATTTGTCGATCAAAAAGGGACTGATTATCAGGCGATTGTGGAATTTGCTCCATTCCAAGGACTTCCTAAAAGTCGTGCCCGCAAAAAAGACAACAAATGTAATTCAATCGAAACCGATCAACATTATATAAGTTTTGTCGAAGCTTTGAATAATGAGCAGAATGATTCCGGCAAAGGCGAAACGAAACTTGAATTCTCGTACCAGTTCAGCACGAGTAAAGATGACATCAAAAAAATAACGAAAACACCTTTACTCGAGTTTTTGGCAAATAAGAAACAGGAACGTAAACGTCGGAATGAAGAACAGCGGAAGCAGCGCCGCGATGAGGAACGGCAAAAACGTAAGGATAAAGTTGTAAAGGGAATTCCATCTGCAATCAAGGAAGAAGAATCATCGAGTTCAAGAATTTTAGTAAACGAGGGTGATATAATGGTGCGAGTGGTGAAATCACGGTTAGATCGCGGAAAAGGAGGTTCTAATAGTGGAGGGAGTAGTCGCGGTGAAAATTCGGGACGGAAAGAAAAACAATACGACGTAAAAGAGCCAATGCCTACAACACCTGCTCCAAAATTTTTGGATCGTGATCGTAATAATGACCGTGATCGTAATAATGACCGTGATCGTAATAATGACCGTGATGATAACCGACGATCGTATAAAGATTATAAAGAAGAACGAAAGCGTCGCGATGAAAAACGTCGCCAGGAACGAGAGCAACGTAAATCTGAATATAAAAAGAAGGAAGCAGAAAAAGAATTTGAGGAACGATCCAAAGCTGTTATACCTCCAACCAAACCGAACGAGCCGAACCAATCAATTTCGGTGGCAGCAGGTAATACACCAAGCGATACAAATCCACCGATTAAAAAAGAAATAAAAAAATATAGTGAGGTACGCAAGGAACGTCGAGCTCGAGCATCTGCTTCACTGGCAGAAACCACTTCACACGATATTGTTGACTCTAAAACGATTGAATCGGTGACCTCAGGTAGCCAAAACGCGTATATAGATGATGTCGATGATATTGACGGGTTCATTCCAAAACAATACGAGAACAATTCAAAGGAGACTACAGCCCAACGACTTCAGCGTGAGAGTGATGAGCGCACAGCTCGTCGAATTCGTAATAAAGATCGGCCTTCTCTTGAAATTTATCGCCCGGGTAAATTACGCACGGGTTCCAAAAAATTAAGTGACGATGAAAAAGGAGGTAAAGACAGTCCAGATAGTGGATGTGATCGTAATTTATCACGTCGAAATAGTTCCAAATCAATCGAAGATGACGATTCAACACATCAATCTGAAGATATGCCTACGCTCAATGTAGAGAAAAAAGATAAAAAATTATATGAAATGAGTCCAGATATTCCACCCTTTATTCCAAAATCGATGCAGACCAAATTGGAACAGGACCCAAACGATGATGATGTTGATGTTGGACCTGGCCAATAGGATTTGGTTGGTTTTTATTTTTGTATAATATGAAATGATTAAAATATTACTGAATTATTGTACGAGTTTTAAAATGTTGTCCTGTATCTATTTATTGCTCTGGAATGTCTTTTGAATTATAGTGATTACTGACTAATGTCCCGTTTCATCGCTTTTTGAATTACACGAGGTCATTTAATACTGTACTTTTGATAATCTTAACTATAGCCGATTTTGAACAACATTGCTACCCTTATCTCAAAATATTTCGAAGTAATAGCGTTAGCAGACTGCGGATTAATTAAGCTGGGTATGCTTATAAGGCTCTATTAATTTTAAAAGTTTTTTAAATTCTCTGATTTAATCCTAAGTTAATAAAACGCTTTATTTCGACGCCAACGTTTCGGATATTAATTTATATTCATAAAACTTTTACAAAACAAAATTAATTAATTATCAAAGCTTGATTAACTTTTGTGTATTTCACGCGAGAAAAAACCAATTGAAATGAATTGAAGTATTGTTTTGGAATTTAGAAAAGGCATATTGATATATTAAGGCTAAATTGTGTAGAAACATAAGTTTCTGTGCTAATTTTGATTGAAATTAAAAATGTTAAATGTAAATGATGATAATACTCGAAGACGGAATATGCGTATAAGTATAAAAATAAATAAGTTTTTTTATGTAAGAAAATTAAAATAATAATGTAAAATAAATCCATAAAAAACACAAAGCTAATTATTTTTAATCAAATGGCTGTACATATTTCGTTTACACGAGTATTTATGCTTTCAGGATTCTTTTTGGTCTGTATCGTTTCTAAAACACGTCTAATTGAAGGATAGCTTTCCTGTTATAATATATTAACGTCTTCTAAAAATGTTTAGTGATATAAAAGGTTTTTCAATAGTGACACTCGAAATTTGTCAGGTTAGAGCAGCCAGTTGTTAAAGCAACATCGGTCAAATTTGTTGTGACTTGTTCAGTAGTGCATGGCAATGGAAAATCACCATGTAAGGATATAGCATTGAACAACGTGTGCAAATCATCAAATTTTATCTTCAAAATCAATGCTTCGTTCGAGAAACATTGTGCGAATTACGTGATTTTTATCCCCGCCACAACCGTCCTGCTAAATCGACTATTTGACGTTTGGTGGTCAAATTCGAGTCAACCGGAAGTACCGGAAAACCTGAGGCAGTCCATTTCTCGTCGTTCACAAGAACTTGGCTATTTTGCGACTTCAACTTGGCGAAGTTTACGTCGGGCAAGTCCTGGTCTGCAACTTGACCGAAATTTCGTCAAAAAACTAATTTTTAGCGAAGAGACCGAGTTTTGGATGACTGGACAATACCAATCCACAAGAGATACACCATATAGTTCCCTCGTGTGGCGGTGACGTGACTGGCCACCGAAATCTTGCGATTTTTAACACCTTTAGACTTCTTCCTTTGCGGCTATCTTAAACAGCAGGTTTAGGCGAATTAATCGCAAACAATTGATTCCCTCAAAGTCAACATAACGGATGCCATCCATCAAATTTAGCCAGATTTATGCTTCAAAGTCATCGAGAATTGGGCCTCTCGAATACGTGCCACCGAGCAATTTAACATTTAGTAAGTTTAATTTTTCACTTTAGAAATCAAGTGTGGTATATTCGAAATCTATGTATACAATCGTTGTAAAATAAAGTCGGGTGTTGGCCAGAACACATTCACCCCTTCATTTTTGTTATCGATAAAATGTGTGCTTGGTTCTTTTCCTGGGTTTAGCAACATTCGGTACTCTATGAAATAAAATTCAATTCAGTTCGACACATTACAAAAAAATGCATAAATCTACTAGCTAATTTGGGTTTGTCCATAGAATAATTGATTGAATTTAGCTAAACTAGTTTAACTAATCCGCAGTCTGTCCAGGCTATACGCACTAAGATAAATCGAATTTATTACATGTCTATATTCGTGAATCATTAGTTTCCATTGTAAACAAAATCAAATATGTTGGTATAGGCTCAGTCAGTCTGAATAAGCAGTCATAAGTAATAATATCGCTCTCGATAGCAAAGTAAGTAGAGCGCGGAATTACCGGGTCCAATTTCTGGTGGTGACAAAAAGTTACGACTGGTCGTTTTTAATGTGTTATGTGTTACATTGTGCATTGACTATATATCTCAAGCCATAGTTATACGCTTTTCTCCAAGTATTTAAAAAAAAAATTAAGTGCCACCTAACCTTCTTTGGGTTATAGCCGAGTAAAATAAAGATTTTAGATTTTAACATCTTGTTACATCGATTTTATGATTTTACAGTAATTGCTAAGTAGGCACCTTAAAAATCTAAAACACACTTCAAAGCAGCATTTGATAGTTGAGAGTATTATAACTAATCTTGCATTACAATTTCTCATTTGCACTTACGGTAATTATGGAGAAGCAAGAAAAGTGAGTAAGAGTAGTTTTCCACCTGGTTGTGGGGCTGAAAATATTCTTGTTTGCAGAGGCAGTTGCTGGTTTAAATATTCGTAAATAATTGTGGCTTAAATTTTAAAACAACTGAAGCACTATGAGTTCTGTAGCATTCAAAGCAGACAAAGTCAGTGGGGACCACCCGAATCGTTCACAATGTGAGCACGATCTAGGTAATTAGTGACGTAGGTAATGTTATACAAAATTTCAGGCAGAACAAAATAATTTTACCAGCCGACCGAGCACAATGAGCACAACGTATTTCGGATAGTAATGCAATATATAAGCTTTCCAGTGAAAATAATTTTGCACAATGAGGAAGATCTGTTCTAGGTCATTGTGCACTATCTAAAACTATAATATGATTTTTCAGTCGAAACTGAACTAGTCAGAGTCATATGTGGGTGTGGCCTAATAACCCTTGGTTCAATAAACACAATCCATTCTAGGTAATTGTGCATTACATAAAATTTCAGCCAATACCGCATTTTTATCAGCCAGAACCATTCAGATCTTGCACAATGAGTACAATATATTTTGGAAGTTGTGCAACATATAAGCTTTCACCTGGAACCATGACAACGTCAATCGAATCTGTAAATCTGTAAAAACCAACCGAAATCATATAAAGTCAGTACTCAGTAGGAGCAATCTAGAAAATAATAAAATGAGTACGATGTGCATTAGGCTATTGTACATTATTTAAAATTTCATCCGGAACCATAAGAAGCCAGCTAAAACCAACCAGAGTCTGCAAAATGAGCTCATGGTATTTTGAACGGTTGTACCATATATTGTGCTGTACTACATAACTTTCCATCTAGAATCATGGGGGCAGAATCGAACCAGCCCGAATCATTTGAAGTCAGTTGGAACAATCTGGGCCATTGCACAATGAGAACGATCCGTTCTAAGTCATTGGGTATATCCAGTCCATGTGTAGGTCTAGATTTGAGATGTCTTAGTTGTAGATTAGCATCAGTTGTAGCATTCTACAAAGGCTGGATGCAATACTCGTATCTATATGTTGTTTTGGGTTTTAAGAAATTAATTTTAATAATACAACAAACACCACATTCCCTAGTTTATTAAAATTCGCACCTGGAAGATAAAAAAATTAAAAATAAATGAAAATAGATTAAACTAAAACGGCAAATAATTCAGGCTCAAACCAAAAAATATCACTCAAAAATAGACAGGCAAATTTTAACACCCGTTTTTTTAGTGAGAGTTTTCTATTCAGCCCGTGAGATGTATGAGACCTACATGGCCTATATTTTAGTGAGGCCTGCATGGGCAGGATGCACTCATGGTGTAGTCTACCACACTTCAATTCCAATCGTGGTGCAGTAATCATTAAGTTTGGTGGAACAATCTAGACCATTGCCCAATGAACACGTTTCCTTCTTTAAAGGGTTTGTGTATTATTCAAAATTGCAGGGGAAACCAGTTCAATAAAAGGAGGCAGCCGAATTAGGAGTTCTAATAAGCGTAGCCATTTGGTAGTCGTACAATGAGCATGCGGCATTTTGAATTGATTTTATTTAACGGCCTTGAGCTTTTAATAATATTTTTACACTCATCTGGTCTCATCTGGTGAAACTCATCTGGTCTCATCTAACTTTTTATAGTTCTGGTCTGGATGTATTGATTATAACTGAAATTTTAGTTAGTGCTGAATGACCTAGAAGGGATCTCGCTTATTATGTAATGGTGCGGGTTACGAATTACATTGTTTACCATTTTGTACAATGCACTGTGTCAACTTGTGCCATAATTGGTTTGGTTTCAGCTGGTGTGAAGGGCACCGATATTTTTCGCTTATGGTCTTCAAAGTTCGCGAATTAATTTTAAAATCAGAAGCAAAAGTTTCACTGATCAGTAAATGTTCCGAAAGGCCATTATTTTATGTAATGCAGTCAGAAAATTGGATTTAACGTATTACTACAACTAGTACGTTGACCTTCAAACTCATTGTGAATCGATTACTGCACGAGTACTGTATAATATTTTCGAAACATGCATTTATAAATTTTTGAGTAAATCCAAAGCACGAGATCATAGCTATTAAAATCAGTTGGCGTTTCGTGAGTTGAGGATTTACTTATATATAGTACAAAGCTAAAAATAATTGTTAGAAATGATAAGTTTGTTTTAAGTAAAAAAAGCAAGCAGCGTATTCAGATAAGATATCGCGAAAAATTCTATGACTAATTCGTTGTTATTTTATCAATTATAGCAGACAATTTTATTTAATTAAATGTTACAGTAAGCCAACTGAAAACAAATCATCTACAAAATGTCGTGTACAACTATTTAATTTCTCGTTTTTGGAATTTAAAATATTTGCTTCTATTTTAAGTTTTCGGCATTTCACACTCGCGTCCCAAGCACCCATCTTTTAAATGTGGATATGGCCGGTCGGCACTTGCATTTTGATTGACAAATAAAAGAGTTCATCGTTAATTAACTTAATCGCCAATTTAAACACACATTATGTACATAACCGACAGAAAACGTTGAAAATTGAAAAATATAATTTAGTTTTAGTAAGTCAAAAGACGAGTAACAAACACAAACTATACAAAAAAACATTTATCATTATTTCATTTTACTTTTTTGAAACTGAATGTAATTCAGTTTAGTATTGATACGACTTTAATATAGGCAGCATTACTCGTAGTTAAAGTATACATGTACATCAGTTTTAGTAGGTGCAAGCACTACTTAGCCGAACCGATTGTATTCACGGATAGGTGTGTCTAATATTTGTGCAGTGCGTTGATAATTTAATCAATTACTGATAAAAACGAATACACAAGTGCGACCAAAGTGAATTTATAAAATAAGTGCTCCGAGGAAATGTTACAATTTTATGGATATCCTACGAGGTTCTGAGGACCACACCACGTTACATTAATTAGGATATTTTATTCAAATTTAACCTTTTCGTGAATTTTTTAACTGTGAAAGGTAAATCATTTTAAATTGTGAATACTATGCAATCCACTTGCTGTATGTAGTTCGTATTTTGATGGGAATTAATTTAATAAATTGGGACATTATATGTTTATTAATTGAAATATTTTGTTGTTTGAAAAACGAAATATAAATAATTGAATTTTTGAGGTATCAGTATATAACTCCGTAAGAAATTCAACTCAATATTTAAGTGATTTTAATTGTAATTTATTGCTTGTGATAAACTCTCTACTAATACATTACGTACACATATCTAGTCAGGAAGCATACATAATTCGTTCGACTGTCGAGTTGTTTTAATAAAAAATTTTAGCGGGGGAGACGTCTATTTAATGTATGGCTTTTCACTTCTTAATACATTTACTATGTACCCAAAATTTTTAGTGAAACCTGTAAATCTTTTATTTATTGTTTTATCTATTTCACAATGAAGGAATTTTTTCCCATCTTTATCCACGGAACTTAGTTTAAAACACATCGGACATTTATAGTAAATTTCAGGACAAGCACAAGGAGCAACGTGTGTATGCTAATACATACTTAAACGAGTTTTTCGAATTTTAGGCAGGTTATATTGTTTGTTTTGTCTTTCGGTTTTTCGGTGGTTCTTAGCCTTGGTTTTTGGAGGGCTAAAACGACCTGAAGTTGCAAATCAAACTGGGCCAGTATTAAATATGGCTAAGAAACCGTATGATAATGAATATCAATTGAATAAGGAATTCTGGTTCAGTGCCGTGTGTACTTGTGTAGTGCTTAGGTACCCGTATATGTGCATATGTAAACCACGCTTCAGATTTTACTTTTATATAGGCGTTTAAATTCAGTTTATTTTTTCCAGAATTTTTGGAGAATCATCATTGTGTTGCACCTCTGCTGTTCGTTACGCATTTTCTCTTTATTTAAAATATTTAATTATTTATTTTACAAACAAATAAATTATCCTCCTCAATACACCAAAGTTCTTTTATCGTTTTAGCATTTGCGTATCCAACTTATGATAGTTATTATATAAAAAATATTGATAAGTTTCATTGAATAACGAAAATTGAGTGTGACTGACGAATTGTTTCTAGGAAATATTCTTTATATGTTTTTAATTGATATTACCAAAAATTCCAGAATCAAATTAATAAACTTACAATATTTAATTGAATACAATTTGATCTGTACAAACCATTACATATACAGTACCACACAGTGTTCCATTTAAAATGAAACATCCCGAACAGCTTTCAAAATATTTAATTTTGCGAGAAAGAAGACACCGCAATTTATAATTTTGGAGGGGGACAATTTGGTTGGACTAACTTATTTCAAACTACACTGGAGGTCGCGTATCCTTTGAAAGGTATTTCAATTCTGTGTTGAACGGATATATGGTTTTCAAAATGTGTTAAACGGTTACTGAGTTATATGGGACACAAAATTCCAATTAAAACGAAGAACCGATCAACATTTGAAGCTAAAACATTGAAAATTACTTTAGTAAACGTTCGAACTGTAGGCCTCCAACCTCCATCCTGCGAAACGAAATTGTTCGAAGTCTCGTCAAACTCTACTCAAGTATTGTTCCCTATAATTATTTTTAGTTATCGATAATTTTTTTTTTTGATAAACGCCTTCAACGATTGCAGTTCATTGATATACACTGATGGCTCATTTTCAAAAACCACATAGCACATACCTGGGTACCTATTTCGTGCGAAAATCAAAAGGGATCAAAACTATTCGAACCGGGCGAAATTGGTTCAAATTTTTGGTGCTTTCACTCCTGTTTTGAGACATTTTCCCATGGTATTGACATGGGGAATTTGAGATTTCAGTTTAAATGTAAACATTTCAGTGTTTCGGGCCAACATTAATCAAAATGGTGTTTTGAAGGAAGTGAATTTATTTTTTACGTGACGTAAAATGAAAATCAAAACATTGCGAATGGTGTGGCGCACATGCACACCAATTAGACGTGTTTGTCATTAATAAAGGGCCTTTCAAAAGCCGCGCCTAGATTTTGTTTTTAAAATATAACATGGTAATACTTAAATTTTTTCTGGTGCTTTTTATTTTTTGTAAAAATATGGTTTTTAACAATTATATGTAAAAAATGACATCATTTAAATGTCCACCAAGGGCACGTCTACAGGCTTCTATACGAAAATCAAAAATTTAAGAACTCGCTCCGAATGTTGTTTTCAGCTGTGAAATTGATGCTGGTTAATTCACATAAACTTTACTTTTCCAGAAACCCCAAAGAAAGTAATCTAGTGGCGTAAAATCGCATGATCTAGGTGGCCAGTTTATATCACCATTACGTGAAATTAATCGACCAGGAAACTTAGACCGCAATAGCTGGATGTTTTCGCGTATTGTGTGACTCGTAGCTCCATCCTGTTCTTGTAAGGATGCAAATGCAAATCCTTATGTAAAATTCGCCAAACAGTCGATGGATGAATGCCTAATTCCTGAGAACGTCGTGATATCGATGTTGAAGGTTCCTCTAACTTTTGAATTGTTAACTCATTTGGACGACTATTTACACCAAAAATTCACGAATTTTACGATACATCGTTTTTAAAGATCGATGTTTTTCATAATAACTTTAATGCGTTCTTCTAGTGTGCCAGTAGCCATCCTTAAAATTGTACATCTGCCTACTTCACAAATGACATAAAAAAAGGTTACGTTTAGAAATTATTTACTACTGACATCTAGCCGTGACTTTTGAAAGACCTTTTACAAACCCGTTATTCAATACTATTGCGTTCCGGGAATTCTTCTCTCATCTCATTATTTGGACCAAAATACGCTCCCTGTTGTATGCAAAATTGAAATACTTTCAACTTATAACAGACGACCCTCAGCGCCGTTTGATAAATATTTATTGGCCCTCAACGAGTTCTGAATTCTTCAGGGCAGGAATTTTTTCAGGACGTTTCGCTTTAAATCGAACACTGTGTATTTATTTTACGGTTAATATAATTTTTGTGCTGTTTGCTATCGATTGTTGTTAAAAGTTAAAGTTTTTTTTAATATTTCTAATATTTTTTTATTGTATATCAAAATGTTAGAATTCTTGGAAGGAATTTTGATGAATGCTGAATACTGGTTGCCATTTTGAGTGAAATTTGGATTCACACTAATGAATTGGTACTATCAAATGGTTAGAAATTTGCTAATAATTTATATGTTTTTTAAGGCATTAATCTACAACTGTAAATGTTTTTGTTCTAGAAATCGCCGAGGTTTTACGCACTATTAGATCTAAAAATCTGTTTATTTTTGGAGACATGAACATAGATATTCTTAATTTTCTAACCAGCAGCATTGAGTATATAAACATTATGTCATGTTTAAGCGTGTATCTTCATTTTCTTCGACTTGCATTGACCATTTTTTTTTTGGTCGGCTTAAGACTAATGATCTTTCATATGTAACAGCGTCGGCTTTGAACCTACAAATTTTTGACCACCATTTCATTCAGTTATGATTTAAGGTTTCTTAGCTACAGTTGAACAGGCTCTAATTTGAACCATAATTCCACGGGACGAACAAGGAAACTCAATCTGTTATTTTTATACAAAAGTCTGGATCATATGGATTGGGTTTTTTTAACATCGACAAGCCATCGCTAGCTCTTGAGGTATTTTTGGATAATATTTCGAGAATATATATTTCGCGGTTCGAGAACGTTTTATTTGTGACCCTTAACCTTTCTTTTGAGCTGGGAGTTGTACCCGGTCGATTGAAAATAGAACTATAATTCCCCTCTTCAAGAATGGTAATCGTCTCGATAAAGGTAACTATAGGCCTATTGCCTTGTAGCCATTATCTTAAAAGTTCTTGAAAAGGCAGTTAATAATAGGGTTTCTAGCTTTTTAGACCAAACGGTTGTACTGAGTATTCATAAACATGGATTTTATCGAGGTATAAGTATCGAATCGGACTTGTTGAAATACTTAAATGCAATCAATATTGGCTTAAATATAGGTAATAGTTGCGATGGTTTATTTATTGATGCAGCTAAAGCCCTCGACTTGGCTAATCACAAGCTTCTGCTCCATATTATGTTTGATATAGGGTTTAGAGGAGTTTCAAATAAGTGGTTCGTATCGTATTTAGATGGTAGATCGGTGAGAGTTAAGATACATGATAAATTAGGCTACCCGAAATTTGTTGAAGTTGTTCCCCAGGTTCAGTATTAGGCCCATTGCTGTTTTCTATTTATACTAACTCCGTGTTTAAATTGAATCTTCATGGCTATTCTACCGGGTTTGCCGATGACATAGCTTTGACTTATTGTCGGAATTCTCCCAGTAACGTCAGTTCGGTGAACAATTCTTATCTAAAAGTTTTACTCTCACGGATCGCCAAGCATCGTCTGATTTTAAGCCGGAAAATTAATTCGTGTTGTTTAAATTGTCTGGTAACATTAATTTGACAGTTCTGAATGTCGACGACACAACAGGTCTGTACGTACACCTATTGGTTGCCACTCTGAGTGTTTTAACATTGAACCAGTTGACTCATTTAAAAATTTTGGTATATTTCTAAAAAAACCATCTTGGAATTTATTCCATCGATATAAAGTATCGAGAGTATTTTTAATCGAAGTGGCCAACAAATAGTGATAAGCGATTTTCGATACAATTTTTGCGGAAACCATCAATTCAATCTCTGTAACATTCCAAAATTTTACAACAACTACTGCGATTACTCTAGTCTTGTTGCTACATCAACCTTTTCCAATGCGTTACCATTTTACATTAGGCAGGACATTGATGTGAAGTTCTTTTTACCTAAAGTTAAGCAATTCAGGTTTAATGTATAACCAATAAAAAGTGTTGAACATGTTTTGAAGTTGAAATTAATAAACTTCATTATAGACAAAATGGTAATGTAAATGACTTTTTATTGGTGCAGTAGAGCTCTTACATGTTTACTGTTAGTAATAATTTGTTGCCATTTTCAAAAGCGTAATGACAAAAATTATAAAATCAAATTAGTTTCCGTTTTATAAATAGAACACACCAAGAGTAATTGAATGCATTAACATTTGTAATAAACATTTGAACAATAACCTATAAAATCTAGTACATTTTTGGTGATTCGCTGTCAAATATTGAAAATTGAACTGATCCAGGGAATATTGTACCACAACTGTTTTAAAACTTTCGACTTTATGTCTCTTTTTTCTAAAACTAAATTTTAATTTGTTCACTCATCAATTGGTGATCGTACAAGTACGTCAGCAAAGAAAGAAATTAAAATTAACGCATTTTAAGTTCGTAAACATCTTAAACAATTGAATAACATCGACTCATTTCATCGTTGTTCAATCTCAATATGTAACACATAATTAAATTTAAGCAACCCGGAATATCAAACTACTTTAACTTAATACGAGTAACACAACATTGGACTAGGAACCAATATTTAATTTGTTCAGCAACATGAATTAATGCCCAGTTAAGACCAGCTCTATGTCAATCTCTTATGATAATCCATTCAGACCAGCAGAATCAAACTGTATTTATTTGGTGCATGACTTAATTTTTACAGATTTTTTCCTCGAGCTTTAAATTATACTTAAAATAGAAATATTTTCAAGGTATTTTGTGGTTTTTACAGGATCGGCCGCAAGGTTTTAGAACACCGAACGATAAGTCTATGTGAGTAAAATAATCTTTCAGAATAGCAGAGTTTACGATGGCGCAGGCAGCTGATAAACAGCACATTCGGCACCGCATTCTATACGAATTCCAACACCAAAATAATGCTTCTTAAGCACGGGAATCAATTTGAAGTGTTCTTGGTGCCGACGTTGTGTCTTATGAAACGCGTAATTATTGGTACAAACGTTTTAGAAGTGGTGATTTTGATCTTAGTAACCAGCCGCGCCCTGGACAGCCTCGAAAGTTTGAAGATGTGGAGTTGCACGCTCTACTGGATGGATGAAGACTCAACGCAAACGTAACAAGTGCTTGCAGCTCAGCTAGGAGTCACCTAAACCGCTATTTCCAAGGGTTTGCACCAAATGGGAATAATTCAAAATTTGGAAGGTGGGTCCTACATGTGTTGACCGAACACTTAAGTCAACCTATGAATACGTGTCTTTCATTGCTTGCCCGACAACAAAAAAGGAACTTCTGTGGAAAATTGTGACAGGTGATGAAATGTATATTTTTTACGAGAATCCCAAAGGTAAAACGTCGTGTAGATCCCTGGCAACCCAGTACATCAAAGCCGAAACAGAACAACTTAATGAAGGTTCTCTTGTGTATCTGGTTGGTTCATGTCCAATTGTGTGCCTTATTACGAACTCCTGGAAACTGGTCAAACGGTGACTGTGGGAACTTGGTCAGAAAAGGCGATTTACTGAGCAAGGAAGCATGCAAGTCATACTGTTGCATGACAACGCTCGACTTCACCTTGCTCGCGAGACTCAGAAGATTCTCTTGAACTTGGGATGGGAAGTTCTCCCGCACGCAGCATATTCACCAGACTTGGCTCCATCCGACTACCATTTGTTCCGATCAATGCAGCACGCCTTAGTGGATAAACAGTTCAAAACGCTGGATATGTGCGTAAATTCGTTAATGATTTTATCGCGTCGAAGCCTGCAAGTTTGTTTCGCAACGGCATTCGAATGTTACCTGAGAGATGGCGCAAGGTAATAAAGAACGATGGATAATATTTCCAAGATTCGTTGCTGTCTATTTTTACATATAAAATAAAATTGCTGACAAATCTGTAAAAATTAAGTCATACACCTAATATTATTGGAACAAATGACTTTGGTACCTAATATCATTCCAGTTATTATCTCCTATGTCACATGATTATGCCATCTAAATCGGTTCATTATTTAATCTGATAAAGTCTGAATGTCAGATACGTCGTCGTTTATTTTTGTGATATATTGGAATTTCTTACTGATTAGAACTCGACTTCTTAATGTTTACAGTATTGCGATCAATTTTTTCAATTCGGAATTTTTGGGTTTGCTAAAAATGCATAAAATGCTGCAATGAGGGATTTTATATTTGGCTGGGTATCGTTTTAATAGCTGTTCATGGCAAACTTAAAGTATTCGAAATAATGTTATTGTAATAATTGGTGCACCAAAATATGCTGACAAGTGACACGAGTGGTACCGTCGGAATTCTTAATGGAAGAAAAAATGGCTTTAGTTCATCACTTTGGAGTAGAAGGAAATCGGACCACCTTTTGTTAAAGATTGTGCTATTTCTCCAAAAGCTGTGATTAGAGCTTTGCAATAGTATGTTCATTTGATAGCTTACAAAATTGCCTTTTAAAGTATCCTGCACTTAATGAATTTTAAAATACTTAGATTAGAAATTTAGTGATTTCGGAACCGTTTATTCGTTTAAATTTGACTACGGTTATATTTCAATGAAGCTCTAAATCTTTATTCGTTTAGAGCTATAATTTGCTAGCTTTATAACAACTTATAGCTGTGATAATAACATTATCTAAAATGAGTTGCATTGTTTTTAACTGATGGACTGTTTGGTTTGGATCACATCAGTAGGATTCAATTATTGTTCTCAATATTATACATGGAAGAAGAACAGAATTAAAGCAATCAAAATATGCTAACATGTTACAACAAAACTCAGGTTCTTCTTTTTATTCTTCGCTGACGCTACATGCGAAATCCCGTTATTATGTTTCTCTCTCTGGCCGTCCATAGAATGGGGTGTGGTTAGCCGTTCTGGGTTTCTTATATGCTAGCTTTAAAGGTGGCTCAGGTAAAAGGATTGTGCAATGCTTCAGAATTTCAATTCCAGTTTCATATAGGAATGCTTTATTATACATCGTAATATACGGACGACATATTTCGCAACTACCAGAAAATGATTAGAATCGAGGTTTTCATCGGTTACAAAAGCGTATTTTATAACCGAGTATGTTCTCGATTTGATTGACCGGAACGATAATCGCTTGATTTGCACGTGACTTTAATTCGAGGTGGTCGTAGAAGGGTCTTTGACATGTTCTAATTTAACATACGATTACAAATTAGGCATCGAAGTGACATGTGTGCAATCTGCGTAAGCAGATAAACGATTGTTGATTAGAAAACTAACGTCGAACTCATTCCCATCGATTTATTATTTTGACAGGGAGGTCAGGAATTGTTGCCGTAAAATTACAGCTTTTACTGAAGTTTCATAAAAACTGTTTCTTTTGTTAGTTGGTTTGTTAGTCCAATGCGGAACCATAATTTTCACACGTCATAACCTGCTCTTGTTACAGGGGAGTTACTGAAACAACATTATAGGGCAAGTGAGACATTAGTGTATAGCCAAACGGGTTTAGCATGAAACTTTCATCATTTTTACCAAATGCAGAAATGGCCTTATTAGGAAAGAGCATTAGAAGCGAGTTTCCAAAATGAAGATTGGTTTGTTGCTGAGTTACGCCAAAAACCACATTGATGACCAAGGTATACACTGATAGTCATACTCAAATGGAAGATGAATGGAAGATGATTCAATTTGTAGGCAGTATTTACGAAGTTGATTGATTGATTGATTTATTGGACTGTAGGACCAAGTACTGGACAAATGTCCCGGGTAACGCCGGGCCTATTCCTACAGCCTGTTTACACATAACAATAGGACGGATAGGCAAGGTTTTTTTTGGGACAGAACGACCCGGGTTCAGACACCTTGCGATCGTACGGCACAACACAATTCTAATCTACTAGTGGAAGGAAAAAGGCTTATTAGGTTTAATGGATAACGTTGGTATTCGTCTTCAACAATTGCATCTCTAAATCAGCAACCTGAGAAAAAGAATATTATTATTTCACGTACATCTGGAATTTCCTGAAATTTAATTCTGCATTGATAATTTTCGGCTTCCTAAACTAAATTGATTGATTGGATTGGCCTGGTTACAGACACCTAGATAAAATCGATAGTTAGTAACACAATGACAACACAATTCTAATCTACACAATCAACAATTAATATTCAAAGAAATATTATGGCACAAGCGTCTGTAGATTTCCTGAAATTTAATTCTAAATTAATATTTTCCTAAATAATATTGATTCTGATTGATTGATTCTGAATGTATGATCAAATTCTTACACAGGAGCTCCCGGGTGATGCCGGGCCCACCGTACACTCTTTTTTACATATAACAAAACCGGAGGTTTGGATAGGTGAATTAAGTGGGACAGAATCGGCCCGGTTACAGCTACCTAGGTATAGCCGAAAGTTAGTAACACAAAGACAACACAATACTAAACTACTAGCGGAAGGATAAGAGGGTTAATGATGGTATTGGTCGTCAATAATTGCCTCTTTCAATCAGCAGATTTGCAGGCAGTGTTTACGAAGTGTTCGAAAATACTAATACGACTATTTATTCTCAAGAAATTTGCATCCTGAATTAATATACCATTTATAACGAATCAAAATAGACCAACTAGAACAATTAGTAGTTAATAGTAGATTATGCATATCTGTCGAAAAGTAAACTCCTTAGGCAATATGTCGAAAAATTGGGATATTCGTGGGACCCGTCAACCATTGGTTTTCGATAATTCAGAAAACAAATTCACATCAACAAACACTTATTTTGTATGTAGCAGATTTCAAATACCGAAAAATTGGTGTTTGGCAGGTGGCATAAACACCCTGCTGTGGTATTTTTCTAAATGTTGGTACTTTTTATTTTTGATCAATTTCGTATTATTTGTTGTATTTTGTTTGGTCGTAAACGGAATATATCTTTTGTACTTTTTGACTGTGGACAGGTTTTTTCCTTGGCTCATTTTATCAGACATTTAATATGCAACAATAAAAATTTTCAAATTGGAATAAACATTGTTAGCAAAGATTAATTCATGTGTGCAATGATCTTTTGAAGCAAAGGCATTGACAATTGTTATAGATACCGCCCACATAATATTGCTTAGCTTGCATACCACTCCAAAGCGAAGCCGATTAAGGGTCCTTTAGCTTTTCGCGTTGAGCGATACGAGTACACATAGCTCGAGTTACATTTCTTCTTCGAATTTTCTTATACTACTCCACATGTGAGGTTACATATATAAATATTCACCCTCTCCATTATGTGTTGTTGCCGAAATGCGCAATGAACAAGCTAAGCGAGCTAAATTTTTTTTTTGTTAAAAAATAGCCAGCAACGACCCTAAGCTCCAATTAAAGCGACTGCATGATTTTATTTATTGTAATGTATTTATCAATTGGTTGGTCTGGCAATTTGAATCGAAAAATCTGAGCAATATTTTAGATAGAAAATGTAGAATTATAGTAAAGAGGTTTGCAGCCCAACTGCTGCTCTATAATTGCTTATAAAAGTTGTAAAGGGCAACCTGAATTTATCTTTTTGACAAACAAGTGTTTTTCGATCGATTTTCAGGATAATATGTCGTATTGGTTACCTCATACCACAATTCACACATACACTGGAAAATAGGACAAATATATAAATATCAACGCATTTAAGGAAATATCTTTTTAGTCCAAGCAGTAAATTGGCTGAAATCAAGTTCAATAAAGAGTGAGAAATCTACATTTTTTTTTACTATAAATGCCTATAAATTGTTTTTATTGAGAAAGATGTGGGACAGGATACAAGCTCGGCGTGTTTAGTTTCCTAAATTAGTAAAGTTTTTATTATTCAGTTAGCATGAATTCCCGAATACTATCGTACACAGTTACCAATTCCAATCGTCTAAAGATTACCTTACTTAATAGGACCAAATTTTCAGCCTATTTATTCCCAACTACTACTAGTTATACTTAATTGTAAGTTACTTTTTCAATAGTTGGCTAAGCGATGGAAGCTCAGCAACTCGTAATAAACCGCTCTAAAAAATTATTTTCTACAGATAGTAGAGAAATTTTAACAAATTAGGAGGTCATTATAGCCAAGTATAAACTAAACCAAATTTTTAGATCAAAATTACTTAGACCGAAGTTAATAAGCCTTGCAGTTTACAAAATGATATCCGAGTTTCTGATTTGAATGAGGTCCAGTATATTTAGAGTGTTACCCCTAAGGGATAAAAGCAATTATAAGCCCATACGCAGGAGTGTGCTCTTACAGCGATTGTTCCCAAATAACTTATATAGCAATTGGTTCCAAGCACGCAATTTTCTACAATTTTCCATTTGATACAACTCGTTGCTGACCATGTTCTGAAATTTTGCAAGTTTCCTTGAAAAATTTTCGTATATGCAAATTTTATCACACACAGTATTTTAACGTTGTTCACAAATTATTCTAGTCAATCAAAACTCATCATACATAATTAATGTATGCACATAAAAATATATATAATTACAAATAATTTTCATGAAATTTTCCTATTATGTCGCAACAGTAATTACTGGAGAAGGAAATAAGTATAGAATGAAAATGATCAAATCATCGTATCAAATTGCTATTTTGTCAGTTTGATTGAGTTTCAGTTACATGATCTCTGTATCTATATGGATTGCGTACATGATTTGTTAGTAATTAAGCAAATATTTAAACATTAACTTAATTTATAGGATAATTAAAAAAATCCGATTTACGCGTTCATTTGAATAATGAGAACTTTAGCGCCTTGATGATTTGGTCATTATCGATATGTGTTTGATGAATGCATTCGACATGCGATTTTGATGAACATAACGCGACGCTGTCAATAATAAATTAATAATGCTTTAATACAATTAATTTTGATAGTTAAAAATTTGATAATGTTTTTAATTACTTATGTGCGATTAATTATTATTGCAATTTTTTGGCGTTTTATTGTACATTGTGTTTAAATTTATTGCTACCAGTTATGGATGCTCAATACGCGTAACTAAATTAAAGATGGTATAAACCTGCACGAATTCAGCAACTTTTGAGATGAATAATGCTAATTCTATACGTTCCTTGGAAAATAATAAAATATGGAAAATTTCCTGTTGGACAAAGCCGAGTTAAGCAATTATTAGCCCTGGTCGACTAGATAGCTAGCACAGAACTAATGGTGCTATATATATCTATCTATCTATCTATCTATATATATATATATATATATATATATATATATATATATATATATATATATATATATATATATATATATATATATATATATATATATATATATATATATATATATATATATATATGAGTGGATATACCCCGATCGGGTCGGACGTTTATATTTGCCTGTACTACTATTCTGGTTTTCCGAGGGAATTGGGAAAAATATTTTCATAGCATTTTTGCCCCAAGTGTATTTTTCTGGTTTACAAATGGAATCAGTTTGGTGTAAATATTTTCATCAAACTGACGGTAATTTAGTGAAAAATTCCCTGGGTGTTAAAAATTTGATTTTACTGCTGTTCACTTTAAACGTCTACTAAAATTATCATAAGCAGTTCTATTGGCGTTACTTCTATATCTTGACAATGGTATAGTACGTAGTGATTTCAATTTTTTTTTGTGGTATGGTACAGCTTTTAGTCTCTAAGTGCACCAAATCAAAATAGTCGAAAGGATTTCAATTAGGTGAATACAGTGCCAATTGAATAACATCGAATCGGTAAATTTATCGCGAATCCATTGTTAAGTCAATGCCGCTTTATGTGAACAGGCGCTCAGAGAAAAACCACTTCCTCGAGAACTTCACGGTGTAAAATTTCTTGGTTCATTTTGATCCCTTCATTGATGGATTTGACCAGTCCCACTGAAATCTTCGGGTCGATATCCTCGTAAGTTTAGGAGAATCGGGTTTAACGCGTTTCGTTCAACATTATTATTCCGCGCTCATAGTACTTCTGGTCCTTCCTTATCATCAAAAAATGAAGCAAATGCGATTTCAGGTCAACAACATTGATGAAAGCTTTACCACTCAAAGAATTTTGAAAACTTGGATATAAATGATAATCAGATGGCACCAGGCTAGGGCTTTATGGGGGAATTGGCAGCACTCAATAATTCCATTCGAGTTGCTAAAGGCGTGTGGGCCTTGCTTTACCATGGTGAAATACGATTTATTTTTGATTTGCCTATAATTCTGGTCGTTTTTTTACTGTTTCACCCGGTTTGCAGTTGTTGACAGAAAACATCTGAATTGATCGTCTAATTCTTTAGAAGTACCTCAAAAACATAACACCTTTGTAGTCCCACCAAACTGACAGCATGATTTTTAATGCAAATCAGTTGTCTATGTGGTTTATGATGGTCAGAATGACTTTTAAATCATGCAGAACCAAAATATCGAGCTTCTTAGCGGATACGAGAAGTTTGAGGATCAAAATTTAATTGAGTCAATATATAAATGAAAGTTACAACCCTTTTCTGAAGAGTCAGAAGTTACCGTAGGAAAGAATTTACTTTAATCTTTACTTTAAATCTGAGCAAATAAACTTGTGATAAATAATGCAAATCATCTTCCTTCAGTATTTTACTCTGGCCACCTAATAACACCCGCATAGAGACGGCTCATCCTTGGCGTAGCTAAAAAAAAATCTCTTCTTTAAGAATTTTAAAATTGTTTGTGTTCGAATTCCCACTTCCCAGACACGAACTAATTATATCATTGGAATTGAGAGTTATATGCCAGTTGATGGATTCTAGGTAACTTTGTAGCCCCATGCGGTTTTTTTGAAGTTGTAGGTGTTCCCAACTCGCCATTAAATTAGTTGAGTCAAATATAATGTCTAAAGACTTGTGATTCATATCATTTATGACAAAAGGTAACACGGATTTTGAAATTTTGTAAGTGGCAATGTCGCTGCTGAAGACAAGATCCAATAATATATCACGATTATTTACAGTTGTGTTTATTTGGTTCAAATTATAACCAAGCATGGCGTCCACAACTAAAGATTCCGCATCTGTTGATATATTGCACGGTAAAATACAATTTAGTTCCGAGTTCAAATTCCAGATTATATTTTTAAGATTAAAATCACCAAGCACAAGAACTAAATCTGACGAGTTTGTGGTATTAACTTCATCAATCGCATCGAAGCAAATTGCGTAATGATCACTATTTGATTGAGGTGGTATATACGCTGCGTAGATGATTAGATTGGTTTGGTTAATTTTGATTTTTTACACCAATTTGTTCGACTCTCGATGGGGCTAAGGTTACTGGAGCATTCCAGAGTTTAGAATGTACTGCTATTAGTACGCCACTACCCGATTTCTTGGAGCTAATTTCGAGAGACCGAAAGCATCTGTAAACAACGTAATCATGGCCAAAAATTCACTGATCCTTATGCCGGGTTTTAATGAAGTTTCACAAATTACATAAATAAGGTAGTTTGAATTTAAAACGAAGTTATATAAAACTTAGATGCTTTTTGGATAGATTAGATACGTTTTGATATATTTCGAATAGGAATTAAAAAGTGCATAGCTTAATTCTTATTCTCAATTCACTTTATTAATGGAAATACGGATCATTCTAACGCAGATTTGATTACACAAGACTTTTAAACACTACAACTGATTATTTGAACGTTAAAAATAAGGCTTAAAGATGATTAACAAATTAATGTTAATGCAATTATTACTGAAGTGTAGGCACCATAGATCAAAGAAAATGTCACCAAGTTTTAATTAGGCTACTGCTAATTGTAAATCTAAATTACTCAATTTTACTAAATCACAATACTAGTTGTATTTTTAGCATCAAATCATTCTAAAGAATTTATTGTTTTACGGCGAATGGCGCAGAATTGAATCAAATAAAATACTCGTAATACAAAGCGTATATGCGTACATATAGATATCGAAGGGTTGGGCTCTTAACCATATTCATTCGATATCTCGCATGATTGACTATATAATATGATGTGATACGACTTGTTGACTTTTATGATCATGATTAAATGATAATAAGACTATTCAATACTTGTATGTATGTGCGGATTGTAATGGTTTTCGGTTACCAAAACAAGAAAAATTCGAGATCGTTTACAAGTTCCGATCGATTATGTTTCAGTGAAATGCTTGTTATGCTTAATGGATTTGTTGTATATGTATCTAGAATGGTGCTACATGAGGGTGTGGAATTGTGTTTACCCAATTCATTAGATAAATTGTGTTAATGCATTGATTAAATGACTAATGGATCTCTATTGTACTCGTATGTTTGTGAAAAGAATACTTGGGCCTTAACGCGTATATTATCTGAATGAATCGAAGTTTGTCAACCTTCCGGTTGTTAAATCATACTAAATACCTGACACATCTAATCTTAAACAACGAATTAGTAAGCAATTAAGTTGTATAATTAAATAAATATTAATGTGTAATTTTCTATTGTTCACTCAGCACAAGATGTTGTTATTATAAAAAAATCATGTAACACCGATTAAAGTTTTCCAGCTCAAATAAGAAGGATACACTTGACTGATTTCCAAATGGTCGCGCCAAAAATGTGTTTTAGAGCACAGGCTCACAGACTAAATGGTCATACTTCGTATTTTCAAATGATTACATTTACGAGTAGAAGGTTTAAACAGTGATAAGAAGTTTATTTGAGATTTGTTTTACTTTTAAATTCGTTTTGAGTTATTCATTTGTATTTCCAAGCATCGGTCTTATCTTTTGAAAACATGTATTGAATTGTGTTTTTAATTTTTCATAAAAATATTTTTAATTATAATACATAAATGTTTGAAATTATTCTACTATCAGTCCATAAGATTTGAACTGCTTTAAATAGTTGACCTACATATTGTATGTAACGTGGTGAACTATCGCATTAATGGATAAAACGTGAAACCTAATCCTATAATAATGAAGCACGAATGCTTACTGGAGCTGGCACTAATGAATTAATTTTAAATAATTCAGATCTGGCACTTGTAGCGCTGATTTTTAAAAATTGAGGAGCTAGAATCTAATTTTCGGGATTTCTTCTGAAACAAAGCTGAATTTAATTACTCTTATGGACAATTTGGTCCTTTAATTTATACCTGTGTGTACCACAAATTTTTTAATACTCTGTTCTAAAATCTTTGAAAGATGTTTAAGTTTCTTGTAAAGTAGTTTTCTTTCTATTCTCATCGCAGTTTGGTGTCTAAGATTATGCCTATAGACTAAGGTGTTAACGAGACCTAGGTTAGGTATGATTATTTTGTTATATTATAGAAAATTATTGGTTAACGAGTTTTACTCTAATGGTTAAGCCCTTGAAGCTAAATCCTTCTTCTTCTCACTTCCATAAATACTAGTGAGCATACAGTTTTTCCTCCGTTGCTCTATTGGTATGGTTCTTTTGTGCACTTGCACTATTATTGAATGTTGGCTACGAGAACCGAACCGATGATTTGAAATTAATTCCTTTCTCTTGTTTATCGAATTTTATTATTATTATTATTAAATGTAATCTTTTAATAATAACTTTTCAAAGCGTTTAGACCTAATTGGTAACAACAACATAAGAGGTCATTTCCGGGGTTTTTGGAATCAGCATTATTTCAGAAATTTTCAATAAGCAGAAGAAATTTTCTATACTTCTTTCTTCAATTATTTGTTCGGTTCCGAAAATTTTGTTTTGTGTTTAAGAAAATATTTCCCTATAATTTTTTTAACCAGAACATCCGGTAATAAACATCCATTTATTACAATTCTTATGTACACCTTAGTTGTATGTATTGTGCATTTTGTTGGTGCAGATACATTGATCCCGCATTTAGTGTATTGTCGAACAGCTTCTTTGATCGCCCAAGAATAGACAGCGTTGCTGCAACAACAGTCCCGACTTACTTTTGTAGAATTGTGAAACTATTGCAGTAGTAGTAGTAGTAATAATAGTTAAGTACAAGTAATAGTAAATTTGCATGTGTCAAACTTCACTGCGCCTGGCAGTGCCAAAAGCTAACCAGCCATGCGTAGATTTAATCGAGTGGATATTTTGTCCTATTATTAAATTCGGCTTAGCGCGGAGTGAATTTATAGTGCCCAAAATTTGTTGAAGAGAAGGGCATCAAACTAGCGTCGCAAATTCTACCCGCAGGAAGGAATCGGGCACATCGATATAAATTAAATTAGAGTTATCAGTTTAGCTAACATTCTCACTTGCGTTGGAAGTGAGTATTTGGCCAGCTCAACAAATTTTTGCATTGTATACCGAATAGTTGATTAATGTGGCAACACTCCGATACTGTATATGACAATCACTTCCTCTTCAATTGGCTTCAATGCCGAATGTCATACGGATCAGACAAGCTTCATGTGCAACAATCTTCTTTGTTGCTTTGAAACACCCATAAGGATTCGAAATGGATTATCTAATTTGTCCGAAAGATTATATTTAGGAACCACTATCAAGTCACAGTTCAACTTTGTTTCTGACAACAGCTGCAGTAACAAATTGTTTACTTTATAACTTTTGATTGGTTCTTCTCGTGCTGCTTCGCCAACACGGGTCATTTTATTTTCTGGCTCACACCATTATGTAGCGCGAGCACTTTTCATTTTAGGGACATAGTATCTGTAGAAATGGTGGTCAACATAGTAATCTTTCGGGTTAGAATAATGTGTGCCTTTTCCACTTTAAACTTCGTCCTAGAGCTTCGCTTGTGTGATAATGTTGTATTGAATCGTCAGCCGTTTCATATTGAGTATGGAGTAAACATATCGAACAACTGCCTGATGATTGCTCCATCCTTCTAGTCAATCAGAGTTTAGATTTACAAATGCATGCATTTCTTATTCCAAAATTTTACACTATCCTGGGTGACTCTTACTGAGGACTTTCGTCATATGCTCCGCTTTATTTTCTGATATGCTGGTATGCCATAGATTGAATGTACCGTCTCTTTCAGATCCGTACACAAATTTTTCAATGTGGCCCACCAAATCTTCGGCCATTGTCTGTTACTTTACGTTTAATTTTTATCGCTTTAAAAGGCGGTTCTTGAACTGCTTGAGTATGTTTCTCTACTGCAACAAACCCACTTTCGCAATTTCTTTTACTTGGTTTGCACCCATTTCTTTAGTTTTCTTCGTTTGAGAAGAAATAAAACTATTTGAAATTGTTATGAAATTACCCTGCCAAATCCCATTCGAATCATTGGGTTGTGAATATCGCTAAAATCTGTTGACCATAACAAGAATTCTGGTAATTTACACCCAAAACCGAAAATAATCTCTCGAACACTTGCACCACTACCGTAATGCTTACATCGCTACTGAAATATTCCCGAAATATTATCACAATTATTCACCAACACTAAAACACAACAACAGATAATTATTTATTAATTTACTTTTCACCATTTACAGTTAATTTTAATCAGACCACACATCAACACCTCTAATAATCTCTAGCACACTTCACTTTTGGCTTTAAACCGTTGGTTTGGTTTCCCGCGTCTTAACTGAGACTCATCAAAGACTAACTTAAGACTGACCCATTGGATGTATCCAGCCCATGTAGGCCTCACTAAAAAATAGTATGCCTTACATAAATTATGGGCTGGATGCAAGACATCTCACTAAAAAATTGTAGATGTCTCAATGTTTAGTGAGGCCAAAGTTTTCTGTCTACTTTTGAGTAGGCATTTTTTGTTTGAACCTGTATTGATTAACAATTTATTTCGTTCCATTCTTTCGTTCTATTCTAATTTGATTTTATCTACATGGTATGAAGTTTTATGATTAAGGATGTGTGTGATATAATTAAAATAAATTATATTAGACATAAACCCAAAATAACATGAACATACTGCATCCAGCCCAAAGAGAATTCTTCAACTGAGGTAGATCTACAATTAAGATATCTCAAATGTAGAACTACATGGGCTGGACATACCCATTGTGCTCATCGCGCTCGAATTTCTATAACGCGCTGAGTATTCCAGATTCTACCCAAACATTCGGTTCTGTTCCAGACTAATCTGCAATACAACAATGTGATAAAACTATTTCTAATGTTTAAATATAGATGCCACTATTTCATAACCCATATGTGACCAGTTTTACCTGAATTCTTCAGCCCAAGGGACCAATCTAAGTAATTCACTCAAAAATCAAAAGGAGTCGATGAGAGGTAGGCTCAAAAATCGTTCTGAATAAGCTCATATTGAAACGGTTCACACGCACCGCATACTTCTATATGATTTTGCACAATCTTTGTGATGTCTTAGTCAGAAAGAACCGTTGAAAGTTATGCTCAGCAAGACCTTATTTTTTTATTCAATATTACAACTGGTTACACACTTTAAAATAATTTCCTATTCTAATTTGAACTGCCAAACTGCGGTTTCTGCCTTTGGAGTCTTCTCGTTCCATTGGTGGTGTTCAATATATGACGTATTTTCATGCCGAGATAATCGCAGTACGTGTTTCCTTGCTTGTTTCTTCATTTCCTCGGTGAAATATTCCAGCTTTAAGTTCCTATGAAGGCTATCGTTCATATAAACCATGGGGGCATTCGTAATTCCTCGCAGCACTTTATTTTGAAAGCATTGTACCATTTATACATTGGCCTTCTTGGCGCAACTTCAAAGTTGGATACCAGGTCCATATGGTTTTAGCATTTGCCTGTATTAGAGCCTGTATTATGAGCTCTGAATTTCTACACATGAGCCAGAACATTTTCTTTTATTTAATGTTCAACTCTTCTTTTTTCCTTCTCGATTTGCTTTTTCCGTCTTAGCTTAGTAGGGTCACGAAAAGGTCTATTTGCATATGAAATTGGGTTTGAATTAAGAACCACAGGAATCTTACATTTTGGTTTGTAAAATAGACGTATCTTGATTTGGCTTAATTTAATAAGATGCGTCGTATTTTAGTCCAGTTATCCAAATATCTTTTCCAACCGCTAGGATAACTGTATCGTCTGCAACTGTTGCTACATTGAACACAGGATAAATCTCTCGTGTAAAGGATGAACAGAATAGATCACAGTACGCTACCTTGTGGTTTACCTGCTGATATTGTTTTTATTTTAGAGTTCTCGTTTTCAAGTTTGACTCGAAAATGTCGATCTGCAATGTAGAATTTGGTGCCAAACTTTGTGAAGCTTGAGCTACATCTAAGAAAATACTGTAGCATGTCTTCTTATTCTCGAGTGCATCATCAATGACATCCACAATTATAATTTGCCTTCTATTTTATATTTTAATTTCCATAAATATTAAACACATTTAATTAGAAAACAATATAATATTATAAATAATGCGATTGAGTAGTGTCGTATAAGTACAATAAGATAAAAAATGTCGCCCAGTTTGTCTTTCTAATAAAATTATAATAATAATAATTCTTATTGGGTTCCTATACGTATTGCTGTTATTTTTTTGTTAAAAAAGGCATAGTCATATCTTAAGGAATCTGAAGGTTAGATTTTTGGGTCTATCTTAATTAAGTAGTAATTAGTAGTAATGAGACCGGAACCTACGATAGCTAAAGTGATAATTTAAAGGTTTTTTCGAAGATTTTGTTGTAAGTATAAGTGTAAAGTAAATAAATTTCGGTCCTTCGTCTATTTTATTCTTCGTTTTCGAATTGAAAGTACCAAAGAAGAAAGACCATATAGTCTAAACGCATGAGGGTAACGTATTTGTGTTTTAGTGAACCTGAGATAAGAAATATTATCGTAATGGAATGTATTCGATTCGATACGATAAAGAATTCGAACCACATGTCGCATGCAACATGCATTTAGAGTATTAGAGCACATACACACACGAGTACAAATCACAGTTCAAATATTTCCTGACCTTATCACTTAACCTTTTTGAGTTACAGTCTATATAGATAAAAAGTCAATTACTTTTCGATACAGATAGCAATTAGCTTAAGTTTAGCGTTCTTTATCTAAAATAAATTTTGTTTATTTTGTTTACAGATAAATAACCACAAAATGACAAAATTTCTTGTCCATTGGATGATATTCTTATTATCGCTGCTAAGTGAATTAAGTTGTGGATCACTTACAACAGGAATGATACCACTCGATAAAGTAATCAATCAACCAAAAAATTGTGAATTTGAACGGGCCTATAAAATGGATGGATATAATTGTATCCGATTGGATTTTAAGGATGTACCGCACAATTTAAAAACAAGTGTTAAGGTTTGTATACAGATGTGTATTGCTTTTTAACTCTTTAGCCACACTTGCCGACTCCACATTATGTTTTCATTTGTATTTACGAGTACTTAAAACAAACTTCGCGTTTTTTAATTAATAAATAAGGGGTCACTTTAATTAATAAATGTGTGTATTAAAACAATAGAGGAATTTTCTGTATACATATTACCATATATGTTACAACATCGAACAGCAGTCAAGAGTTTTATAACAAAAATAAAAGAAAATATTCACAGAATCAATTAAGATCAATTTAAGAAAACTACGATTTTTGTTATTGTGTTTATTCATCAATGAATAATGTTTTCATCTGTTTAATCAAAATGCAGAGATGAATTACTAAACTAAACATTTTTTGCTTTTATTTTTAGATTCTAGATTTGTCGTACAATCGAATACGAGACCTCACCAAAGATTCGTTTAAGCGATATACATCTCTCAAATATTTGTACCTATTCGAAAATATGATTCAGTGGATCGAGATTGGTACATTCGCCGATCTGACTGATTTGGAAGCGATCGATTTATCGACCAATGCATTGCGTACAATTCCATTGGAGCTATTCAACTTACCACATTTACGCAATTTGCGTATTGCACAAAATTCATTGTACGAGTTAACAGCTGATTTGGCAACTTTAAAATCACCGATTATTGCACCGTTACGCGAATTAAGCTTAGCCGAGTGTAAATTAACAAAAATTCCGAATTTTGGGATTCTACCGAGATTGCAAGTATTCAATTTATCCGGAAATCCACTAGATTCCTCAGAAATTTCGGTCCAAGAATTTTCACCGTACTGTAATTTAGGGGTTCTGGATTTAAATAATACAAAAATACATGCATGCAATTGTCTTGAATTAATCAAATATTTAGAGAAGCGAGGTGTTCGAAAAACCTATTCATTTTGTCAAGCTTCCGAAATTCCCGATTCTTATTGTCGCTTGAAATTAAATGAAACTATTGAATTTACCGAGACGCCAGAATATTACGAATGTAAACAGATGGTAACGACGGAGGAAGCTAAAGTAAAATCCTCATTAACATGGACCACAGTTCTTTTAATATTATTCGGGTTCTTCATCTTGTTTATCGGAGTTTTATACTGCATGCATCGCAATAATGTTAAACGTATTAAGCGCAAAGCTAAAACATCACTTTCCAATATTAATGTGATCAAAGTAAAGGAAACTAAACCAAATGAAGCTTTTAGTAACGGCGCGATCGAGAATAACCATGAAACATTACTGGACGTTGATAAGACCTAAATATATAACGTCTGTGATATTTACTACCTATTGTGCCATGTTAGACAATCTTTTAAATTATATGTATGTAATTAATATTATACCCTTTAAGTAGCAGTATTAAGCTGTATGTTTGTGGTTTCACCAGCGAACTAAAACAAAGAGAAGTGAAAATAGCCTGAATGAGGTTGAAATTATCGAGTAAACATTTTGTGCTTTTTTAAAAGCTTTGGATTTTTTCCAGATCTTAGACGTTACCATATAAAATATGAACGACATTACTCCATTTTTATTTGGAAAAATTTCGTCTAATTTATTTATCTTTGATTTGTATGGGTAGAAAGCAGAGATGAACAAATTGTGCACTGAACGTCTTCAGATCCAATATGGAAAGAGACAGATTTTGTTTTGGCCCACCTTGTAGCGTATATATTTACTTTATAATATATGACATTGCCTTTGGAAGGCTTTGGCTTTGACGAGTCACGTCATCTTCAGGTTAAGGTCAAAAACATATCAGACTTCTGTCAACATTTTGTAAAAACACAAATAGCCGCAGCCATATTTTTTGTTAATTTAGAGAAAGAAAACCTTAATAGTATAGGTAAAATCATCAAAGTGTTTTGAAGCTTTTAAAAGGTAAACTCTGTTGTTTTACACTTCTCATTGTTAGAATTCTATGGGACCCGCAGTTGGTTGTTGAGAAGTCCAATCTACGATAAATATACTCGTAATGTAAATAATAAAAAATAATGAATTCATAGATTTGCCAAAGACATTAAATATATATAATTATATTATAAATTAACTATTAATAAATATTAATTATGTAAATTATTAATAAATAAAAGTAATATAACTCGTATAACTTAATTATGGATTATTACTAAATAAATTTATATTTTTAGTAAAAATTGAAATGTTTTCAAATTTAATTTAGTTTTAATTAATATGTGATTGTATGAAATATTGTTTTGTATTAAACTTATACATTTTTAATAAATTTAAATAATTTTTTTATATTTTCTTAAATTCAGCCCCTTCTTTTAAGACGAGTGTAGCGCGTGGAATCATCCATTCAAACGCAAAAATGTTCAACTTTAATTTCATAGCGATAATTAAGGTCAACATCGTCCCAAATGCTCTATGACTTGATTAACGGGTTTTGGTCTCGTAGCAAATATTACATTGAACGTACACTTAGTAATTTCTTATGTTGAGGGGGCCATTCACTTAATAGTTACACCTTTAAAACTAGTAAACGAAAGTAGGCCAATTCTGCCAAGAAATAGGAAAACTGGGCCTGTAAATAAGATGGAATGGACAACGCAGTTCACATAGAGATAATTGCTTGCCAACACCATCGCAACGTATTAGACGTGAGCATCACATCAAAGTTTACTTGTACTTATTTTTATATAAATAAACGGTTTAGATTGTATTATTGCTAACGGTTTAGATTGCTTGCGATCGCCTTCTATTCATTACACAACAGAAGCTCATACAAAAGAATTATCTGATAAAAACGCCGTGTTTAAAACCCAGTAGCAGAATTTGTGTGCTGTGCAAAAACGTTTAAAGCCACGGATGCAGGATGACATCTAATCTGGAATATAATTGACGATACGATTCAAAAAGTAATTAATTCGACATGAATTTAAAAAAAAATACTCCCGCTATCACTAATAGCAACACATTGGTGACTGAGCTGAACTAAATTTAAAATAAAACTGATTCTAAGGATAACGAAAAAGTTCCGACTGCTAGAAAATGATATAATATAATTCGAGGACCAGAAAAACAACTTGGAAATTACTACGATTTATAATTACAGCAAAATATTTTTGGAAAACGCCGTATGGGGCCACTCGCAGAGCTGTAATTTAAGTTGTATTTAAATATTTAAAATAATAGAAAGTCTTGCCCAGACACTCTACGAGCGAAATTCTTAAAATGTCGTTCAGGCATTGTTACAAGCTCATTCGTCCCAACTCAAAATACTGTACAATATATGGAGAGCAAACGACATTCATGATTATTAGAAGAATTTGATATACGCATTGTAACCGCTCTGACGAATACGCATCTTAGTTTTAAGAAACTAATTTCCAGCTATTTTGGATCATTCTTTGAGGACGTAAATATTATTGGAAATCATTGACAAACTACCGTATCACTGATCTCGGCGGAGCTTTATAAAAACGCCACAAATACGTAATTAACAAAGAATTACAATAATGGCATGTTCTCTCATCAATACTTTTTATGGAATTTTATTTTTATTATAAAAAAATAGAAAAGTAGTCAGTATGAAAATAAAATAACATAAATTATAAATTTAACTTTGCGTTTCTAATTCCAACAATATTTTAAACTTCGAAAAAATTATTGAAAATCATATGCAAAAGTGTTGCGTTAGTGAATCGCAAAAGTGTTACGAACGAATATTTCGTATAAAAGTCTAATTATCTTGGGATAGGAACACCGTAAACGGATCATTATTGAGCTGCAAAATCGATTCGTTTGCGAACTATTCTATGATGTGTAGTCTTCGTTTGTGGTTCGTAAACGGTTCACATTGTTTAGCGGGTGGTTACACTATTTTCACTTTCGTTTTGTTATACTTGGGTAATGTAAAGTTTACGTTTTTGTAAATAATTAGCATAGACATTTGCTGGGAGGGATATAACAGAACGAAGCTCAAAATGAGCTAGTGTGTTTTTCTTGACCAAACATCAGATTACGATCTGTGATGAAATGAACACAACTATGACCCCACTGTCGGAAGTGCAGTACTAATGGGCCGATCCATCTTCTTCCATGCCAGTATCATAAGGCTGGTGAGACGCATGCAATGTAGAGATGGTTCTACGAAAATTGGTCTATAGCCGTACGCCCTCGAATTGGCTGGCAACGGCGTAAGTAAGGTGTAACGAAGGGCGTGAATAGTGAACAGCATGGTAGAGTTGGGAGTGGATCGGCTTCAGAACAGAATGCAAATAAAAATTGAGAGATATTCAATCCATAAAACTTAAATAGTTGGCGATTTCTTCAATACCGCTTTGATATATGCTGCGTTCCGTTTTTCAACGGTCAGTAGAATTCGGCACTAGAAGTACGAATTCGAAGTGAACGATAATTTAAGGCAACACTACAACTATAAGTCGTTATAGTAACCGATTTCGAATTAATAACTAATAATTCTAACTACAAGAATTTTTGAGCTGAATCATAGTTTTTATTGCTCAAATAAATCTATTGTGATAGGTTATTCGCATATATTTTATGGTTTTACAAAATTGAACATTTATTTTTATTAATTTCGTAAATGTAACAAGGTCTTAAATAAAATGTGTTATTCAAAATGGGTTATTTGATTGATAAAGTAAAATGTTAAAAAATATATTAGTTTAATTAATAGTGGAAATACTGCCACTCTTTTCTATGTTTCAAAACTCAAACGTGCTTTCAATAACTGGGAAAGTGGATATTAGCCTATTAGTGTGTTCTCGTTAGATTTCTGCTGTTACCCCTATACGGTTTATGAATCCCCTATGAAAACTACCTAAGCCGTTACCCTGAATAATTACGCTACGAAATAGGTGTGCATGATCTAGATGTTCTACAATTTCTTATTGGCCAAACAATGTTTTTTGGCGTGGAACTCCATACGTTGCTTCAGTGAAGGCTACAACCAAAACAAGTCACATAAAATTAAAACATGTGGCTAAAACAACTCACTTAAATTAAAAAACAAATGTTTATTACAAATATGTATTTAGAAAACAATAAATTAATAATTAGACCCTAATCGTCATCACTCATCGTTAAATCAATTTTTGCATTTCCATCACTTTCTTCCCCATCTTCATCACTATCGTCCTCATCGTCATCATCCTCCTCCTCGCTAGAACTGTCCGGCTTATTTATTAATTCTCTAGCCTTTTTAACAGTTATCTTTTGTGGTATTATATGAACCAAAAATTCAAGTTTATCATCTACAGTCACATAATCAGCGAGATGTTTGTAGTCCAATTCTTTGGCACCCTTTGTTTTGGAATACGATTTCGATGTCAAATAATTAATAAACATTTCCTGTAAACAAAAAATTTTTAACTAACTATCTGTCCAAAATGATAAATCCACTTACTGTAGCCCGCATAGTGCTATTAATTGAATCGGATGCTATAATTTCCATATCGGGGGAGCTCTTCATAATCCGTTTTATTGTTCTAAATGGCAATGTATTACCATCTTTAGTCTGGCTAATATTCGGCGAACTTTCCATTATAACTAAATATGATATTAAACGATCACAATATAATAAAATAAACAAATTTTATGTGAAAACTGTGTAAACAACAAAACACAACCTTTGTTTATGCTGATCGCTCGCTCTATTTGACACGTGCGGATTGTGCTGAGTGCGGGAAAATGCAAACCAAAACATTCGTGTAGAGTTTAAAACGCTGTTTTGGAAGAGTTCGGTTTTTTAGAATTGTCAACGTACATGACAATATGGCATACACAATTTTGTAGTTGCCGAAGTGTCAAAATTTTATGCCCGAAATGATACTTGCGTGATTTGTCGATTAAATAAATGGAGTATTTCTTGTCGATGGTGAATTAGGAAATAAAACAAAATGACGAGAGCAGAAGAGAGAATAATTCAACGGATTAATATCGAAATTGGTTCAGATATTACTAAATTGCATCGAAGCAAGAATTTGGCGTCACATTACCATCAGGAACTGGAGAAAGTGCAGGCTAAGGTGAGGTTTATTACGTGTGATTGTCAGTTTTGCATACATGATTAATATTTTACAGCTATCGCTAAGCAATACACGAGTTACATCTCCTCTGAAAACCTTACTAAACCTCAGTGATGCTACGTCAAGCAAAATCGAACTCGAAGTCGATTCAATTCGGGAGTATAATGACAAAGTGACTGAAAAGCTGGCTAAATATCAAGGAACGCTCGATGAAGTGGCGGATAAGTTGCTGAAAATAAAAAATCTCAATAATTTGGTTGGTTATTTTAAAATATTCAAAGACATTCAAGAAATCAATGCTGAACTTTCGTTTTGCATTAACGGCAAAGATGAGCAACGTGTTATAAACTTATATTTGGCACTGTGCGGAGATATGAACGCTAACCCAAATACGCTTCTAGGCCGACTTTATAATGTAAATGCCGCACATTTATTCAATTATGCGATTGAGATTTCGAAATATTGGCACGAGATTTTAAAAGAAAAATTTACAAAAGAGTTCGAGGCAATTTTGAAATCCATGAAGTGGCCACATTTAGGACAAACGTTAGAAGTATTTAATCCTTCTAAGGAGCTTTTGTCGAAGTTATCGAATGTAGCGGAATATTTATTTTTAATAAAACCTCCTGGGGATGATCTTATGAATTCCATACAGTTAACAGATACCATTATACTACCTCCTATTTCATTGACCATCCAACTATTAGTAAAACCATTTCGACAAAGGTTTTTATATCATTTTGCAGAGCAAAGGCAAACGAATCGGCTCGACAAACCTGAATGGTATCTTACACAAATTTTGTCATGGATCCGGGATAATCAATTATTAGTTAGTCAGAATTTACAGCAAGCAGCGCGTCGGGCTAAGATTAGTGAAATAAACGTACGAGTTGAATTTGTTCGTGGCCTTGTTCAATTACCAATCGAAAAATTGTGTAATGACATCGAAGAAATTGCCGAAGATGAAGCGCTTTTTGCGCATTTACTAGACGAGGTTTTAGCGTTTGAACAGGAAATGAAAGATTTGGTTAAAATAAATTACCTGTCCAGTTTCCCGTCTGTTATATCGGTTCTTACACAACCCGATTATCTAATGAAGTGGTTACGTATCGAAGAAAAATTTTCTACCAGCCGTATGGATGCGATGCTGAAATATGGTCATCCATTCCAGGTGATTGATCCAGGTAGTGATGAAGACCTTAGAATTCCAAAATGTGCCGATCAATTCATTCGACTGCTGGATGCGATCAAAGAAAGATATTGCTACCTGCCCGAGACCAAAGATCAATTCCAATTTTTATATTTGCAACTCGAGTTAATCGAAAATTTTCGCACTCGACTGGTTCAGCTGTATACTAGTCCGGTAGATGATGTAAGCACAACAGATATTTTAAATACGATAAATTATGTAAATTCGGTCCTCCGAGAATGGGGTGAAAATATTCATTATTTGTATCTTCGAGCATCGGGTGTGGATAACAATGACGATGAGATTGATTCAGTGTTTGATGAGTCGATCGAAAAATTTGAAAATTGGCAAAGAAAATTAATCACAGAGCTGTCTTATAAAATAGTCGATGATATTAAGGCAAGGTCTATGGCTTATCGGCACGATAATTGGGTATCCATGGACGAGCAAAATGGCAAGGAACCGTTTATACTATCGACTACTGCGGGTGAAATGTTTCAAATAATGGTGACAAATTTACATAATTTAGAGTCAGAATTATCGTCAAATTTGTTTTCGATTGCACTTCGATTAATCGCAGAGAAATTGGATCAATTTTTTATCGACAGCATGATTATGAATTCAAAATTTTCAACGGGCGGGGCTGCACAGTTTAATTTTGATATGACTCGGAATTTATTTCCGCTGTTTGGGCAGTATACACGGAAACCGGAGTTACTCTTTAAAAAGTGAGTATTTAGTTGATATTGCCTCTTGTATTTCGAACTATTGTTTAAATTTTGTTTTTCAGAATTCACAACGCTTGCATTTTACTAACATTGACACAAGGTGTTGCAATGCTACTATATCAGACCATAAAGCACGAACCCAATTTAGAAATTACACAATCAGCACTCAAAGAATTTCATGTATCCAATTTAAGTACAAGAGCTGCTATTGAAATTATCGAGCGGCGTACAGACATTTGTCTTTAAAGAAAACTGCAGAATACTTTGAATTAATTATATAAAATGTTTTTTTATTAAAGTAAATTAAATTAATTTTGTCTTATTATACAACATTTAATAATTAAGGAAATCCTTAAAAAATTTGTTTTGGTTTACTTGTTATTTATGTTTTTGTGCAAAATTCTTATGAACGGATTTCTTCTTTTTATACAAATTTATTTATTGTCTTATTGGTGATTTATTCTTTCTTAATATTACATTTAATTATGGGCGGGTTATATGCGTTTTTAAAAAATCAAAACACTCAGGTTACGAAACAAACGTCGAAGACTAATGTAATTATCATAAAAAATTTATACATGACACATTTAATTATTAATCCTATCTATCGGTTCGGTTCGTTCACCGATATTTTCCACAGAACGCCTAGAGTGATGTTTTCAGGATAGTAATCTCGTGGGTTCTGATTGGAAATATGCTAAGACCATGATGGCAAAAAATCGTTCAGTTACGGCTTTAGGAAGTAGCAGATTTCTGAAGGATGCTTTACGATAAATGCGTGATTTTCGCAAACAAAATTTCTTAATTTTAAGCTCATGGTTACTTTTGTTGTACTTGTAATAATCCTTAAAATTTAACATGAAATCTAAATTAAATTGGTATATTTTGTTGGACAAAGAAGTGCAAACATTCTATAAACAAGTCAATGCAAATCATAAAACATGATTTAAGACATTGTGGAAAATTAGAGAAGAAAGTGTGAGGATAAATTAAGAAAAGGCACTTATTCTAAAATAATATTAACGATAAATTTTCTTTTTTAATTCAGTTAGAATCATACACTAATACTGGAGTGTGGTTTACGAGTATTCAACAAACGATTTGTATTTAGATTGAGCAAGAATAACAAGAAACGAAACAAAAAGCCATGATTGTGCATATTTGAAGATGGTTTCTTAAAGGAACCATACAACTTAAAAATCACAGTTAAAACTTATTAAAAAATGCTTGATTTAAATGCTAAATTTAATCTAACGGACTTATCCTGGTATATTTCTAGCAAACCAAATTAGTAGTCGTTGCTGGAAATATCCGATGAATCAGCCAACAAATAAGTAGGTAATAAAAAAAATTGCTTTTGATATGACTTTTGGCGGGTTTTCTATTACAAAAAAAAATTGATATAAATTAGTAATTAAATTGTTATCGGCTGTCATATATCATCCACATAATGTCCTTGCACTACAGACGATTGATGGTAACGTCGCCGTGATGCAAAATCTTCATTATCTTCGTTTATGGGTGACGATGTCACATTCACACCCGGACACGATGGTGTTACCACGATTTGCTCATAATCCTGGACACGTTTTCCGAAGCACCGGAAAATTAAGTTCTTAAACCAAACAAAAAATCGGAATTCATGTGCGAGACCAGGCTTCACAGCAGGATTTGCTGTACCTACATAAAACCAAACAACAAATACAACTCCAATTGCGATCAAGGCGTACAACCAACTGACTAGCAACATAACAAGGATTTTAGTACCCGCCCCGATTAGGGAGGCCCACCGATTACAAAATCCTGAATACCAGTTTTTAGTTTTCGAATGAATTGGTGGTTGTATAGGTGCAATTGGTTCATCCTCCTCGATACTATCTTCTGCATCTCGAAATACGACGCGATCCGGATGTGTTTCGTCAATTGATGAATTTATTGAGGTCGTCCGAGGCACATTGTTGGTTGTTGAATTTCCATTTGGTGCCGCACGTACAGGTGTATTTGGTTGAGAAGTTGTTGGCGATGTTAAATTCTTATGTCTCGTTCGTTCTGGGAACAAATGATCCAAATCGTTATTATCATGATAGTCGTTTGTGGCACCGTACCGACGGCTTTCATACGATGGGCTTTGAGCTTGAATACGGAACCGTTCCTCACGTCGATTTTGTATATCAAATGTTTGGGCCAAGGCAAAATATGAATAATCTACACATGCGTAAGTTAACAGGAACGGCATTGTTACAATTGGTGCCAATGTATTTATTTCCCCTACTAGGATGAACAGTATCGTCACACAAGCAACTACCATCATTGCGTATAGAGGAACTTTGTTTGGACCTCGGCCTACCCCAAGTTTACCAATTCCGGGAATTACATTTTCATTGGCGATACTTTGTAATACGCGTGGCGTTCCGTACATTGCTCCCAGGCACGAAGACATACTCGACACATAAATACCAGCAACCAGTAAAAACTGTACTGCCGATACTCGAACGGCCATCATAAAATCTGTTAATAAAGCTGAACGTTGGCAAGTGGCTCCAAGGAATAGAATAAAAACTAAATACAAAAAAGTGCTGAAATGAAAACATCTATAAATATGACGCTTTAATAATATAGATTTTTTATGCTTACGATGTCCCAAATGCAGCTAGAGTGCCATTTGGGATATCCGTAGAGGGAGCCCGAAGATCTCCACTCATATTGATCCCTGATAAAATACCAGTTACAGTTGGAAAGAATACACCAAACACTCTAAACCAAGTATATCCATCCTGATAACCGGGCCACAAATTTAGCCCCAAATTACCACTAAGCCATCCCTCGAAACCGTTTTCAGGATCCTCCGTATTTACGAAACTGCCCACCATAAAATCTAGGGCTGATAAAAGCAGCACAATTGATAATATGAACTGTAGTTTGATAACCCACTTGACTCCAGCTACATTTATAACGCCGAGTAGAAGCACGGCTCCGGCGGCAAATCCTCGAATTGCCCATTTATTGCCTTCTAGCCCAACTAATCCGGCCATAGATTCGCCAAAACCCAACACATTTAGCGCACAGCCGACCGCTTGGCCAAAGCAGTACAATAAACCAATGGAACCGCCAAATCGTGTTCCCAAGGAATGCGAGAGTAGAAAATATACTCCGCCACTTTCTACTCGACATCTCTCACAAATACCAACAGCCGACAGTACCGAAACTAATGCTATTGTTACGGTAACAAAAACAATTAAGATGGCATTTAGAACACCTGCTTGTGCCACGATCCATCCTGACCGAAGAAAAACTATTACACCAAATACGTTTATTAGACAGGAAGTGAATACTCCGTCCCAGGTCCCGAATAATACTGGTTGTGAAATAAAAAAATTTGTACGCCACCTGGAATTGGAGAAGATCGGGATATTAGCTAACCAGTTGCTAGTATTACTTGGCAAAAATATCTAACATATGGGCACATTTATTGGGGTCACTTTAATCAAATTTGGTTTATGAATCATATAACATTATCGTAATCTTATCACATCCTATACTCAAATTTATTGTCTATTAAACTTACCAAGGCTTATCACCTTGTTCATCGGCAAAAATTTCATTTGCCCCAGAAGCTTGATGGCCACCGGCCCCATATTGATACTCATTACCTAAATCTACAAAGCCGTCAGCTGCCCCGCGAGCTCGAGTCCTCGTAAACTGTGGTGTATCATCATTTCCCAAACCAAATCTAACAAAATAATAAGAATGACGTTAAACTTATGTACGGTACGAATTTTCCGGAAATCCAAAATTTTTCACTACCTTGTCCAGTCAACATCATTTCGACGATTCGCTGATGTCATATTTTCGTCTTAAATTTAGACATACAATCGGTTAATACAACACTAAATCTTGTGCCCTCGCAACAATTTCACACTTTAATCTTTATAACACAGATAGATTATCCGTTTAGTCTAATTACGATTACAAATTTCTTAATATTTACTTTGGTAATTGAACAAATGTTTTATATCAACTGTACACATATGTATGTATTATAAATGACGTCAAAATAATTCGAAATTTTACATTATTGTATATTTGTATATAATCATTACGCAGCTTATAAATAAATATCACAATAAATAATTAAATTTAAGTAAATAAACTTGCAAATTTTAAATTAAATTGTAAATTATGTATCAAAATAAAAAAAACTATTTCAGAAAAATTGGAGTGTGTGTCCTCTCGTAAAAATAAAACATCAATTTGACATTTGTTAAATTTTTTGACAATCTAAACTCAGCACACAAATTTGTACACTTGTATAAATTCTTTAGTTGTGGAGAGTTTCACAAGAGTTAAGTTAGCAAGAATTAATTATTTGAATTTAATTCAGCTGTTTGTTTACAACGTAGTCTAGGAAACACACAGTCGAAGTAAAATTAAATTTTCACTGTGCTTTACCTATCTAAGCAGTATTTTACGTTTAAACGAAAGTGTTTCTTGCCTTTCTTCAATATTCGCATACTGTAATTGTACAACGATATATAATTTAAAACGTTTACGATAAATAAATGAAACTTAAGATACTCTCATGATTCATGTAGATTGAAATTTAAACTGAGGTCCCATAACTATCGTTTGGATTTAAATTTAAATATCAATTTTGTGAATACAACAAGCATCTATTTACAAACAACATTTCAAGTTAATTATTGGTTGTGATAAAGTTGGTAAACAATTTTCTACCATGAAAAAACTATATTGACATTGCAAGTGAGCAAGATAACATTAAATTCAAAAATTATCCTTGATAACGCAAAAAATATAATCTTTAGAACGTAAACTCTAGAAAAAGGGCTATGTGTGGTTCTAGAAAGCTATCTAGAACCACACATGGTCCTAAAAATCATTTAAAAAAAAGCCGGCTTCGGGAGGTTTTGGACACATCGAAATCAAGACGCGGTTGGATATATAAATATATATATATATATATATATATATATATATATATATATATATATATATATATATATATATATATATATATATATATATATATATATATATATATATATATATATATATATATATATATATATATATAACAAATCAAATGTTTGAAGTATAGCATTACAACAGCCAAATATTTCATTGTCATGGTAAAAAGGTATACAATATAATTCCTTATGCACAATTCATCCGTTGAACGTTGATTAATATCATTCTAAGTATTAAATCACATTATTCTGTAATTAGTTTTTATGATATGTATTTCTAATTTAATCTAAACCGTTGAAATCAAACGTTATTTTTGGCACATATCATTATTGCTGAACCTAGGGTCCGGGTAAGGGCGCCCTTTCTGGCCCAATATAAAATCTCTCTCTCTCTCTCTCTCTCTCTCTCTCTATCTGTGTGCGTGTGTGTGTATGTGGATGGGTGTGTGGTGCTGTGCAGACTAAAAGTTTAGGTCCTCGAAATCGGTCCATCGGAATGAATTTTCATAATTTTTCCATAAGGTGGGAGAACCCAGTGATTTTTGGCCGAAATTTTTCCACAGGAAGTTGCAGCTCCTATACGATCTTTCTCGTTTCAAATATTTTCAAAAGTATATATCATTTACGAAAAAACGATTAAAATGATTGCAAATTAAATTTTAAAAAAATTTGATCATATAATTTTTTTAAAGTCTTCCGGGAATTACGAGTTGTCATAAAAAAAAATTTATTTTCACAACTTACAGTTCAGGCGGATTGACTATTCGGAATGAAATTTCATACTTAAGAAGTATGGAAGTGGCAGCTTTTATATTAGGTTTCGATTTTTTCAATGATGTTGAAAAGTATAGCAATTTCAAAAAACGACAAAGAATTAGAAGATTCGGTAAAAATCACGTGTTGTGTATTCTTAAAATTGTAGAAAAATTAAAGACTTCAATTTTAATAGGAGACAGTTAGATCAATTTTTATTTATTTTTGGTGTTAACAATTAAAATTTTAGATTAATGGTGATGGTATTGTAGTGCGCGTGGCGATTGTAACTTGTTATTAATCAAATCAGGAGAATAATCAAGAAACGTCATTGTCGGATTGTTCCTGAATTCGTCGCAAAGGCGGATAACTTTGGACGTCAAAGAAGGACTAAGGAGGAAATATTTTTTAAGGAGCACTAAAAAATGCGAATGAGGACACAATTCTACCAAAGCAGGACGTCCAGTTAGATTGCATTTTAATTAACGCATGGTTTTACATGCTCTTTCTAACACCCTTGAATAAAATTTCATTAATGCTGGAGGTATCCGGCAAATATTGAAAATTTATTCACAAATTTAAAAATCATGTGATGACTTGCTCTTCAATTCTATTTTGTAATTTCTTATTTTAAACTGTCACTAATGGAATTTGAATTGTTTTAGTAAACCACTTGTAAAAAATTTTCCTTAGAGTGACAATATTTATTGATTTTATTATTAGGAAGTTCGATTTCGAAAATGTATTTGTTCTTCGGTTCCTTTTTTATAACTAATACACTTTTCTTAAAATTACGTTGCTCGTCGACCTAAGATTGTCTAATTTATTGTACTCCTCCTACTATAGTTAGTGTTGTCTATAATTAGGTCGTAAACCCTGTTGGTTTTGGTATTCAATTTGTCATTTAATAAGATGTTGCTGTCTTTGTATTTGTAAATTTTGAATTCTTCAAGTCTGTGGACTATGTGTCCTTTTTTGGCTTTATGCAGTATTGTTAAGTTGTGGTCAAAGTCTGTGAATTGATACTTTTCTGTTTTGATGTGTTGTGCGTAGTACGATTTTGGATCTGATGTGTTTATGTCTTTGCTATGTTCTTTAAATCGTGTTAAAAATGATCTGCCTGTTTGTCCTATGTAAAATTTGTTGCAATCATTGTATAATAGTTTGTACACACCTGTTTCTAAGACCTGTCTATGTATTTTGTTTTTCAGTTTTTGTTGTAATTTGTTGTTATTTCTAAACGCTATTTTATATCCGAGTCTATTGAAGGTTTTTTGTATGGCTTTGTGGGTTGTTTTGTTATATTCTACAATCACGTATTTTTATAGTGTGTGATTTGTCTAATTGCCTGTTCGATCCTTTGAATAATAAAATAATGTCTACGTACCTGTACCAGTATATGATGTTTTTGAAATTATTGTTGGATGCGCTCATGATGTGTCTGTTCTCAAAATCGTTGAGGTATATTTCGGCTAATGTACCTGACAATGGGCTGCCCATTGGTAATCCTTCAGTCTGTATATAGTAGTCATTATTGTGTGTAAAGTAGTTTTATTTGGTGATTTCTGTAATGATATTAATTATCTCGTTCGTGTCTGTTGATTTGACTCTATTTTTGGACAGTAAGTTTCGTATTAAGTTTATTGTAATATCTATTGGTATATTTGTGTACATGTTGTGATGTCAAAACAGGCTAATTTTGCGTTGTTCGGTATTTTTGTATGTTTAATTTTATTTACTAAATCTAGGTTATTTATTAATGAATAGTTACTTTCTAATTTTATGTACAGAATAATTTGAAATTTACAAATACAAAGGCAGCAACATCTTATTAAATAACAAATTGAATACCAAAACCAACAGGATTTGCAACCTAATTATAGACAACACTAACTATAGTAGGAGGAGCACAATAAATTAGACTTAAGATTAGTATACAAGCAACGTAATTTTAAGAAAAGTGTATATATTAGTTGTAAAAAAGGAACTGAAGAAGAAATATAAAATCAATAAATATTATCACTCTAAGGAAAATTTTTTACAAGTGTTTTACTAAAACAATTTAAATTCAATTTTATAAGTGACAAAAGTTATCAGTGAGGCTAAAAATGGATTTCAACCATTATAGCACAAATTGTAACTAATGTTTTTTTTTGAATGAATATGATGATTTAAACGACGATTTACTTAATAAAAATTAAGGTAAAATTAAACAATAATAATGCTATTTAATTTTTTAATATCATATAATCAGACATTTTAATGCAAAATCAAATACTCCTGGTTTGTTACATTATAAAAACATTATGGTCTCTTTATAAGTTCCACCGTATAAATGTTAAGTTCACGGTAGATTGAATTTTAGTTTTCTTTTATCAATTTTTTTGTTAGGTTTTTTATGATCCGTTTAGCTAGGTAGATTTTGTACTCTCATACTATAAAAATAATTAGGGCATCGACTAATATGGATATTTATTATTTATTATTATATTTTTACAAACTCAACCAGTTGGACATTTCGTATAAACGAGTACTAACATTTGAAAATTTTAAATTTTAATATTATGTTAAAAATTACTTCGATTATGTCATGCTGTTTTGTTGCTTTGTTATTATTACAATTTACTTGCACTCGTATATATGCTGGTTTTGTTTAAAAGAAATTGAAATTAAAAGTAAAATAAGTTTCTTGTCTAAGAAAAACACAAGAATGTGAACTGTATTAGTTGTAGGTATGTGCATACATCAGAAGCAGGGCCATTCCATAGCATTTTAAACATGAAATTTATATATGTATATATGCAGATGAAAATGTATCTGAACTAGAATCGAAATAAATTATTTTTTTTCGAAAATTATCTCTCGAAACAATTCTTCACCATTTAAATCAGTAAATACATTAATTACATTAAATACAGAAAAAAGTTTGGCTCTTAGGAAAAATTTTGAGCTAACGTTCCATAATAAATTGCTCCTATACCGGCAAATTCTAAAACCTGTTTGGACTTACGATATTCAGCTCTAGTGCTATACAAAGAAAACTGATGTCAATATCATCCAATGCAAAGTCCTTCAGTGAAGAAGTATGCAAACTTGCGAGAAAACACATCCAACATATTAGACTTCACAAAAATGTTGACATACGTCGTATGATGAATGACACAAACCGAGTAAGACGGCTGCGAGGGAAGAAACCACTTCATATACTATAGGCCCAATCTGGATCGGCTAAAAATATTATAAAACTGTAAAGGGGCCTAGCCAAAGGGCTAGAACCCTCCAAATGAGAATATAAATTATGAAAGGTAAATTGCTAGATGGTTTGCAAATCAGTTGTAATATTTAAATAAATATCATATATATAAAAAAAATTACATTAGTGGCAAACTAAATTTATTCTATGTACATTCATTATTTATTATTATTCCTCACACACAATTGCCTCTAGAGACACTAAATTTTATAGAAAAAAATATATTTAAAATTTGCCTCCCATCTAAATGATCTCTTCCTCGTACTATAAATCATAAATACATAAATGCTTCAGCAACATAATTACTTAGAACGTATAAACGAGATATCAGCTGACCTCATTTTAAAGTCATTTTCTTAACAAACAGATATGATAGATACACAGATGAAGACATCCTAATTGCAGACTGTGATAATTAAGCTAAGAATGCAACTCCATTACGATATGTAAATATTTTCAATAAATTTCACAATCCAGTTTCTATGACATAATAATAGTTTCGCTTCCGCAAAATAGTTTTTTATATCTAAAACTAAACTGTAACATAAGTAATTACTTTAGTTGCAGTTATTTTCATTATTTTTCATATTCACGTATAAGAAAGAATACGTAGCTATAAGTTATAACAAGCTTTATGGCCACCCTGCTTTATTAATCTGAATGAGGCTTGAACATTTTCAACCAAATACATTAAAATAGTTTTTTACGGTTAAATTTCTGGGGCATGGGCAACAGTGTAGAAATATTCTTATTAATTAATTTAGTTTAGAATCCCAGCCAAGGATCAACCCAGTGAAATAAGAAAATAAACATGCGTAACATTTTCATTTGTCAAAACATGACACTAAAATTCTAAATATAGGGTGGGCCATGCGTCACTGAACATTGTATTTTCGATATAATTTTTTTATTTTGTATGTTTTTGCTCTATGTTTTTCAGTATTAGAAACAACGTTTGGGAGATTCAGTAGCCATGTATACGATTGAGGAACGAGCAAAAATTGTTGAGTTTTATTTTGCTAGTCAAAATTCAACAATTCAAACCCAAAGAAAATTTTGACTTTTTTTTAACACCAGAAATGCACCATCACGAAATTAAGTACGCAATCTAGTCGCTCGTTTTTAGTGATCGGGATCTGTTAGTGTCTTATCTCGGAGTGGAAGACCGCTTGAAGCAGGAAGCCAAGATAATATCGAACGAGTTTGGGAGAACTTAAATGAGAACTCTGAAATATCGACTCGTAAACGTGCCACTCAGCTTCAAATGTCCAGAAGTTCACTGCCTAGAATAATGAAAAAAAAAATATTGCTGTTTCCGTACAAGATACACATGGTACATGAAATTATGCCGCAAAACGGCAAAGAAAACTGACGGTCAAGAAAATTGACCGAATTAGTAACGGATGATCCTGATTTTATGAAAACAATTATTATTTCCATTTAAGTGGTTATGTTAATAAGCAAAATTTTAGAATCTGGGGCACTGAAAACCCAAGAGTGATTCAACAGCGCCCGTTGCATCCACTTAGAGTCACTGTTTGGTGTGGAATATCAGCAGACCAAATCTACGGCCCGTACTTCTTCCAAGACGAAATGGCAATGCATTGACTGTAAATGGTGAGCGTTACAGGGCTATGTTAGAAAATTTCTTGTTTCCTGAACTGCAAGGGAAACAATGAATTTGCTTCGAACGGTTTTTGGTAACCTTATCGTTTCACGATTTGGAGTTGTCCATCACGATCACCCGACTTAACACCAACAGATTTTTTTTTGTAGGAATTTTTGAAAGATCGTGCATATACGCAAATAAACCGCATGGACTGCAACAACTACAAGACAACATAATAAATAATATTATTGCGATTGATCAGAATGCAGGACCCTATAATCAACGTTATTTAATCATGTAAACGATATTCAAAAACAAATATCGCATGTACCAGTACATTTTGTTACGAGTATTAACTGGCTAGTAAGGAGCATTATTAAATGCCTAGGCTCAAGGTGTTAATCGTGCCTTTAATCGGCTTAGGAGCCATTATAAAACTACCTCAGTCTTTAATGGTGTATTCGAATAACTGGTATCCTTCAAGTAGTCTTATCTGCGTACCTCTACACATATATGCAGTCGTGACCTATACTATGAATTTAGTTAAAACATATAAAAATGAAGAATCTGGTGCTTTAAAACAGGATCTCCGAAGCTGAAGCAGTATTAGTGCTGCTCCTTATGCTCCTGACTGCCAAATGCAGAGCAGTAATCAACAGGGCTCAGTGCACGTTGGTACCGGAACCCATCAAGTTGACCAACTGAAAGTTTAGATCAGATTTAGCCTGGAGTTTTATATCACTAAAGATCCAAGAGAGGTTCAGTGCAGTCACACTGAAGGTATATCAGTGAACGTAGAAACACAGTAAAAACGATGAACGTAACAAGAAATATTTAATTTCAGACGAAGGGTCTGATATAACTGTGATGGGGTTGATCAGTCAACCTAAATTCTCAGGTTGCTAACTGAGCGCGATCTTCCAATTCTTCGGTAGCTTGTCTTGGTCCAAAATACGGACGATGAGTCATATACATTTGATGCAAGGATGGCACAGGTTTATCAATCTACTAACAGTTGCATTTGCTTCCTCCACTGTGGAATATTATACAAAGACGGTCACTTCGTCATTGCGATTTAGCGAATTTTGGAAGTAGGTTTGCCATACTGAGAGAACATCAGCCACGTATGTTCTCAGCTCCTCTTACCCGTGTTTGATGGCTTTACTTCTTGGGTGGACGTTTTTATAGAGAAATGGAATGATCTTATATGTTCGTGTATCTCTTGGCGAATATGTTTCACGAAGCTTTCGTTATTTTCGACGAGGCGCCATTGATCATCCGAACCAGCCATTGCAAGATCTCGATGGTCTCTATGGCAGACTGTATATCTGGCCACTGCTCCTGGATATTAAGAAGAGTTTCTTCGTTGTTACTGTGTCGGTCTATATTGTTAGTTGTTTCGTGCTCCAACGGATGAGGAAGTCAACTCTAAATTCTCTTCAATTCTGCTCGCCGCTGTAATGAAGAGTGTAACCATTGGTGGTGTCATGGAACCAACTCCCAGACCATCTAAGCTCTAAGGTTTTGGGGATGAGATCTCCTTAAGAGGATAAGCACCGTTTCATATTCCCATTTTTGAAGCGTTGTTGTGTACAATTTCCGTTTGTGATGAATTTGATATGGCAATCGAACGTCGCCTTTGTGTACGGCTCATAACTTAGTGGATTTTATGAGAGATGGTTGTTAGTTTGCAGCTCAACCGCTTGTTACGTGTACGATTATGTACTGGTGAATAATCTTTATGCATCCAGTCCTACCCTGAACACATTTATCTATAGCAAGCCGCTTGATAAAGAAAGTCGTCCGCTTCAGCCGCCCCTAACCTGGAGAACGGACGCTGATTTGGTATTGGTTTAGGGCGCCAGTGACTCACCGTGACATGTAGTGTCCATGACTATAAACAGAATTTCCTCCGCTCGTCTCCATTATACCGTCAGATTTATTTATACAGTTATACAGAGGGCACCACGACGAAGTATTAGTCTAAGACTTCGCTATCCAAAATGTTTTTGGCTTTTTGGGTTAACACATTGTATTTAGATGTAGATCTATCTCTTTTATTATCGTTAGTATCGTTATGAAGATTTATTAAAGTTATACCGATAATAAAAATGATAAGATTGTTCCGTTACAGTCATAATACACCTAAGCATTTAAGCAATTTTAATTAAATTATTATCAATGAACTTTACTTTCTATTTCTTAGTCAATTGTCTATATGTTGGTGATCGGCATTAGCCCCCAATTATTTCAAAATTACTTGATGATAATTAAGAAATTGATAATTTTTTTGTTTGTTTTCCGCTTCGTTTAAAAGTTGTAAACGGGACAAATGTTTTCTTGTGTATGTGCAAATGTTCGAAACTGATAAAACACAAATTTGTTAATTAAATTCGCGCAAGTTAATAACAAAATGCAAACCATTTGCCAAGAAAAATGTCTTCTGACTTCCTTAAAATAGTAGTGACCGAGTGAATCTAATTCTTCCTCGTTACACATAAAGTAACGAATTGCTAGTTTTTGGCAGTCTATAACTTTTAAGGTAGCCAATTCTCTGTACGTTTTAGTAATCGAGTGTATGACTCCAATAAAATTTAATAAGATAATCCGCGCCGATTAGCTTCCTATATACAAGTACGACTATTCTAAGAAACTACTTAGTTTTAAAACTTAAGAAGTAATACGTTTAATTTCGTTAAAATTGCGTATTAATCAAACTAATTAATTTGGTCAATAAATTTTTTAATTTTTAGAGCGCCAATAAAATTAAATAAATGTTTCTATGAACGAGTATTGTGCGAAATAACATAAAAGTCGTCCGCAAATTTAAATGACGTGCAATTTATCTTATCAAAATGCGCGGCACCTGATTACAGTATAAAACACGGTGCATTTTCGCAATAGGTATTTAAAGTAGACTGTTAAAACCTGAAAGAAGTGCGTTCGCGTAAAGTTTATTTGAAAATGGATTTTAAATTAGTGACAGTGATTGTGATTTTTAGTGTATTAGGGACGACTGTTTTGTGCCAGTTCGAGGATCAGTTCCGTTTATCTAAAGATACATTTCCGATTCATTATAACATTTGGTTAAATGTTTCATTGGAAACAAACATTTTTAACGGAGAAGTTGAGATTCAAATTGGTGTGAGAACGGCCACGAACAAAATTACAGTGCGCCAATATGACATAACAATTACGAAAATAGAACTATATGAGATTATTGAAAATGGTCGAGTAAATATACCAGTTACCAAAGATATAAGGTTTATTGAACATACGTTACCTTTAAGTACCACAGCTGGAAACTATCTAGAGGTCGGGAGAGAATACAGCCTACAGTTTACGTACACTTCCAAATCAGTAAATTTGGCGAGTGGAATGTTTCGTTCTATAAATACAAATCCTATAACTGGGGAGAAAACAACAATGATTGCAACAAATTTTTTACCGCAATACGCTAGTAGCGTATTTCCCTGTTACGACGATCCGGGATTTAAAGCCACATTTGGGTTAACGATTCAACATGCAGTTGGTTTTGAAGCTATTTCGAATATGGAAATTTTGAACACCGAGACACTTGATGAAATCGTTACTACAACATTCAAGCCAACACCATTATTACCGGCACACTCGATTGCCTTTTCTGTTTTAAATTATCGACAAGAATGTGATAATAACCGGTTAAAAATTTGTGGGTATTACGATGACCAGCATAATGTTGATGATATCAAATTAGTATTACAGACAGCAAGAGCTGCACTAACCGAACTCGAAAATTTTTTGGGAGTTGGATTAGGGTTACTAAAACTTGATATAATTCCAGTTGAATCGTCCACACCTATGATTGGAAATTATGGTTTATTATTTAACAGACCAAACAGTTATTACTACAATCCTGAATCTTCGAGTGCCGCACACAAGGATCGGGTGATACGACACACTATTCGGCAAGTTGTGAATTTATATTTCTTTAACTATGTAACTCCTGAATGGTGGGATGATATTTGGATTAGTGACGGCCTTTCATTGATTCTTGAATATACAATAGCGAATATGCTATATCCGGAAACGGATGCAGTTAACGAATTTTTCAATTCATTATATGAATATGCAACTGATCGAATTGTTTATTTGGGGCCCGGACTATTGAATATTCAAGCCATTAATTCTATGTTGAATAATAAATATCAGTATCGCGCCGCTGCAATAATGAATATGGTCCAGAATATTGTAGGTGATAATATATTCAAAACTGGATTAAAAGAGTTGCTTCCTTCAAACAGCACATCAATCACTTCAGAAACATTTTTCAAAACATTTGAATCACTTGGTTTCAAAAATGATTTGAATATCATCATGAATACGTGGATAAAACAGGATAGTTACCCGATTTTAAATGTAACTAGAAACTACGAGACGAATGCCATTATCCTAACGCAAGATAACGTTTTAAATGTTTATGATAATTACATGAGTCGGACAAATTTGTTTTGGATGCCATTAAATTCCATTCAAAAGCGAGACGACTCCAGTAAATGGCTAGAAACAACCCCAACTGACTGGTTAGAATATACTAAAACACGTGAAATATTATCTAATGCAGAATCACTGGATAATGCTGAATGGATTATTTATAATAAGCAGCTGTCTGGTTTCTTTCACATAAATTACGATGAGCATAATTGGAATCTATTGGCCACACAACTAGATTCAGATTTCTCAGAAATTCCATGGATCACACGTACTCAGCTGTTACATGACTCGATATTATTTGCTCTAAATGGCAAATTAAAGCTAGACGTAATTTTTAGAATTGCAAATTACACGAGACAGGAAGAGGAATTTGCACCTTGGCTGAGATTTATTTCTGGATTTAATGATCTGGACGCTATGATTTTTGGTACCAGTGTCTATTCAAATTTCACAAAGTTCACTTTACATAAAATTGAACATTTGTATGAACGAGTACGGATTATCGATCTGAATGAAAATTCCGATCTATCAATAAAGGAAAATAAATTACGTAAACCTGTTATTGATCTTGCGTGTCACATGGGGCTTGAGCAATGTATGGTTGATACTAATACATTGCTTAAAAAACTGGTGGATCAAACTGACGGAATAGAGATCTTATTGCAACACGAATCGAGTAACATTATTTTGTATAATGGAATGGCATTGGCCGAAATTGAGTTGTTCAGGAAAATCTTAGCAAAGCAAGACCTAATCGAATTAAATGATTTCGCCGAAGCTCTAGGTCATGTTCAGAATCAAGATGTTATAGATGAACTATTGGCAGTACTAATTACTGAAAATGGTGAAAAAATTGGTGGAGTTGAAATTAATTTGACGGCTAATGAGAGACGGCTGATATTCGAAAAATTAATAAACTACAATCTAGTGGCATTAGATAAATCACTAACATTTGCGCTTGAAAAATCTGACTTGATAAAAGATCTGTAAGTACAATGAAAGGAGAACTTATGGTGGAATATGGTGTAAAAATAATATTTTTTGTAGCTGGTTCTTCAACTCCAATAAATATTCAATACCCAACAGTTTCTTGAATGTGATCAAAACTACGGAACGTCTACAAAAGGTGAGTTTCAAACATTTAGTAAAAGGGTTCAAAGTTAATTGTCTTCGTCTTATAGTTCTTCGAAATCGATAATATTTATCAAGGAGATCGATCAACTTCTGGAACCGCAAACGTTGCACACGTTAATGAGAAAATTTTAGAGTTTCAAGAGACATTGGCTAAATTTGTAGAGCAAATAGATAACGAAGGGGACGGTGGAGATGGAGGAGACGGAGGAAATGCAGGAGGAGGAGGAGAGGGCGGAGATGATGGTGCTATTACTATAGCAGTGCCCTCACTACTCTTAGCAGTCATGGCACTTCTAGTTAATTTATATCAATAGGATAGCATTTCTGAAGCACGTAAGAGTATTCGTAAAATATAGTTCCTTCCAAGACTGCTTAACATTAATATTTAAAAAATAAAGTTTTAATGTAAATTTACGTAAATTTACTTAAACGTTTGAACATGGTCTTCAGACAATATGTTAACACAAATAACAATCAAAGTAATTAACTAATAGGACTTGGAGGATTGTGAAATCCTACAAGTTTTAAATAATGTAATTAGTTCTTTAAATTTATGAAACAAAACAATTAGCTGGTGCTTAAATTTTATCGAGAAAATGTACTCCGTATTTTAAACTTTGGACACTCTTGGCAAAATTCGAATCGTTTCTTTGGGTGTTTCTATCAACTCTATAACTAAAGGATTTCTCTCACTCGTTGTTATTATTCGATGTCATATTTTATAATTTGTATATTTCTAAACATTTATTTGGTTTTTTGCAAACTCACTCTGGTTGAGGGTTACATACTCGTATGGTGTAACTATTTCGAGTTTGTCCTGGTAGACAAAGATTGTAAATTAAATTTAAAACAAAATTAGTTTAGCTTTTGATCATATTTTAAATTTGACCGAAAATGATAACAAAAACTTTATTTCTTTTCAAAATTCGGTATCTCTACAGACCAGGCTAATTGACTTTTCGCAGTAAAACTTCATACTAAAGATTTTTTAGGGGAGATAATAATTTTTGATTATGGTTCGGTGTTACATAGTAACATCAGTATACACGGTTCGAAAACCGTGACTTAAGAGTTAAGAGTTTTGCTGTTGTTTCATAAGCGCACATTCGTAGATGCTTAATATTTGCATTATTATTTACATCAAACAAATAAAAAATTCGTTTTGTCCATCCGGTAAGTTTGCGTAAGTAAGACGAGTTGTTTCACAGATACAAGTCAATGAAAAAAACAAGAATGGTTTTGGCGTATGCGAGTCACTAAACAGCCAAATGAGAAGAGATTGAACGCCTTTAAACCAAACCGAAGTTTTGAAAGGCGAAATTGTATTTAAAAGGTATTGGTAAAACATTTTCTAACAAAGGACAAATGTTCCTGAAATTTGAGGAAAGGGTGTTTTAAAACATTGAATCCGTCTCTCGGCGTGCGAATAAACCTGTATGAATTATGTAGGTGTAGTAAAAACATTAAAATAATTCAGCAGGAAGTAATTGGCGACCTACCTATATCTTGAGCCAATTTGTATGCATTACCACAGATATATTCAATACGAGAGGAATGCCTCGACTTATCATAGAACCGGGTATTTTAACCTCTTTGAGTACAAATTAGCAAATATTGTTTGAAGAAAGTTCTATATGGCTCTTAACAATTGGTTGTTCAATATGCATTGTTATTGCTTTTATTTTATTATTACTGTTACAACTTTTTTATGCTAATTTGCTAATTTTAATTGCCATAAATTCCCTTTAATTTTTTCGAGGTACGAGTATTTGAAATTTGCAGACCCAACTGCCGATTTTCTTTTGTCTTTGTTGATATTTACTACAACTCAGTTTTTTTTTCCGTTAACTTAAATTTTGTCTTAATTTGTTCAGTAACCAATTTAATTTTTAGTTCAGCATAATGACATGGATATCCGTGGAATTATTATTCACCCACATTGTGAGTGTAGTGTCGATATGATTTAAAAAATTATTATTTTGTTAAAATTTTAGTTAGACATTACTATGGAGTCAATTGTCGAACGACATTCGCAATAGAGGTGATTATTATTATTATCTTCAGTAACAATCAATCAGTTGAAGCAACGGTTTGCCTGTAACCTTAAAAGTACATTCCGAATAAGCTTTGAAAGAATGAAATCCAGTGGCTCTTTAATCCACCTTTCGCCCGAATATGAATGGATTGTGAAACAAAATTTGACTTCAAATTGAAGTCACAGCCTAGATGCAACGGTGAAAATAATTTACAGATGTTTTGTGGCAAATGGGTATCATTTAATTGGCAGAAATTCATCCGAAATTCGAAAAACACAAAAAATGTATGAAAGAATTAGAAGAATAAACAACGTAATGGTCCCTTTACTACTGAATATGAAGTCGATTCCAAATCAAATAAGCTTATCAATATGGTAATACTTTTTAGTATAAATTGAATATTTACTTCGCACTCATGATAGTGAAATTTGTTTGATAAAGAGTGAAATAATTTAACATGTTACAAGAAAATTTTGACTTGATTTTTATTTATTTGTAAAATATATTAAAAATTAAATATTGTATGTAACTTTTATCTGTCTTTTAATAAAATGGATACTAACTCATTACTGTTAAATTCTGAAAGAGCTGCCAATGATGCTTTTTGTAAAGCTCCCCAATCTTGTAAATGCCGCCTTAAGAATTTAATTCGTACCCAGTTTTGTGGAAAATTATCAAAGTAATTGTGATTCCGAAGCATATTAAACCACCTCACATAATATCGCCTTACGCACGCGTATCGTCTTGTTACTGTCAATTATGTCAAATCTCTTTGAAAAGCTATATCGATGCACACAACAATAGATCAGGTGTATAGGACAACCACTATTTTTGAGAATCGGGTTTGGCACAAGGGACTTAATCATAAGTTATGGACTCTCCTACTAATACAATTTGATAGAATTTAGAATCATACCTGCAAGGCAGATTCTTCAGAATAAAATTAGACGATACCTATGTGTATTAGGATCCAGTATACTGCTACTGTATACTAAAGATCAATTAGTAAATAATACCGTTACAGCGAAACGACCTTTGCTGCTGATATGGCCATCTTAGCTATTACAGAAACAATTAAAAAATCCACACATAAACTACAATCAGCTGTTACTGAAATGAATAATTTGACCAAAAAAAGGCGGATTAAACTAAGCAAAACTAAATCATTTCACTTCAACTTTACAAACAATAAGCTTGGCAAAATCGAGACTTTGCCATTGACAACAACTGTTTTAAAATATATCTGTTACCTTATCAATATGGGGCGTGATGGAAATTCAAAAGAGATTGATTGATTACAATTTTTTTATACAACCGAAATAAAACGTTACTAGTTGCATCGATAGCGATTATTCATTTACCGAAAACTCGGCAAATCGTCAATCACTGTTATGATTATCTTAAGTAAATTGCTTTCTTTCCCTGATAATTTTTGTCTGAGAATTTTGAAATGAAGTTTAGAGGCACTTGTAATTTGCACCTTGCGAATATAAATTTAAATTATTCGACCAAAGCGATTTTTTATTTTTAGACCGAATACTCATCCAACGCTTTATGTGTGATAAATTATTCTATCAATTAAATATTTAAGCGCCGCCACTTATCATTTGACAGAAAACACTTTAAATTGTTCATAAATATAATTTAGAATTCTTGTCAATCTAACGTGAAATCAATTTTATTCGTTATCGGTTAAAATTTCAAGAAGTCTTGGTGCAATATTTATCCAACCCTTCCGTGCATTTATTAATTGGCAACGAATAAATGAAGTTCTTAAGAAAGCCAAGTAGTTTTGTTTACTATAAACCATTACTAATGTGCATTTGCAGTTGCAAAAAAATTCGATGGGGTTTTTGGATGACAACTATAAGTCGCGGTCTAATGTTGGTCGTGCCAAAGATTTTATTTTTAGAGGAATAAACAAGCAAGCTCATCAGGAGTTTGACCTACAAAACAAGCAAGTGCTACAATCTCAACGCCACAAGCATTGCAAACAAAACTATTCAATTAAACATTACCGTGGTAAATATTGGGTGAATGATTTGTTGTATATCACATAACAATGCGGCAAACAAATTATTAAACAAACATTACTACGCTCCAACGAAGCTCAATACATAACTATTTTCGTCCAAACTGCATTTTCGCATTTTTGTTTTGTTTGTTTTCATGTATTCGAACCGTTTCCAATTCAAAATCATTTTATTGTTACAGTTAGTGATGTAATAATTAAATTATTTACACTTTTTTCAGTTTTAATATAATTTACTTAAAAGTTTATTTACTTATACCAGTGTTTCCTAAAGTTTTGTTATTTAAGTACCCATCTAGAACCATTCGTAACGTTTTGCTAAATAGGCCTCATTCCTGGTATATGTGAAACTTTAATTTAATTAATTTTGTTTAGTGGTGATTAGGTATAGGAGACAAGTGTGTCATTATTATGTGATCGGCAACAGTCTGAATACGTTCGTGTTGCAAAATTGAATTTATTAAATTCAGAATTGTCATATTTACTTGGTTGATTTATATTTATCATTCTCAGATTCGTAATAACATAAAACTGCATCTAAACAGTTTATTGGGTTATCTGATGGTAGCAAGTTTATTGTGCATGACTGAAAACGTAACTAATTTGAGAGTTCCCTTAAGCAAGAATGTCGCGAGCAGAATATTCAATAAAGACCCGGCATGCTATAAAAATTAAAACAGATTTGAATGTATAAGTGGGAGTTACGACAATATTTCAATTTAGTTGGTTTTAGAGGGAGAGCTTGTGCTCGAGTATTCCAACAACTCAACGCCTCACCAATAAGCCACCAAGAGAAGTGACAGTTAACAACAAACTATTTAACTATTTGATATCTCTAATTTATACATTAGAAAAAAATCGTGTCATTTTATCAACCAACCAGAGAAACTACATAAAAATTACATAAATCGCCTATACAAAGATGAAGTGAGAGATAAATGTGCCTGTCAATTAAGCAAGGAAGGTCAATTAGGAGGTCAATTAAGGAATAATGTGTCATTCGCCACATATGTACTGAACATTTTTAGCCTCTGTTTCAAAACTAACACATCACCACTACCAAAGGCACCAATTTTATCTAACTATAATAGTAACTCACTCATTTTATCTATAATAGTATCAAATATCGACACTGACTGTCACTAACAACACCATTGCTTTATTAATAGTAGAGACATTTAGTGGCAACCTGCGATATTATTAAGATAAACTTTTCTTACATTGTTCCTATATCGAGTAATGATAAACTTGAAGTGAAATGATAGATTTGAAGCGTGGCCCTTTATAAGGCAAGGTAATTTTTCGGGGAATTATTTATTTCCCTACCGTACTTTAATGGGGAGGAGGCATTTATTTGTGTATCGGTTTGTCGGTTAATAATTGCTAACAAACCATTATAAAACCCAAGCTTTCATATATAGTAGACTATCGCGTAACTTGATACTGGTTGTAAGCAAAAACTCGTATGTGCAAGCAATGACTACAGGCATACAATTTTAATAGTGACACACGGTTAAAATATTTCAGATTATAGATGGGGAACATAAATTGTGCGGTTGTGCCTGTCATATTTTTTAGAGGTCATCCTGAAGCCATACTAATTTTTAGGATCTTAATCTATTAACCAGGGCTTTTCTACAAACCGATTTATCAAAATATATTTGGTAATTAAAGCACCTCCAAGGGTACGAGTATTTCATTTTAAAAATTACTGATTTATACAGTCGATAATTCGTATTCAATAGTTTTATAATAGTGGTGCGCGCCAATTTACACAACATAACCTCAAAATTTCATTGAATTGTAAAAAATAAAATAATTAAAAAGTTTTTTTTTTATTCGGTTAAATAATATTTATTTCAATTTTTAGTGTAATTAGTTGCGTTTTAGTTTCATTTTATAGTTTTTGTAACAAAAAATTATTTTTAAATTTTCTGTATAAATATTGTTGCAAAGTATTTCTCCAATATCAGTCCAATCGATTTTGTCTTACGGTTTATACCGAATATTACTTAGAATTTCTATATTTCCAAAATGGTTTTGTTACAAGTAAGTGGTGAGATCGGAATTTTGTCATATTGTTGTGGATTACGCTCAATAGAATAAGATATAAATAATTGTTGTGGTTTTAATTTAGATTGTGACTATTTGTTTGGTAATTGCTATAGCATCGTGTGATCACTATCCGCCGGGATATTCATATGCCAAATTTAATGGACCAGTAAGTGGCCCCGCACATAAAATTAAAATAGCAGGAAACCATGGACACGGTTATAGTACTGACTATGTAGCTCAACCGGATTATCAGTTCTCCTATGGGGTGGAAGACCCTAAAAGCCAGGTGTCACAAAATCGTAAAGAAACTCGTCATGGTGATACAGTACATGGTGAATATAGTTTAGTTGGGCCAGATGGTAAAGTGCGGCTTGTCAAGTACACGGCGGATAAAAAGAATGGTTTTCAGGCTGAAGTGTATACTGATGGCAAAATCGAGGGACATTTAAGTGGTGGATATGGTGGTGAATCGTCAAACCAAATTAAAAACGGAGCTGGCGAGTCACATGACGATGGTGAAAACGATGATGAATATTAAGTATTTATTGCTAAGTTTATAAATGTTGAAGCGACATGCTCAAATGCAGCCACTAGCCAAATTTTAATCATATACATAGTTCCTAATTCAAATAATTAGTTTAAGCTTTAGTTTATATTTTCCTCTTATCTGTGATCTTACTTCTATTTTTATTTTAAATAATTGTTTAGTTTTACGTGTATCTTCTTTCTTTCTATTTTTATACGTTTGTGTTACTATTTACTTCTTTAAGGTTTTTTTTGTATCTTATTCGAGGTTTCAGTACACCTACACGTTTCATGATGCTACATTTCTTCATTAAATACGTAGTTTAAATAATTTTTCAAATAAATTTAAGTATTTTAGGTTATATCTATAGTGCAAAGCTACGATTGTGATAACACTAATATGTAAGTCGTTTAATAAATGCTAATGAAGTCTCTGATTTCATGCGCCTAACTAAAATTCTACCTAAACCTAGACATATATAATTAATAGTTTTAATCGATCTGTACATGTTTTTGTGAAGTACGTAATAAATAAGATTTTTTTAGAAATACATTTTTGTGAAAATTTAAATTTTGTGCGATCCATATCACGATCTGTAAAGAGGATTATTTTCGGAATAACCACACTATGAAAGTTCATAAATTTGCAGCTCATTGCTGTTTTGAGTTTTCATTCTTAAAATGAGATTCAAATTAATTAATAATATTAATGAGTTATTTTTAATTTATAATTTTTTATTGGTGTTTGAACTCAGTAAAATGACACCGAAAGGGTTAGACACCCTAGCTAAAACAAAAATAAAATATTTTGAGAAAGAGAGAGAGAGAGAAAGAGAGAGAGACAGAGAGATACAATAAAAATAAATAATAAAAATTATTTCTTCTGTTAAGAACAGAAATTTAATAAAAGTTAACTTTCCTACAAAGTTAATATCTTGAGTTGAAAAAGATTACATCCTGCTATTGTTCAATATCAATACCTTTCTTTGAGATAATACTTTTAAAAATAATACTTTTGATATTTTTGAGAGAGCACTAACTAACGGAAATGGAAATCCGTTAATCAGGAACCACGTAATCATTCAAGTCATTTAAGTTTTTATTCTTCGCAGTTGCGCAGCCAAGAAGAAAATTAATTCTTTGCAGGTATATGGAAGTTGCCAGTCGGATGATATTGATATTCGACATGTAGGCGACAATGCTTATATCTGTTTTTCTTGTCCAAAAGCGGGTATTATCTAGTGGTTTTAGAATCACAATTGCGAGCCGGTCCAACTAAACAACATCTAGAGTAGGTAAAACCAATTTTAACGCGAATGTATTAGGCAATTGTAGTGAGAAATGAAATATTACGCTCCAAAAGAGGCAGCACTATCGTAAAAGAGAATTTCTATTGTTATGTTCAAAACAGGTGCAATTTTCGAGCTGTATAAAATCCTAAAGGTGTTACTTCTCTGTTCATTGTCAAGGTTAACCCCTTCGAGTAGTGATTGCTATCGCAGTCCATTATGCAATCTCGCGATTACGGTATTGATAAATTTCAAATCTTGTATAGAAAAAAAAAAAAAAAATAAACCAAAGTAAACTGATTATCAAATAAATAGTAAGAGTAACAAAATGATCAAAATTTCCAATTGTTGTCAAAATAAACAAACAAACTAATACTTAAATTTCTAATAAATAATTATGTTACTTTTTACAGATTTCATTATTCATTTTGAAAAACGATTTTAGGAAGCATAACGCATTGACCTAATTGAAAACTATCTCCTAACGGTTTTTACGAGTCTATACACTTGTAGTTAATGGTAAATAAATTCCTGTAATTCCACTAGAAAAATTAGAATATTTGTTTATTTGGATTGGGCTTCTAATATGTATTGGACGAATTGTGGAATGAGTCCATGTTTGGCGCTACTCGTCTACTAATTTTGGAGAGTTCCGGAGTTTAGAATTCGGAGAATTAGTTTTTGAGACCAACAAAATATTTTCAGTATCAGTTATCGTTTAAAATTTGCTGCATATTTGTTGAGTTACCTGTCGGAGATATTGGCTAGAAACTGAAAACTAATTTTTTTGGATGCAAAAATTCAAATAAATATAGAAAAATCGATAGGATCTTCTCCATTTTCTCATGGAGATGAAAAAATGGTTACATGAATTTTTAAGATGAATACCCCGGTACTGAAAATTATTCCCTAAAAATTTCCAAGCAGTTTCTCATTCAAAATTAAAATTTTATATTTACTTGTTTAGGAACTGATCGAGTAGCGTCTAGCATAGACGAATTCCAGAACATAATATAAAATACATCGACAATTAAAAATTGTCATGACTCAAGGGGTTGCTTAAAAAACACCACTCGACTTTCGGGTTCTTGTTTTCGATCTAGTATAATAAAATATTTGTGAAATCCATCATCTTTACACTTTTCAACAGTGCTACCATAAATTCGTTAAGTTCATGGAGTCTCTATTATTTACTGCTTTATTTTTTTTTATGTAGCTAAACATAAAACAGGAATATATTGTTTAATCAACAGAGTTACGATTTATTTGATTTCTTCTGGATAGAAGATTTTTGGACCCAAGCACAACTGCTGAAAGGCATCAATATTTTTTCGTTTCTTTCAGTAATTTAAAATTCAAAAAACATTTCTTTCGAAAATCCTTAAAACTTGTAATCGTATATTAGTTAAGAACCCAATGATATTTGTGTCTTGGGCAGTAAGTAATGAATTGGTATTCTGGTGAGTAATTTCTTTGGTATCAACTATTCTGAACAAGCAACAGTTTTGGGTGCTGTAAAAGAAAGCGAAGCATAAGAGATTAAGTTGCTTTTATAAAGTGCAGAAAACGTCTCCAGTGGATAAAAATGAGGCTCGCTTCAGATACACTCAAGACATTTTTATAATTTTTAAATTGATAATTTTATAATATTAATTGTAAATAAATTTAAAGTTTTTATATTTTAATCCAATATACAAATAATATTGAGATCTCCAAGACCACTTTTCATTGATAATTCATAGAAAAGCCTAACGTTGCAATAAATATTTCCGCGAGAGCACAGAGGGTACAAGTCTCAAAAGAATAATATTGCTGGAAATGCGTATACCTTTTATTGCTGACTAGATCGTCAAAGAATAAGAATTGCTAGCGAGAAGTTATTTTAACTATACCTTATTTGCATAAAAGAAAACACTCCAGCGGAATATATATTCTTAAAAATGTTCCTTAAATTGTCAAATTGGTTTGCCTCCAAGTTGAGGAATTCGGTTTAGGGAATTATTGCTAAATTTAAAGGTTTGTCGGAACTCGGCCGTTTCTTAACAACGAATTATAATGAAATTTGTATATGATCACAACTTAAATAGTTTTAGTCAGAACTCTGAACGATAAGCGTACGAACCGAATTCCATTAAATTGTAACAAAGAGGACGTGCAGGTCTAGTAGGTAGGTTAGGTTTCAGTGGTTGCTTACTGCACACTTAGACCAATTTTTAGGCCCATTGTGATACCACTCAATCACTCCACATCATTAACCCACCTACTTCACCTACTCACACAACTACAGTATACCCACCTGCATATTGCAAGCTCCATGTCAACCTGTATATTGACATGGAAGGTGGGTCGGCGCATGACACGGAATTCTGCACTCCATCAGAGGGTCTTAGTTGTATTTATTAGCATCACCGATCGTAATCGATGATGAAAATTCGATTTGCATCTAGCCTCTGATGGGATTCGAACCCAGCACCTCCCGGTCCAAGTGCCGAAGCTTTAACCACTGCACCACTTGTCCGGTTGCAGGTCTAGTAACTCATTCCAGAACTTCCGTTAAAATAAATATTCAAAATACAATATACACCACCTGCTGACCAAATTTTAACGATATTGATTAAGAAATAGCAGGACATGCCAGATTTTAGAAATTTCTTCAAAATGCATTTTAGAATCCACTTTCATCGTTTGGTGTCGAACATAGGTAGATTCCAAACTATTATTAATAATATCCTCGACTTCGGAGGGCAAACAATTTTATAATTTATCTAACACTTTTATGATTGTATTCCGCTGGAATGTTTTGTTTTGTTAAAAAAGGAGGTGACTAAATTAAAATAAAATCCGAAATCCTCTGCCTCTTGGGGCGAGTAGCGTAACTTCTTACTTTCTGCTGATAAATTTGCCTTGTATTATATGGCACATTACGATAAATTTAAAAATTAAAAATTTATGAAACTTTATTGCTTTTATATCTTCTAATGTATATGATTATACATATATTATCTATTTGATTCAATTGATATAATCAAAATATTTATTATGCAAAATATGTACGACCGGTGCTATGCTTTCACATGATAATTATTCTTCCGGAGTTATAAAATTTTTATGCCGTCTCTACCCGGCACTTAAATTTTTTAAAACAATAAAATTATTATTTAAATTTAAGTTTGTTTTATAAATACAAATGATCATCAATTACAAAATCGTAATTATCGTATTATATTACTACACTTCGATTTAAAATTGCATATCTTAATTAGCCGACATACTTAACATATAAGAAAAATGCGCTAGAAATCAACTTTATTGTATTCCGCATACATCGAATTACTGTTGAAACATATTTCTCTCGCATCAATCTTTCGAATTCAATCAGATTTTTTTATTACAATATCTGAATTTCTTTACAGATTTCGATATTTTGTGTATTACACGAGTATATCCCAATTTCTGTGTTGGAATAACTTTTCTATGATTTCTTTGCGTTATCATTTTATTTTCACCTTACAATGTGTAAAATACTTATAATAGCGCTAGAAACTGTTGTAATTACGTATGTACTGATCGAACAGTGCGATTACTGATAAACGAGTGTCGATCATACACCGTGTTTATCTATAAAATTCTAAAGGCCAAATTCAAATATGTTAATTGTAACAAAAATGTTCCCACAACTTTGACCAACTTTTCACAAAGCTCTCTCGGTGCTAATTAAATGCAATAAATAATATTAATTTGATTTACATGCAATTCTAATTAGTCGTGATGTTAAAATATATTCATATTTAATATATCATTAAGCATTATATTGTGGATAAATGTTGAAAGTAAATTTCATGCAAAAAAGCAACACAATTAAAATGAAAAAAGCTTAAGCCTTTATTTGAAAGATTAAGTCGTTGTGAACATATTATTTACGTCATTTGTTAATTACTGTACGAGTACATAATTTATGATTATATCCAATACAAACATGTGCATAATTGGAATTCGGTGAAAATTGTGCTTAAGTTATGTCGTAGAAAATCTCAGGGAATACTCGACCAATTTTTATTTAATTTTCACTATTTTACGTAAGGCCTTAATTACAAGCGTAAATACTTTAATTTAACCGACCAGAATTCACAACTTTTACCTGCCAATCGTACCAATCTGCACTCGAGTAAGAGTTATTTAGCTTCAAATTACATAATGTTTTTATTATTACTATTTAATCTTTGCAATCGGTTCTGGGGCCGAAGCACTCCCAACTATTTCGCAGTTCGCTTTACACGTCCTTACCTCACGCAGTCGCATGCGTAAATCGACGACGTACGGCTATAGGTCCGATTTTATCACCATCTGCACATTGCAGAACTCCATGACAGCCTATACTGGCATGGAACATGGGTCTGCCCATGAGTTTTGCACTGCGACAGGGGGTTATAGTTGTGTTCCATTCTATCACAGACTGTAATCTGTTGATCAAATTTCCTTTTGCATCCTATCGAGATTCGAATCCGGTACTTCCCGATCCAAACACTAAAGCTTTAATCTGTGCCGTTTGGTCGGTAGAAACAAATGCTAATGGAATTAATTCCATGCTTCGATTAAAATCAATCAATCATTTCCAAAATTCGAATAAAAACAATAATTTTTAAATATTTGTTATTTTGCCTGAATCTTTTGTAACATTACATTATTTTGTAAAGGCATAAATGGCAAACAAACTCTAGATTTTTCATTTAGTCTCTATTCGTTATTTTGACGGACATCGTAGTTGCGGAACTTGCTATAGTAGGAAAAAAAACAGGAAAAAACGGCAAAAACAGAAAGTCAATTTACCATTGCGCTCTTAATAAAAATTAAATTACTGGCACTAAGTATTGACGTATAAGGAATTAAACGAAAGGTATTAACTTCTTAATTTGCTTCTTCAACTTCAATATACTAGAACTGGCTAATAAATCTTCAAGTTTAATCTTCAGTCGATGCAAGTCCCATTGGTAACAAGCCATGATAGGCCAGAGGCCTGACCTAGGCCATGGTATCATAAATGGTGTAATTTGAACCATTTCTGAAATTTTATGGTCACATTGTCGTCGTGAGCACAAATCAAGATATCCTTCGATTCTCATTGAATTTGGCATGCATAGAGTTGATCCTATGAAGGTGCTACTCCCCGCTAAATTTTTATACGGCACAGTGAAACGACGGGTTCTACCAGTCATTTTTTAGTGACCACAGCCAATAAAATGCGAGGATAATTGTCAGAAAAGCGTCAATCAACCTTTCCCAAGGTTTTACACCAGTTCAAGAGTATTGCGCTTTAAGTTGAGTATGAACACTTGATGGGGTTAACATCAAGTAACTTATGCAATCGAAGCGGGTAAAGGTTTAACCTCGTTTCGCTGGCTAATTAGTCTCTACATAGTCTTTAAATTGACATAGCTACAAACACTTCTGCAACTCTTCTCTAACTTTTTTATATAATGATTTATCGAAGCCTTCAAAATAGGTGTTTGTTTCAGCTATGAATTTTATTTTCTTTCATGTGTTTAGTAATGGATCCATGTATCATTCTTCGAGGAAAGCCCCTCATACTCAAATATTCATGTAAAATATCACTGACACGATTTTTGATATCTTTATGGTATTAGTTGTTTGCTGTAACTTCACTTTAAGCTCCTTTGGACGCGCAGACCTCGCAGTATCATTGGCGAATCAATAATGGTGAAACATTAGCGTCACAGATACTACTATAACTCAATGAATAATGGTCGAAATATCGAGGAATTTTGACAGGCCGGCCCATTTTCAGCCGATGTATGTGTGTCACCGAATGGTGATATAGTTGTTGGATCAGGGTAAGGATGAAGAGAGTTACCCGATGTCGCATTTTGAAGTTCAGCTGTCAGATGATGGACTTGTTTTGTAGTGCCTTTATTGTAGAGTGCCTACCGAGTAGTGTCACTTCCAGAGAAGAGTAAATTCTTTCGATGATATTTTCAGCAGTGAGGTGAAATACGTAGGCATGAAAGTTAAGTTGAACAGTTTTTTTAACGCACTTCATTCAAACAATCTTAATATATACTATGCCAGCGATTCACTTTAAATAATTCAAAAATATATCCATAGTAGAGTCAGAAAAAGAAATTGATCTTCTGAACTTTTCGCGGTTCTTTGTCAATTCATAAGTTCATTTATAGTCTTTGATCAAAACTATTGAAGATGGCATGAAGATGGCAACCATGAAGATGGCAGCTCTCGTCAACAAAAGTGGGGGAGTGGATTTGCGCATGCGTTGAAAGGTACTCACCAAATCAACAGCCATTTTGGACGAGCAGTTGTTGTTTAACTATCGTTTAAGTGTGTCGATGCGAGTGTATTTGTCAAAAAGGGCAAAAATCGAGTATAGGGCTGCCATTAAATATTTATTTTTAAATAAACCGTACCAGCTTGCATGACGATGCACATTTAGGATGCCTAAAAACTGCAACCACTGACGATAACATCGCTCAAGTTTAGGCATGAGAAAGCTATCCGCTCGTTGGGTGCCGCGTCAGAAAATTCTCGGGCAACCCTCGTATTTATAGAGGCACGATAGCGCCGTTAATAAAGTGCTTAAAACTTGTTATCTCATTGTTTGGAAATAAGGAATATAATCGCTTATGATGGTGATTTCTTATGGTAGGTACTCGACCTCCGTGACGTACGTACATGGCCCAAAAGCGTTTCAACTTTTTTTATTCTTTCGAAAAATATTCAAATAGCACAAGGCATTCTTGAGATATCATCGGTACATAAATTCAGAGTGAAGGTCAGTTTTTGCGATTATGAGCTGAGAGACACTTAAAATATCAAAAAATGTGGCTTTGAACGAACCTAGGTAATCTTTTGTCAAAATTTCAGTAACTTGGTTCTACCTATATATGCTGAAGTTAACATGCAATTAATTATAACTGAGATGGGAGGCCCTTGCAAGGCTATATTTTGCTGGATCTATCATTTAAACATAATTAAAAATTAAAGTAACGAATTTAATTATGTTTTGCATAAAACTCAAGGCACGGTTATGTGTTCCAATATGCAACAGAGGAATTTATTTAGAGGCAATAAAATAAAAATAATAAATCCTTTGTCAAAATCCGCAAACATAACAGAATACTTCAGCCATTGCAAAACTTATTGAACCAATTAGTCATAGCCTGCGCGAAATGAATGACTTACTTTACATAACTCATGGTTGATTGCGAAAATAAACTCATAAATTTTATAAGCAAACATTTTTCAGGTTCGTCGCTTTACTCTACAAATTGTGAATGCATAGACATCGATTGAAGTTTTTTGTTTAGTTTATAAGAAAATTATTAATTTTATAAAGTTTTGTTATTTTTTCTATTTTACCTACATTTTCTACTCTATGTGCCACAATACATACTCCGATTTGGAAATAATCTAACATTTAAGCCAGCGTCAAAGGTTATATTTGCGATATTATTATAATTTTATGTACTGTTGTGCTGTCTATTAGTTTACTATTAATTTATAAACAAAATATTTGTAGTTAAATATTTTAATTTTGTGTGTGATGTACTAACTTGACTTGCCTTAAGATTATTCTGGTTTATGGCACATATAAAATTTTATTTGCACATTATTACAAGCAGAATGCTTTAATAATTTAAAACTGTTCCTAAATTTTTTAATCGACCTTCGAATGAGACACCAAAGTGTTGACGATGATTATGTAAAGTAAGCAAAAGTATTCTTAAAGTATAAATCAAAATCAATTGCTGTATAAGAGATCTCCACACCTATGTATAAAGATAGGTCATGTTTTTTATAGTTTTTCTTAACCGCTTAATATCGTGGGTGGTTTTATGATGTCAAAGTGGAAACAGATACATACGTAAAAATTATTTCATGTGCATCGATGCAGAAAAATGCTGGAAAATGTTTCACAATCGACACTGAATTATGTGTTTTGTTCTCACGATTACTAAATTTATTAAGATAGTTTTTATAGTTTGATGTCAGTTAAAGAAAGAACATAGAGCATTAATAAATGATTCAACCAAAGTAAAATAAACTGAAAAATATGAATACATTTATGACTCATAGTAATGAGAATTGTTCACGAACCACCTGTGTACGCAAAGTTTTTGCAAATTAAAATATTGGGTTATTCTGGATGATCCTTTGATGTTCAAATGAATTTCTCAAGGTTCCTGTATGTTTTGGAACAGTGTAACTTAAAATAGATACTTCTATGACTTGCTCCGTGATAAACATAGGTGTAACATTCCGCAGCCAATCGGAGCACACGGGCCTTTAGTGCCCCGAACTTTATAGCAAATAACCAAGCAGATTGGAGGAACATCAAGTCACTATGTTGTCAATATCTTGTTATATTTTGTGGGTGTCGTTAATATTCTTTACGGTTTTAAATATTTTAACGTTATTTGCAAACATTAGAACCTTTACCTTTGAATAATGAATTACTGCGGTAATTCCGTTAAAGAAAATCGTCCCAATTTTTCTAGCGCCTAGAAGGAAGCCTTGAGGTATGCCGGAATGAATTTAGACCTTGTATTCCCCATTTCGATTTATTGTGTGCGGATGATCAAATATGATTTTAAACTAGGCTACAAACGGACAATATAAACCAAACTTATACAAGCATTCTAAGGTTTTATAATGACTGATGGAGTCAAAGGGCGTAGTACAGTCCGCCGTGTATACCACATCAACCTGCTTGTGAGTTTTAATTTCTTTTATAGTGCTGCTGGTGAATTCTAAGGTTGCAGTTGATCTTTTTGGAATAAAATGATGTTGGCTTAGTCTGTATTACCAGTTGAAATAACTTCGGAATTGATGAAATTCATCTTTCATGTTATATGAATATTCTAGTTTTGAATATTGATGTTATTTTTGTTATTTCTTTTTTTGAGGAAAATGACTTGCTTCAATTATCGATTGAAACAAAGGCACAGAAGAATTACCAAATTTTTGAGCTCTTTTAATAATGAGGCTGGTTAGAGCGTACTTACGAGGAAATCCTAATTGTGCAATCAAAGTTATGGCTAGAGGTCTTCACCCAACCTGAATTAAAGAGGAAATTATTGAGGATTTCAAGCAAGAGGGTCATCAAATAGAAAATGCTGAAAACATCATTAAGAAAGAAAAAATGGAAACTGAACAATTAGTTCAAATCAACAAAAGAGAGCTTCGACTATTTATGCTTACTTGTAATAACAAACAAAAGCGGTCTAATATCGCAGTGGAACAAATGTTAAGTTTTAATCATATGCAGGAATATTTCCAGAGAAATGCTTGAAATTTGCTGAAAATCATCACGCCTAAGAAGACACATTCCACAAACTACAGGGGATGTGAAATAGCTAAGGAACTTCAAAGATTAAGAAACAAAACGTGAAAACAACATTCAGGAATACCGGAAAAAATAAATCGAACTTTGACCAAAGAGGAATCAAGAAGCAAAATTATACTCGCAAGTGGTAATGATAAAACCTATTATTTCGAAGGGCACTGCCGAAGATACAACAGCGCTCCAAAAAATACTAAGAAGCATGGAAGCTGCTAATATTCGGTTAGATAAACAAGATAAATGCTTTGAAGTTCTAAACTACGGGTTAGATAACCATGCCCCTCTAAATGAAATAGCGTTTGTTTTCTATTAAAATAATGCAAATAATCATTGTAAAATATTAAGAATAGTAACTTTGAGTGCAAATGGGCACAATGCAACATATTCCCCCTCACCAAAGATATAACCTGGTTAAGGAAGACTATTGCACATTATTTAAATCACTTGGATCAAGTTTCATAATCGGAGATGATTTAATGCAAAAATACCTACTGCGGATCGAAAGTAACCTCTAAAAAACACAGAGCTGTGAGTTTCATTCTGGAGATCAACCAACTTATGGACCTACGGAAAGACGCAAAATACCCGATATCATAGATTTTTTTTATCACCAAAAGTATAGACAACAAACCACTAAACCACTTCATGACAAAATTTCGTATAGGTCTTATTTCCAACAATTTCAAAAATATTCAAAAAACTGCTCCTCAAGAGACTCAAACCAATAGACGAAGGGAATCTTATTTCTTCACATCAATTTGGCTTCAGAGAAAACCACCAAAAGAACAAGTACATTGAATTACAAACATAATTGAAGATGTACTTGAACAGAAGAAAATATGTTCAAATATCTTCTTGGATGCAGCACATGTATTTGACAGAGTATGACATAAAGGCTTGGAATATAAAGTACCAAGAGACTCACCGAAGCAATTTTATAAAATATTAAACTCTTACTTATCTAATCGACACTTTCACGTTAAATTAGGTGGCTAGCTATTTATATTGTCTGTACCTGGACAAAGAGGTGGCGAATAAAATTTATTGAAGCACCAACAAGGTCAACTGGATACAGCAGAATTGAGCTCTCAGCGGATTCCCTAAGTAAACATGGCAAAATATCTATAGGCATGACTCTAGACTCGAAACTAAAATGGAAAGAAGATGTCAAAACGAAAACAGAAGAGTTAAATATTAAATACAGAAAGATGGATTGGCAGTTAGGAAGAATTTCTGAGATTGAACTTTACAAAATAAATTGCTACTATACCGGAAAAAAACCTTTAAAACCAGTCTGTATACTTACGTTATTCAGCTCTGCGCTGCACAAAGAAACCGAATATCAATATCATCCAATCTTCCAAAGCAAAGTACTAATGTAATAGTTAATGCACCGTGGTACATAAGAAATGTAACCTCCATATAGATCTGAAAATGGATTTCGTCAGTGTAGAAATAAGATACGTCGTTTGTTGAATGATATAAGGTTGCGAAGGATCCAATCTAAAGAGGATTAGCCAAAGGCTATAACTATCCAAACGAAAATATAAATTATGATAGAAAAATTACTAGGTGATTTGTAAATCAGTTGTTTATTATAAATATAATTTAAAAAAACTGCATCTGTCTGTTCAACATTTTTAATTAAAAAGAAAAAACGTAGGTAAACGACACAACTGAGAATAATCGTTAAAGTATTTTATAATATGAAGCTCTCTAGAAACATAGCATTACCCAGAGGATAAGAACCAACTCCCTCCAGAAACTCTAAAATTCAAATGTATTTAATATCAACGGAACGTTCAAAATAATTATAAAGAGAAGAAACCACAATGATAGATAGAAATTTTTAATTCTGATTTATTTGACAATTTCTAATCAGACAGACTTGAAAAGACTTGTTCAAGAGATAAGAAATTAGCAAATAAATCAGAATTCAATTTTTTTTCATATTTTAAAATACTTTAACGATTATTCTCTCATCTGTCGTTTACCTACGTTTCTTCTTAGAACTAATGGCCCGCGGAAATTTGTTGATCTGGCAATGTCATGGAAGTTGTTGTTATAGGTAACGCATACAACAACGTTGCATACCGCTGCGTCCCTATTTCCTCCATCCCACTTCTGTACTAATTTGTCCCCCTGTTCATAAACAAAATTTAAAAGTATACAAAGTCAAACCCTATAGACGTATTCAATAACGAACATCATTGATTGTGAATCAAATAAACAACGTATGGGCTAATAATTGTGAATGTGCAATAATAAATGTCAAAAACTCAAAACGCAACCAATTCTTAAAGTGAGTGTAACTCAATCAGTACAGGGTAGTAAATATTTTTCAAAGTGGCGTTGTGTAAGTTTGTATATTTTTAAAGTATGTCGAAGTCGAATGATGAAACAAATAAATATGCCTCCACTATGCAAAAAAAAGTAAACGGATGGTTGCACTTAACCAAAATTGGTTAGAGAAATATCCTTGGATAAGGCGTGGAAAGAATGAGTTTTATTCAGTTTGCACCATCATCGTTACATCAACGTTAATGTAGATTTATTATTTGATGAGTTCACACAATTGAAACTATTTTTTTAGAGAAATGACTGAAGTTCATCATCCAAATAAAATTAGATTTAAAATAGATTTTATTTTTTAAAAGTATCCTTCTTCTAATAATTTGTTAAGAATAATTTAACATATTTTCTCCAAACCTCATTCCAATGCCGAATCAGAGAGGATATTTAGTTTGATGAGGGCCGCTTGGCGCAAGGATAGAAATAGGCTCCTTCTAGAAAATCAGGAGGCCGGACTAATGGTTAAGCACAATTTTTGAGTTTCAGACCTATTTAAAAACGGAAGAAGGAAATGTTCTTGTAAAGCGTTGTACGAGTAAGAGCAGTGTTAAATATGTTTTAATGGTAAATGGCTGTGAATCAATTGATTTCTTGTTATACGTATAATTATCTTATTTTTTTGTTTAGATGAATCTTGAAGATTTGTTATTTTAGTTCCCTGACCGCACACAATATTTGCGGTATTTAAGATAAACGAAACTGCTGCACAATAACAATCACAAACATTGAAACGATTTATGATCAATACGCCTAATCAGGTAATATTACTCTAAAACAGGAAATTAAAATATTTACAAAAAATTATCTTTATGTTTAATCATTAAATGTGAAATGTTGTAAATTATTTTCTTGTTCAATTTTCTTTTCTCGTTTCTAGTTTTATTTGTACAAGTATTTGTATATACTGGATTTGATTTGCTCCATATATCCAAATATAGCAGACATTTATTGTTACAGTAACATACATTTAATTATATGGTAATTATATGTCAAATCGGTACGTTTGTGCTTATCTAATTAATGACAGCATTAAATGTAATAACTATGTAATAACTATATACATGAAGATGTATGGGTGCGATTACGCTTGCAAGACGTTTCGAATATTTCGTGCTGATTTTTTCGTAATTATAATGAATTTGCTTTTTTATAAAAGATGCGTACATAAAACAAGTAATGTATGTAGTTATTACTTCCGATATCGACTAATACGAGTATGCACACAATAGGCCGGCTAATAAGTTTTATGGTATGGTTATTATTAAATACCAAACAGCTTATTTGTGCATCATGTAAGATATGCCATCACAGGTAATATAAAAACAGTAAGTGTCCATTTGTATTATATGGAACACTTATAACTAAATGTAGTCACACAAATGCTGAAATTTAATAAGTTCCACACATAGTTTTTTTCGAAATTCTTTAGTGTAATGGAGCGATAATTAATCATATAACTTAATTACCTACTTACACGTTTATACATTAACTACAAATAATATATAAAATAAATAATAAATGGCTGTAGGTACGTCAAACCTCACCTATAATTATGATTTTTTTAGCTACCCAGATCGAGTTTCCGTCAAAAGTTGTTTTACTTGCGGTATCGCATATCATGTCTGTAGCAACAAATTTCAGTTAGCTGGGTTCCAATTTCGCAATCGAATTTTAATCTGTTGCATTTTTCTCTTTGGTTAACTAGTGTAAATCTACGCATTATTAGCCTCATTACGTATTATCTAGTAATTTAATACAAACTATTTTGCATTCAAATTTTGTATTTTTGTACGTTTTAATTATGAAATCGAACCTGTTTAGGTCACTTATCTTATAGTATTAAATGTTCAAGTATTTATTGTACATATAGAAATAATCCCGCACCAAGCCCAACACCTATATCATTAAAATTTAATACTGATCCCATATTTCCCCTGCAACTTTCCCATTCTTATTACCTTATTCATTTATCGATCGGTGAATATTGGTTGCAGCAAAAAATTTTCGAAATTTAAAATGAAACTTGGCCAGAATTAGTGAAAATTCTAATTAATGCTACTAGAAAATGCTAAAGTTAAATGGGTCCAAAATAGAAAAATGGAGAGTCAATTACTCATATGCCTAATATTAGTCTAATTTTTTATTGTGAAGTTTTTGAACAAAATTTGAGTTTGTGGACAAAATTTGTGCCATTGTACATTTTAAATATTGTATTTGAAAAATTTGAAATTTTTTTCAGCAGAAATTTCAAAGTTGGCTCACATAGTGGCTATATTTATTCGAAAAGGAGTACTTTGGGATATTCAAATTTTACTGATTCAATATGATCTGTAAGGTTTTGTGTCGAATACTCGAACTTTATTTAATATATAGGTATTGGCTTTAAATTAGGATTTGATTTCAATAAACCAAAACGTATCTAGTCCCTATGTGAGCCAACCTCTGAAATTCTTGTCAAATGGCACAGTGTAGTGTCCAAAAAATGTCTACTCGATTGATATATTGATTACATTTCATAAAATTGACACAATACCCCTTCGGATTATATCAAAACAGGGCTTTAATTTAAATATCGTTACGTATCTCCTATCGAACGTATGTGTTGTCACTATGTGAGCCAATGCCAACTAAGGTAATGTCGCACGGTTGAATGTCGATTTTTGCCCCTTTTTGCCTTATTTAAAATATTTTTTAAATCTTGAAAAAAATTTTTACCAACTTACACCAAAATTTACACACAATGCGTCTATTGAAGTGAACCGATCAAATGCGTTTAATATAAACTATATTCCAAAAAAAGGCAAACTAAAGTGCAGTTAGATTGCTATGTTTAAATTTTTATTCATTACTGTTTTACTGAGTACTAATTTCTCTAAATTCTCAATAAAAATTTATTCATGGTTCCGCGAAAAATTATAGTAAAATTTACATTTAAAAGTAAAATTGCAAGTGAACCCCAGTGTATATGCACTAGTTCTACACAGCTTTCGGTAAATTTTGCTTGAATTTGTTATTTTGTTTTTTCGTTAAAAAAATAGGAATGCAAATATGAACCAAACAAACTTTTGGTTGATCTTATAATTTGAAAACAGCTTAAGATGTCGAGATAATACAAAGTGTTGGTTGTTCTCGTGATGACAGCTATAAATCTATTTAAGCAATACTAAAAGCGGTGCAGTGGTTTTGGGCGTAAAAGTTGGACAACGGAGCTAATAATGTAGAGAGAGATGCTGAAAACTCAGAAATAGTCTTATAGACATAGATAAAGATGAGCAATGCGTGGAGATGCAAATAACCTTAAAATCATCAAACATCTTACAAACACTAAAACAAGAAAAAATTAATTTCATTAATTTAAACTGGCTAAATATTGTACTACTCGTATTACCTAATTAATTTTATATGATTATTGACATTTTCTTGCTACAAAAAGATGAAACTCGACAACTTTTTGTCTTCCACCTTGTTATGAGCGTATAACCTGCCAGTGGCCATTAAAATCCATTGAAATACAATATAAACCATCAGAAAAAATATAAGAGTCCAGGCATACAGTACTTTCCAGACAGTGTGTAGCGTTCTCACATAAAGAGTACAGCAAAAATTAACTCTCCAGATAGCACTGTATTTAGCTTTCACAAGTGTGGACAGGAAAAAAGCTTTCTGAGTACTGCAACTGCATCACACTTTCGTGTGTACACTCCATTACACATTCGAACCACACTAATTTACTTTATAATATTTTTTTCATTATGTTTTTATTAATTTTTACGAACATGCCCGCCATCTGCAGTTCAGAAAGAAACTATCAACATAAATTTAATGTCGTATCAAGCAGAATTGTCTGGTACTTTTTTACGCAGTGGCTTCAATGGTGATATTTTACGATGTACTAATTAATTAAACCACATGATTTGGAGTTTGATTAGATTCACTTGGTGTGGGGAATATTGGTCCAATAAATTTATAGAATAGGGCTACAATATGTATTATATTACCTGCGCAGTGTCCTAATTAAACTGTTTTATTAATTACTAATGAAGGTACGTTCAGTACACAGGATTATAGTAGCTGTTCGACTTCTAATTTTCAATAAATAATTTACAAATATTATTTCAGGCAAATAATAATATTATACGTTCAATAGGGGTTTCCAGTGAAAAGTGCGAGAAATTACGCCTCAGTAAGCCAGCAGCTTTAGATTTAGATAATTCTATAAATTTGTTATCTAAATTACTAATATGAAATGATATTGTATTATCTTATGTTCATTAATTCCAAATATTTTACCTATCTATATTATCTGCACGGGCTGAAACGCCCGTCTCGTTATTTATAAAAAGTGTGTATGAAACGAGTCATGTAGTATTCTTATATAGTGTTGTTATTGATCATAAGTTCCATATTTATTGAAGAGGTGTCATTCTCAGTTCCGGTGTGATGGTTTTAAATCCGGACGGAACAAAGAAAGAACTTCATATCCAAATGATTATTAAAGTGGAACGCATACACCGGCCATAGGAGGAGGACTGTGCGTGAGTTTATATATTGTTTCCGTTGAAAAATCTTCAGCACCTGATTAGGGTCAATGATGTTCAATCGAAACAGAATATATTGTAAAGATAAATTCCCCTCCGAAGCAAATTAATAGTTTTTTACAGTGCTGGAGAACGTGCGGATTAGTACATGCTTAGTAGGCATTAATTTTGAATATAGCACACAGGCCGGCCAAGATAAAGGATATAATAATGAGCAAATGGGTCATTTATATGGATAACATTCTCGTAGCAGAACGAATAAAAATAAACTACATGGGAAGGAATAATTAGATTCAGTATTGACTAAATACACATTTAAGTGAAAGATGCATGGTTGTGGCGGTAGAAATGGTAGAAATGAGTATAAGAATATTCGTATTATTTAAATGAGTTTATTAAGATGAACAATATAACTGAGTAAAGATAGATCACTATGGGATCGGGAGTTAAATAAAAATGTGACAAAAAATTGTTAAAATTGTCAAATTGGGCAATGTGACAACCAATTTGGAGCAAGTTTAAAATAAATAATATAATACGTCAGAATTGCTGTTCTAACTTCATTTTAAAAGTCGAAAGTATCACCTTGATGAATACACCCCTGAAAAATATTTAAAATTATATTTTATCAATGACCATTTAATATAAATAGTTTGATCTCGCGAAGCTGCATATAAACTATTAGCTATATGTCACCAATTTTAAATTTAACTTTCAACTTAGCCAAACTTAGTAATCTTAATCATAATTAACATTAACGATTATTAACCACAATTTATTTATTATTTCGTTATTTTTATGTATGTACTTCTCGATATCGAGATCATGTAAATTCAATCGTGAATGAAAAGGCAAACTATTTCTTTATATTTTTACTATTAACAAATCTCTATAATAACGAACGATCATTTCATGCTCTTGTACCTTGTTTCTATTTTGCTTATACATACATACGAGTACATACATTTTAATGATGGGATTGGCCTTATTACTGTGTGATTTTGTTTTACGGTATGCGCATTGAAAATTCTAATATGCTAAAAATATATCGGGCACCACCGCCTCATGCATCACGCCGCATCACACTAAATATTAACTTTCTATATATTTAGTACAAAATAAACACTTAAAAAAAATTATCTTTAAAATTTGTTAAATTAATCTTTAACGGCATTTCAATATGTGAAGAAAAATGATCAGTTACAAAAAATTACGAAATGCTTTCAATTCTTATACTCGTATACAAATGTAACATAAATTTTACTTTCAATTTTGCGATTTGCTTCTTATGGGGTACTCGCATAAAGAAATTATCTCAAACAGGTGATTATGTCGCTTTCATATACACGCGTTATATTAAAGGTTTTTGATCTCGGTTTGATGTCATAATAGTAAATTCCATTAATCCAAGGTTAAGTCATTTCTGTGTTGATGAAAAAAAATGAAAGGGAAAAATGAGAGGACCCTGTCCCTTATTACATATATACATAAAAATACTAATGGTCTAGTCGAAGTGTGATATAGGTGGAACACCCATTTTTTATATACCATATACATACGAGTATATAGGTCATGTAACATAGCCGACTTCTGTGATTGCCTAACATTTATCTTAAAGTAAATCGTGAAGTTTTATGACTTAAGGCACAATGTTATTATATTTATACTACATTGGTTATTGTTCTTTAAGGTTTTGAACTTTTAATAAAACGCATAACCACGATTTTAACGATAATTATAATTTCGTAATCAATAAGATTTGTGTATATTGAATTTTATTATGTTAGATGTGCGCTTTGATTTAATGAGAAGAAAATGCTAAGTTTACATTTATATGCATCTGTAGGTCATGATCATCACGCTCGATTTGTAAAGCTAGTAAAGTAATGTTTCTGTTTTTATTCTTTATATAGCAGTTATATAGGAACCAAATGTGGTGATTTATCTACGAAATGTATTACTTGATAAAAATTATAACGTTTCCTTTCGATTTTTGGTATTATCAATTTTATCTATCTATTTTCACACGACATCAGGGATGATAAAAATTGGTTTGTGCTTTTTCATTCAAAAGAATGATGATGCAAGTGAAGACATCTTTTTTATTTATGAATGGTTGGTGATGGGTGATGGGGTTATTTAGGTGAACTGATCTAAGTGGTCTGTAGGGTTGGTCAATTCAAAGGACCATTTGTAAGGTAATTTATTATAGTGTGTTTGAATCGTTTTTCGGTGTCTATTCTTCCGGCGTTTCATTTTCACTTATTTTATTTTCCAATACTCTCAAGATTTCGACAGTGACTTTATACCTCGATTCTGAGAAACTACTCTCCGCTTAAAATTTTCTTTAAAGCTAATGCCTTTTATGATTTTATGCAACTAGTGCCTAAGGCTTTCACCACCTCGTCTGAAAAAATTTGTTTCTCATATTCAAAGTCAAGCATAAGTTTGTCCTACTAGATTATATTTTTTTCTATTTTATATTGTTTGTTTATTTTAAATTTAGATTCTTTGGAACCCGACGCATCCATCGCGATAACTATAAGCAAAATCCCCTAAACCGAAACTCATGTCACATATTTGGGATGCAAAGAATTCAAAATTTTTAGTCGTATTAGTGGAGGGGTTGTATTCACCCAATCCCAAAACATGGTACGAGTGGCAAACAAAATTATTTTTTTCGAAAATGAACCGGAAAAGTAACTTAACATCCTTAGTTAGATAGCGGTTTGAGTGGGTACTTATGAATATGTTTATAAATACAATCTTGTCTTTGAATATTACAAAATTTATACATATCACGATTTCCTTATACATATTTAGACATCAGCAATCAACATCACAATATTCGTATAGTAGTAAATGAGATAAATGCAACACCATTTCTCATGCCAGTCATATTACAAGTTTTGCACTTTTTCTGTATTGCAAATCAATTGAAATCGAAAACCTATTTAGTAATTATTTTGAAGTACTAGTAACCTACATCTTTGAGACGTGATTTAACGAAAATATTGTTGCAGACGGTTGTGCGGTGCAGGTGTATGTCATAACTATATATGTGTTGTAGTTATTTTGCATTCCATTTGTACATAAAATAATATTATTTTTTAAACTAGATTTAATTGTTAAACTCCTTTAAATATTTGTCCGGCCATCTTTGTAATTTATTTAATTTCTCAAGTTTCTTACTTGTTTGTACTATATATACAAGTGAAGAGTTAAATCTGAAAATGAGTAATGGCGACATATCGAGATTATGAGACCAACATTAATAAAAATCTGGGAACGTTTGAAAAAACCAAAACACAATATAATCCTGAAAATAAATTTTAATAAAATATCACTAAAAATACTGAAAACAAAAACTTCAAAATTTAAAGTACTAAACTTCCTTATATAGTTAATCGCCCAACTGACATATGTAGATCATGAAACCGGCATCAATGCTATTATTTTCACCAAATTTATAGAAACCCACTCCTACGAAATTGTTTGAATATTTTAAATTAAATTTTAATTTAGGCACATTCATTCTCAAAAATATTTAATAAAAACAACAATAATCCTATAGTGAGTTTATGAAATTCACCTGAAATATCCATTGTTCCAAAAACTTCAATAGTTGAATACAAAAAAATTTAAAATTAGTCAAAGCTGGCCTAAATATTTTGCATTAACTGTATTTTGCATGTGTGTTACATGTAAACAAAAGTTTGACGGCAATATTATATTTGACCGTTCCCAGCAGGAAAGTTATTGAAGACACACACAGTTATTGACAACTCAACGACCGTCAAACTTGACACGATTATGGACATTTATCAGCAAATGGGACTAATTCTCCTTTAGATATATCTGAAATGAACCGTTTATGACTTGTCTGAGATGTGATTATTATGTGATATATGTGAGAGGAATTGTGCTTGATTATCTTAGAGGAATAGTAAATGACACGTCTGAAATAAATTTATGTTTATTGGGCTGTTTCGTTAAACAATATTAGAATCCTATTCTCGGAACACGTATCTCGGACCTGTGATCTCTCGATTGTTTATCTACGCCATTTTAAAGAGTATTTGATAGAATGAGAAACGTGGAAGACATGTCATATATGTTTCGCTTAAGACATGGTCATGAAAAAAGAACGGTATATGACGTGTGTTATATTTATCGTCTTACGTTAACAGTTAAAAGACAAGTCATTTGAGAAACTATTGTGACCTGTCCATAAATTAGACATATAGTTAACATACCAACAAAAAACATTTTTGTTTCATTTTAATACACAGGTAGGAAATGGAAAATACGTGCGAAAAAAAATCTCATGCGTATTCTCAAATTTCCAACTGGATTATTACGGTATCGAGTAAGTTTCAGCGCCTATGTACAGGGTGAGATAAATTTATATTATGGTTCATCTTGTTTTTGTGCTTTTATCGTACTAGCACTTAAATCTATATTTCTTATGTAGTTTATAACAGTTATCAGGTGAAGTACCATAAACTAAATTTGTATCAAAAAAACTTTGCAAAATGGGATGAATCTTAAGAATGAGCACTAGTAAATTAAATTTAATTTGCTAATTGTTTTTGCTTATTCTTCCGGTATAAATAACAAAATTTTATTTTTGATATGAGTAACAGTTTTATGCACTCTATACCCCTAAAATGTCCAATTACACCCTGAGAACAAAACAAAAAGTTTAAAATTATTTTACGATAAATTAGATAAGCAATTAGAGTGACTTGTTTAGATTTTCTAAGATTAAAACTGTGGAATTTGGATCAGGAGGTATTGGGTCCAAATTCCACCATAGGATTTTTTTCATATGATTCTATAACCCACTGCCACGGTAGTAAAGAAAATAGCATCTTTTTATAATCAGTTTCAGATTACATAGTGGTCACAGTGTACGCCAATGTTAAACTAGAATGTAAGCTTAGCCGAAGATTAAATCGGAAGTTTAACCAAAATAAAACTTATGATGTAATCATTGATTATTAAATTTATTTAAATATTTTAGCTTCAAATTCAGTATCAGTATACTAAAATTAGGTTAGGATTCAGAATTAAAATAATATCCAACCTGCGATTAAAACAAAATCTGAGAATACATTTTAAAAATATTTTATAAGCTTTATTTTTCGCTTACATTGGATTTTAATTTATTCTTCCAGAGTCGTTATTAAACTATATTTGATTTAAATTTTATAATACAACTTCTGTTTATAACTGTTTATAACTCATATACGCTTGTTCCTTTATTGACAATTTGATTCTACTAACAGTTTTCCAAATTTGCACTTTCAAACCGATAAGACTATTGATTTGAATAATATTATTCGTACCCCACGCCATAGCGACTGCCCTTGTGTTAAGTACTAAGGAATAAGGAATTTTTCCTATACGAGTATAGAGAACATACCTTCTCCAACTACATGTAGTTTCAGCAAGTTTTTATTTGGCTTACGAAATCTATTTAGATTCTCTAGATCATTGTTACCATTTTCGGAACTTTTTTAGATTTGATCGACTTTACGCTTTTTAGCTAGTAAAACTTAAGTTTTTTCCATAAATTACTAGATCGATAAATTGTCCCCCCTACTACCAAGGCAAATGAATTGGTTGGGATGAAACCTCATACTTAGGCTATTTCCACAAATTGTTAGATCCCGTGAATTTTGGTCGAAATCGGTCCACCGGAAGTGATAGCTTCCATACGAGTTTTTCTTAAAGAAAAGCAGTTTTTTGTAAAAAATCGCAGCTTACATTTTGTAAAACTGATTTGAAGCTATATTATTGAAAGTTTTATTTAGAATCTTTTAGTTCATAGTCGTAAATAGTATACGAGTACTTCTTAGTTCTCGTAAATGATATACTTTTCAAAATATTTTCAGGAGAAGAAATAATTCGTATAGGATCTGTCCGGTGGACCGATTTCGACTAAAATTCACTGGGATGTAACAATCCATGGAAAAAGCTTCGTTTGGACAGTAAAGGCTGAATTTTTGTTTAAAAGAGCTTTTTGCAAGAAACGTCATTTCCGCTTAAATTTTGAAAAATTGTCCTGGACTGGGATGTTGTACCATCAGTATTTTCGACTTTCGACTTAGTTTATGTCTCATTCTCAAGTAACATGGCAGCCTAATTCAATTCCAAAATTATGCGTTTTCTAATGTGTTCTCGGCTTGCTCGAGTAAAACATCGACTCTATTTGTCATCAAATAATTTTTTCATGATATACGTTTATCGAAATGTAGAAAAAAGAGAAAGGTCGCAATTATATCAAGTGGTTGAAATCGCGATATAAAACACTTAATTGTTTACGCGAAATAGAATGTTAATTGATTCCTGAGACATAAACTAAGTCGAATCGAAAAAAGTGATGGTACAACATCCCAGCCCTGGACAGGTATTATTGCTAATTTAATTTAAATATTTTAGATCATAGTCATTTATAAAAGTGAAAAGCTCCTACCGAAGCTGCTACTTCCGGTAGACCGATTTCTGTCGAAAATCACCCAATATTCCACCGAATTTATGAAAAAAGCTTTAGTCTGAAGTTTCACCCGATCAGTCCACCTGCCTGGGCTGTAGAGAACCAACAGCATTTTGTTTGCACGGCACCACCCATACACACACACAGATTTTTGTTTTAGCTAATTGTAAATCTGCGCACAAAACTCGAGGTCTTGAAAATTTCTCATGATTACATATACTGTACAATTATTTTACTACGTAAACCAGTTTTTTCGCATTTCCGCTTAAATTTTACAAAAATTATTGAGACCGGTATTGTTGCAAATTTAATTTAGAATCGTTTGGTTAATCCAAAAAGCTTAAGTATGATCGACCTCGATCAATCTATCGATTGAATTGTTGTAGTCAAAAATCGTCGTTTCCGCTTAAATTTTGGAAAACTGATCTGAACCGGTATTTTAGGAAAATTAATTTAGAATCGGTTAGTTCATAGTCGTTTCTCTCGTAAATAATTTACTAATTTCATAGTTACTTATTAACAAAAAATCACTTGGACCTTCGAATTTATTTGTTTGTTAAAATTCACAAGTTATATCTTTGAATGATTCAAACTACTTTTGGAGCTACTTTAAAACAAATCGTGAGATTAAAGTTACCCGGAACAAATGACATTTAATGGGCAAAAATCTTTTTCTTTTAATTTCATAAATTTCATAAATTCCAAAGTTATTCAAACTGGTCATTTGCAGTTCATTCAGTGCCGTGGTATCACGATACTTATCACTAATTTAATATGTTTTTTTTTCCAAAAAGATCAACTGCCACCAACCTTATGGAGTTCAGTAGCAGCACGATAAAAATAATTGAAAACCAAAAGCAGGTTGATATGGTATACACAGACTCTGCAAATGCCTTTGACTACACCAGCTCTTCAAGGCTCCCATATTGGAACTTCAATTTTCACTATTTTCATTAATTACCACAGTAGTTCATTATTCAATAAGGTCCTATGGTTTGCAAATGACCTTAAATCTTTAAAATCGATAATATCAACGACATCCATAAAATCAAACCAGATATTGACAACCTAGTGACTTGGTATGATTTCAACTTCCTCAGTATCAACATCAATAAGTATAAAACCATATCTTTTCATCGAATCGCTAATCAGCAAGCCCAGCAGTGCCGTATAAATGATACCACTCTACAAAAGTATCTAAAAGCTAACTCTATGTCTGGCTTTATTAAACAATGGACTGGGAATATTGACGATATACAGACAATAGTGATATTGTATTTCGCCTACGTCAGATCCGAACTTTAGTATGCTGTTAATATCTGGTGCCATTTAAACAACGAATATATTCGTAACATAGAGAGTATTCAAAAGAAGTTTGTACCATCTACCTTGGAAGGATGGCTGGAAATATGATAAAGAGTTACCGTATCATAATAATCTGCAAGAACTACTGCCATACCACACCGGATATAGAACATAAAATCTGATTGTTCGTCTATTAGACAAATCTTACTCTATGACATCGATTCACCAAAAATACTTGAGTCTATTGGAAGAAAAGCACCGAGCAGGGCTTTAAGAAGTTCCGAGTTTCTTCAGGTAAATAAACACAGGACAAATTATGGTTGCAACGAATCAGTGACAATGCTCTGTACATGTTAAACAAACATGTGTTCATGTTGTGCCATTCAACACAATTGATCATCTCTTTAACTTTTAACTAAACGAAGTCAGTTTTAAAGGTAAATTGAAATAATTTAAAACAAATATATTCTGACTGTATTTAATTTTTTGTATGTTCTTTAAAAAATATTACCCTTGGGCGAAATGTTGTATCTATCTTAATTTTCGGCTTTAGACTAGGGTTTGCCTCATTTTTCGATAATAAAATGATATTGGGACCTAGTACCCTTGTGTTCTCACGGAAAAATTTGTTACTACTATAAAGAGTTTAATCATGAATTTTCTATGAAAAGTGACGTTGGAAAATTTAATATTATTTTTAATTGCATTGAAATATAAACATTTAAATTAATTATAATTAATATTCAAGTAATGAATTTAATTATGAAAACAGTGTCTTGGGTGTATTTAATGCGAGTTTAATTTTTTGGAAGTGGTGGTTGTCTTGGCGATACTTTGGTGTAATTATTGTGGGTGAAATAGCATACAATTTCACTTTAGGGAAATGATCGCGAACAAATCCTTTTCTGCGTCAAATTTTATTTTTTAGATTTATAATAAAACAAATTTTGTCGATATCGAAGAAATTGAAGACGAAAAATTTTGTTAACACTTAGTGAATCAGAACTTGATTACCAGATTTTGTTTCCATCCACAAATACAATTACAACGAACACTCAAAATATAGATAGAATGTAGTTCTAATCCGATAAATATTTTTGGTTTACTTAATGTTGTAGTAATTAATTTCATTTACATAACATCTAGTTTCCGGTAATTCACTTACACACTTGGCGATGGAAATAAAAGATGAACGTGGTGTGATCGTTGGATATTTTTCGATACCTTATCAGATCACAACGTTTTGTAAAAATAATTTTTCGATGTGTTTGTTTGATTTTCGGAATAGCTATGCTGCTTTAATTAATTGATAATACCAAATATAAAATATGTAATTAAGCCAGAAAATATTCTTTTAGTCACAATGATCATTCGTTTAATCAGGATTTAGTCTCGAATTTTTCACAATTTGATTCTGTAACTCGTACAGCTCAAATTACATATCATATTTTGGTCTCTTCAGTAAATATAAAACGCCAAATTCTCGTTAACCGATTTAAGAAAGCTAATAGCCTCGGTTTTAGGGACCGCAGGCGGTTATAATGATAACTTATTTAAAGTGATCTTATACTTTCAATCTCATTTTTGTTATAAGTGCACGTTTCAATTAAATATGTATTTACCTCTATATATGTTTTAAGTATTAAATAATCGAAAATAACAAAATATATAATAAGACTGTTTACATATTTTTAATCGTTATTACGAAATCCAATCTTTATTTTTAATAATTTCATTTTAATTTTCTTAATTTTGTTTTCTTTTTCAATTTTATTTTTATTTATAAAATACGAACTGATATATAAAATTTCGTAATAATAAAAATGACATTATGTCACATTCGTCGCAAATGATCTAATTTAATTATTACTGGCTAGCTCGTTCAATATTTAATTATATATTGTCGGTTGAAAATAATTCACGCGGGAAACGTGTGTAATTAGACCTTTTTTACACATATTCTGGCCACACCTATATGCAATAAAAATACCTAAAAATAGTAATTTTTTCTTTTAAATTAATTTGTATTATTATTATTGGAAAATAGCTTAATTATATCAATCGTAAAAATACAAATTAATACGATTAACCTCAAAATAAATTTTCTTATATTTTAATATCGCCGTTTAATTGGTTTGTATTTCAATTTAATTTATTAATGTTAATGCTAAAATTCATGTCAAGCTGCTTAGCAAAAATGGTAAGATCCAACTATTTTGCAATGTCTTGTGAATTTTGCGTGCGACGTGAAAAATTAAATCCCTTGTGGAAATTCTTTGATAGGCGCGTTGGTTGTGTAAATAGATATAAAAATGTATGCATACTCGTATACAAGAAGTCATCGACTTTACACTTCAATGAAAATAAATTTTAATACGTTTTCAAGGAGCAGACTACACCTACACACGTAATCTTTATAGAAACTGTAACGGTTTAAGTGGAAATCTATCAACGAGATTTCAACATGAAATTCCAACTTTTCTTATAGTAAATAATTATTTACTTTTACTTTTTATTATCTTTGGTTCAGATAGACTTTGGTATACATTTTCTAGAAAACGTTTGGATTAAATCATAATCGAGAACCTTTTTAATGTTGCGTGGTTGATTTTTATTGAGATAAAAGTAAGATGTATATTGTGGGCACACTAAAATTATAATAAACTTGTAAATATTTGTAGTTTATTGTTCGATATGCACACAATCATGTCGAGGTCGAATTAAACCTCAAAATCTTTCCGTACACAGTCAATGTAACGAGCAATTTGAATCACAAAACATGTACATATAACAGTTGAACTTACTCTATGTTATATAATACTAAGCTGTAATTACGAGTTTGACTTTGATCTTCGAAAGCAGCAATCAAAATATACAGCAAGTAAGTTTAAAAATATTCAATGCTACCAAAAATTCATTACATAACGATTGTTATGATCCTCAAGCATTGCGAGAAAATTTGTTACTGCACGTAGCGTAGCAATTTCGATTTTATACATATAGCGTTAGCGTTAAATTGAACATATTTTGTAAGCAGTTGACTCATCTACATAATGTATGTTGCTTATCACGAATCATAGTTTTTACACACCCAACATTTTATAATTATAAATTGAGATATGCATTACGATAAAAAACCAACTCAAATTAATTTTGTATGCGCATTAAACAACAAACCATCCTCGCAGTCGCGATACCGATGATGAATCAATTTTAATTTTAACTTTTAGCATTTTTTCCAATAAAATTAAATTTACATACTATGCTCAATTATCGCATATAATCTTGGAATGCCTGTAATATTTATTGGTGTTTATTTACATCAATTTGTGAGAGGTTGCGTGTTTTACTAATTGAGTTCCATATAACGAAGATTGTTTGTTATAGGCGACGGTTAGGCTAAGCTGTTGTTTGTAGTAGAGTAGGTGGTTGTTTGGTACCGAGGATTTGATTAGATTTAATGGAATTCTGACATTTCATTTGATATTTATTTGATATTTATCATAATCGATTAAGGGAATGTTTGATATCCAGTCAGCAATATTGTGCAGATTAACTACGTTACATTAATTACGCTATTATTTACACGTAATTACGCGAAATTTTTTACGTTACATGGCGTAACAAATGTAAAAAATATAATTAATTAGCGATATCTGCATAAAAATTCTTAAATTAGTAAAATAATTTAAAATACGGCATTTTCTAGTCGATAATACAAGCATTACTATGCAACTATACACCAATTGAAATTTTGACATTTAAATGTCATTTTTATTGTTGGCTAAAATAATTTTTTGTGTTTCTAATTTCCTTTGCACGCCGATACTCGTAAATTGGGGTTTTACGAATTTTTTTGAATACATGTGATTACTGTAAAACTGTAAACACATACACGCTAAAATTCTAATTGGGTGATTCCTATTTTTTTAATTCGAAAAACAGTCGTAATTAAACCACCCAGAGTTTTGTTCCAACATCAGCAACCATACCACACAATCTACTTGATGAATTCAGCCAAATGGGCCACATCCAGCGTTTCATAACGAACGTAACAAAACATCGAAATTCTAAAATAACTATTCCACCGTCCACATAATAATTATTTGGCGCTTCCCGAAATCCAATCAAATTTGTGTGAACCTCCCTGCGAATTTTTATTGCCTCCTAAGGTGATTACCCGCGCTATTAACAATATAATTCTTCCTTTGAATCATAGATGGATCTGCAATTAGTATGTCTCTCCTTATTCAAATATCCAAGAACATTACGCTTTTAAATATTATAGTGTGCAACGTTATGGAAAATTTCATAGATATTTATTAAAAATATTGATATCAATGAATATTTATGTAATAATTTATACATTAAATTATTGTTGTAGTGCCATTAATTAGCAAGCTCACAAAATATTCTGAAATATATTAATTTAAAATTTTTAATAAATGTAGCTGCTTGTAATGGTTGTATTATCTACTAGAAAATAATGTATTTTAAATTATTTGACTAATTTAAGTATTTTCATGCAGATGTCGCTAATTAATTACATTTATTACAATTTTTTACCATAATTGATCATTAATTACATTATTTACGTAAAAAAATGTAAAAAAAATATTTTGTACGCGTAATTGCACAACACTGCCAGTCAGCAAAATTGACTATGAAATCGGATTTCTAAAATTAATATTGTCTGGAACAGGCATCTTTCCAAATTTTTTAAACCATTGTGAAAAGTTAAGTTGTGGTTCAAGTTAATTTATACTTATACCTTCTTTAAATCGTCCCTTACAAAATTTCTATTTTGTGAGTACTCCTGCTTCGATCATTATAATTGCTAAACATATTTCCGAGTTCTAGCTAAAATCAATTTAGTTATAATCCTTAACAAATTATAACAACAACTATCTATTTAAAATGGAGTGGTACTGGTAAAAAAACAACGGGTACAGATTAATAAATAAATGATCAATATAAAATAGCACAAGTGACGGTTCCTGCCTTTAATCTTGATCATCCACTAACAATTGTTTTTTCTCATTGCTAAATTCTCGAAAACACGTTTGTAGGGAACGATTTTCCGAGACACCTGCATAAACTTTGAGAAAATAAATTTTCAAAAATAGCCTACTTCAAATATTTGCGAACTTTCGGTTAAGCTCAAATTATGCGATAAAATGATCTCGCATCCATTTCCGAGCCGTGTTTAATGTTACAGGTTCATGGGTTGCCATTGTTGGGTTCCCGAAATAAACATCTGCTGATTCATAACAAATCACTGTCGCGTAAGGAAAACGTTTTAATTGAGTTTTACTTTTGAAACGAATTGAACTTGTTAAGTTAGCAAACTTCCGTCTTTTTGCAATTAGATTTATACCCTAAAGAGGGCGAAAAATACATTCAATATATTCAAGTACTTCGATAGGAAGTTTGAAGTAATTAATAACGTCAATACAACAGACTCATTTCTTTTTTTTGAGAATCACATCAACTTGCTCGAGATACTCGAGAAAGGGGCTCAAAATTATACCTATTTTATTGATTAGAGGATAATTTTATAGAATTTTAATTTTCCGCAGTTTATTTTTGGAACTAGCATTTGGCTGACACAGCCAAAGTAGTCATGAGTATCATGAATCGGAAATTTGTCATGTACAAAATTTGAGAAAAATCGCAATGAGATAAACTGACTGAACTTGAAAATGGTATATTATTCAACGAGTACAGTATAATCAAAGCCGATTCTTTTCCATTTTTGTAAAGCAGAGTTGAACTTATAAAATATTTTGCCATCTTGGTTGAAAATGAGAAAAAAAGAAATGTATCGGTTTTCATTCTACTTGACTCATATATAATAATGGATGTTATTCACAAATATGAAGTTGGCCTAACGCCTCGGATCGTAAACTATTCGAGTGAATAACAGCCATTATGTGCAAGTAGAATACGATACCTTGCCCAAGTCAATTAGCTATTTTTGATATCTTGATATTTACAACTTATTGAGAACTATACTTGCGGACAACTAAAGTTGTTTTATTTTTATGTTTGAAATTTGTTCTTGTAGTCTATTTTTTTAAACATATTGGAACACAGATAAGAATACTTACGACTAGATCATACATTGGGAATATATTTTACTTTCTGTTCAACTCGAAATTCGTGAAACCTTAGTGTAGATCGCTCACAATACAGGCTTAATAGGTGAAATAAAAGTTTAAACCGATATAACGAATTAACTAAAGTGCATGAAATAATTTTTCGGTAGAAATATGTACATATTATGTTGCGGTTCCTCAATATTTGTTCAAAAAACTGTTCCGAATGGATATGTATCTATGTGCTTTTGTCTGTGCGGTATAGGTAATACTTTAGAGGGACTGCTAATATTATAAAAAATTAAAATAAAATGGATCATTTACTTGTTAGTGGTATTGTAAATAACGATTAATCATTGGTGGTAGTAAGGCCCGATTTACGTTTACATTTAGTTATTGTATCTGATTTGATTTTGCAGCGGATCAAGTTATTAGGAGAAATAACGCATAGTTCGATGATGTATAACGTAGGGGAAATATTCTAGCGAATAGTAATAATTTACTGTATTTACTGTATTTTACACAAAAAGTTTAGAGCAGAATAAAATCTCAAAAGTTTTTCTTAACTTTACTATACGGAGATAAAACTCATTAATTTTATCGGCCAAACTATTCAACATTGTTAACATAAATTCTTACTCAATATATACTTACACAAAACCACTTACTTTAATTTAATTCCTATTCTGCCACAATCGCGATTGAAAAATACAGATTTCAGTAAAGAATGTTGTGCAAGTATTACCAACCCAAATTGCGTTGCCATGAAGATTTGTATGATAAGTTTTTTCTTCAGTTTCGGCTCTCTGTTTATAATATATACTCTGTGCTACGATTGATCTTTGTTTAAACAAAAGAAACGAACTTTTCTAAACCAAAATTATTTAAGTTGATCTAATAACAGAAAATGTAAAGCCTACTACGATTATGAAAAAATATTTCTGTTAAGTTGTATGAAAGAGAAATTTTGCATAATAATTTTTTTTTTATATATTCAGGGGAACAGAGAATTTTGCAAAATAAAATGTATTTGAGATACCTAAGAGAGGCTTTCTATTGACTTACTAAATTAAAACGATCACCACCATCAAAATAGAAGCAACATTTTCTTTGGTGATTCATGTTCTTTCCAAGTTTAAGTGAAAAACATTTTTTAATTTCGGATAGTCAGAATATCTGAGGGTTGATAAGTTTTATGGAGAGAATCGATTATTTCAGTTAGGCCTACTGTGCAAAGAAAAGTGATCCTATAAGGGTTCCGTTTGTTAAATGTTCAGATAGAAAATAAAATAAAATTTACTCCTGATAATTTCAGTGTCATCATTGTGTCTGTGATTTTTGTACGAAAAAAAACTAAATATTTTTTATGGTGTGCAACTATTTAAAGAAAATGTTTTTCTTTAAATAGTTTTTAAAGCATTTTAAATTTTTACGTTTACAAAATATGAAATATCTCTGCTAGCTTGTCTCTAATACTATTATAGGAAAAACTTCACACGTTTACATAGGGATACTCGTATATGAAATTTATACTGCAATTTAAAATAAAAATAAAACATGACGTTGATTAGTTGTTTACAAACATAGAATTAATTTTAAAACCTTGTCAGTTTTAAACCACAGTTTAAAATATTTTAGAATCGAAAATTTTTGTAAAAATTGGTAAGAATGGTTCTGTGTGATTCTGGAAATGGTAAAGCTCCTTAGGTTTCATTTAGACCTTACACAGACAGGTCCAAGCAAATAAATTAGTATTTATAATTTTCTGTTAACAAAAATAAAATAAAAGTGATAAGTATCACATAATTTTATGATGTTTTAAAACAATTCTGAAAAATTTAAAAATCTTAAAAGCCATTACATGATTCAATTATTTTTAGGAGGAAATTGATTTCCAAAATTCAACTGATATTACCACTTTTGATAATTTTTATCGGCTGAATAAAAGTAAAAATTGAAACGAAAGTTTCACGTCTCGTCAAATTACTTTAAAGATGCAGATGCCTATGGGATGGAAAAAACCACAAAACCAGCCTGGTGAATGCCGTCATTATTTGCACCCATTGCATATTAAGCGATCGAGAAGAGATATTCAGGAAATTGTGTATAAGAGCAGGTTCAGTCAGGACTTAAAATTTGCTGGATGAAACAAACCAAAAGCATCACAACACAAACACAGTGGTCACAAGTAATTCAAAAATAACTAATTCATTGTTAATGATAATTATTATTTAACGAGGCGCAAATATGCGAAGTATATATTAAGGTAAGCCGGTCCACAACCACCTAACATTTTGCGCGGTAGTGATAATCTTGAAGAAGTTTCTATAATAATAATAATTTATTATACTATTGATCGCCGTTTGTCAATCGTAATCGAATAATAATAGTTTGGGGTAACATTCCCCTGACAGAGTTCCCTGACAGGGATTTGCGGTCGGAGAAAACTTTGACAAAGTGTTCGATGCATTTGCTCTATATACATGTAATCTGAATGATTACCCTTGATGGAGAAAGCTAATTTGTAGTATGTATAGTTATATCGTAAAAACAAATAGTCATATATGATTATAATTACAAAATAATCCAATATTTTTGATCTAAAAACATAAATGTCAGTTTCATGCATTTCAATTTTATGCCTAGTAAGCAATTGCTGTTAATAGATATGAACATAAATTAATCCTTTTCACCTTTTTGATTTGGCATTTTATATACCCAATATAAACAGCGACGACCTTGTGGTACTTTCAATTTATTTAGAAAAATTACATGTGGGCCAACTCTACATTTACTAGTGTTTTCGAGTAAATAACGATCAGCACAGTTTAAAGCCACCACCGTGGTTAATTCAGTATTAGAAGATCGATCAAAATACACTCCATTCCATTGCAAAGGAAAATCGTTAAATTGCAGTCAAACAATCGCGTTCAAATTTATTGAACAATTACTTAGATTTATATCTATTATTTTAAACCATCAATATTGTATTCCATTATCTTATAAATCCATCTGATCTTTATACTCGTACATGGTACATTATAAGAAGAAAATAAACGTGAATTGAGATATCATAATTTTTAGTTATAGAAGTTTATAGATGCTGATTGTAACTTTTAATGAAACTAAATGATTTTGCCATTCTGTGTCACATATGTATACACATAAAGTTTTCACATTTAACAAATGTCAATTTTGTGCTTTGGAAATCCTTGGGAAAATCGTTCTGTGTGTTTTTTTTATATTGTTTTGTTTCTTTTATTTGAGAGACGGTAACTTAAAAGGGTAAGAATTATGGGTATTTAGCGCTCGGATTTATGTAATTTTAAGCTCGCTTAAAATACATTTTTATTGCAAGAACATACTTAATTAATTGATTTCAAGTATTGACATGTGTTTTTAAATAAAAGTTATTTGGTTTCATAAACCGATGTATTATGCCACTAACCAATCCATCAAATTTTTATATAAAACACTTCCATCGCGTTAGTAAGTTGATTTTCTAAATTTAAATAAAATCGTGATTCCAATTAAATGTTTATGTTTGTTTTGCATTTCGATTCGCGTTTATTATTAATTTCATTTAGTTATAATCTTTAATATCGTTTATATTGTGGTCTTGAGGCAAACGAAAAAATACTGCTTCAATTTCTTATATGTGGTGCCCTAATTTCTTACACATTACTCGTATGTATCTAATTTTTATTAATTTATTAATCTTTAAATAAATTTTTTAATTTTATTGTATCTACACATATGGGTTTTGGTCGTACAGCGAGGGTAGTACCGCGAAGACATGAGTAATAAAAACGATTTGCTTGGAATTGTTATATAAAAATATCACTGCAGACTGCAGTAGGTAACCAGCCCAGTCCAATTTCTATATAATTTTGTAACTTAACTAGTTTAAGAATCACTGAGACATAAACAAATCGTTATCATTTTTACTGTCAATATGTCCACGTGAAAAATTAATTTTTCAAACAATTTTTCTTGAGTTAGCTACTTTCAATTTAGAAACTCCCTGATAAACGGTAAACACCCTACAACATTGTACGATATAATAGACTACACTAATTTAATTGTTGATGTATGTACGTATAATTATTATGATTTGTTTGCATAACCAGACTGTGCAACTTGTGCATATTATGCTTATATGCAAATCGATAGTGTGGTGAAAAGTGAAAATTTTTCTATAATATTACATTGGCTCTGGGAAGGAAGTTATGTTACAGTTTTATACTGTTTAAGCGATATATGATACCTGCTGTACAGATTACAACATCGACTCTACATATATTTGTAAGTCATGTAACGTTACTTGATTGTAAGTAGATCAAATTTATAAGAGACTGAGAGTCATACTCGAACACGCACATAATTCGATTAAATACTCGTCTTGCACTTGTCTGACAAGTGAAGTGTGATGATGAAGTTTTTGCTTATAGTAAGAGATTAATACTTTTGCACCATGCGTATACCTGAACAAGTATTATAAGAAAGTCGAATAAGTTATTCATAATATTTTAAAAAATGTTGACAGTACAAATTATTTGGTCCAGATTTATTTAAAATCTTAACAAATGTTTAGCATCGTTTATAATTGTAGCAAGCTTGAAGTTTGAATTTTGTTTGGTTGAACCTAAAGACAGAGCCAACAACTTGCAGATGCACTTTGAAGACACACAAATGACACATGTTTATTCAACGTGGTAGTGCGATAAATCATTAGATTGAATATTTATTTCTAATGATTGTCATTGACGTTAGAATTACAAGTTTAACTTTGGTGACGTTTTGTGTCTGAGTTTAATGACAATCAGAAAGTAAAAATCAACGAAATCTGACGTTTTTTCTTCTTTTAACACTTCTTTTAACAGTGCGTATTGAAAGTATTCTGAGCAAAATACCTCAGTGCGACGTCAAAATTCTTTTGGGTGACTTGCCGCCAGCACATACTTCTTCGACGGGAAGACCAAGACGTAGAGCTAACATCGACTCCGGCCACTTCCTTCTTGTTGCAAAACGGACTTTTCGTTTATCAATAACATATAATAGTCGCTACCAAAAAAAAATCGCATTAGAACAATGATGCTTTTAACAATCACGTTACCAGATCCAACTATGGGAATGCCCTTTCAGGACTTATTGAAAACCAGCCCCTGCGATAACGGAAGCATCATCATCAACAATTGGTCAAACTTCACCGAGGACTTAAAATGATTGATTGGACAAAGATTGCTTGAAAGCAGTTCAAAAAACAGATCGCACGCGCCATCGCAATCTGTCCCAAAACACAAAACCATCAAATAACGACTACTTGATCGCGAGGAAATTCTCCACCCGGTTCTGTAGGCGGAATCACTCTATTAACGTGTGCTTAACATTAATATTCGAGTCTCAGCTACCGATTTCCTACCACGTGACAGCGTTATTCGGTACGAATCTGGGGAGTTTGTAACGGACAGCAACAACGTCCTCAATATGTGGCGGATTTATTTTGTCTCTCTTTTAAATCGACCAGTATTACCATCTGCTGACGAATAATTATATTCCTTACCAGTCCGACATCAAGTGAAATGACTCCACCAATCATACGATAAAGTACATAAAAATGAAAAGCAACATAAATCCTGATTAAGTTTAAATTTCATGCGAAAGGCTAAAAATGGAGGCGATCAAAGGTTCTACCGAATGTACGCACTTGTATCAACTATTGAGTAAATCCCAGAAGAGTACAAAACGGCTCTGATCTTCAAACTATAAAGATAGAAAGAGAGCTTGATTAAATTGCAATAACTACCGCGGAACATATTTGCTAAACACTGGTTATAAAGTTTTCGCCAACGCGAAAATTTTATAACCAGTGTTTAGCAAATATGTTCCGCGGTAGTTATTGGGCGACGATCGGTGTGGTTTCCATCCAAAGAGACCAACAAAAAATCAGACCCATCATTTTGAGGATTATATTAGAGAAATGTTAAGAAAATAAAACCCTGTTCAAAGTCTCTTTGTAGCCCTTCAACAGGCGTTATGTCCTATCCATGTGTATCAGATTTCAAATCAAGTCAGCTATTGAAAGCTAAAACAGGTGTGCCTACCTATAAAGTCAACTGTTTATCAAATGAGCCTTCAAATCAAAAAAGCGAAATTCAATATATCGGCGACTAATAAGAAAATCAGCCGTTGTCTGCTGGTTCAAAACAAGGAGCAACTGTGTCAATCATCGCTCTCTCACCGAAAATAATTGAGAACCCTAAAGGCTCTAACAACAAAGTAATTTAACTCGTCGGGTTAGCATTTCGACGAAGAAAGAACAGAGAACAGAGAACAATCTACACTGTAGATGCTGTAGATGTGACTGCGAGCCTTCACAAACAAACTACAGGGTCAGGTTTTTCAGGGCTCAGGCAACTAGGTATACTCGGCAAATAGATGTGACCTTAATATTCGAATAGCACAGCACAGAAAAGAGGTCAAAAAGGCAAGGACTGTCTCCATCGCGATAGCGGCCTCTGTGAAAACCTACAGAACAGGTCAAAATGAGGAGGCTGAGGTGCGTTCTGGTTAACCTGCATTGTGCATTACAAGTACTATATGTAGTAGTATTTTATAGCATTATGGTAAGTAAAATATTCACAACAACCTGTACGTAGGATTTATTATCGAAATACCTCATATAGTAGAAACCTATTGAATTCTATTCCGCATTGGTCGTGTTAGTTGCTGCTGTTTCTGCTATCGTTGTGGGGTGAGATCGGCTAACATAGTAAACTGTACCAAGCAGTTGTAAGCCACGTGTAAATATAGCATCAATAGTTTTAATCCTAAGCGTTGTGTATGTAGTTTGGTGAAGTAGTTTTCTACTGAAATTTCAATATTGTTTGTCTTTATACAATATTTCCAGAATCCCATATCGTTTGACATTATCCAATTTCATCATGATCGGTTAAGAAATGTGTCAGTAGTTCCCGGTTGTCCATTAGGGCAGCCCATTTTTTCCCCTTTTTCCGAGCTTAGAAACTCTCTATCAGGAATAAGCTCATGCAAATTTTTAGGTCGATTATGATGCAGGGAATCTTTTGGGTCATTTAAAAGAACATTTAGCCGCATGATTTACTTAGGCTTCGCATTTATCAGTTGTTTAACTCAGAAGCATTCTGGTGGATTATTCAGTGGTATAGCAAAATAATGCAACACCAACGTCAGGTAAATGTGATAAATTTCGGCGACTGCTAGTGAACAGCGCAAAAGAAAAGAAAAAATGAAATTAAACAGGAACATATTCTCTTCTCCTGGCATGCTAGTCATCCAGCAGCTCTGGAATTCAATGGGTCAATTACACATTATTCCGAAAATCTCATATTTACTGTGACCTCAATAAGGCGGCCAAATCTCTCCATGGGATGGTTCGCGGGAGAAAAAAAGAAAACAAATCTCTTTCTTTCGGCAAAGAACGATTTGTTTACCAAATAAAATTCGTGTTTTCAATTCGTGTTTTTGAGCTCGTGTTTTCAATTGTCTCCGTAAAATTTATCCAGAAAATGGACGCTGTCATGAAGGGTAATTGTTTCTCGTTTGTCCTTTATCATTCGATGTAGAGCCTCTATAAAAAAAACCTGTATATTTGCTGAGATTCATCTATAAGATATTGAGAGGTATAAACTAATATCTAAGCAGACTTGGTATTTATGAGTCAAATTATTTTATTAGTTATTGGATTAGGAGTCCGTCGAAGGGCATCTAAACAAAACGCGTATACACTTACTCATTTATTCAGGCCAATACATCTCAGAATTGAAAAACTCTATGTTATCTTGTAGCAAACGGGTATGGAAGGTACACAAGAAGAGCTACAGAACAGCAGTTGGTTACAGATAAAATGATTAACATCACCGAACGTAATCACTCCCGTTCAAAACACCTCAGTTTTAATCTTAATGCTGCGTGGAACATTGTCCTGTAAACTGGATATTTCAACTTGATTAGATTGTTATTAAACAACAAAAATCATGTCACCGTATATCACCGGCCAAAAAGTTTTAAATTTTATGGATTTCTGAAAATTATTTCAGCTACAAAATATTCCAAACCATTACGATTAAATAATCGGTTTAAAATCAAATTGATCAAGCAATCGCTTTTAAGGTTCGCTTTTGATAACGATTAGATTAGTCTTTGTAGGTACTCCCTGTGCTGGTGGGTTTACGAATTTTATCTGAAACAAAATTTTGCAAAAATTGAAACTATTAAGCAAACCGAATCAAGTAGATCTCTATCATCTCAATGTATGCTGCGAAAAAATAAAGTAAAAGAAGTAAATTGTAGGGTCTATGGCCAACGGAAAATTCGATTAAGTAAGAACCTCCCATCCATTTGGTAGAACAAATATAAAGAAACGGGGAGGATTAAGTAAATGAAAGAACTTCACTTTGCACAATTAGAGCATTCAGCTAAGTTTTTGATCGTAATCAAACTAATCAAATTAGGGAGTCATGTTAATCACTTAAATTAATTAAAAAAAATTTTAACACTTTTACAAGATTGACATTTTATAACACAGAGCTCACAATTTTTATACAAAACACCGGTGTACATAACTTTAAGATTCATCAACTATTAATCACTATCATAAAATCAACGAAGTAGTGATTACTTGCACATTATCATGTCTGCATAGAAACTTACCAAAATAATTCAGGAGATTAATTCCAAATAAAATACATATGTAAATCATCATCCCGCGCAACATTCTTCACAGCCAAACAAATCAAAACTAAATATATTCCAATTAAAAAACAGCAAAACTATAAAGTAACAATATTCAAGATTGGCGGCAATTTTATCTGCTATTGCATAACCCAACAACACATTACATTTCACTTGAAGCAAAGAAAACATTTTTTTTTCTCAAAGTTATGCATTTCGTTCATTTCATACAACCAACGTTTATTAAGAAACGACTAACGATATGAGAAAAAATCTATAACGTCCTACCTTAAGTTCAATCGCGCATATACCAAATCAAAATAGTTTTCAGTTAGAGAAAAAAGACAACAAAAACAAAAATCTAACGATCTCATATATGATCGCAAGCATACAGCACAATAACAACAGCAACAAAGTAACTTGGGGTAGGGAGATGCATATTGCAAATACATTTGATAGTTTTGGGGAGGCTTACAAGATCGAGAGCTTTAAGTTTTGTATAAATAGTCTCGATGACCATTCGAACAGCATCAGTTTGAGTTTATCAGTTCATTTGAATATACAAAACAGTATATTTTAAGAAAATTATTTAAGGATTATTAAATCTTATATTCGACAATATACATTAATAAAACAAAATGAAGGTTAGTGTGTGCCAATTTATTGTGAACCCACAAGTGCTTAGTGAGTGAAAAACCGATCAAGAGGATTAATTTTTGTGATTTTTATGTGATTTCAGTGCGTCATTGCGATCGTATTCTGCGTTGCTGTAGCATCAGCTATTCCAATCGAATTAAACTATGCGCATGGACCAGCCTACGTACATGCAGCACCCGCCTATGTTCATGCTCCAATTGCCAAAGCTATTGTCGCTGAACCAGTAGCGTATCCAAAATACTCATTCAACTATGGAATTAAAGATCCACATACCGGTGACATTAAATCACAAGCCGAAGAACGTGACGGTGATGTAGTTAAAGGTCAATACTCCCTTGTCGAACCAGACGGTTCAGTACGTACAGTCGATTATACTGCGGATGATCATAATGGTTTCAATGCCGTCGTACACAAATCAGGACCAGCCAAGGCAATCGTTGCCGCTCCAGTCGCCCATTACGCTCCAGCCCCAATCCTAAGCCATTACCATTAAACTATTATACCCAAATTATTTATATGTTAATATTACGTATTATAAACTAGCTACCTATGTCTTTCGAATGTGCCGTCAAAAACCATCCAAACACCCAAATTCATCAAATCACCCACCACCATTCTCTCCACGTACACGTAATTTCTTCATCACAATATATTCATTGCATTAATTTTATTCTATAATTTTCTTTTCTTTTTTTAACGTTTTCATTTCTTTTTAATTGTACATAGCTTAAATTTTGTTTTTCAAGAAAATTCACTTTCAATATTGTATTGAATTGCAGATTAATTGAAAAGCAACTTAAAGCTTTATGGTGGCGACATCTCTTAATAAATAGAGTACCAAAATTATTAAGTCACCGTACCAATTGAAATGTTTCAAATTGAAAACTAAAAAGCATGAAATCTATAGAAAACTTTATTTTAATCTCTTTTTATATCTTATTACACCAAAATTTACTTCTAAATAATTTATATAAATTGTGATATAATTATTTTATAAAATTTTTGTTATTTTTATACAAAAATAATGAGCACAAAAACCACAAAAAAAATTCTCTATTTTCTATGTATTCTATGTATTATACTTTTTTATAAACATCATAAACAACAACCAACAACACTATCAAATTTGTAAATATATTATAATTTTTTTATTATATATAATACTATAAAATGTATATTATTATACACATAAATATATAAAGAAAACTAAAAAAAATTAAAATAAATAAAAAACTTATTTAAATGAACTTTCGATGTTTTAGTTTACAATTTTCGCCTTGGACATCCCTGGATTTGAAGCAATGAAATGTCAGTTGAAATTTTTTAGTTCAATTCGTGATGTTCGAATTGTAATATTATTTCTTATTGTGATCTTATTCTTATTCTTTATTAGTAAAATGTGAAATTTTATTAAATTATTATTTTAAAGTAATTTATAAATCATCTTGTAAATTATTTTTAAATTGGCGTTTCGATGGACGTAAGGCTTTTAGCACGTTTGGACTAATGTTTTGTAAATGAAGTATGTTTCTAAATAACATTTTTTTGAATGAATGCCAGGGGTTAATCAATATGCCTCAATTAGCGCTATCTTTAGTGACATAATTAGGAATTCCTACCATATCATCGTAAACATTTAATCTTAGACACAACATCGTCGTAAATAAAACCGTAAAAACGGTTAATCGTAATCGTATATGGGCAGTTAAGCGTATCGACAGTTAACTGTCCTTGATCTCAAGGACAGTTAATCTTAAAATAATTTAATCGTAAGAAGTTAAAGACTGGTTAACTGTACGACCAAATAATCGTAAGATCAGTAAATCGAAAGATCGGTTAACCGTAAGAACGAAAACAACATTTCCTAGTGTATGTCCATTTAATAAGCACAAATCGACGGGCAGTTAATCGTAAGACAAATTCTTCTAAGACTAACAATTATTTATGGTAGAAGATGTATAAGATGGCCAATTTGTAAAGTAGATGGAAATGGGATTATAAATTTTTAGAAGAATTTTTGGTATTACGGCCAATTGAAATTGTGTATATATGTTGGATGGAAATGGGATTCTGAAATAATTTTTGAAATAAATTTTTGAATGTGGCGATTATGATCAAATTATGGTAAAAATAAGTTTGAATTTGAATTAAATTTCTTTTTACCGTACCTAAATTGGGTCAGGTGTAATGGTTTTAACGTTCCAGCGGGCCGAAACGTACATTTATATAGCGAAGGTCAGATAGAAGACAGAGATACTATCATAAAAGTGTCGATTGGTATAATTATTTGTGTACCTGGTTCACCTGCATAATTATTGGTATAATTAGTATTAATTAAATATCGTTCGATACAGGGTGATGTTCGTTGGATGACAATGAATTTTGTTTTGTGTTCATCTTGTTTGTATAATACCAACATAGATGAAGATAAAACAAAATTTGTGTCAACACGCTGCTTTATCGGCCATTTCATTTTGGAGCCGTGCAGTGATAAGTACGTAGTAGAAGTGATGGTGTTTTGATATCAACCCATAACAAACATTATTTTAATTAAAGCAATTATCGTAAATCGAAAATTTCTCGAATTATAAATTCGATTGAAGCGGTACATAAACGGTGCACAACGGTTTTTTTTGGTCGCGGGAAAAAAGGTATGGTTAAGTTTCATACAATTATTAAGCGCTTCGCCAAATGCACTTCAGAAAAGAACTCCCAAGATTTGGTTAATATAAAATAACTAGGTACGTTCATTCATCTAATGTTGTTCCATCTAATGCACAGAAATGGTGAGTGGTAAGAATAATACATTATATCGTTTACAGTTTACATTGAAATCTACGAAAATATTGCAAGTTGAGGAAATTTCACTTTGCTTACCCGATTCCAAAGATATGGAAACTTTTCGTTTCTTCTTAACCGATCTCTGAACTAACCCTTTCTGCACTCTCTATAACTATACCTTTCGATAAGGAATGTGCACTTTTGGACATGCCGTTGTGAACGGATGCCCTGTCAAATATGTATTTGTTGCAATTACATCAACTCAACGCTAATTAAACTGTATATAACTACAACTAGCATAATAATCTATTAACTATAAAATAATTCGATACAATACGACTAATATCTAAATTTCATTTCAATCAATTGAATGTTGGTAAAAGTGGAAACTATGATCTAATTAAATTATGTATGCTCTTAATCACAAAACAATGCAATAAAATAAAACTATAGTTGCAAGATTTCGAGGATAATAAATATTTATTCGACGCAATTTGTCCCTATGTTCAGTGCATATTTCAGTTTTAAAATGTGAAGTCATTTTCCTATTGCGGGATCAATTGTTGTTTGAACGTCTGCGTACTATTCCCAGCCACTTTTGTTAAAACTTTCCCGTTTTCTTTTACTTTCAATACAGCCACGGGAAATAAACAGAAAAAGGGAAAATAGACAAAACTAATCCAGACGAAATCCGGGGCCACGCAAAACGGGTTTTTCCCGACATACCTTTTTTTGCGATATAAATATATTTATATACATAAATTGGCGTATCGCCATTTTTTTCATTATCTTGTGCAAGCGCAGCGCGTATACATTGAAACTGCGGCCGCAATAACGATATCAGCAGGCGACGTTTACGTACATACTGGATGCTCTCCTTTGTAATTTCCACCAAAGAGAGATTATGTATACGCATTGGATTCCTAATATTGGGATATTCACATGAAGCACGCGAACGGGATAACTTCGACCATCACCTTATAACGGACCCACGATAAGCTACTCGTAAGTGTTTTTTTTTGTATGTTTATAAGATTATATACGTTTGCATTGCATATTTATTTTTATGTAATAATTATTACAAATATTTCAAACATAGATATTATTTACTTCTTTTACTATGTATAGGTTATATTGATACATATACGTCAAATTTTTTTTTATATCAAATATTTATATATACCAATTATAATTTATTATATACATTTTTTTATACTATATTCCTTTTTGTAACTCTATGTTGTTTGTGTGTGTACAATATTGTTAAGAAAGTGGACCGCGGATCCGAATAAAACCTTAATTCCTACAATCTATTGATGTTAATATAAAAATTATAAATAACCTAAGTCATATTGATATAATTGTATCGCCTCGTACTAAATTAACCAGTTATATTGTAAACTTTAAAAAAAGAAAATGTGCCAATAATTATTCAGTCAAACGAATTTCTAGAGTTTTTCCATTATTATTTTTTTCTTACTAATCTGTCTTGGTCTTAACATTCTACTTTTGGCTCCTCAGTTTAATCCCACTTTGAGATGTATTTGTCTGCTTGTTTGAATTCCACAATGCGTGAATAGATCTCTCTGCGTAGTATGGGCTAATGCATCATTCAACACAAAGGGGCATATCGAAATTACCGTGCATGATATTGCCATCGGGAGAGAGGAGTGCACCAGTGAGCTTTCAAATTGACCACCAAGAAGAAAAATTGGCTGTGACGTGCCTAGTGTTATGTTATTATATGTTTTTTTTAAATTCAATCATGATGACTACTTCCCTTTATTTGTTTATTTATTCCTTCTACTAAGTTTAGTTTCCGTTCTGTGATATTAGGTATTATGGCATAATTATGCTTTCAAGCATTCCATGGTTGTTTGTTTTTTGTAGTTCAATACTCATCTAGGTAGGTATGTAATTCTTGCAGCACACCACTGTTCCCTGTAGTCGGTGACAAGAACTAGAAGGGCGAAGCTTTTCCTAGCAGGCAAACGTGCTGCCCATCACCGATGTGTAGGACTACAGGGAAATTCTGACAACATTACGATAAACAGCCAACTAAATTGTTGTTCTATAATCCCACATTAGTTGGCCCTTAGTTGTAGCGTTACACAGGTTCGGCTAATATGATTTGTGAAAGAATTTCTGGAATTATTTACCGTTAAATAAAAACTAAAATAAAAGTAAAATGAAAGTTATTAGAGAGCAAACAAATCTGCAGGTACCAATAAAACAAACAGTATACCTGGAAGATGAATTATATGTATTCAATAGTATTATCGCGCGGGCAGCTTAGGTTAACCTGCTAACAGCGGAAGTGAGAAACGAAAGCGTAAGAAACGCCGGTGTTTCTCTGAACTTAAAGATGACGACATCTTTTAGATGACGATTTTCCAAATTTTATCAAAAGAAACAATTACTACAAATAAGAATATATTTTTAAATATTTTTCAGTGACACTACATGGCTCTGTAAAATTGGCATCGTAAAACTAATATCAACACATTCTGTTCTCCAGGTTAGTGGCTGCTGCAATGATCGTTATTTTTGTATCAAGCGGCTCTCTATATGAAAGTGTTTCAATTGGGAAAGCTGGCTGACCACGTTTTCTCACAAAATGTACAATGTCATAACCACTACACAATGTCCGTGGATTACTTCACCTAATTTATCACAACAACGGCCACGAAGATTGTAGGCGGACCAACTTTAGAACTGGGAACATTAAACATACTAAGTGCTAAGCCTGCTACGTTTAGGAAACCGCCCGAACCAAACATTATAACTACAAATCAAGACGTGTTAGCGCTACAAAAGCAATGCCAGGTTCTAAGCCAAAAGGAGTGACATTCACAAACGGCCAAGCTTTTTTTGCAGCAGTTATTAGAATGGAGGAGAATTGTAAGCCTACGTTATTATACACAAACGCTTATGGTAGCATGTTATCGACTTCTGTCAAATCAATAAACTTGTACGATTAGAGTCAGAACCAAGCAATTTGACATAATGATCGTTGCCATGCATGCATCTACCGAAGACAAGACCGAATGAAGTCAAGGATTTATTTTATCTCAAGTTGGAGTACTCACGTAATGTCACTCCTCTCACCTTGATATTAAGAACACTAGTTAGTTGATTTTAATGGTAAAAGTTCTTGTTGGAGCGGATTGCGAAATGATAATAATAATAAAAACCGAAATACGATTTTATTGTTTAATTTATTTCCGATTTATTCGTGTGTGCTGCTCGAATGGAGGTTAGGATGAGAAGATAAAAGCTTTCGTCAAGATGTCAAGATTGTCATCTGGACTTCCTCGAGGGTTGTCCGATTGAGTGTATATTATTTAGAGTTACCCAACGCTTTGTGTTTGCTTGTATAGATAGGTGGAGGCACCAATCGGCGAGGAGACATCAGGTGTCATCTCCAATATCTCTACTACCTACAAAAGACTGCATTTTAACCATTTTTATTTGGTATTTTTAGGAAAGCCTACATCAACTTGACGTAATAGTATTTAATTTATTAATAGCAAAAATGAACAAAACAGAAAACTACTAATTTACAAAAAGTAAATATATAGTTCCGCCTTGACTTGCAATAACTGCTTCATTACGTGTAGTGTGAGTTCTTATGTCGACGTGCTTAGTAAGAATGTATTACGACTAAGTGGTTATGCGATTGGATGAATATTTCGCTGTACGTGACGTCCGTGTTTTACTTATAAATAACCCTTACTCGGCGATCAAAGTTAAACAATCAAAATCCAAAGTCCAAAAGTAAAAGCACCTTTTGGTAAATTTCACATAGTGTTTTAATTTTGCGTCGAAAAACATTTTTTGTAACATCCGGTGAGAAGGTAGAACTTCAAATTTCGATACACCCGTTAAAGCTATAATTCAGCTAATATTTTTTAAGTGAATTAGTATTCGATGCTACCGTGCCCCTTATTCAGAAGTTTGTATAGGAAATATAGTGGTTATTAAATTATTATTAGCAGAGGCATTCTATTGTCCCTGTCATCGATCAAATTTTAACGTTTATAAGCCTGATTACTAGTTTCTTTGTCTTATTGTGGTTCTTTCATTGTGCCTTGCTTTAACCATCGTCTACACCTTGAACACAGCACATTTACATGGTTTATTTTTATCGTTGTTTCCATTGGCGTTCCGCAGCATAGTTCGTGTCACTTTCTGTGCGATCCAAAGTTGATATTTGTTTATACAAGAAGAATCCCGCGGACTAAATATAACAGTAAAAATGATATTTAATCAAATTATAATGAACGATAAGGTTTATATAACATAAATGCAAATTTTTCAGAATTTTGTCACTTTAGTCTCTAGTTTTAAAATGTTCCACCAGATGTCAGACCATTTGCATTGAATGCCGTAGCAAGCAACCGTTGCGTGCGTTAGTACAAATGTGGGTGACAGCTTGGGAACATTTTATTAGTTATTTTGAAAATGGAAGGAAACGAGTCGAATCAGCCCCCTCTCCCCTCACCTACCTCCTCTACCCATCTCTTCGGTATGCCAGTGTGTCACGACAAGCACCACCTGGCTGGAATTCAATGGATTAGTCACACATTAATCCGAAAATATCATGAATATGTAACCTCATTGATGAGGTGGCCAAATCTCTCTATAGATGTAGCGCCAGCAAAATTAAAATAAAATTAAATATTAAAAGAAAACTAATATTTTTGCGATTTAGTTATTGCCTACAACAACTAAGGCCACCTTATAAGTATTTTCCTCTTCATAAGCTGCACACACTTACTTACTTTAGTAATCTAAAACTGTTTTTATAATACAATTTGCTCTTGAGTGTCGGAAGGTAAATATTAATTTCAATATTCAAACTAGCCACTTTATTTAACTGGAGAAAAAGGTTTTATTCAACTAATCAAGTTGAATTCAAAACTATTTTGAATTTAAATTAAATAAACGCGTTGAAAATAATTGCATTTTGTTATACCAAGGGCTTCATCATCTAACAAATAAAATGGCAATACTGGCGCGCCGCAATCATTTTTTTGCATCGGCTAAAAATATTTTCTACTGTAAAATTGGTACCTCGTTTTGGGTATTTTTGAAAATTGCTTCGATGCTCCTACAGAGGCGGCACATCGCTTAAAATTTTTTCAAAATAATCCTGCAAAATACGTCAAAAATACAGCAAATGCTAAATTTTTTTAACGATAATAACTTATCGCCATTATGGTTGAGAAATAGTTTAAGTAATTAAAAAATAATTGCTTCTGAATGAGATTGATTTGTTTACTAAATTGGCAAATTCATCTTTTTGTGCAGGTTCGCTGAAATTTACAATTACAACTTCGCCATGAACCACTTATGATTTATTGCGGTTGAGAATTTACTTCCATTTCAAAATATATTAGAATAAGCTTCTAATGATCAGCGCCTAATATTCAAAATGGGTTCAATCAACGCGCGTATCGAGAACATTATTTACGACGTTGCCTTTTTGGGCCTCCGGTAATATTGTTTTTATTTAGCGTTGAGATACACCAATAAAATTTAATTAATTTAATTACTTTTAGAAAGATTTATGGACAAATACACTTAACCAAGTCGGCATGAGTGGGTGGCAAAACAATAATTAGTCCACATCAAAATGGCAAAATTATTTAAGTGATTGACCGAACAATGAAATCATGTGCTAATATCCTAGGACACTATATCACAACCATTATGGGCGCACTTGCACGCTCAGTTCATAAAAATGCCTACATCTATGCAATTTATGAGCAATAAAAAGTCTTCGGATCATTTATATCCGCATATGTCTGGGAGGGGTGGGTGTTCGTATTCAGCTTAAATTACAGAATAAACAAAACATTTTAATTAAATCAATCTGGGAAACCCATCTTAATGCCAAATCTTCATATAAATTTATAAACCAAATATATGATTATTGTCGATACGATTACTGTTGCCATAAAATCGTTTATAATTTGATGAACGTGCAGGTTATTTAAAACTGCAGTTTATAAAAACAAATTGGGATATTAACCGATGTTTATGTCTGCAAAACGAATTTATGCCACCAAAATTTTTACTTAAGACGTTTATATTTTATTGCTACCATAATTTTCAATTTACGAAAAAATCATTTTTTTAAAAATTTGTGAATGAAATAAAAATTTGGCCACACCGTTTGAAGGCGTTAAATTGTTTGATTTTATCTCGCGGTATTTATTATGCCATACGAATATGTGATTTACTTTACGATAATTGTTCTATTTGACCAATTTGTATAGTGAATTAATTGTTTCTATACTTATCGGCAATTTCTCGTTGAGATAATTGTGTCTGTCTAAAATATTGTTGATTGAAACATGATAGATTTGTGGTAAACTTTTTAATCCGATTATATCTATCTGTCTACTTGTAATGTATGAATGTATACATTAATTCAGCATCCTACACTTTGTTGACCGAGAGTATTCATAAAACGAAAACATTTTATAGCCCGCTACATCTGATGTCACTTGTGCCGTTGTTTAAGTAATTCTAATTCTATTTAGGTTTGCTCGACCCATAAATAACGTAATCTACCTAAAAGAAAATATAAAATAAAAATAGCAATCGTTGATTCATTAAGAATACGTTTATTTAACTTGGTATGCAGATTGAACCAAAGATTGTTATAAGTCGAGAGCTATCGAATAATGTAAAGGCCAAATAGAATGATTAAAAATGCGATTTCTCAATTTTGGTATGCATATTGGACAAAAAATCGGCGTGAGGCATGCACCCGGTATTAATATCAAAATAACCCGAAGAGTAAAATCTTCTTAAAACACCCAAACACACCAATTGAATATTGGACGAGTATGTATAAGAAAGCAGTAATACACCAGCAGATTTACGGATCACCACAACATCTGCTTTCGTTGTGAATTGTATTTTATAACCAGTGAAGATTTTTAATTCATTTCGCACCGGACTAAGGAATATGACAATCTTAATATGCTAAACGAAACTCGGTAATTTCTTAACGAATTAACAAGAAATTTGGTTCGTAGGATTATGGATTGGGATTCTAACATAAATTTAAACGACGTTCTATAGTTCGTACTGCACGAAACTTTGACATTTCTTAACCAATTATATTGGTTAGTTAGTAAGACTGTTAGCATATTATTACCAATCTTTGAATCAATTTTCGTCCATATTGGTTAAGAAGTTGCGGAGTTCTAAAACGTAGTTTAAAATCCCTACTCAATCCCATCGTACTGCAAATTAAATCTCATCATAATTCGTTAAAGAATGACCACGACCCAGATAGTACGTTTTAGATAGTACGTTTACGATTGTAAAATTCTTTAGACCGATTTTCTTGACCTCGGGGGATCGACTTTTCAAAAGATTCCCTTAAATTTGACAATTCAAAACATAATAAAATAATAAAAATAAAAATATATAAAATACCAGCAGGAATTCTCTTTTGCAATAATATCGCACCTTGTGGTGAGTAGCGTGTAAACTGTAATTTTCTACTGGTAAATTTTCTTTATTTTATACAGCATCGACAGCAAGTCTTTACCTCTCTCCGAACTGTTACGTCCCATGAAGGGATTTTGCCGCTTGTACAGTGGTCCAACATCCATCTCGATTTCTCGCTCTAGCCTTCCAGTTTCGACATCCTTCTATACGTAAGTTCTGTTCGACCTCGCCACACCGGAGCAATTGAGATCTTCTTCAGACCGGCTAGTTGTTACTGAAGATGTTGTTGATCATCTGTACGTGATTGTGGGGCCTTATAACGATGACCTTCTACCTATTTCGGCTGGCTTTAATGGAACCGATGAAACCGCTGAATCCAATATTCGTTTTACGCAACTTTAATTGGACCAAAGATGGAGTAGGTAATAATCTGCAGTCATTAGAGGTCAGTCTCCAGCTCGTGCTTTCGAAAGCCGGCACAGGTAAAATGGGTGATTTGTAATGTGTGAGGTTACACGACTGCGAAAGATGTTAAGATCGCAATAACCTTGATTGGGCGTAGAATACTTACGTTCGCGATTTGGGTTTTTATTTTCGTCTGCAAGTCATTAGACGATGTTATTACTAACCCGAGGTATTTGAAGCCATCTACACTACTAAAATTATGGTCGCAGATCCCGAGAGTTACCATGCATATGCTTCTGGGTGTTGATATAGATATTTAGTTTTGCTATACTGTTTACTTCTAAACCAGGACTGCTTGCGCAATAATTGAACGGTAAACATTTTTCCTTGGTATCGGTAGATCTTCGGAAAACAATCGTAATACCATCCGTTTATCTAAGAATTTGGCCTGACTTATGTAATATACTGCGCGTAATACGTACTCAAGCACAAATTTGAACAGCACAGTCGTGAGTGCATTATCCTGTTCAACACGATATTTTTTTCGGAGGAGTTAGTTCGTGCTCCTCCGCCTATATTTTTGACATTTAGACCCAGTCGGTTTTAATTTACAGAAAGAAACGAGTCTCCTTCCTCGCAGTTAATATGGTATGGTTGCTGTGGGTCTGTGTATGTTGATGCATGGCTGTACCATACTAAGTCTGGAAACATTTCTCCAGAATCAGTCTCATGGTGAAGCACTGGCCAATAAATGATCGGTTGGTACGAAAACTGCACTGATACTTGTCGTCGTCGATGATATTTTCGGTCAGAGTCTGGCAAGTAAAGATTTGATACAAGGATAGTGCTTCGGAATTTAATCAATTTGACAAACAAGACCTCCTCACTTGGCGGAGGGATAATTACTCTAATATGGGTCACTTCGTCAGCAGATTCAGCTTTAGGATTTTGGAAGTAGGTTTGCCGTTATGAAAGAACATAAGCCACGTTTGTGCTCAGCCCTTTATTCGTGGTTTTGAGGAAAAATCTAGTGAGATTCCTGACTTTAGCGAAACAGTCTCTTGAGTTTCATGGTTCCTCTTGGACGATGTATTTTCTCATATGTTCACGTCTCTTTCTTCGGAGGTAACCAATGGTTATATTCTGATATTCTTCTATGCTTCTCTATAGATGGAGGTTCTTAGTTATTACTGTGCTGCTCTAGATAGTTTATGACAGCTGATTAGTAACTTTGCAAGTAATGTTAGTTATTTAAAAACATCAATATTCCAGAGGCAGTTTTTATCTACAGACTCCAATATAATTAGGCGCCTGTTACATAAGTTATATAATCACATAAACTAGAAAATTGTTTTAAAGACGTTGTGCCGTCAGAACAATAGGAATGAAGATTTTTGTAACTGAAATCAACAAGCTCTCTTGTGTCTTCTCCTTAAATCAAAAAAATCCACTGGTCTCCAACTCAGTCGAGAGGCCAAATAAATGCTGAGCTAACTATCTCAAGGGAGAACTTTAACGAATGTTTGTTGAAGCGTATATTAATTCTCATATGATACTAAGGATATACATAAGGTTTATAAGACATACGATTTCGAATATGTAACTGTTATTTGGTGGTAAAGGCAGAGTAACCAAAAACTTGCTTCTCATTAACTGAAACTTAGAGAACGTGTGAACATATCCTCTCGAGAAACTTTTAGTGCTCACACCCTCGCACTTACCTACATATCAAAAGAATTGCTTGATCGAGGGCCATCCTCGGCGGGGGGAGGGGACTTGAGAATATAATATTCTCCTTCTTCGTCCTGCATCTATACGATACACAGGCTTCAGCTTTAGTGTTAGGATTTAGGACCACAGTCCACTTACCATAAGGTAAATCAAAAACCATATTTCAAATAGCAATTTTCGCAATAGCGGTCTGCACACATGACTGTACGGAGAATTTATAATATCGGAGTAGACAATCAATAGCGATAACCACAATCTTCTACTCTAAACTGAACTAGAAGATAGCATTTAGTTCACTCATGAAAGAACTGGAAGTACGTTCTGATATAGTGTTACTTTAGTTGAAAATTGAAGAATAATATTGATCCATAGTTTTATAGATTGCGACCCTGGGGGATGAAAACTTACTGAGATCTTTACTGTGGCACATGACAGAATATGGCCAATTTAACGGTCCTCAGAAAAATAGGAATCTTCGAGGAAGATCCAAACATATTCTCAAATTCTTAAAATTTAATGGCGGAATTAAATAATAGTTTGCATAGATTCTTTCTTTTTAAAATCCATTCTTCCCAACCTAAAATTTATATTTAAATCTTATCTGTGTCTTGTGACAAGGCTTGCTAGTAACACTTTAGAATAAGGTGTGACTACAGCTAAATTTTTGATAGGAATTGGATCAGCATCTCTCTTCTCTGTTCTTTTATCTTTAACACATTTTTCCATTGTCTTGGTCTCGTTGTCTCGGGCCCATACGGAACGGAACATTTCACAGCAGGATGTGCTAAAATAGGATGTCACAAAACAGGATATCACAAAACAATAATATAGTGCAACATTTGCTGTTTAAATATTAACAACATTTAAGTGAAGGAAAATTTTAATTTAACGTCAATCTAAATTATTTTATAATTTCTTTAACTGAAGGGAAATTTCCTCTTGATAATATACAAACAGTTCATTATAGTACAAGGTACTGTTTTTCACGTCCTGTTTTAATCGGTCCTGTTCCCTACCATGTAATGTTTTGTGATAAGCTGATTTGTTACACCCTATTTTGAAATGTGCTATAGTGAACGGATTCGCTCGTTTTCTTCTCGTATTTTACGAACTTCTCCTCTTTGCTGTTTATATTATGTTTACCTCTATGAAAAGCACCAAACCAATAAATTCCTTACTCATGAATAAGTTTATTACTTTTATTGACGAATTTTATTAGATACTCAATAGATTGTCAAGGTACCGTCTCTACATATGAACTGTAAGCCGAAACTATTGTTTACAGAAGTGTTTAAACAATTTGGTTTATTACCAAGACTGTCAGTGGTGGGCGCTTGGCACGACGGGAAAAAAATATGAATCTTTAAATAATGTACGAGTGAAGCTTTTGTAAAATATATTTGTTTCCAAACCTTTGTCCGCCGCGTAAAATTTCTTAGAATAACTGAATTTTCAACGGACATAAAACTCTTTGACATCTTTTTAATGAAATTTTAAATTTATAAAACTCAAAATCTCAAATCTACAGCCTACGTATAACTTGGTTTTTGCAATACACTCTAACTGGGATGTTTGTCGAAAAGAAGTTACGGTCTAATTGCTTTTCAACATATTACCTTAGTAAGCAAGGCAGCATTAGCAACAAATTTGTCTATTTTATACTCTACATCTCTTTTAATTTAATTTTAGAAACGAGAGTAGGTTTTCAAATCTCCATGTGGTTGTAATGTAAAATATAAAATATAAAGCAGTTTGCTGTTTAATTATTCGAGAATAAGGTGCAATTGTGTTTGGTCGACAGTGGCAAATATATAAAACAACCGAATGCCCTCAGCCGGATAGGTTTCCACAGCCGCTTCATGTCTTTTGAAGGCCAATCAAATCTTTATTTTCATTCACTCACACTCACACTCTTGCATGTCAGCGATAAAAACGTGGTACTAGTGCAAACAACGTTTTTTACACTTACGTGGAAGAAATAAACAACGTAATTAATTAAGACATTAATAATATTCTATCATCATTTGTATCAACCGTTCTAGATCTTGGACAAATATGGTCATTGCAATAAAGTTTATATTCTATCTACATTACTAGCAAGCTAACTTAAGGTAAATAATAACAATAATATTGTTTTTATATATCATGAAGAAGAAAGCATGCGTGGGTGTCCCATTTTATGTTAGCGCAGAAATTCTCATAAATGCAATTTAAACAAAACCACCTATTGTTGTAGGTGACACTAACTAAAATAGTAATTCTTCAATGATTCTTTATAATATTGCGTATACACAACAATCCTATTTGTTTAATATCTATCCCGGCTTCGCGATGAGTAGCGCGCGTATGTATGCCAATCAAATAAAATTGTAACGGAACATTTTACTATAACTATTTTAATCTTAAGCAGATATAAAGATGTTGATTGTTTAATTTTCGCGCCTCATGTGGTATTTACGTACTGACAAATAACTTGTCACACGATTTTGTGTGCATAATCCATTGTTTGGTCTTTATTTTATCTTTTATACATCTTAATAATCACAAGGCAGCGAAGAGTTCACGTATAATTAGTAATCGCAAGGTACTGATCGGATCATCCATTAACCATGTGTTTAGAATGTTAGACGTATGTAGCATCGAAACTGAAATCAAATATTTTTTGGTGACTCATAATACACGATGATTTATGCCAGAGTTGGTGTGAATTGGTTTGTTCTTAAAGACAAAATTGACCGACAAAACAAATGGCCTTTTATATTATGTTAACACTTTACATTTTTACTTATTCATGGTATACATTTCACTCTTATTCAACTATTGTTAGTTTCCTCTGCTGTTCAAGGTCGGCGGTCTGCTTGATTCTAGCGACAGTTTAATGCTATTCAATTCTTTATGAATTTGACAATCCTTTTTAAATTAATCATTGTCTATCCGACACCATTTATTACTTTGGTTTGAATTGTATCTTACAAATTGGATTTTCTAAAGCGTTCTGCAAACGTGGGTCGAATGTGCCTTTTAGCCCGTCGCTGTCAATAATTTGAGACTTTAGATTCGGTTAGTTAACTGCAAGAGGTTGATTTCCATTAGTTCGTCATGCTAAAAAATGCGTTCATAATTAATACTTTACTAGTTAATTATTAATTCAAATTGCATCTTGCCATGTTTAGTTAGCAAATCAATATTCTTAACTTTAGTTAGACCCAATTTTCTGTTGGAATCCATTTATTTGACATTTATTATGGGCGTTTTATTAGTACCAAACCCTAGGTCGAGTAAGTAAGGACTCGAGTCCGATAGAGAATAACTTCTATAGTTGGTTATAATTTCTTATTGCTTAAAAACAAAATTCAAAAAATGTTGTTGACATGTTATATAACTCGTATAATCACTCAAGATGTTTTGCCGGAACCGTTCATATTACTACGGTTAATACATCATTTAAGAAAAGCTATCGTTTATTAACTAAGATATTTGACATGGTAGATCACAATGTGCTTGCAAATAAATTATGAAATGTTGAGTTTGGGTGGTAGTAGTTGTGTCTTAAACTGGCTTAAGTCATTCATAGTAGGTCGTTAACAAAAGGTTTGTTTGACTGTGTTAGTGAAGTATTGGTTCTGAAGGTTGCTGTTCTTCAGACCTGTCAGTACTCCGTTCGATATGATTTTTAATTTACATTAACTCTGTTTTTGGTCAACGTTTTATAGGCAAAGTGGTAGCTTTCGTGGATGACATTGCTTTTGTGTATAACCACTGCTGCCATTCTGCAATTGTTTCTATAGTATTAATCAAGATTTAGTAATTTTGATTAATTGGTTCGCTGCTCACAAACTGATATTAACCTCAAAAACCAAGACAATGTTACTTGGATGCCATTACTTCTAGTTATGAATGAGAGTACAATTTACCACGATATTCAATGTACTGCCATTTCAATGAAATCGAATATTTGGGAATAAATTCATCATCATCGATTGAAATTGAAAATTTCATATAACTGAAGTCAACAGTAAAAAAAGAGTTAAAAGCTTTTTGTAACTTTCGTTCTATAACTTTACAGCACCAATTTTGTTGATGTACAAATCAAGATTTTGAGAGTGAATATCTTGAAAAATTGCCATTTTCTGAAACGGTTTTCACACATTTATGATGTTATTAGTATTTAGCATTGCTATACCCACAAAAGTTGAAGCTAAAGCCAATAGTAGTTTCTGAGGTTTCTAATAAAATTTGTTTGTTTGATTTTTTGCTTTTCTTATATACGCCTAAATGTTGACAATTAAATATTTATATATGTACAGTCGAAACAAGTAGTTTGTTTACGACATACACAGAAAAAACATTATTTTTAAGTTATACAAACGAATGTCGCCAACTGTACTAATACGTCGTTTGACAACTGTTGACTACATTCTTATTTTTATTTACTTCTTAATTAATTTACATAAAGTTCAATATTTTTATGATATATTGGATATATTGGATGTGTGAATATGACTTCGCCCTTTCTCAATGGAGGAGTTACTAGTACTGCTTACGTGTACTATAAATGGGCAATACTGGTATTCTAAAGCACTTGATTTAGCCGTCAACCGCAGTTTGTGACATTTGTTTGAAGTGTAAACAACTAATACCAAACTTTTTTCACAAAGAAAAGTGCAGTGGAAACTTATCGTTTGCTTGTGGAAATTTTCGATGAGCATGCTCCATCGAATACAACGTGCAAAGAATCGTTTCAACATAGCATTAAACGATGATCGACCAACGATTGCAAAACGATAATAAACAATCACATGAATTAAAAAAGAGACCTTGTGAAGTACTGCTTCAAAGACAACAAAGAAAATGTTTTCTGAATCGAATAGTTACTGGAGATGAAAAAAAGATTTATTATGAGAATCCCAAATGCAAAAAATCTTGGGTGAAGCCTGGTGAAGCTGGTTCATTGCAATAAAGTTATGCTCTGTATCTGGTGGGATCAGATAGATGTGATATATTGTGAACTTGGATCAGATGAAAATATCAATGGCGATGTCTACCGACGACAACTAATACGTTTTAAGAGAGATATAGAGGAAAAACAACCGGAATGGGTGAATAGACACAACAAATTAATTTCCCAGCACTACAATGCAAAAGGACAGAACTGGAAAGTTCTACGCCGTATTCACCAGACATAGTTCCTTCAGATTACTACTTATTCCTGTCGATGTAGTCGTCTCGTTCTGAACAGCGGTTCAGTTCTCCCGCAGAGATCGAAAATTGGTTTATTGATTGAATCGCCTCCAAAGTCCAGGATTTCTTCAGAGAGGGAATCCGTAAATTGCCTGGGAAATGGGGGAAAGTTGTAGCTCCAGATGGATCGTACTTTCAATAAATAATTATTTCATTTTCGAACAAGCAAGTGTGTTTTATTTTAATAGAAGAGGGCGGAGTCATATACACACACAAAATACATAAAAAAAATTGATGCTGATAAGTAACGATTTGAAATAAATTATTGATGCGAATAATAAGCTGACGAAAGATTTAAGCTCTTCGTAATTTTCAATTTAACATGTCGTTGCAATCGGACGTATTCATTTGAGCCATATACGGTTAGATAAATAAATAAATGTTTGATTGCAAGGTGGCATTATCAACACTGTAAGATCTAGGTTTGAAAATTAGTTAATGTGTGAACTTAAGGTTTAGTCATCGACTAATTTCTACGTGATCGCGTAGACAACTCGTAGACAACGTCGACTACTCGTAGATAATGTAGACAACTATTTGTATCTCATGCTAACTAATGGTCGAATGATTTACATATTTTGAACTTTTTCCTAACATTTTTAGTTAGTGCAAATTATTATTAATTCAAAATATATTTCCAACTACTCGTAACTTGTACTATGAGGCCTTCATACCATGCCTAATATTTTTAAAATATTTTCTAAATTATTAATTATCCACCATCGATAAAAAAACTAAATGACAATTGATAAACCACAAATTAAATTTGCGAATTAGAATAAAATTTTATTGTATTGTGTTTACGCCATCTATTATAGGCCAGCTGTTAATTTGTGGTGGAATTTTATGCGTGTTCATTATACTCACCCTGGGTTTTGAGGATAATATCAAGGTGAGCGTATACTCACTACAATAACATGTTTAACGATGATTGTTGTAAAACCGCGTACTGTTAGGGCTAATGAAAATATAATTTAGTGGACGGAAAAAATGAGGACCACTGATTTAGCGGAGATCCATTATCTTACCGTGATGTTGGGTGGATTACCGCATACTCCCAGAGTTCGAAACCAACCCGGACAATTGTTTCAACTTAAAGCAGTAAATATAGTATGAACCAACTAGCAGTAAATATAGTATGATCCTTTAGTATAGTATAAATTATTGGCATATCAAAGATAAGTCAAACAATCCAATCGTTGAACGGAACAATCAAAAACATTTTTTAGGCTAATAATGTGAGTGTCAGTGAGCAATTTAGTTCCTTGTACGTTGGTATTTCTATGATAGTTGATTTATTTCTTCTTAAAGCTAATAAACTAGTAAGCTAATTAAACGTGATAAAACTAAAATAACAGGAATAATCGAAATTTTATACGATACATGGGAGTCAAATGTTACGGTGATATAAGTTGGAAGTGAACTTATCGACTGAGATGGACTTTATTAAATTCATGATATCTATAAAAGCATCTCGTTCATATTTTACTTGATATTTTTGAAACTCAGTTAGCACATTTTTAACGCGATATTCCCGATATTTAAACTTGCATTGGCATGGTTTCTAAACCACCGATTTTGGAAATTGATTGTGACAGTTGACAGACGTATGAAAAAAAATCAAAATTGAAGACTGTGATAAATAAATTATAAAAGATCTAGTTGATAAGAGATGGCGCGCAAAACAAATAATCTATTAAAATTTATTTCCATATTTTTAGATAGATGTTTTCAGTTAGTTAGAGATTAAATTAATTTAGAAATTCTTATAAAAGTTAGAATTAGTTTGAAGAAATGATTAATGCAATTTACACGTATTCCAATAGTGTGCAATTTACTTTATAATTTTGAATAGAATTGCGTGAAAACCCTCTCCGATGGGTGGTTCATTTAATTTAGGTCAGAGTAGGAGTCGACCCATATACCGGTGAATAATTTATGATATTTAGTATTAAAATGTAATCTTATTTAGTCCGTAGGATATTAAGACCTAATTGCTAATCAGCAACTTTATCAGACCGCTAAACGTATAATAAAGAGAAAATAATGAGAAATTTGAAATTTTAATTTATTTTCGTAGGTTGTCGACGTCAGGGACTCAAAAAATCGCTATGTAATCTACGTGATAAATTACGTGTCGACAACCACGTAGATTTCATTGTGTAATCTTCCTCGCCCAGCGCGGTAATGAATCGGGATATCAAGCAAGTTTTTCTCAGTTCAGGAGTTTAGATGCAATAAATAAATTACAAATTAGTTACATATTATGTGTTTTAAAAAAACATTAAAAACGATGTTCTGCTGCATTATTAGATTTTTTTTTGATTTTTTTTATATATATATTTATTTATTACAATTGATTTATAAATCATCTAGTAATTTATCTTTCATAATTTATATTCTTGTTTGGAGGGTTGTAACCCTTTCGCTAGTCTCCTTTACAACTTTATTATATTTTTAGTCGATCCTGATTGGATCTAGTAGATCATGTGGTTTCTTCATTTGCAGCCGTCTTACTGAGTTTGAATCATCCAACATACGGCGTATCTCTTTAGTGTAGATTAATATGTTGCTAATACATTGCATGTGTTTTCTCGCGTGTTTGCTTATTTCTTCACTGACGAAATCCATCTTCAGATCTCTTTGGAGGTTGTCATTTCTTATGTACCACGGTGCATTAACTATTACACGAAGGACTTTGCTTTGGAATGGCCGGATGATATTGACATTGGTTTTCTTTGTACAGCCCCAGAGCTGAATACCGTAAGTCCACACAGGTTTTAAGATTTGCCGGTATAGTAGATTTATTATGTAGAGTTACCTCGGAATTTCTTCCTAAGAGCCAGTTTAACTCTTCTTTTTTTTTTCACATGCTCTTTCCATTTTAGTTTCGCGTCTAGAGTCATGCCTAGATATTTTTCCGTATTTGCATAGCGAATTTTCTGGGAGTTCAGTTCTACTGGTATCCAGTTGACCTTCTTGTTGGTAAGCTTACGTGAACAAACTTTGTTTCATTAAGTTTTATTAGCCATCTCTTGGTCCAGGTACTGACAATATTATTATAGCCCTTTGCAATTTGCTTGTAGATTCTTCTATGCAATTAGCAACTGCTAAGATGGCCGTATCATCCGCAAACGTCGTTATGTTAGCCTTCTCTATCGTTGGCAGGTCCGAGGTGTATAGAACATTTAAAGTTGGTCCCAGAACGCTACCTTGTGGTGCTGTTGCTGATATTTTCTTTATTTCTGAGTATTCGCCATCTTATTTAACTCGAAAGTGTTGGTTAAGTATGCAAGATTTCAATATTTTATAAAATTGCTTTGGTAAGTCTCTTTGTAATTTATCTTCCAAGCCTTTATGTCATACTTTGTCAAAGGCCTGTGCTACATCCAAGAAGACGCTTGAACATACTGTCTTTTGTTCAAGTACATCTTCAATTATGTTTGTAATTCGGCGTCAAGATTGATTTCCTTTTTTAATGCTTGTAATGTGACAGGAGATATATTGCAGTTATCCATTTTATATACTGGTGGTATATAAACCCTGGTGGGTTGAAAACAACGAAGCTTTTTGCTTTGCACTTATAGCCCATGTATCATCTTCAGTTTTAACTCGTGGAATTTGTAGTTTAGGTCGTATTAAAATTTTTGTCGCTTTCTAAAAGGGGTACTCGGTATCCTTTTCCCCAGTAGTATTTATTAATGAATCCGTTTTTGATTTCATTGGTTAGAAACTTCAGTTTATTGGCTCGACTTTTTTGCCAGGCTTTCTTGCTTTTCGTAATTGCTGTAACCAGTTTTCTAACTTCCAGATTTTGGCGCATTTCCTTTGAACTTGAGGGGGTACTACTCCACGCCGCTTCTTGTATACTGTTGTTGAGTTAGTTAATAGAAAAAATTTATAAAAATTTAAATGGTTCGAGCCAGCATCCACAATGCGATTTCTGTTTCAAATACAATCCTGTACAGCTTATTAGACTTTAAAAAACAAATCTATTATTGCAATTGTATCTCGAACCAAGCCTTTCAGGTTACATACTAAGCACAAAATAGTTTTATTACCAGCGTCGCAGAACTGTTATTTTATACAACATTTTTTTGAAACCGACCACAAGGTTAACAGCCGTGTTAAAATTAACCCACGGTACTCAACGGCAGTTTGAAAATATTATTCATAGAAATAGGTGATTTTTATCATCCCTCAAACAACGTTGAACTCATCATATTTAATTAACTTATATTTGTTACTATAGATTTACTATCTCATATTTTATTATCTATTGTTAAAAAATATTCTGCGAAATTTCTATAAAAAGCACATCCATAATTTTATCACAAATTTTACCTTTGCTGCTCATTTTTTTAAATCATCAAAGCCGCAGTTTAGTAACCTTTATAGTTTATACTCGTACATGAAGCTTACAAAAACACTTTTATGCAAATGTTATTGCTACAGATTTTTATGTTTTTTTATTTAAATTAACAGTGATTGTCATAAATATCTATAATTAATAATTCCTAATTAAAATTGCTCAGTGGAATTTACGGAATTTCTGTCACTTTGTGCAACTCCGGTTAATTAACTTACAAAGTGTAATCACACATATTTATTACATACCATCTCAAAATTTAATCTTAAATACTATATATGAAAAAGCATACGGTGAACAATTCTTCTTAATCTAAGTAAACAAAAATTAACGTTTCTATGTAGGTAGACGGTAATCTTTAAGATTCTACATAGAATTTAGAAACGTGAGTATTACTTGCAACCAGAATGTATTGAATGCCGCGAATTTGTCTCGAAACTATGAAATAGACCGACCTAACAAGCAATTCATCATCATGAGCGTTTATTGTTGTGAACATCTTAACAAAACAAATACTTTTGTTGTGTTGCGTCGTCGTGCGTTAAGTCATTTACTTATATAGAATTAAAAAAAATAATCTTTAAAACGAAAAATTTTCTTGTCTAATTTCTTTTTTGCAAAAAATAATAAAACGAAAAAACAAACAAAATGGACAAATTTAAGTTTAAGAATTTTATTGTTTCTATAAAAGCACTTGACTGTAGAATCAGAATCGTTATATAGTGATCAAATATTGAACGACGTGTTTAACATAAGTGGAAGAACGATTGAGTCTGTATTTTCTTAATAATATTAAGACTTCTGAATAGAATTTTTTCAAATTTATTTTTTGTTATTAATTTCGCTAATTATTTGTGTTCAAGTGTAAAGTGAACCATGAAAATTGTAAGTTAATTATCTGTGACTTTTTAGTTAAGTGTTTGTGCAAGTGAATTATGATTACTAACAATTTAGGTTCTGAGTAGAAATTGTTCTACATTTCTGTTTGTTTGAGTTTTTGATTTGCTACTAATTTTAAGTTTTAATTGCTTGAACAAAATACCATATAAGTAGCATTAGGATGAGTGAAGTGTATGTGAACCCAAATAAAACATTTAACCCTAAAACATTATTTGATTTTTGGTACGTGGAGTGACGGTAGGAAATGTCAACTACATGGTGAAGAATAGTCCAGTAGCTAGCTATTGAAAAATCTTGTAATTGTAAAAAACAAAGTTGGCATTACTGAAAATTTACGCATTGCATAAATTCCATAATAATTTTAATATTTTAATTACTTGTTTTCAATTGTGTTGTTAAAACAAAATTCTCTAAAATTTAAAATCACGAAGCAGTTAAATTTTAAAAGTTATTGGAGTTAAAATTGATTAATTTTATTGCTAAATGATTAGAATACATTATAATTATAAGAAATTTAAAATTATCAATGTACAACTCGTCATTATCTAGACTTATAGTTTGATTCAAAATTTGGGATTTAGTAATCTGAAAAATAGTCATAAACATAAATTTAGGTAAAATTAATCGGCACAATTCGCTGTAAAACATCTAATAATTTTTATAACACTATATATAGGTAAATATTCTGTTATTATTAATTCCTCAGTTACTTTATTTAATGGTGTTTTAAACTTCGTATCTTTTTGTAAGAAATGAGTAGTAATTAAGTCGCTATAAAATGTCTTTTGTGTTTGCTTTGTATATTTTGGCTTTAATGGAAATTTCTGCTATAACTCACCTTTGGCTCCCTATAGGTTTAGCATGCAGGTTTTGTACGATTTCATTGAGTTTTCCTTACCGCCGATGGTTGTTGAAATGCTTTAAGGGTTCCATATTTCAAAAAGTATCAAACTGAACTCATTACAGGTTCACTTCTCTTTATATAGTAGATAATAAATTTTCTTCGTATTTAATAAAGGTTTGATACCTTAACTGGAACTATAAAATGTTTTTCATTTAAATCTGGAAAGGAAAAGATCGCCACCCCTAGAATTATGTATGTATTTTAATTCGGTCTTGAGGGACTTCTTTTGCGAATCTCAAATATATTTCTAATAATTAGAAGAATTGAAGGAATTGAAACATCAATTTAAGCTACTCTCCCGAATTTCAATAGAAAAAATCAAAATTAGGAGAAATGTCCGGTTCATTAATATAACAAATTAAAAAACGTGGAATTATTATTTTATAACCGTGGTAGGGTTTTGCTTTTATGATCAACAAAAATGTTGTTCTTCTCATTTGGTTTTAAAATAGTAATGGAGTAGGCCTTCTTACAATTACCAAAATTGACATTTAATTAAATTTTAAATTGTAAGATTTCTATTACAACAAAATCGAAATTTACAAGGTCAGCCAGCACCTCTGCAAATATCGCGTTTATATCCTTGCTACAATTGTTATTTTCCATTTATCAATTTAGCTGTGAAATAAATGGAGCAAGATAACTTTTCTAGTGAAAGAACAGAAAAAATTTGTTCCCGCCAACTTCTCAATGTATAACAGGAAACTCATAGAAAACAGTAATCTCCATTTTTGACTTTGGCACTCATCTCATTCCTAAACTATGTATAAATCAAGTTACAAGTAATGGTTAGGCATGACACATTACAAAAAAATTCTGGTTAACTCAAAACTGTAGTTATGAAACCAGTAGTCTGTCTATGGTATAAGATAAAAAGGTATATTCTAGCTGATTTAACGTTAGTGTTCAGACCGATTACTCACAAACAATTGCAGGCACCCTGAAAATTATTGTATACATTTAAGAATGAGTTCGTCAAGGTTCATGCTCTGTTTAGTATATAAGACACTAGGTAGTTATTAGATGATACTAAACGAGTTGAGATTAAATGCCCTATTCGAATATCCCATTAGCTGCTTTCTTGAGTTTTTGTTATTAAATGTCCCAGAGATGAATTGATTGGAGCATTAAGTATGTGTTTATTACACATACATGGGCAACTTAAAATATTTAAAAGCTTATTCGAAAGCGTATATCCAGTACAAGGCGGATATTTAATGTTAATACCTTATACAACGTTCTAGATGCGCTCCTGAAAATTGAGCGTAATAGGAAACAGCGGTAGGAGGCAAGAGATATATAAAAATTTAGGGGTTTCGTTACTTTTGCGCTATTTATTTACCACTTTTCTCGTTGTTTAGTGTTTATAATTCATTTTTCGTTAATAAACTGTACGTAAATTTAATTCAGTTCAATATGAACATATAATAAATAGTTTTTTTTGCTTATTAAACTAAAAAAATCCAAAAACTTAGCAAAATAATAATAAATTCAAATCTCTTTTAATTCATTCAATTCTATTCGTTTTGAAAAAAAATCGGTTCAACGTAGACTGCCGCCGATTCGATCGTTTCTTCGTTAACAGTTCAGTGTACGGTGTAAGATTATTTGCAATATACCTCTCTTGATAAAACCAGCGTGTTCGAAATCGGAATAATTTGTCAGTTAGAACATTTAAAGCTTGTGCAATTATTTCTAAATTTTCTTCTAAAATTCTTTTAGTTAATGCTCAAAAACAGTAGCCGTAGCCTAAACTGTACGATTAGAACGAGTAAATTATGCTTGGGGCATCCCTTCATTGCCCGAGGATTTTCAGAGTAATACAGCAACAACGGTTCAAATTTAAAATCGTCTGAAGCGAATCCAACTAATAAAAAAGTAAGATCGTTTCTCCTCTTTAGCCTTCTTTAGTGTTCTTTTGTCTCATCTACGTTGTATGCAATGTCCCCTGTTTATTAATTCGGGAGGATATTTTTTCTCAACTATTAACGAGTTTAAAAATTTGGTAAATTCTTTCGCAGCATTCTTTCTTCTCCGCTTGCTGCGAACTTTTGCACTGATGAGATAGTACAATGTTCTTTAGCGGTTTGTTTGCCTAACTCCTCAAATAAACCTCTTGCTTTCTCCATTATGACTGCGGCATATCTCTATTATTCTGGTCTTCTATCCAATAAGTTAACAATTGCCGTGTTTTTTATTAGCACCCGATAGATGTATCCGAATTACCCTATTTTCTATGTCAAAACTTATATTTAGCGCGCTAAAAATCGATTAAAAATTATTTTGATCTACCTATTTATCGGACGCCGTTATCGGGAGCCGTTATGCATTTTAATGGGAAATTTGAAAAGGCCAACCCATAAAGTTAAACCATATCAATAAAAAGTGAAAACGCAGTACGATGCGTTTATAACGTAATGTCAAAATAAATGTCAATTGGTATATTTCAGGTCGTTAAAAGTTTGTTTTATGGCTGAATTTTTTTCACTGCTCAATAGCCCGCCCCGGATAGCGAATAAAATAACACTGCAAGTTTTTCCATTTTTTCAATAATTGTGTTCGAGAGGTTTTCGTAGCTGAAAGTGATGTTGTTGATGGCTCAGATTATTTCAGCATTATTGTTCTAACAGTTGATCCGGGTAAATTCAATTCACGGCATACTCGTACATCTACTTGAGGTTCATCATTTTCTGTTTTATATCCCCCTTTATATCCCAAATTCCTTCTTGAATTTTTGTCAAATCTTTTACACTTTCTTTACGTTCCGACATTTTTTAATGTGGATTTAGTAATCATTCCAAAAATATGTAGCATCTATTTCAACAAGGAACAATGATCGACTGTTTAATTGTTTGTTTGTACATATTCAATACCCTATGGTAGTTTTCATCTTTAAATTTTTTTTGGTTTTAAAAAAAGAGCGTTATGAGAGGGCGCGTTGCATGAGATATCACTGAATTAGTTTCCTTGCGTGTCTGCGAACTAAATAATGTTTCCTTGTGTGAAAAAAACAAACGAATAACGTCAACTGCGAGGTTTAGGAAAATCACTAGCACTTGATCCAAGTAAGGTAAAAAGTTTGTGTCAAATCTCTAAGGTGTCACGTCATGTCTTAGATATTATTCTTAAACACGAACTTTCTGGTTTCTATTACAACATTTGGTAAAACTTACTTGAAATAAGTATAGCGATAGTCTGGTAGTAGTAAAATAAATTAGTTATATTACCGTTAGCCGCTATCAATTTTGATTTTTAAAACGTTGATGTCGATTTACTAAATTTACAGTTAAAATAAAAGTTAAGAATATTTTAATCTCTATTTAAAGCAGTTACATTTCTAAGATAACAAATTTAAGTAGTTTAGTTGATTTTTTTGGCTGCCCTTCGTTTAGTTTAAATATAATTTTTGTTGATAATGTTGATGGATTTGGCCCGTTGAATCCTTTAGTTTTGTGTGGTGTTCAATGTCCAACAATCGCTGATTACGCGTCAGAGACTATTGACCAGATAGGTGGAGAACGATGGGACGGAAGTGTATTTTAACTGGTTAAAATCCTAAAACTTTATTTTAGGGAGCACATGATATAATTCGAAATTTTTTGTCCTTCTCACCCCGTGTCTCCTAACAACTGAACTTAGTGTTTCATAGAAGAGTTTATAGTACATGGACTTTTATGTTATCATTTATTAGTACGGAAACATTAAAGACGAAAATACTTAATTATCGCATTATCAAAATTTCCAAATGTTCTCTTCATCTTTAAAATTAAATTAGTTTTAGTAAAATTAACAAGAATCGTTAACTTGTATACGTAGATCTGTTCTCACAAACATACACGCTCCTTTCGGAAAAATATACATATAAGAAATATTAATGGTTACCGCGGTTGTGGCTCTGCCGGTCGGAAGAGTTCATGAAGTTAGTTGGTTGATTTGTTCTCAATTATCACGTTCCTAAAGTTAGCAGAATCCATTACAAGGCACTATGGAAAATTGTAGACTAATTATAGGCTAAATGAAGGCCCCTTAAAAATTATAGGCTCCATCCATTCAAGCTAAAACTATGGGTTCTTAAATATCTGTATGACAATGTGCTTTTTGTGCTTTTAATTTTCTAGTTTATTTATCGATTCATTTTTGCCAGTGCAATATTGCCTTGAAGACGAACAGGAATGCTATTCGAAACACAGAAAACATATTTTAAAAAAAAAACATTGTTTTATCAAGTACAAGTGAAGTTCAAAATTTTTTAATCTAGCTTTTAATTGGTATCTAAAGAACCGTTAATTATTTACATGACTTCAAAATTGCTTAATAAGGTATTTAGGCCACCTAATGAGGCCTAAAGAGAAGAATGTTTATAGGTGCATATAGGTCTCGTCCACATTCAAGATTTAGAAAATTTGATACTTCGACAATTGGAATATATCTCGGTGACTCGTCTAGATGATCGGATGTAGTTTAGCCAGATTTTTATTGAACTATCTGATCATATAAGTGAGACTTTGTGAACATCTCTATAGGATCAGAGAAATTAAATTTGAACATTCATTCAAAATCATCTAATTTCTCTTTGACACAGTAAATATTCTCTTTGAGAAAAAAATGGATAATCAAGAACTTCTAAATTATAAAAATCATGATTAATTTCATCATTATGTAACCCTTTTCACTACATTGATCGAAAATGATCTGATCTAGGATTGTATCTCTAAGGATTGGTGAAATTTAATTTGAAGATATATTTATGCAAATTCACAGAACAACGAACAATCTATTACTTCTGCTGAATCGGTTGAGTACATTGGAGTTTATTGTTCTTTGCACCGTTTAAAGTGGGTGGACCTGATGGGATTTTCTCACAGAATTTCACCATGGTTAACCTTTACTTAAAGACCATGCGCTACTTTTCTGAAGTGGACAGAAGGAGTTGAGTTGATTTTATACCTAAAACTGACACAACTGAATTATATGACTCTAAGAGTTTTCGCGATGAAGATGAGATGAAAGATCCCTGAATAACAATTTATTCTATGTTTAATGCCACTTTCCTAGATATCGCGGAAGCTTTTGAAATCATATCTTTTGCTAAAATTATAAATTCATGTGTCAGATTTAGTATCGGCAACACTCTTCTCAATTAGCCTTGCATTATTCTGCAATGTTTGGTGGTTTATCAGTCTCGGTAAAATTATCAATGCTTGTTCGCTTTGTGGCGTACTTTCACCACTGCTGTGGCTCTTGGCTGCTGATGAGGTTGGTAAACTGCAACAGTCCGGATTTGGCGTCCAGTGTGTCATTTTTGATTATAAATAATCTTGGAATTCACAACTTGAATAGAAACTTCAAAAGGCGATAGCTTTTGGCACTTCCAGTGGATTGAATGTCTTGTACTTTATAAATAAGTTACTAGTTATGCTATAGTTAGTTAGTTATGCATCTATTGTGTGTTGGGCAGTAGTCAACATAAATTGTTCGACTGTCAAGTTTAATTTGCCTAGAAAACAATAAGTGTCGTGAGGTAACCAGATTGCAGATTCTATAACCAAAGCAGGTTCATCAGAACCACAACTAGCACAGTTGCTGTAGATAAAATAATTTATTATTGCATTACGTCGATACCTCGAAAAAGGTAATCTACGAAACCTTGTTGGGATTGTGACTGAACATGTCGTGATAAAGAGCATAGGTTCCGTCTACTTTATGTAATGAGAGCATTATGCATGTAAATGTTCTTCTTTTAACAGGTTAGATTCAAAAGGATTTAATTGCAACTCTATTGGTGTAAATCGATTAAAATACCCTGGTCTAAACCTACTCAGCTTGCCAAGAAAGTTGTGGAAGCTGTAAAGCCCCATCTGGATTTTTAAGGTGCCCCTGTGAGTTGCATCATGTGCCCTTTGTGGCATTGGGTGCGGAACTTTGTTTGGGTTCCAGTCATTTCTATAAAAAAAGCTCGGTACGGGCTTCATATCAGTACAAATCACCAGAATCGAATTTCGTTCATTTCTCCAGTATAGAACATGGTCAAAGGCCTTTTAAATACATCCAGGAACGAGTAATCATTTTCAGAATTGACTAAAGAAAAACTCTAAAATCGTTTAAAATCAAATAAAAGAAGCGTAAACTATTTTTTGAACAAGCTGATAACTTTCTTTTAACCTGAACTTAAAACTTAAAATAAACTTGGTTCTAAGTGTCTCGAGACGATGGAATTCGTTGTGTGAACTCTTGCTAGGTACATTTTTTGCTTTTTCTTAACAATTTTATTTATTTATTGAATCTTTCAACACGAAAAAAACAATAAGTTGTCATATCTTCTTATAAATAAATAAATTTTATAATTTTACGTTTTCTTCTTTGATCGTTAAGACATAGGTATATCTGTTAGATATCGCGCTAGCAAATTCGGATGAGACAATAGTTTCCTTGCATAGCTAATCCGCATCCTTTGTAATTCGTCTTTGATAGTTAGGATGCTAAGGTCCTTATGTATATTTTTGTTGTTTACGAACCAGGCTGCTGCTGCAATCATTCTGAGAATTTTTAACATACATACGATTGCCGTATCATCTGCGAAACTAGACGTCATAATTTGCGAACACATTGGTAGATCCGAATTGAAAATTAAACATACTGTTGGGCCAATTACACTGCCTTGTCACTTGTGGTACTTCAGCCAGAATGATTTTCTCGCCCGATTAAGAGGTATTGTATTTGACATAATATCTGTGATTTGACAAATACGATTTCATTAGTTGGTAAATTACTGGTAATTTAAGATTTATTTTTTGAAGCAGACTCTCCAAAAAGACGGCGGAGTAGTATTTTCTCTCTTCGTATGCTGATCTTATTTCTGTAGCTACTCGGTGCACTTGCTCAATGGTTCCGTGCTCGGCTCTGAAACCAAATTGATGATTAGATAATACTTTCGGGATGATTGGTAGTAGGTTTATTGGTCTATATGACGAGACTTTGGTAGGATGCTTGCCCGGCTTCGGGATCATTTTTATAGTTACCAATTTCTAGCACACAAGGAGATGTACCGATTCATACTCGTAACCATTTCACCTGTAATTCGATCATATCCGGGGCTTTTTCAATTGAATTTGGTGTGCAATAATAGACTTTACTAGTGGTTTTTTATCTCAAATTCTCTCTCAGGTCTGATTGCTGAACTACTGATAATCCAAGGTTTGGAGTGAATACACTTTCAAGGAGATCAGCGAGGCCTAGATTAGTTCTCGGTTTATTTTACTTGTGATTGCAAAATCAAGGAAGTAAGGGATTTTTCAACGGTCAGTAGGCACCAACTCGCAAGTTTTTCAATATTGTCTTGTAATTCGATTATTCGATTGTATCGCTGAGATTGTTTTATCGCTGTAGATTTTAAGCTCATTCGCTAACGTTAGGGCCTTGGAATGTTGTTCTACATTAAATTGGATCGTTTATTCCCATATCCGAGAGAATCCGAATTTATATAAATTATTCACTGCCCTACAATGGCTATCAAAATCAAAGACCTTACTAAGATCTGTGTACACATCCACCTGCTAATGAATTTCTATCTCATTGATTGTACTTCTAGTGGAATCAATATGGTTTATAGATTTTGATCTTTTTGACATGAAACCGTATAAACCGTGGAGTAGGTTTAGCCTGCCTAGTACCAACGCTGAAAAATCGTGGTTAAAGGGTTGACCGACTTAATATAAAGCGAGATGAGATAGATTTTTGCTATTTGTATAGATTATGACAATCTATCTAATTTACTCACCTACGCAATTATTATAATAATTCCTGGACTGTGCATTAATTATGTAGCCACTTCTGACTTCTTGTGGGATTGATGTTTGAAAGGTATTCTAATTATAAAACTGAAGACATGGTCCCAATCTTCAACTTCAAATAGCCTTGGTTTAAATTTATCAAGCTTAGATTTGAACTGCATTAGTAATGAAGAAAACCCAGTCTTATCATGTCTTAAGTCAACTTATATCCGTCTGAGCCTCACTACTTTCGATATGTTTGTAAAAGTTTGATTTTAGCAAAATAGCACAATTTGGGAAGAATTTTGTGATTAATCCTTTTTAACTAAGGAACTAGAGCTAAACACAGGTATTCCTAATGGAGTATGTAGCTAAAATATAATTAAAACAATGACTTTAACCATCATACACAAAATTACTGTTATTTTGAACATATAGACAATATATATTGCATCCCATTCGAGTATCAATTTAAACTGTTTATTTCGCGAACAACGACTTTTTTATCTCTTCCGCCCTCAATGATAAATCATTCCATAAACGGAAGAAACTTTCATTACCAAAATTAACAAAACCTATTAATTTTTGATAACGCCATGTCGCTTCAAAACTATTCAGTTATGTAAAACACGTTGTGGTACAGCACAGCCTCAATCATAAAATTTTAAATTATCTATGAAATAATTTGAACTTGCCTTTCTGAGACCCGACTATACATTCGAGTAATCCAAAGCTATAAATTTACTTATTTTGTTTTACGATTTATACGAATGCAGTGGGTTTACTATAAATATTTTTTGGCAATTTTTACCTAATGACTGAATAATTAATTCATCTCAAATTAATTGCCATTTGCCACTTCAGATAGTTGTACACGAATAAGAAATGTTTTGGTAATTTTACATTTTTACTACAAGGTTAATTTTATATTAATGGTGGGACATTGACATCTTAGTTATGTTTGAGGGAGTAGACTACTACTAATTTATGTGAGATACAGGCTGGACAGTGGGCAAGGTCTGTTAATATGCTGATGTTATTAAAATCTATACGTAATTTGTAGATGTACACAATTGTTCAGCGCCCACCTGAAAAATTTCTGTCAATTTGCTAAACAACAGAATTTAAAACAGATAATCCGACATTAATTGAAACTGTAGATGTCATAAAGATTATTCTAACGGCGGTATAAATTTGTAATCCCAAAATGGACATTGAATTTGTTGACTTCATATCAAATTTTTTGTTAGGTCCGCACGTTAGATGTAAGCTTGAGAAACACTGCAATTAATTATAAACAAGTAGCTAAGATGCAAAACATTAAGATGACAATGAAATATTACAGAATCCGAAATAAAATAAAGTTTCGCTACCGAAAACAGATTAAGAAACGAATTACCATATTATGGCTCTATCTCGTTAATCATCTATTGTTCTATTCTGCAAACAGCTTAATCATAAAAGAAATTGTTTACGATTTAAAATCAGATATCCAATAAAAATATTTTTATTTCTTTTATTTAACTCGAAATGTTTGAGACTATATGAAATAATAAAGCTCACAAAAAGCATAACATATCTCCTTAATGTTTACTATTTTGTATTTTTATTCTAGATATCGATTTTATTTGTCTCTCTGTTGTTCGTCTGCGGAAATGCTCAAAATTCTCTTGAAGCTCGCAAATATCGAAAATCTGGAATGGCACAAGCGTTAACTTTAGCTCAATATCCATCGTACAATATTATTGAGCCAGACGGTAAGCTTTTATTATTCGCCTTAATTTATGTTTTTTGTACAAACCTATACTAGATTTCATGATAAATTAATTTAAATTATATTTTTATACAGGCCCGGGTACTTACGCATTTGGATACGAGATTATGGACCCAGCGTCTGGAAATTTACAATTTAAAGATGAAGAACGTCTACGAAATGGAACGGTGAGAGGAGCTTATGGTTTACTACAGCCTGATGGTTCCATATCCATTACCCGATATGTGGCTGATCATATGGGATATCGACAAACTATGGAGACTAAAACCGATCCAACTTTGATAAGTGAATACCAAAGTAGTAAACGGCCTAATAAAAACCAACAATCCACACGTCCACATAATACAGAGCAAGTGACAATATCACCTGAATTGGCAGCGCATATAATTTCGCAGCATGAAGGTTTACTACCCACAACAACGCAGATCGTTAATATTGGAACAACATCTACACCACTATCAAAGGAAAATTATTTACCGCCTCCAGTGCCAACTACTAATATCCAACAAATCCAAAATGATGAACCAAGCAGAATTTTTCCAGGATTTCAAAATCTGTTCCCATTTAAACTCCCTTCATTCGGCCAAAATGCCCAGGGTCAAACTAATTTTTTGCCTACTAATGTGTTTGGTTTCAATCCAAATGAATTCCAAATCCCAAATTTCTTACAGTATCCGTTTTGGACACCACAACCTTCACCCCAATCGCCGTCACCGCCATCACCACCACCATTATCTGATACTCCAAGCCAATCACCACCATCTTTCCAAAACGATCGCTTTTATTCACCACTTATATATCCTACTCCAAACGAGTATTCAAACAATCCTCATGTACAAAGTGACTACGTCCAAAATATGGCGTATATCCATAATTCCAAACTAAATAACTTTTTCCAAAGTCCTAATTATGCCCAAAATGTAAACCCGCATACAGCCCAGAGTTTTAACGGTTTAACTGTACAACAAAATATGCGCCAACAGCAGCAGTATCAGCAACATTTTGTCCCTAACCCATTTACCAAAGAATCTCTTTGGTATAAGGAACATTTGCAAAACCAAGGTGTAGCCAATCAAATACCACCCCAATACCCATACTATTAACAACACCGAATCACATGAATGTAATTTATTTATTTATTTAGTTTTTAATCGTGCAGCGAATGCGTGCGCATCTAACGCACTCAAACAGCTTTGTTTTGTGTTTTTTTTTTTTTAAATACGTTTAGAATAAAATTATAAAATTAATGAACAAAAATTTGGAGTTCAATCATATTTCGCCCGTAGTCTGACAATAATTTACACTGTTCTTCTGATATAATGAGGGCTGATCCGCTTTTATACAGCATCATATGATCTTGATCGTTTCGAAGCGAATATAACTTTTTCGAGTGCACCAAATGGCATGTGGTAGGATGTTTAAATTTTTTCGGTCGATTAGGATTTTGATAATCGGACCACACAGTTAGACTGTAATAAACTGGCACCTCGCTGACACATAACCCGGTCAGCCAGATCATTAAGAAATGTGAATTTGAACTTGAATATCTTATGTTACGATCAAATAGCTGTTGTGCATCAACTCGTGTCGACATCACCATAACAGGTAAGTAATCTTTGTATTTGCTATTGCCAAGCCCTGTGATTTTATCGGCAATCAAGTAAAACATTTGACATTTATTCACGCCGATTCGATCGATTCGCGGATCGAAAAACATATTTCGCCAGCGACCCGGGGTTATACTTTCGATGAGTATTTTTTGATGATCGATTTTGATGTGCTTTGAAAAACTCGATATAAATATAAACTGATCGCACGATGTGATTGGACACTTTACTGGACTACGATCGATATTAATTTCGGCAATTGATTTTGGGTACGCCGATGGTACATTCTCTTCTCGATGTAGATTAGTTTGAATTGGAACTAATTTTAACGGGGGTCCAAATTTGTAAAAATCGGTTGATCCATAATACGCACATGCTCGGCAAGCAGTGGATGCTGCGGTCGAAGGTATTGTCGAATCGTAAAGAAAATCGTACTGAGCCGATTCGCGTACTGTCTGGTCTAGAAATTCAACAGTTTCTTCGGTATCGTCATCAGTTTCTTCATTCGCAAGGTGTATATTCAGATCGGATTGACTAGTCGTGTTACTCTGTTGGCCTAATTTTAAACGATGTAGACTTGCGGTTAGTTTTGTGTACGAATCACTTAACGTTGTATATGGTACCTTACAATTAACTAGGCAACTGTCATTATCTTCGATGAAACGATTTTCAATTGGTTCCTCGTGCTCTTTATTGTTTGTAGCCTTATTAAATATACCATACACTTCGGATTTTAGCTTCTCACGAATTTCTTTTTTTACTCGTTGAAGTTCTTCGATTCGCTTTTGTTCGCAGCTGCTCGAGAAAAATGAGAACGGATGCATTATTTGCATGCGTGGCTGTATTGATACAGATTTTTGTGTGTGGCCACTTGAAGATCGTCTACTTCCAGGCGATTCCACAGAATTGTTTCCATCGGCCTTAAGGAACGATTTCAGGCTAGATAATGTTGGATTTACGGTGATTGTGTCCCCACCAGTACAATTTTCAATGAATGATTCATTGTTTGAAGCCACAGTTGAATTATTTTCGAAATTCGAATAAATTTCTGCTTTTAATTTTTCTCGAATTTCGATTGCCCTTGGATTCACAATTTGAAGTACTACCGGTTTCTTTACTTCTTTTTCTTGACCCGCTATGTGATTTATTTGGATCCGTTCTGTTTCGTTCTCTTCGGAAGATACTATAACTGGGCTTCTGGGACTCCTATCAGAATTATGAATGGTAGACTGAGATGAATTACTTGACGTGATTATCATGTTTCCAGACGTTTCTGAATAGTTTTTATAAACTTTAAATTTTTTGGGTGGTTTATATCGCGTTTCTCGACGGAATTCCTTAAGATGTTCAACTATCTTCTGAGAGTGTGGTTTTAAATTGCCACTTCTGCTGATAGTTTCCGATGAAGTTTCATCTAGTATGGATGTGGGTCGCCTATTACCATCGCCTTGAGACATACTAGATTGCACTATAAAATCCCGGAATGCGTTTAACTCAGCCATTGTTTTATAGTAGTGGCTTCTTGCATCAAAACTGTCATCTTCATTTTTTCCACTATAAAATGTTTTTAGAAACAATTCTTTAGGATCTGGTGTAATCGGCGGTGGTTTGTCAAAGACCTCTTCATTTTGGGATATTGTCACACTATTATTTGGATTTACTTTTATATTTTCCTCGCTTTTTGCTTTAAATCGGCTTATACTGCGTGATGGGCCAATACATACCGACGAATGGCTTCCTTTTACCGATAGAGGAATTGGTACCAGTTTCGTGGAACTACGGTCATCTTCATCTTCAGACTGAAAATTTTTTACAGGAGGATGTAAATCAATAACTTCGGGTTTTAAATCCCGATGCTCTAGTCGAAAATTTCTCACATCATTTTCAAAATCCGAACTAAATTGTAATATACTACTTCGATTTTCTATCGTATCATTATCACTATATTCAGGTACATCTGAAGTCGTTTGTTCGTGTGAGGTACCCTCTTGAGACTCCGAAAATCCTTGCTGATAGTCGGATTCAGTATCACTGTCGATTGGGAGAAAATATATTTTCGGTGTCCCATCTACAAACATCTGAAAATTATTTACAAAGCAAATTATTTAAATATTTCAACATAACACTGGGTCACGGACCTTAATTTTTTGTTTAATTTTAGAACCACAAATGGGACATAAATTCCCTTCGAAACAACCTGTACACAGTAGATGACCTCTCGTGCAAATTATACGATCGAAATTTTTTACATGAATTGAACTCAATTTACATTTTGAACACCACATTTTGTATTTTTCAGAATAAATAGAAAAAATTATACACGATATATAAGGCAGGGAAGGGTGCAGAGATGATAACAAAAATATTTTCTAGCAAATAAATAATTAAAAAATAAAAATCAATTTATTTATATTCATATAAAAAAATGAAAATTGACATTTAAAAATAGAAAACGAAATAAAAAAATGAAGATGACTGCACTGCGGAAGTCGCGCGGGTAAAGTGATCGGGTAGGGAATTAAAAGAAATCAATTTTATTCCACTATCATCTCCACCAGTGATTCTATAACTGCGTTCCGCGAAATCATATATGATCTCAACACAATAAAAATTGTTTTCAATCGATTACACTAACAACAGGCACTAAAAGAATGCGTCCTGGTAAAACCAATAATTATTTTTCTTACTGGAGCAAAAAGAGAATCTAGTAAGTAATCTAGCGGCTCTATTTCCTATGTACATAATTATTTATTAAGTGTTTTGCATATAATCAAATCAATAGATCTTGCCGAAAACAAACTGTTATCAAAGGTTCGAGTATTTCGATAGAGACTTCAAGGGGGATACAGGAAGAAGTGAGCAGTATAATCTCTGTAATCCAATGAAATTGCATGAATATAGCCCATATCCCATTTTGGTTAAAAGTCATTATACATATATTAAGGCATTACTTCCGGTCGGGTTTAGAGGATTGGTACCATATTATCGGTTAACCGGAAAAATTACTTCATCAGATGCTAGATTGCCTCGAATACAATTCGTAATATTGGGTATCACTATGGGTTCCAATAAAATTTCTATTTTAAAACATGATAAGCGGTCATTATATATATAATTATTATTTAACCGTGTCATATTTGAGAAATCATTCTGCTGAACATGGAATAGAATTCAATAGAAAATTTACATCTGATTCGTTGAAAAGTGATAAGAATATTCATATTTAACATAAAAAAAATAATTCAATTACCTTACGCGTGAAATAGCCATTCGTATTTTATTTTTAGTTATACTGCACACGCGTACAAACATCAATTTAAATTATTTATTGAGGTCGGGCTCATCTTTCCTTTTTTAGGTATTTGGTGGTGGCAGACTCCAAAACGGAAATGTGTATCTATTTCGGATTGAACTAGCTGGTGAGATAACCAAAAGTTGGGAAGGTTGTTGTTTCCGAACTGAAGAGAATTTGTCGAAAATTTAAGCCGCACTTTGAAATGAAGTTAGCTAAAATTTTTAGTAGCACTCACCTATTATTTACAATTCTTGTTTTGTGAATTGGCATCCCTGCCACTGCGTCCAAATTTGGATCGAAATAAACATACTAACTTTGAATTTGTATTATGTTGGCAAAAAATAAGCCAAGTTAACATCTCCTAATATCAGCACCATAATCATCGAACCCATCTCAACCAGGCGATCCGCCGTCACCCCCATTCAATATGGACTCCAAATGTCCTGGTCCTTGTTGACTAATAAATGGCTCACTGTGAAATTTCGATTCTATGTATGGTTGAGCATCCCAAAACCCGATCAGTTCGTGTTCTTCAACTTGAACTGTGGCAATATTCCGGTTAAATTTCGTCATTTAAAAACTATTTCAGCTGTCTCCCCGCCATCAATCGAACCCGCAAGACCCAATGGTTCTTCGCGATAGATGGCCCTTAATCCACGATCTTCATCATCATAGTCTATTGTATAACCTATAGCCATTTCCGTCATCTGGTTCTCACCGTTACTCGAATGCTCGACTTCCTGTTTTATATTGCCTACATAAACATCTCTTTTGCTAAATATTTTGCCTCCTGGCCTTTTGCCAACAAATTTTTGATCCAATTTTTGGTTTCGTTGATTCATTTGTGGTATCTCTTCTCTCGTTGATAAAGTTTCGTTTTGTTGATCAAACCTCCACGTTAAAACAGCCAAGATCTGCGCCATATCCATTATTCCAGATGGTTCGAAAATTATTTTAACAACTTCAGGCCAATTCGTGAAATTTTCTAGACTTAAATCTTCGTATATTCACAATTCAGTCGCTGTCACCAATTGTTACGAGTTTAACCTGTCAGATCCGGTTCGTATTACTGGATGTTAATATCATATCATTATAAAATTTGACGGTGACAACACCAATTCCTGTAATTTACACCGCTACCGGAATTTTGTAATATTTACTAAACACTTACCACTATCGGAATATTCCCGATAATAGCAGAAATATTCCCGCACTAATTTTCCCAAAATCCACTAATTACTAAAGCACAACACCAAATTATTTCCACAAATCCACAATTTATTAATTCATTATCAGCACCATTTGAAATTATTTTTATTCGTACCACTAATTTTACTTCAACACCGCTTATTATTTTCTCGCTACTCACTTTCGCTTTTATATTCTATCGCTTACCGTGTCTTAACCAAGCCTCACCAAAGACTAATTTAAGACTCTTTGTTACAATTTCACATATTGGGCCTAATTCAGCATTAATTGGTCGCTTAGGCTGATTGATTTAGCGTAAAGTAGTGTTCTGGCATTTGTGTGAGATTAGTGGCATCTAGTTTTAAGTAGTGGCATTAACAGTAGTTGTATTTACCGGCTCCTATACTACTGTTTAGTGTTATTGCAAATTGGTTGTGACTGTTCCCGAACAATCAGGAAGGTTCAGCGCGCTATATAAATATGGGTGCAATGAATTCAAGAGGGAGTCTTAGATTAGCCTTCGATGAGTTTTAGTTACGTCGTACATGATAGAATAAAAGCTAAAGTGAAGAGTGCGAAAAATTATTAGTGGAATTTAAAGTGAAATAAATTGTGTGATTTATTAAATTGTGGAAATTATTTGTTGTTGTGGTTTAGTGTTTGTGAATGATAGCGTGAAAATTATAGTTGGTGGAGGTCCTGGGATTAACAGGCATATTGCTGGTTTTTGCAACAGGGAAAATTTGTAACAATATTTTAATTCAAAGGGGAATAGTCGTAATGAAAATTGGAAGTTTGTTTACCAAATAAAACGTTTTGGCTGGTTAGTTTATTCTCTTTCATTACTCTCAGTCAAAAAAATTTGAGGCAGGCCAATATAAAGTCGCTTTAAATGAAATATTGGTCTTCCTGGCAGACAACAGTGGCCAATTACACAAATAATGTTTAATACTTCATGCTAATGTCTCTCTTTTATAATTTTTTACAAACAATTTTGTGTAAAACATTCAGATTTGATTGAAGTTAATTTAATAACAGTTCTTAAATAATTATATACCAACATAATAATCTGAAGCTAGTTGGTAGGACCACCGGAAAAGTGGTGCAGTGGTTAAAGCTTCGGCACTTGGACCGGGAGGTGCTGGTTTCGAATCCCATCGGAGGCTAGATGCAAAATCGAATTTTCATCATCGATTACGATCGGTGATGCTAATAAATACAACTAAGACCCTCTGATGGAGTGCAGAATTCCGTGTTACGAGCCGACCCACCTTCCATGTCAATGTACAGGTTGACATGGAGCTTGCAATGTGCAGGTGGTATACTGTAGTTGTGTGAGTAGGTGAAGTAGGTGGGTTAATGATGTGGAGTAAATGAGTGGTATCACAATGGGCCTAAAAATTGGCCTAAGTGTGCAGTAAGCAACCACTGAAACCTAACCTAGTTGGTAGCACTGCAGCATAAACGTCAAAAAGTATTCTGAAAAAAATTCAGCAACAATAATATGGTTTATGTATATTTTAATTTGACAGGCGCCTTCACTTGCCTCTGTATCACTGGTTATGTTTATAGCTTATGAAATGTAGTGAATACCCCTACTACTAATGCGCATATATAATTAGCTAGATGGAAGGTATATACTTGTACAGTTTGACGAGAACCATTCAATTATCTTCACTTCGAAACCTTCCTATCTTTTGGTAATTCTCATCTGTCCGTTTATTTAAATACTTTACAATCTGGTCTAGGACGGAAGCACTTCCAAATCTTTCGCAGTTCGCTTTTAACGTCCTACCACCAGTAGTCAACTTGAGAATTTATTCTCAACCAATTTACTGGTGGAGTGATGGTAAACAAAAGAGAGAAGATAGTTTGATTGTGTGGAACACGTGAAATACCTCCCTGTCCAAGTGCAGAAGCTTTACCCACTGCACCACTTGCTCAGTATTATAAACTGCGTATATAATAATTAGCCCCGCACACGTTTTCAAGTACAATGCATCAAATTCATGGAATTGATTAATAAACAAACAGAATATTTTATCTAACCATATATAACTACCTATAACGACCATATAAATTCTGCCATATATATATGGTGGCATGCAAATGAGTAGAGTACAATCCAGTGTAGTATTTAAAATGAAAAACATCGTCAATATTAAAACAATTTGTTTAGTAATTCTTGGAATTACATTGATCGCCGGTCAATCATTTGAGTCACTCGAAACTGGGTCGGCATCGGCTGAATGTGAGCAATGTGTTGAATTAGTTCAAATGGTACAAAGGACTCGAGAATCGAATGAAATCTCAGTGGAACAATTGAATATCGAGAATGTGAGTATACCTATGGCCTATCATAATCCAATTAATTATACAAAATATGATCACTTTGGTCTTAAAATGTTTTATGTATTCGTCTAGCGCCTCTGCGATTCGGTGTGCACAAATATCCGTAAGGCTGAAACGGTATTGGGCCATAAGATGATATCGCTTCAAGAGTGTCAAGAATGTATTTCTTATATTGGTAAAATTAACGCTCACTACAAAGGTAATGATGTGAAGAAAGTATTAGGAGCCATGACCCAGGCATGCGGGTGGACAGAGTTTGCATGTAAAAACTTTATGAAAACGCATAAGGAACAAATAAGTAAATTTATTGTAAAAAATCATGATGGGCGGGACGTCTGTGTACATCTTGCAAAATGTTAAATTGTAGTGCGTGCTAGACAAGATATATGTAATTGTAAGCGATTAATAAAATTTTAAACTTTCAAATTACTGAAATATCATCTTTGTTAACTTACCACTGAATAAAACCATTAAGAAGACAAATTGTCGCTACAAGAAAGTGTGATGGTTCTTATAAACAGTCTAGTTTATGAATCCACGTAGGTTCGTTTTAAGGAAATGCATTGTGACTTTAAAGAAAAAAAACGCCACTCTTTTATAGTGGTATTTTGAAATTGGGAGCAGGGGCACGCATATTGATTGTTAATCCTACTTTTTCTTGAATTGTTCCTTCATTACTAAAATAATCACAAACAATATCAAAATGAGTGAGGGAATAGAACTTTTTCAGTTCTCTATCTCTTATGATTAATCGATAGATATAAGAAATTTTTACGATACCAGGTTATAACTTTGTTAATATCGCTGTTTGCATGTGATTATAGGCCATCCATATATTTGCAATAAGTATATACTATTTTGATTCACGGCATACTCCGTCAGATAATTCGGTTCTCAATTTAACGGAATAGCAATGAATTGATCATAATGGTCCACAGGAGACCTTATGGATACCGTTTGCAAGCATAGAACTACCAGTGTAGGTTTTACCCATTTAAATCTCGTGAGACAAGTAATATCAATTACTATGTTTTGAGCATGTCAGGAATGTTAGTTTGTCATCTACATTTAGTAAAACCTGAATAGGAGGCGTATTAACTATTACATTTTCGAAAAATCCGATTATGGCTTCCTCTTTAGTTTCGTAAAATAGAGTAGTTTACGAAACCAAATTTCAGTTCATAATAGGAATATCCGCGTTGGGTCGTACTTTACGAAATTGTGAATTTAAACAAATTTTCATAATAGACCCCCGCTGGAACACGAGTCATTCAGAAATTGAGCTTGACATTTAACCTGACTAAAGTCATAAATGTACAGGCTCCTGGTCTTGAGCAGCATACTAAACAGGATGATAATTGAGTTTTTTTTTTTGGATTTTTTGCCATAGTTTGTGACCCTAAAAAATAGTTTCATAAGACTATATTGCTGGGTTTCAAGAGCCATTGTATTCATTATTGTATTGTTACAAATTTTGGGGGTTCGATGCGGATTCGTAGTGAATTTTGCAAATAAAACACTCAGCGATTAAAGGTACAGTTCCAATTTGTTTTATTACACTTTTCACTCTACACTATTTCACTTTGATCATTGTGTTACTGTTTTACTTTTCACTGCTCAACTGCTTTACTGTTTAATCTCAACTGTGTCTGCATTGTAATTTGCTCGTGATTATATTTGTCCATCGCTGTTCGAGATTATCCCATTTATTGTATTTGCCGATCTAAGCGTATTGTTATTGTAAATCACCCGCATGCAGTTATATTCGCGAACATTCCACTCTAACCCGCAACCGTTGGAATGAGAACACTTGATAAAGTATACACCTTAACCACTTAACCATCAAATGTTACATCTGTGAATTTCGTTACAGTATAAACTATACGCTAGTCATTCTAATCAAAATGGAATTGGGGGCCGACCTCAGTTTCTCCGGAACTCTTACATTTGTGTTAGACACGTTTAGTACACTTTTCTACTAGAGTAAAATGGTTTAATCCAAACGACACTAATTTTAGTTCATCTAGGGGTTCTTTATTTATTTTATTTATTTATTTATTGTTCTTTATTTATTTGGTAAATCTGATCTATTCTCTTGAAACCAAAATAGGCATAGGCAGCCGAAGAAACAAAAGGTTTGATATTGCGTCGAAAAATCGGTATATATTGGGAATTGTGCTCTTTATACCACTTCGACTAATGCAATCGAGATTATCTTAAATCTCCCACCGCTTGATCTCTAGATTAGGACGTAAGCAGCCATTCTCTGTTAAACAGTGTTATTGGGCAGAATCAAATCTGGAGGAAAGTAGGCCAACATTTTCGAAATTTTTATCGGATCGGCAGAGAAAATGAAGCTGTACTTTTTTGAATACTCGGTAATACAGGTATCCATGGAAATGAATGACCGATAAATTAGCTAGCGTGAGTGTTATGGGTCAGTTTTGTGGAACGTTTACTAGCACTTGACCTGAAGATATAATTATTGGCTATAAAAGGGACACCATCAAGTGCCCAAACATCCTACAAATCTCTCACATGTTTCTTAATAAGAATTTATTTAGAATAAGGGTTCCTATGAATGCAAATTGCGAGCAGTGTGATGGAGTGGCGCACTTACTTGCTTTATAGATAATACAATTTTGACTCACGTTTCCGCTGTGAGGATAAATTAACAACACTTCAGAGAAGATATCAGAAGTATTGGAATTTATCAAAAGCTCGAACCATTTATGAAATTAAGTCATCTGCAAAAGTTTGCTGTAATGGTTCATCCTAGCAACTGAGTGACCAGAGCAAACGATTTTGGTCACCCCTAAAAGATAAACGAACCAGCACAAGGTGTTCATGCTATTTAAAAAAGAATCTATACCAAAAATTTGCATACACCAGTGATTATTGTCACTTTAATTGGGCATTTTTCTAATTCAACGTACAAATCAAGAACCATTTAAACACCACTTACAAATAATTCTTAATCGAGAGGTCCAGAGACTTTTTGAAAGCACTTTTCAATGTTATGACATTGCTAAAAGAGAAAAACGGTGTAAAGTAAGTTAGTACCGGGGTGACAAGGAAATTCTTGTTCATGGCCGTGAATAAATTTAAATTCAGCTCGAATTTCATTTGCATTTGAAATTAATTTTCTGTGACATGGCACAATACTGCAGTAACGACTAAACAGCAAGCCAACTGTCATTTTATTTTGTTGGGTTGCAGGGTCAAATGTTAAATTTGGTCTAAAATTTTAATTTGTTTATTTCCGTGGTAAGTAGAGTATCGACACAATAATACGATAATTCCAACTGGATTTAGTTGTTCCTAGTGATTAATTGGCTTCTAGAAATAAGTTTTCTTATAACATAATTCAAGTTTGATGGCCAATTGAAATTGAACTGAAAAACATTACAAGTATAATAATATTTGGTTGATTCACGTGACTAGCAAAATTTAATTCAAAACAAAAATCGAAAGTAAACTGAAGTGGCTTTGTATAACTAAGACAGTCATACCGTCATTTGCAAACCAGTATCAAGTGTCTGTTCAAACAACTCATATTATAAATTGATCGCGTCATGGATTGAGAGAAAAAAATTTCGTGGCGCCCAACTTTCATCCAATTTTCATAATTATTCGATAAGGCGATGTTTATTCATAATTTTGATGGAAATTTAAATAATTAATTATGGAAAAATGAATTTTAATATTAATATTGGATGGGAAGAAATTAATTGATTTGAACTGAAATTGAAAGCCACATAATATAAAAATCGAAAGTGGCCACAATATGCATAATTTAGTTTGACAACAATGCAATTACGAAATTTCTCGAATAAATAATTTCGAGTGCATAAACCAGACTCTTCAATAATTAATTATTACATATCTATCGACACGAGCATAATCAATTTCCTGTAGTAACTTACCAAAATGATAAGCGTACCACAAAACCAATAAGACAAGTTTCTATTTAAGCAAAATTTTCTCATGTTTAGCGTGCAAAAAGTCAAGTTGCAAAGAAATCAAATAAAAGTAAAAAACAAAAATTTTCTTGATAAAGAGGTTTGTTGATTTTCTCATTCATCTATATTACGTTGCTGGATGCTGCCCGCCGGATTGCAAGCTACATAAACGAACATAAGCAGTCGACATTCAAGTTTGTGGAAATGATTTTTAATGATCGCGCGATACAAAATTGAAATTACCTTGATTACAATGAACTAGACATTTAAAATGAAAATGAATAAAGAAAAAGCATAGCGATGATTACTCATTTCAAATCTCTTTTAATGGTGATAAGAAGTTCAAGTTTTTAATTTATTTTTTGTTTTTGTTCGCTTGTGATCTTTGTTAAAAGTTGTTTATAGGCAGGTATAACTGGATGTAATTCAAAGTGTCACCTAATTTTTGCAGAAGAGGCATTAAATTTCACAGAAGAATAAAAATTTTTTTAGAGGGCCGACAAACCTTATCAACCTGTGTGATAAAATTATTGCTGGGACAGTTTCGACGAAATTGGTTTCGGGCGGTTTGGTGTTCAGGTATGTCGATTTTACCATCTGCAATAATTTATTAAATCAGACTACCAGATATTGGATCGCATGGATTGCTTATGAGGCTTACATGTAGAGGCTAGATCAACTTTATCTAGTTGTGTAATAAAATTATTTGTGTGATAGATTCGACGAAAATGGTTTCAGGCGGTATGGTTTCAGATAAACGCGTGGCAGAGAGACTGACGTGAAGTTTGGGTAATTGGAACATCATAATCAAAAAAAAATGAAAGGAAACGAGATTATCACCTCGGCATGCCAGGATCCAATGAACTTATCCATCATCAACCTGAAAAAAAAATTACTTGATAATGTAACCTGATTCAGGCGGCCAAATCCCTACATGGAAAGTGGCGCCAGCGAAATAAAATGTAATAAATAAAAATAAAAGATTAGTTGGTTGGTTCATAATGAAGGTATCATTCGACCCTATATATTTGGTGCCGGTCTGCTGTAATAAATTTTTACAATTGGGAAAATCGAGATGTTTGAAACACATAGACACAGGTTCATAATCCAATATTTAACTTACGAGTATACCAGGTGACGTTTTGGCAGTAATATCGACATATCTGAACGTCACACCTTCTGAAGCCATTTTAATCGAATCTGACACAGAAATAATATATTACCCATTGGCCATTGTCGGTCTGGTGTAGTAAATTATTAAAGGTGTTAGAAATATTTAAATCGTACTTGAAACTGTATGCCATCGTATTTTACCTCAAAGGTATTAAACTCCAGAACAAGACTATAAGTTTACCGGACAAGCGGTACAGTGTTTAAAGCTTATACGCTTGAGCCGGGGGATACTGCGGGTTCGGATCCGAATCCCACCAGAAGCTGGAGACAAAGCGAATTTTCGTCATCGATTACGATGTACGAGTATAGAACTCAACGCTAATCCACCGTCCGTGTCAGTATACGGGTTGAAATGGAGCTTGCAATGTGCAAGTGGTATTAATTGTGTGAATGGGTGGTGTGTGTATGAATGAAAAGGGGGTATTAATTATTGACCTTCAAAGGACATTAAATCCACCGGAGAATTAATACTAACCTCCCTAAAGTGACTTTGAACAATCGTCACTTTAACGAAAAAAGTCCTTTTTCCTAGGAATAAATATATATGAACATGTGTGTATTACTTAATTTATTTTAATTTTTCTAAATACTCGTATATAGTGGTAGCTAAACCACAATTAAAAAATATAATAAATATGTATATGTATATATGTATAATAAAAATACATGCAAGATGATGTACATAAGAAGAATTAAGAGGCTTTCGATAGATATACATCTAACGACGTTTGAATTTTTGACTTCGCAGCTATAAAGTGCTAAAATAATGTTTCTGCGTTCGACACGGTACATGTAAACATTCTTTTAACGAAAATTAAAAATTGGAAAAGGTTAACTGAAGTTCGGTTCATAACTATGGATGAATATCTTAAAATCCCACATCCGAGATTTTTTACAACTCTTTTGTATGAAAAGAGGCATGGCTTTTGTATAAAGTATGTGATTTAATTTTTTAAAACGAAGGGTTGAAATTTTTTATTAATAGTTGAAGGATAAAGTGAATCGAATACAAGGTGTGATTTCTATATTGACTGTTTCTTTTGGTCAAATTATAGAGTAAAAATTATTCTATTCAGATCAGGGAAGACTGTTCTTTCTTAAAATAAATTTTTAAAAAGACTACCTATGTTAAATTGTAGCACATAGTTTGTATTACAATCAGCCACATTTGATTTCAATGGGTGTTTAATCATAATAATCGTTTTACCGTGAAATTTGCTCTTAGACAAATAATCATAGTGGTGGTTTTTCACTAACAATGATGTATAAATAATTTGTAGTATAAATTCCGGTTCAAGAACCTTAACGATATCATAGCGACGTCAGAAGTTAAAATATTGGCGATGTTGGTTTAATTATAAGCTAAATCGACCTCATTCCTCAAAACCGGTAACTGTAATAAAATTGGGGTTTGTGGTATAAATTATGACATAGGTTTCATTGAGGATGTGGTAATTTGGTCGGCCAGGATAAACTTTATTTATGTTGCTAGCGCTACATCCCATAGAGGGCCTTAGCCGCATGGGTGATTGGTCCATTTAATTTTTGCCAACGTATGTTAGTCGTGTCACTTCATTCTACATGAAAGTTGTCGTCTCAATGCATTTTTAAATTGGTATTCTTTAAGACGGCCGAGGTAACGTGATGCGAGAAACTTCAATAACTAGGACGTTCGGGAAACATTAATAATTGCCTCCAAATTTAACAAAATAATTTTTTGTCAGAAAAATATATATTAATGTTTTGCTCATTATTATTATTTGTTTAACATAAAATATTTAATAAAATATAATTTAAATAAATTGGTAGTAAAAATAACCAGAAATGAGTTTTTTTTTATGTTTATTTTTAATCCATGCAATCGCATTTGCTCTTTCGCGGTTGATTTTCCCGTCTTTCTTTAACGCTATTCCTGCCAAATCGAAGACGTATGGCTATAGGACCGATTTAAGTTAGCATCTGCGCATTGCATAGCTCCATGCCAGCCTATAGTACTGGACATGAAAGATGGGTCGGCCCATGAGTTTTGCACGCCGATAGGGGGTCGTAGTTGTGTTCCTTTTAATCACAGATCGAAAATTTCCTTTTGCATCCTGCCCCTTGATGAGGAAATTTCCACCCAATTTATAATATTTACAGCAGAGAACGGGGATAAAGAGGGAATTAAACGGGTATTTTTTATAGACCCTGCATTATTGGATGCGCCTATAGCACCCATCTAAATCTTATCACCATCTAAACAAGAAAGGCACGTTAACATTAAAAGGAATAGTTTTTATAGCTTGAACGATATTGTAGTAACTAATTAGGTGAATTTTGTAATCTTTTTTAAATAACGTCATAAATGGTAAATCTTTTGAAATTTTTAAAAATTTATGCTTTTCCATTATTTTTTATTCTTAGGTGATGTAGGCTATCACCGCATTTAATGACGCCATCCCGAGTTTCAGAAGACTGTTCTCGAGTAAGGTTTTCCACACTAAAGACTCAAAAGCGAGAATCATCGGTCAGACATCGATTTTGTCATCGATATAACGATCGGCGTACTTAAAAATCCGTACCGTTGTTAGAAAGACAAATTAAACTACAAACCCGAAAAAGTTGTACAAATCGCCAATATAGCATGCCGTGCATTACTCATAATGTGGACATGGAAGTTCCAATAATTTCGAATCTTAATATTGAGTAACCAGTAGATCCAGTGGCAGAAGACAATTTTAATTTCAACGAATTCTATTTCCATTATCATAATTCAAAAATTCTAATTATTCCTGTAACAGGACCAGAGGTCATGTTAGCAGAATTAACTGTTCAATCATCCAGGCGGTCGCTCTTTGTCGGCTAAACTCAGGGTTGGGGTGGGTATAGTTCTGGATAACTGAACAATTCTTGATTGGACCGCATACGAGAAAGGAAAGTAGGGATGAAGGTAGGAAAGGAAAAGGAAAACAGCAAGCAACTCACCTTATTTTACAGCTACTCACCTGAACTTCATCCGATAAATTCAACCGAGCCTTCACTCCATGTTTAATCGCGAACTACAACACTACACAGCAAATAACCATCACACGAAAAGAAAACTCCAAAAAAAAAAAAAAAGAACGAAGCAAAGCACAAAGAAAAATATGACCGAAATAAACAAGGAAAATGAAAATTATTAAGTTGGAATGAAAATTAACAAAATTTGTATATTTGTAATCAAAAATTACCATCACCGGAAATAAAAGTAACTACTAATTAAATAAATTGAGTAAAGAACTAAATAAGTTACTAATTAATTAATTCTATGAAAACTGATATTATTAATAATAAAAAAAAATATATATATATAAAAATAATTTGATCGATTTCCTAACAAAACAAAAAAAATTTATTACTTAAGGTTCAAAAATATAAACCATAAATTACAAAAAAAAAAATCGTTCAAATTCTTTTTCAACGGTACTTAAAAATAAAATTGCATTATAATTATCTTACTAAATTCTACTTTCGTTGGGCGCCATTGGTAATCCATTTTCCAAATATTTAATATTTACTTAAAATTTTAGCAATTGTAATTATTAATTATATCGTATTAATTTAATATTATTGCTATTATTATTTAACATTATATAAATTTATTATAAAAATTATTCGTCTTTGATTAGCACTCTTCACTATAATTTAGTAACTACCTGTCGTAGCGTATTACAAAATGTTAAAGTCTATTCTGTTGATTTATACACTAAACGTAACCACAAGAATTCGATCGTTGTTGTTGCACAGCCTAAAATTATCGGTAGTGACCAAATTAACTAATCTTATGCGGGTTACGTTATTAATTTCTTAGTTTTTTCTTTCTGAACAGTCTTATTATTGAACTTTACTTATCTATTAATCGATTTTATTATTTTATTAATATTATATTAGTTTATTAATTTATTTTTTTTAATTGTTAGATTTGATGAGATGTATATAATGTATGCACGAGTATTCACTTTCTAAGGCTAAGGTATTTTTACAAAGCCTACGTAGTTTGTCTTTTAAAAGCCACGTTTTACGAGCTAATTCGATTAAAAAGTCCACCATTAATATTATTTATATTAATATTAATTATAATTAAGCAATAACTATTAATTATACTACACTTAAACAGATCGATTTATTTATAATTTGATTAAACTTATTTAAATTGATTTCAACAATAACTTTAAAAAAAAATTAATTTTAATTACAAAAAAAAACACAACTCTGTAATTACTCATTTCTTTTGATTATTTTTTTTTTTATGACCCCATTTATTAATTTATTGGGTTGTTTTTATTTACGCGATGGTTACTCGACCAAATTTCATAATTAACTCCCGGTCTATTATCTTCTTTTCTTCCTCCTCTCCTTTTGTTCTTTTCTCATTTATGGTTATTAACTGAATTATTCAAAAAAATTATAATTTCATCGCTTTTAAAGACAGAGGTCTCAATAGGAAAACTGGAACCACAAAATAGGTTCCATAACAGTCCGTTTCAACGAATTCCGGACTCGTTGTTATGAAATTCCACGGTTCATATTTTTTTATATAGCAACACTCATGGCACGAATATAATTTCGTTACATTCGTGGGGACGTACCCATCGCACCCTGAGGTCTCATTTTACCGGGCATTCAATCTAACTCAAACAACAGCTACAACTATTCAATTGAGGTTAAACCGAGCACGACTTTATAAAATGTGAGATTAGGACTTAACATCTTTAAAGTGGTATATTCCCAGAATATTGCCATGATCGTCGACCACTTCGCAAGACACGTTACCAACAAGACGAAGAATCTTGCCTTTAATAAATTTAGGAGCCAACTTCGCAGAATAAAATTCAGCGGCGTTACTTTGCGAGAAATTTCTCACAAAGACGTTTTGACCGACCTTAAACTGAGGAGGTCTAGATCGCAGGTTATAAGGGGTATGAGCTTTAAGCTGAGCTTTAGAAAAATTATTTTGAACCTTTTCTGTTAATCTATATAATTCATCGGGTTTATGTTCGGGTAGCATATATTTGCCCGTAGATGAGTAGACGTCGCGAAGCAAACCGTACAAAGATCCATGCATAATAGGATGTTGACCGAAGACTAATAAATGAGGTGCGAAACCCGTTGATTCGTGAATAGTTCCACGTATTGCTTGTGTGATCGCTTCCAGGTGGTTATCCCATGTCTTGTGATCGTTGCCCACATAAGCACGTATGGAAGCTAGTACTGTTCTATTCACTCGCTCGGACGAGTTGCTTTGAGGAGAATACTTAGCTGTAAAAATATGAGACACTCCATATTTTCTTAATAATTTTTGAACCGCAGTAGACACAAATTGTCGCCCATTATCGGTCACAATAGTTTCCGGAACTCCAAACATCAAAAATATATTATTCTCGAGAAATTTAATAACCTCCTCGGCGGTTGCCTGTCGCACGGCTCGGGTTAGAACAAATTTCGAAAAATGATCGACAGCTATTAAAATTGATGTGTTTCCGGTACGGGTCCTCGGATATGGTCCAAGGAAGTCTAAGTACACTCTTTGCCACGGTCGGAATGTAGCAGGGAGGGAAGCAAGAGGTGGTCGTAATGTATAGTTTGAAGCTTTAATACATTTACATATATCGCACGAAGCAATAAGACGCCGAATATCATGCATCATACTAGGCCAAAAGAAATAACGTTTTAACAGGTCAAATGTTTTATGACTTCCCAAATGGGCGGCTGTAGGAGGAGAGTGTGCCGATTTCATTAAATCGAGCCGAAGAGATTCGGGAACTATCAATTTCCATTCAGGTATATCTAATGCTTCACCAGCGTTTATCGGTCCTTTGTGTATATAGAGTTTTCCATTAATTATCTTTAAATTAGATTTAGTTGGGGCAGAGCTGACGTGTTGAAGTTGTGACAGGTATTCTGCGCTTTGAAAACAATTGGAATTTAAGTCAATTCGAAAAGGGAATTGGCCATCTGAAAGAGGGGTTGTTTTTCTCGCCGTTGTCTTCCTTAATTCGTCCATGAACATTCGAGATAATGCATCCGGTACACAGTTTTGCGTTCCCTTTCGATACTCAATACCAAAATCAAATCCCTGTAGCTTAAGGCTCCATCGCGCTAATCTCCCTGTTAAATCCTTTTGCGACATTAACCAGGTGAGACTAGCGTGATCTGTAATTACCGTAAAAGGGAGTCCTTCTACATAACATCGGAACTTCTTAATGGCCAAAACAGCGGCCAAGCATTCCAACTCTGTCACGCTGTAATGGCGTTGAGCGGAGTTGAGTTTATGCGACATGTATTCTATTGGCTTGTCTTGTCCATCATCCGTTCTTTGAAACAATACGGCACCTACTCCCGTGGAGCTGGCATCGCACTGAATGAAGAAGTGTTGTTTAAAATCAGCAGTATTCAAGACAGGTGCAGTAGTGAGAGCAAGTTTAAGTTTATCAAATGCCAGTTGGGATTGTTCGGACCAAAGAAACTTCTGGTTTTTCTTAAGCATGTTAGTTAAGGGGGCGGAAAGCGACGAGAACTGGTCTATAAATCGTCTGTACCAGCCACAGATGCCTAAAAATCTCCTCAGCTGACGAACTGTTTTTGGAACCGGGTACTCTGCAATGGCTCTTACCTTTTCCGGATTTGGTCGCAGAGTGCCCCCACCCACTACATGACCAAGATAATCGATCTCTCTCAGTAGGAATTTACTTTTCTCCACATTAATTGTGAGACCCGCTGCTGATAGTCGAGATGCTACGTCGGCTAGAAGAGACAGGTGCTCATCAAATGTGGAGGATGTAACGAGTAGATCATCGAGGTATACGAATACCCGATCATGTAGGTGATGAGGGATCACTCTGTGCATCAAACGGCATAAGGTTTGAGGCGCATTGCAGAGCCCAAACGGCATTACAGTAAAATGGTATAGCGGACGTCCTGGCACGGTGAAAGCAGTTTTCTCCATTGATTCAGGGTCTAAGGGGATTTGCCAGAACGCATCCTTTAAGTCGATGCTGGACATAAACTGCGTTCGTTCCAGTCGACTTAGTAAACCGTCAATTAGAGGCAAAGGATATGCGTCTTTACGGGTGACACGATTTAGCTTCCGCGCGTCGAGACAGAGGCGTACTTTCCCGTTCGCTTTCAGTACCCTCGTCATCGGTGAACACCATGGACTTGTACTCTCGGTGATTACTCCTAAAGATAACATACGGTCTAGTTCCGTATACATGTCGCGTTGGACAGCAGGCGAGACCGAAAAGAATCGTTGTTTGATTGGCGAGGCATCTCCCGTATCTATCTTATGCATTGCCAAAGACGTTCTACCAAGACCTAGTTTCTGTGAGCTAGGAAATAGTTCGACTACTTGCTGTAGTCTCGCTGTCTGATCAGGACTTAATATGTGATGTTTAGAAGTGACAGTAGAAGGATTAAACGTATAATTGGTATTTGTGGAAAGCTCATGTACTTCTTCTATAATCGTGGGTTTAATTCCAAAACGTGTCCAGAAATCATAACCTAGATACAATTCTTGATGCAATTCAGGAATGACAAACAATTGTATTCTTAGAGACTTTCCGTTATAAATTATTGGCACATAAACGTAACCAAGGACCGATTGTTCAGCACCATTCGCTGTTTGAACCGAAGCAACTAGAGGATAAAATGGGAGATTATGTTTCTCGACAAATTCGACGCCGTTTTTACCTAGCGCACTAATCGTAGCGCCACTATCGAGAAGGCCTGAGATATTTGTGCCCGCAATGTTAACTATTGCATACGGACGATTGTCGATAGGATCTTCTGAGGTTGAAACTGAAGCGAACATGGCTTTGGCTAATTTCTTATATAGTAATCTTTTGGTGCGAAAATATTGAATTGATCTTGATTTATGTTTCTTTGGACTAGCATCTTTACGGAAAACGGCAGGATTCGGGGTAACTGTACGTGAAAAGTTTACTTGCGTTTCACCATCCGGTAAAAATCGGGATCCGTATTCGCCGCCGCGTCTTCGGTATTCCGTCTGGGAGGCATCAGAGCTTGCTGATGGAAATGAGGATTCCCAGCATTTCTCATTTCCATTTGCGAGTTTTCCGTCTTCCAATAGCAAAAAGGGCAGTATGGTAAATGGTGATACAAGGGTTTACCACAATTCGAACACCTTACTGGAGGTGGCAAGTATGGTATAGAATTAACATGTTGAGCTGGAGGAATATTTTGATTAGCATTCGGATTTCCATTGGTTGATGTGAAAGTTTGGACCATGTTCGAACTATTTTGTGATGGTTGACTGTAATCCAACTGGGGAGTGCAATTATACGGCGGTAGTGCTAGTTCGTGAATATTACGGGAGAAACCAGGCCCCATAGCAATCTCCGGATTGTAATTCATATGTTTCCACGTCTCCTCAATTGCAACACATCTATTCACCATAACCGAGACAGAGGGAAATATTTCTCCTGCCACAGCAACTCTGAGTCCAGGACGCATGTTTTTTCGTAAGATATCTATGAGTTCGGGTTCGGTTAATGCGGTTTTTAAAGGTAGTGCTAAACTTAAAATATTATAATAAAAATCAACAAATGGTTCTTTAATTTTTTGTCTTCGATGTTCCATGGTATTTTTAATATCATTATCTGATCGACCATCTTGAAACCGATGGAAGAAACCATCTTTTAATTCATTCCATGTACACCTAGGGTTTCGCTCTATCAAAATCCAATAATGTTCTCGAGCTATCCCATGAAATAAAGTTCCGATATCATGAACTAAATGGTTAGGAGAAATACCGTGAGTAGCAGCCATAAGTTCAACTCTATAGAAAAACTTTTGAACTGATATACCACTAGTGGCACTATTGATCGCACCATCAAACGATATGTTCCACTTTTGGATATCTACCGGTATTGGCCGAATTTGTCCCATTGAAGGGGCATAACCAGCTGTAAATGTAGTTGTCGCCTCAGGTAGATATGTATGCCTCATGTTATACAAATTATACGGTGCGGGACCATTTACATTTGAAACTAGAGTCGACCCAGTAGCTTGAGTAACTTCAGGTTGATATGGATATTGAGTTGGTTTATTCTCATAACTAGATATCCTTGGTTCTTGGGAGCTAGCCGACATCCTTTCATTCGTAAACACAGGTGGTATAAAAGTATATTGATCCACTCCACACGATGGAGGTACATATGGCCCGGTTTGAGCAGGAGGAAAATTTCGAACTGGGACCTGAGATGCATTAGCAAAGGATGCTGCATAATCCGACTTGAACTGAGGCGCAGTAATTGGCGGCATACTGGTAGCAAGAACGTTTTCCGCAGATTCCTTAAAATTAACCCGTTTTGTCAAATGACTTTGCGGAATATCCTTTTGTTCTGGTACGAAACAACTAACGACATCATCCGATTCGGGTTCTTCGTCACAATCTTCCAGCTGAACAGATTGCCGTTGATCGTCTTGATATTCCTCGATCTGGAGACCATTTAAAGTTTCTAGAGATGTATCTAGTGAATTGACATCTCGTAGTTTAGGTATTAGCTCTAGAATGGCTTGGCAGGATGCTAATAAATTTGTAACCGACGTTTGAACGCTTTTTGATGCGGACATTCGAGTTAATCGTAATTGTACGTGTCTTAAACGAGAAATCATTATCGTAAAACGCTCTGCATCCGAGTCATCATGCGACTTTAAAAATTGTTGTAATTCGGAATGAAGAGATCTTAATTTAGTTGTGCAAACGAAAACCTCCCTTCGGGGAGCTTTCGCAGCTCGCGAGTGTGCACGAACTGGCAATAATTCGGGATTTTGCAATTCTTTATCGAAACATGATTGCAGTTCTGTAATTTGTCGTAAAATTGGACCCTTTAAGTTCCTAACTTCACATTCTACATCGATTTCATCGGATTCTAAATCTTTACTTCTAATTACGAGTTCCATTATGAATATAAAATATTTTAGTTGCTATTGTTGTTTAACGTGGAATCAAAACCCAGGGATTTTAATGTAAATAGAGTATTGTTAATATATGTATAGTAAATTAAAATTATAAATAACGGGATGACCAGTATTAAAGGTAACAAAGTTTACTTAAAAAATAACGTCTTGAAAGAAATCAAGATAATAAAAAAAAATTAATTAATAGTAAATATAAATTCGAATAACAAAAAAAAAATGTAACAATTTTTTTTTTTTTTTTTATTTTATGGATTTGTAACTTGTCGAAATGGAGTCCAGGCAACGAGCCAAGCGGTAAAACAATTATTAGTGAGCTTTTGGTGGAGTTGCTGCTGTCTTCTTAGGAGTAAGAAAAATGTAGGGAATATGGAAACGGAACAGGGAAAACAAAAAATAAAAAAAAAAAAAAATACCTCTCATTTAACTAACAAAAGAAATCTTACAATATAAAGTTTGGAAACGATCGCGAGTGAGAGATGTTTTTTTTTTTTTTTTTATAATGTGTCACGTTTCAAAACTAACATGGTGATCGACAAATAAATGGATGACCCATGCGAAAACGTGAGACAAAATGGATCTTATACGGATTGAAAGAGTAAACGATTTTACACGAGAATCGACATTAAAAAAAAAATAATAGAGCAATCGTGCGGCAAATACTCAATCAATTCGTTATAATTATGTAAACAAAAAAAAAAATTAATTTAAATTTAAACGGGAAAGCTTTATGAACCGGTAACGTTTGGTTGGTTTGGTTTAGCTTAAGTTGTACGGCATTGTAACAACCTTGGAGCACATTTTTATTAAAATTTTTTATTATAGGCTGAAGGCCGTATGATACCGAAAGTGTTTGGGCGCCACTGTAACAGGACCAGAGGTCATGTTAGCAGAATTAACTGTTCAATCATCCAGGCGGTCGCTCTTTGTCGGCTAAACTCAGGGTTGGGGTGGGTATAGTTCTGGATAACTGAACAATTCTTGATTGGACCGCATACGAGAAAGGAAAGTAGGGATGAAGGTAGGAAAGGAAAAGGAAAACAGCAAGCAACTCACCTTATTTTACAGCTACTCACCTGAACTTCATCCGATAAATTCAACCGAGCCTTCACTCCATGTTTAATCGCGAACTACAACACTACACAGCAAATAACCATCACACGAAAAGAAAACTCCAAAAAAAAAAAAAAAGAACGAAGCAAAGCACAAAGAAAAATATGACCGAAATAAACAAGGAAAATGAAAATTATTAAGTTGGAATGAAAATTAACAAAATTTGTATATTTGTAATCAAAAATTACCATCACCGGAAATAAAAGTAACTACTAATTAAATAAATTGAGTAAAGAACTAAATAAGTTACTAATTAATTAATTCTATGAAAACTGATATTATTAATAATAAAAAAAAATATATATATATAAAAATAATTTGATCGATTTCCTAACAAAACAAAAAAAATTTATTACTTAAGGTTCAAAAATATAAACCATAAATTACAAAAAAAAAAATCGTTCAAATTCTTTTTCAACGGTACTTAAAAATAAAATTGCATTATAATTATCTTACTAAATTCTACTTTCGTTGGGCGCCATTGGTAATCCATTTTCCAAATATTTAATATTTACTTAAAATTTTAGCAATTGTAATTATTAATTATATCGTATTAATTTAATATTATTGCTATTATTATTTAACATTATATAAATTTATTATAAAAATTATTCGTCTTTGATTAGCACTCTTCACTATAATTTAGTAACTACCTGTCGTAGCGTATTACAAAATGTTAAAGTCTATTCTGTTGATTTATACACTAAACGTAACCACAAGAATTCGATCGTTGTTGTTGCACAGCCTAAAATTATCGGTAGTGACCAAATTAACTAATCTTATGCGGGTTACGTTATTAATTTCTTAGTTTTTTCTTTCTGAACAGTCTTATTATTGAACTTTACTTATCTATTAATCGATTTTATTATTTTATTAATATTATATTAGTTTATTAATTTATTTTTTTTAATTGTTAGATTTGATGAGATGTATATAATGTATGCACGAGTATTCACTTTCTAAGGCTAAGGTATTTTTACAAAGCCTACGTAGTTTGTCTTTTAAAAGCCACGTTTTACGAGCTAATTCGATTAAAAAGTCCACCATTAATATTATTTATATTAATATTAATTATAATTAAGCAATAACTATTAATTATACTACACTTAAACAGATCGATTTATTTATAATTTGATTAAACTTATTTAAATTGATTTCAACAATAACTTTAAAAAAAAATTAATTTTAATTACAAAAAAAAACACAACTCTGTAATTACTCATTTCTTTTGATTATTTTTTTTTTTATGACCCCATTTATTAATTTATTGGGTTGTTTTTATTTACGCGATGGTTACTCGACCAAATTTCATAATTAACTCCCGGTCTATTATCTTCTTTTCTTCCTCCTCTCCTTTTGTTCTTTTCTCATTTATGGTTATTAACTGAATTATTCAAAAAAATTATAATTTCATCGCTTTTAAAGACAGAGGTCTCAATAGGAAAACTGGAACCACAAAATAGGTTCCATAACAGTCCGTTTCAACGAATTCCGGACTCGTTGTTATGAAATTCCACGGTTCATATTTTTTTATATAGCAACACTCATGGCACGAATATAATTTCGTTACATTCCATTTTATTTATTACAAATGTTTTATATGAAATTACAATAATGCGAGCTTACAATATCGGCTTTCTTCTAATATTAATTTTTTCTCTAATTTTTTATTCCATATTAACTTTAACATTTTTCTTTTTATCGAGCTGAACCACGTTCCACGTTCCCAATCTATTTTGTTCCAACTCATACCTCTTTTTGGCGTATCGTGCACATTCCGCTTTGTTATTCTATTTCATCCATTTTTTCGTTTGTATTTCCTCTCTCACATGATGTTTGAATATCTTCTTCTGGCAAAGCGTCAATTGTAGTTTTGAACACATCACTATAAAAAATTTCTTCAAAATGTATCATAGAATTCATTTCAATCGTGTAGGATGTACAGATGTGTGAACTTAATCTAAAACTTATGAAATGTATCATTTCATTCAGTTTAGAATTTTATCCAAAACTCACGTTAGAATCTCTAACTAATACTATACTAACCAAATTTAATCATAACCCGTTAAGAAATGGCGGAGATAGATTTTGAAAATTCCATATACCGGCTTTTAAACAATCGTGACTTCCATTCAAATCGATTATGAATCAACCGACCAAACGGCACAGTGGTTAAAGCTGTGGCGTTTGTTCTCGATTTGGCCGACGACTGCGTAAGGACGTGAAAAGCGAACTGCGAAAGAGTTGGGAGTGCTTTGGTCCCAGAACAGATTGCAAAAATTAAATAATAATAATAATAATAAAGATTATGAATCCACGGTACAAGAGATTTCCTGACATTGGTACCATCCATCGTCTTCAAAAACTGCAGTGAATTTTCCCATCCAATTAGATGGGCACATCAGATATCTGTAATTATAGACCGATTGTTAAATTGTCTTGTATTCCTAAGCTGTTTGAAAGTTTTGTGTATGATTCACTGTTTCGATATTGTAAACCGTTGTTTTCTGGCAATCAGCATGGTTTTCTCAAAGTACGGTCCACGATCACAAACCTTACTGAATTCACTTCTCAAACATTACATATGATAGAGATAGAGAATGAGATTGATGTTATCTTCACCGATTTTAGTAAGGCGTTTGCCATGATTTCTCATGAAGTTATTTTGTTAAGGCTTGGGGCTCTTGGCTTCCCACCCCAAATTCTCCGATAGGTGGGCTCTCATCTAAAAGTCCGAATATATCATGTGCTGTTTAAGTCATCAGTATCAGCTCATTTCTCGGCAACATCTGAAGTGCTCCAAGGCGGCCATCTGGGGCCGATATTTTTCTTTTTGTCTATCAACGATGTTGAACATTTATGTCAAGAGCCTATTACAATCTGTTGTAATGAGTTAAACGTGGGCAAATGCCAAACAATCATCTACTTTCGAAAACGTGAACAGTTCCTTTTACCAGAGCCACTTCTGTTCGAGATTTGTGTGTAATTTGTGACCGCGAATTGAATTTCAGACATCACATCGATCGTATTCTTCAAGATTTGGTCGATAAAATTCGATGATCCTTATATTACAAAAGCTCTTTATTTAATTTTCATTCGACCGCCTCGTTATGTGAACCTCGATCACATAAAAAGGGTTGAAGAAATTCAACGTATATTTCTTCGCTTTGCTTCAGGCTGGCTACCATGGGTGGACATGTTCAACCTTCCTCCATAACAAGATCGTCTCAAACTAATTAACTTATAATCACTTAGTAAGCGCCGAGTTATTACAGGTGGAGTTCTCATTCCTCATCCGAATTGGCTGATACAGGCGTAAAAGTAAGAACGTAAATAAGCAAACCGCGAAAGAGTTGGGAGCGCATTGGCCCCAGAACAGATAGCAGAGATAAAAATAAATAAAAAAAAAAATAAAAAATTTCCGCTGGTTATCAAATATTAACAGAAATTCTATTTTGTGATAGTGCTGCCCCTTGTAGCGAGTAGCGTAATCTCTGTTTTTCCACTGGCCAATTTCCGCTGTCTTATAAAGCATTCTGTGTTTTCCATTCCGTAAGATTAGATGTAATGTTATCAATAGTGATTTATCTTATCTAATTTACTTAACTTATTTTCTAGGATTTAATCGAAGTTTGGATTCAAAGGTCTGTACGAATTTAATAATTTTTGAATATTTTTTATCACTACTAAAATTATTGAGAGATATAGTTCGTATACATATTACTGGCAACATTTTCCTCAATTTTTTCAACAGTGATAGCCGCCAGATCTATTGAAAGTGTAGTTAAAAGTGCCTTATTAAGTCAAGCAACACACTGTATCATTTCACTACCCTAAGGCCACAATATTCTTTTTCAATACTTGCAAAAAAATTGCAATCATTAAAACTTAATGATAATTAGTTATCCAATGGCGAGTATAGCAAGAAAATACACATTTTCGACGAAACAATCAAAACTTCGTACTGAGGATACTAAGCGAGAATTTAAGTTATATAATAATTCTTCAAGTAATAGAATTGCGTGTTTATTAGGTGGCAAGTAATTAATTTCAAGTATGTCAGATAAATGTGCTAGAAGAGTAGCGTATTTAGTTAAAAGTTCTAAATCTGAAAATTTAGTAATATCGAGCAGGATGCCAAACTAATGCCATGTGAACTAATTTATTGTGCGACACTGTATGTACAGCAGTTCGTTTGCAACGGTTCAACCTCCAGTTTTCAATTAAGTAATCAGTAGTACCGGAAATAAACTACTCGTACATAACTCATGGTATATTTATCTATTTGTTTTTAGAAAAAACGTTAATAAGGCTTAACGGCCGTCTCATTATTATTTTTAAGACAATTTCATTTATTGTTGTGTTATGTTAAATAAATATTTTAAAATTTATTCATGTTAACTATTTTACATAATCGTAATAAAACTGTACAAATTCATTAAGATAAATTAACAAAAACAAAAACATTAACGATTAAGACATTGAATAATGGTTTCTTATTTAAACTATTTTAAAAACGTATCTGTGCTTACTATACATTTAGGTACTTCAACATAATTATGTGTGGTATATTTAAGACAATAACGCTACTCCAGCTGTAGTTGAAAATTTTGCAAAGTGAAAATCTTCACTCATTAGAAACATAATCGAGTACACGAGTGATAAAAAGTCGGTTTAATTGAAATGGTTAAAATTTATTTTGAAACAGAAGATTTTATTACCAAATTTCTTTTTCATCTTATTCCACATTAAACGTAAGTTTATGACACCTTTAACTTTTAAATAACAAATGTTTTTGTGTAAAGAGTTATATTTTTTGTTTGTTTTTCAGTGAAATTTGAGAAAATTTTTATCTCGGTAATAAAAGATGTGCGAAACCGCGAACATTGTGTTTAGTATGGGGGTGATGCATCATGCATGCTTGTTACCATAAGTGTTTTAATAACCAACATAAACTAAATAATTAAACGATTAGTATTCATTTGATGTACGCTCATGCCGTAAATTTATAAATTATTCATTCGACTCTACATGAAACCGTTACAGATCAATAAATTTTCATTACAAGATCACTTTAGTGGATTAGAAATGAAAGAAAAAGTTAGTTTTGTATAGTTTTGCTATGCTTATGTTGAGCTGCAGACTGATTGTTTTATAGTTTGGCGGTGAATGCATAAATTTGCATGTAGGAAATGTCAAAAATTGAATTAATAAAAAAAAAAATTAAAAAGTCGAAATAAATTTGCTTGCAAGTGAAGTAATAAAATTGCAGGTGAAGATGAATATGATTTGTTTTATTGTTATTTAATTCATTGTTTATTGAATTCGTAATTAATATTATTTAAACTGTAAAAATTAAACCGTTTGTATTATTAGTGTATTATTAATTTTATAGTGGAAGAATAGTTTACAATAAATTAATTTGAAATGAAGTCATATAAACATCAACCTGGCGCATCCAACAAATTACTGGAATTTGAAAAATTCATAACCTAGTTAAAAGTGACGTTTTATGTAATTTATAAAATAATTCTTAATTTTTTACGCAACATAAGTATGAAAGTAAGACGTTATTTGTACTATGATTGGTAATTTATTCTTCAAGTTAAAATAGTTTTATGATTAAAATTTCAAATTTTCTTGTTTTAGAACCCTTAAATATGATTAAAATTGATTACCTACATCATAATCCTCAATTTACCTGGTTTTGCCAATCCACTTATAGATGTTGCTCACTTCCTCAAGCTATAACACACAATGAGTAAAATTTAACCCATTTCCCCAGTGAACTCTATTGGTTTCGTTTTAATCTGTTTTGCCCACCGATTAATTATTTTTGATCAAGGCCTGCTACATGACTATATAGTTAAAACTCGATGGATGGTTCCAGCTAATCAGCTTCTTGGAGTCTTTATAGTTAAAATGCAAAAATGTTAATTGACCGCCCCAAAGGCAAATAACTTACGTCATTTACAGGTTCACTTATTGCTCAATGTAGAGTTGGTTGCAAACATTTTGAATTTGAATTGATCGTTTCCACAAAACATTTCTGTATTTAATTCATTTTCAGTAATGAACAAAAATAATTAAAGATTAAGAAAACTTAGAAGATTTTGATTTAACTCATCATTTATTTGAATTCGCATTTTGAGGTGCTGGCTCAAGTTTCATGCCGTATAAGATAATGGATATTTCCAAGAGTAGAGTATCAGTTCAAGCGACTTGTCACAAGTGGCAGCACTATCGCAAAGGAGAATTCTCATCTGTTATTAGTTAAACAGCAGCGGGCATTGTCCATACATTTTTTAGTATTTTCGTACCTCACGTTCCTTAAAAGTGCCGGCGGAGCTGTTGCCAAGTAGTTTATCGCCCGCCAGATACCTAATCTAATTTTCCTTCATGTGTACATTGTTACAGCTTAATCAGCTTAAGCCTTATTAAATGTGTTTGGAGATGAAGTTTCCCCTTGCTAAGAATTTATCTCCCCAGCGAGATAGTTTGCTCATCCACCACGAGACGCTCATAAGGAAGTTGGGTATACTAAAGTTTATAGTCTCTAGGGTGTAGTCATGTTTTGGTGCATAAATCAAATAATTTTTTCAATCATTCGATAAGGAGTTGTATAATTTTTTAAATTTTCGGCCATCATTTTGATGTGGTATTTTCCTTTTTTAGCACATTAGCTAGGGCCGTTAATATAATCGTCAATCAAAAGGAATCATTTATTATGTTAAGTTTCATACAATTATTAAGCGCTTCGCCAAATGCACTTCAGAAAAGAACACCCAAGATTTGCTTAATATAAAATAACTAGGTACGTTCATTCATCTAATGTTGTTCCATCTAATGCACAGTAATGGTGAGTGGCAAGAATAATACATTGTATCGTTTACAGTTTACATTGAAATCTACGAAAACATTGCAAGTTGAGATAATTTCACTTTGCTTACCCTAGTCCAAAGATATGGAAATTTTTCGTTTCTTCTTAATCGATCTCTGAACTAACCCTTTCTGCACTCTCTACAACTACATCTTTCGATTAGGAATGTGCACTTTTGTACATGCCGTTGTGAACGGATGCCCTGTCAAATATGTATTTGTTGCAATTACATCAACTCAACGCTAATTAAACTGTATATAACTACAACTAGCATAATAATCTATAAACTATAAAATAATTCGATACAATACGACTAATATCTAAATTTCATTTCAATCAATTGAATGTTGGTAAAAGTGGAAACTATGATCTAATTAAATTATGTATGCTCTTAATCACAAAACAATGCAATAAAATAAAACTATAGTTGCAAGATTTCGAGGATAATAAATATTTATTCGACGCAATTTGTCCCTAGATCAGCCCCAACTTTAATTGTTTTACACGTTTTAAATATAATTTTGTTTCGCCCAATGTATGATATTCTAAATGAATCTGGATATTTTAGACAACTGTTCCGAATTTCATAGCAAAATACTACCAAATCTCCAATGCACAGTAGCTTTGTTGCTTTGCCAAAAGCGACCGCATATTTCATAAGAGTTTCTGCCTGCTTCTTCCAGTCAGGTTCGCATTTTCTTTTCTTCTTTTCGCATACCAATGGTACGATATTACGATAAATATTTAGGTATCGCGCAATCGCTTCATTGGGAACGACCGCAATTATAACACATGTTGGCCGATGGCACGAAAGTTGGATCGCTGACTGTCCGGTTGCCGATATGGTGATTATGGCTTTGGAATTCATAACATCTGCTGCCAGTGCACTACACTTAGCAAATATATTATTTGTTTTGTCGATTTGGTTTGAGAAGTACACGGCCATGTTCTCATACCGCAAGTCGGTTATGTATTTGATCATTTTCAATGCCCGATTTATATCTGGTTTGTTATCAATGGCGAAGCAATCGATATCTGTCAGTGAAAAGGCGTCTAAATTTGTATTCTTAAACATATCAACTATAATTTTCTTATCTTTCGGCCACTTAACAATATTGAACTTTTCATGACATCGCGCACAGTCGACCAAGATTCTTGTATCATTCTGATTCTGAATACAGTTAATCCATATTCCATCGAACTGTTTAACAATTGCTCGAACGCACAGCATATCTTTTTGTAAGCACACGTCTATACATGCGATTAGTTTGCATCGATTTTGTACCACACTGTGTAGTCCTGAGTAATAATCGACAGACGTGACTAGTGGGGCCAGTATAAAATCCGCGCCATTTGAAATCGCGAAACTAATATCATCGACTTCTTCGATAGTCGGTTGATTTGTTTCTTTGATATAAAACGGCAATATTACTTCCATGTATGATGCACATCTACAGTTATTCAATATGCAACATGTAACATGTACGCCAAGCACTTTGATCACAATCAGCTGTATTGATTTACCGTTGATAAATATCAAGTCACCCACTTTCAACTTCGGTATGTAACTTCTAAAATTGTAAATGTAAACTATTTCTTTCATTCCACAAAACTCATAATCTCGCATTGCGGTCAACACAATCATTTCGCGAGATTTTAAATTTATCTTCTTATCATTACGCAAACGGCCTAAACGCAGCACTCGACCTCGTATTTCAAACAAAATACTGATGGGTATATGAAAACACGTGTTCTTCAGGTAGAAATTGCCAATTGCGGTTTGTACGTTCAGCAAAATGTTCATGATTTGTTCGCGTTGTGCATTCCACAGTATAATGTGGACAATGCGAATACCGTTCCAAAACGAATTCTCAAGGTCACGTACGGTATACTGGGGGAGAATGGTACTGATGATTTTGGTTTTTAACTTTAAATTTGTTAATTTATTCATAATTTTGATTTTTTTTCCGTTATACTGGGGAATTTTATTTTTTAGGAATGACACGAAAATTTTAGTGGTTTACTTGATTGGAGAGCATTTTTGCGGTGAAAGGTTGATTTTTCACAAATTGATACCACAGTTAAAATGTCAAAACTTTGTCAACGAAGAAATGAAGAGTTTTCTTAAAATAAGTGAGTTTATAATTCCGAGTGTAAACCCACCCCAAAGAAAAAACAAGAAATTATACTTCGATTAAATTAAATTTGGCTTCAGGGGTCTTTTCGATTGCACAATTAAATAAATTTTACGATTTATATGTTAATATATAACCGGCTTAAGGTTATCCCATACTTTCATCCACTAGCAGCGTAACACTTGACGTATTTTCCATCCCACGATTTTTTCATCCCATCCCTTTTTTACTTGAAAGTTGAATATCTATATACGTAATCCTTTGGAAATAACAAATTGTACTGTTAAAACCTGTAGAAAATCGAGCAGTTTCTCAACAAGATTGAGTGCTGAACCTTTTTGGTTGTCTCGAGCCCAAATGATAAATTCCGTAAATCGAGAGAATCACCACAATGCAAATATATGTGATACGGGAAACGTATTTGTACCATTGAAAAATAGAAAAATTCTCTAGCGTTAGAACTTAAAAGGTCTGTAAATAAAATTAGAAAAGTTCTAAACTCCTATGGCTATCTACTACTGTACGTTTATATACGCGACCCTCTAATTGTGCAAATTCCTGCTATGTAAATTTGAGTGAGCAGTCTACTAAAGAATTTGAGCAACGAAAAATTAGTCTGGGATGGGTACTTCTATTAAAAGGTTCACTGATTGTTTCAGGTCCACTGCAAATTTGTTAATTTAAATAAGTTCTGGACTCCTATAGCTATCTACCATGCGAGTAAGACGACCCTTTTATTGTGGGAATTACATGAGTAATATTGTTGTTGGTATTAGAAATGAAATTAAAGAATTAATTTATTATTCAATTATAAATTTAATTTTATGATAATAGGACGATCATAAGAAAAGTGACTGCAGAACGCTACAGCCGACAATGGTATAAACTGAGCGAAGAATTTGATCAGAAAAGCTCATTTACTGAGCAAGGAAGCAGACAAGTCATACTGCTGCATGTCAACGCTCGACCTCACGTTGTTCGCATGACTCAAGAGACCCTCTTGAACTTGAGATAGGAGATTCTGCCGCACGCAGTATATTCGCCAGACTTGATCCAATCCGACACCATTTGTCCCGGCTAATGCAGCACGCCTTAGTTTATAAACCGTTTAAAACGCTCGTCAAATTTTTTAACGTAAAAAATAATCCTAATAGAAACGGCAAGTGAAGGATATCACGAAAGATTTACTAGAGGATGTGTTATGCAGGTAAATATTATATTCAATACACTATGAGAATTTATCTAACGTTATAAATCCAGCAAGCTTCGAAAAAGCACCAAGCTTGCGTTCTGAGTACATCGAGGGATTATACGCTCAAAAATAGTGTATCAATAAAAGATGGACAAGATGAATAGGATTCAGGTTCAAACATACAAGAAAACCCTATCGAAGGACAACAAATTTAAAAATCGACATTAAAGAATTAAAGTTAAATTTCAGTGAGATCCCGGTTAATGAGAATGAAAATTTTATGCATGTGCACTATCTTATTAAGATAGCAATTTAAATGATTGCAGATTGCAGTTGAAATGATATGATATGATATGATATGATATGATAGAGGCGTATAGGCCAGCCATAACGGCGATCCTAGGTACGTTACCATAATCCTGGAATATCAACAATCAAATAACAAATTATATCTGAATGCGAATAATATTTCAGCATCATGCGGGCCCAGGCCCTGCCTGCATCCTTAACAGATAAAGTTAGTTAGGAAAGGATGTTAGTCACAGAAACGACTAGGGCGAACCGCAGCAAAGTCATTTTCTAACTACTTAAATATATTAGAATGTTAGTCTCAATTAAATTCACACCCTAGATTAGAGTTTGTTAGTTAATTAATGTAAGTTAGTTGTGTTCGAGGTAAAGGATACTAATATTCATCATATGTATTCGGCATCAGCCCTACTAGACTGGTTAGGTTATTTAATTCACATCTATGGGTCATCTCATCATATACTGCTTGTAACCTTATTTTGCCCTATCTATGATTGCAGATTGCAGTTGAAATAAGTCAAAATGCTATAGTAAAATACAAATAGTTGACGATCGATTGTGGGAGAAATTATCTTAAAGGAAAATGTATTCGAGTGCCAAGTTTGTAAATCAAATTTCGATATTATGAGTGATCGATCCCCAGTTGCACAATTTCATCCATAATCATAATGTTTAATGTTTCGAAAACTAATGTAAACAATGGTGAGTGCGAATTGTTTATTAATTTACAATTTCAATACTAAATGAATTAATTTCAGCTCATTTAAAAACCAAGAAGAACTCGAAATGCATAATTTCGTGTATCACAAGCGACCCCACAAACGCAAAGCTGCGATAAGCCGTTCATATTTTCTCACAACCTCAAGAATAAGCCCGGCTGAAAAATTCATTATGTAACCCATACGGCTGGAAACCCGTTTATGTGTACGCGGTATGGAATATGTGATCTAGATTCTTTTTTTAAATAAACACATTTAGTTCCGCAAAATAAGAATGATCCTGAACAGACAATCAAATCGAAGAAAGGCCAAAAATACTTAACATAAGCAACACTAAATTTAAGACGCCGATAGAACGTATAGTTACCTATTTAAAAGCAGCGATGTCACAAGACAAAGATGCAAAGATGAAGGCGGGCAAGAAATGAGAGCAATTGGTATTATTTTTAAATTTTGAATTGAGAATTTTTAACGGAAACATACAACCGGTACAGAAAACACTTCAAAAATTTAATAACCATTTTGTCTCAAATTAAAATCGAAATTGCATTTATTAATCATTCAACTAAGGATAATTTTAATTGTTTTAATCAAGTAAGATTGAAAATTATTTCTCCAAAAGTAAATTTTTAAGTGTGTTGACGCAACAATCACAAAAAATGTATGTTACTGCCATACAAATAACTAAGAAATAAAAGTTTGCTGTGAGTGAGGGCTTTTTTCAGTTTGGCTGCCATAAAAAATACTTTGTTTGATATTTTTTATTTATAATTATGGTAACCAACGCAACAACAAAAAATTTCAGAAACGCACGCAAAGAATCTATATTTTCATGTCGTTCTAGTTTTCTGCAAAGTAACACGCTGTTGTAGTGGAGTGGAATTGAACCTTAATGCACAAATCAAAAGATTGAAAAAGTAGTAAAATATTTGACACTGAAACCCGAAACGCAAGGCCTACAATCGACATCTGCAAAACGGAATTATGTCGGCTTTCAGCTATTTATTATTAACGCGAAATTCAAATCACTTATCTGATTGTGGCTAACGGACGTTGAACAACCTCTATCCAACTCAATCTTCTTAAACACAGCTGTGTAATCTTTAATAGACCAAATTTTACATTTAATCAAAACAGATGTATATAACATTAACCATAATTTATTTAAATTCGTAACAGTACCTCTAAATAACATTATATTGTTTGTTTACTTAACAGTCTAAAACAGCTGATGAATTGTATACACAAATTCTTTGACAATTCTGTATTTTGTTTATATTCAGTAAACCAAGAGCAACAAATTGAATAACAGCCTTAACAGTTTTATAGCATTAACATATTGACAGCAAATTTAATTATTAGGTTAAATACTAGATGTCTCTAATTCCTATTTCTATTTTTTCTATTGTTACCTTCTTTTAAATGAAAATTTTATGTAGAAAATTATATGTCGAGAAAATTGTAATTATTATAAAGCAAACCGTGATAGAAATACATCATAGGCTGTGGGCCAATAGTGGGCTAAATCATTTACTATGGTAAAAAACGGATTTAGAACAGATTTTTCGATCAGCTGCCATAGAGTTTTTGAAAAATAAATCCGAAAAATTTACTTAAACTTGACTTTTACTCGACTATTGGCACGCAGCCATAGAATTTGAAAACAGTGATTAAATTAAAACTCTTATTTTTTGTGAATTTGTGCTTTTTAAATTATCGACCCGCATTTCTGTATTCGACTTAGCTTTGAAAGACACCGCATCGTACAAGTATGGCCTCGCGCGTTTCACTTGGACACAACAAACAGCAACCGACAATTTTGGACCTGGCACAATTTGGATACGAGATTTTGCCACATACATATATTTTGGATGCCGATACATCTTGGACCACGAGCAATGAACTTTATTGTGATGACGAGTGCTTTGACGCAAACAATCAAAACTGGCAATATTTCATTTTACATGAATTGAACCAATGCATTGGGATTATACTAGCAGCAGTGAATTAGCTAGCACATGTAAAGCCCTAGCTTGTAAACCCCTTCTTACAAATCGAAGTTGCATTCCCCATGATACCCAAATCTTGTAATTGAAATATTAAGTTTCATTAATTTAAACGACTTTACTGTTTGCTCTAGACACATTTGGAAGGTTTTGTTTCTAAGAGATTTCAGTTCAAAAACAAATCTTCACTTATTTACCGAATTTTCACAATTTTGTTTGTCTAACCAATTAAAGGGTTGTTTTTGGCTAAAATGGTGAGCTCAAGAACCGAAGTTCATAGTTCAAGTCATCTCATAAAGGGCTTCTAGTTTTACAATGGCAATCAATAATATTTAATGTTTATTGGTTGGGAGGCCACAATTGGCCGAGCTCAAAATTTTCCGTTGTCTGTTTTTTAAAGCTCATCTTTCTGCAATTTTCCTATTTTACAAGGTGAGGGCCAGCACAATAGGGATGCTTAAACAAATCTTTGTCACATGTCTCATAGAGCGTGAGAAACAACCGGCCATTGAATGATGAGTTGCCTAACTATTAAGATCATGTGGCTTAGAATTGGAATTTTTTCGCCATGGTTTTGCTAATTCATGAGATTTGTTAAACAATTCGGAAACATTAAACGATTATTCGTGTAATTGCTGAAATTAGTGCCAATTATGTGAAAAAGTGGCTAAAAATTAGTTGCAGAGTTAATATTTAAAAAACTGATCGATGCAATCATTTACATTAAATCATGGTTACATCATAAATTCATAATAAATCAGCTTATAATATTGCAAAAAATAGTGTTGAGCTTTAATACTACCAAGTTTAGAGCTTAAGAACAAAATCCTTATTATTATTAGTACTTTACTGAATTTTGGATTTTGTTTGGTTTTGGTTAGTTTTTTCTGTGTGGAAGTTTCTAATAAACTTTAAACGATTCCAAAACTCACAAATAAACGATAGGTTTATGCTGAAAACCGAAATACATTAAAATTACAATTACCACTCAAGAAAAGCACGCGATCCAGTAGTTTCAAGTTATTTTTTATTTAATTAAGACGCACTGAAATACGCTGCAAGACTATAGAGAACGTTGAAAAATACGTCAAGACCGCCCTTAAGTAAATTGATTAAGACCTACTGGAATTGCGAATAGCTAAAAAGATATCTTATAATTTAAATTGTATGTTTAGTTGCATTAAATATATGTTTTACAATTAATAACAGTTGTATAACACCTACAAAAATAAAAAAAATTATAATTCAGTAATTAAGACGAAACTAAGCGGCACGGTAATTTTAAAACTGAAAGTTAGAGCATACGCTTTCAATGTACCACCCATATGCAATGCTAACATATAATTTTATGGTCCTGTGGTCATTTGATTAACACCATTTAACAACATTTTTGTTGTGTTGTTAATAATTCATAATTAAATTATATGGAATCTAAATTAATACAAATTTCACAGCACATAATTCACTTAATTTATGAGTAAATAAATAGGTTGGCGTCTCTAATTATGAACAGAGGATAATTTACGTTTGTAAATTAATTACCTTAATTGATCGCCATCTTACCCCCTTACAGATTCGTTTCTTATCATATCTCTAAACTATTTGCAGCATACGAGTACATTCACTTCACCACAAGACATAGTGCACTTTCGACTGTATATAGAAAAAAAAATGTATAACACCATAACGCTTTATGTTACGTATAACGTAATTTTATGTATTTTATGTTTTACTTCTTCGTCTTACCATTGTTATTAACAATTTTATTATTGACTTCCTCATACTATAAGTTTTTATTTTTATTTTTTGTTCCTTAACTTATGCTTGTATTATCATTCATAACTACCTAAGATCGCGCGCGCTGTTAGTTCATTACATTATGTCAGATAGGTAAATTGTTATCCACATTTATCATTCAATAATTGATTACCACTTTTGTTGTAATGATCAATCATAGATCATAGATTAACTGTGATCGTGCACATTTCCCTAATAAATTGAACAAATTAATTTAAAGATTAATCGGTCTACTTAAGGTTTGAACTGAGATGTTACACTCGTTCATACAAATTCGTTATTTGCATATTTCAATTAAAGGGTTTGCTATACACTTCATATATTTTTTCATACTTTCATTATTTATATAAATAATTAAAGTAAAATTGTGCTAAACAGAAAAACTACTTACGGAGTTCACACATAAGAAATTAATTTCTTTCGATAATAAAATGAAATTAATTTCCCTAAACTTAATCTTTATGTGCCGCGTACGTGAAAGTGCAATTTTCATATTCATATATGTATTAAATAATCTGGCTGGCTAGCATACGTGGAGTGGATGATTATTCCAAAAGTTATCTATTTTTATTTATATTGGTCACGCAGCGTTCTGCAGGTATCCTAGCACCTTCCTTCGTAGAAGAATATCAGTTGGAATTTGTAGAGCAATAAATTGATTTGTCTATACCAGAAGAATATCAAATTCTCGAAATCCAATTTCTCAAGTACAAACGACCGAATTTTTAAAATATCAATGTCAGAAATGGTAAATCGAAGTGGTATCGTAAAAAGAGATGTATATATATAGCCCGGGTTTTAAGCAAGTAAACAGCTTTCTAAGTTAAAACTTCATTTTTCACTCTTTGGCTGTGTATTTATTAGGCTCTAAATGTATTTTGCAGAGCATCTTCTGTCCAGGGGTCTATTTTGCAATTTACAAATGTATATTTTCAGTGAATTCTACGAAATAAATCTAATCTCACTAGATTAAATCCATGTCGATTAGACTGATCCTGCGTTGAAAGCGAGGCTTGACTCAGTTCCTTTATTATTTTACTAACCAGAATAATTGAAAACCTGTGAGGTTTGGAAACATGTTGAGTAAAATCGAAGCCAACGTTATGAAAATGTTTAGAGCAATGAGATTTTCAAATCAAATTGGCAATGATTTCAGTAATCATAATAGGAGACAAGGGTGACATGTTATAACAGATTTTCGATAATTTATCGAAGTTTGGGTCTCGCTTTTCTAGAATACAAAGGGACACTGTTTCATTTTTTATAACATTTTCCAGCCTGCTAGATTTAAAATTTGTGATTTCTACTCCATTTTTATCAAATATGTTATTTGTTTTCGATACTTGAACGAAATTGGAGAGATAGGGTTTTTTGCGATAGCACTAGAACAGAAATGTAATATTCTTTATGTTTTGATAAACTTTCTAGTATATTAGATAAAAATGCGACATCGGCCTGACTAATTAATCTGGCTATTTTACTATTTCAGTCGAGTGCGGCGACATGTCATGCGGAATGGGTGGTTTAATGGTGTGTGTGAGTACCTACGGCAGTGAGTTATGGTGATGTGTCCACCACATGTTGTGAAGAAGTGGTCCATCACAGGTGAATACCACAATTGTCATTTGGCTACACTCGATTTGATTTGAACATATGCCATGGGATCGGATGGTGTTGAGTGTAAGGATATAGCAACGATTCCAAGTACAGCGTGTGAATGTGTCACACAAAGACGCTATCTGCCGCTTTCTCTGAAGTGGTGATTTATCTCAAATAGTTTTAGAATTTCTAAGTTATTAAAAACTGTTATATTTGGATGCCGGCTTATATAAGACGTTACAGAATGAAAGGTGTTTAATTTGGATTTTGAGGTGCGCCTGTATGATTATTAATCTGTTTCTCTGATTTGACTAAATTGTTGCGATGTTCTATCGCGTGCTTTTGGGAATGTAGGATACCGACCAATTAATGGGTTTTGATAGTACCGACCAATTAATGGGTTTTGATAGTTCATGGGCAGGATGATGAACGCAGCATGTTAATTTTAGACAGTACTGAAATTTTATATGACCGCTTTTCCATCAATACAGAAAATACAAATAGCAGGCCATACAATTCAAATTCTTTTGTTAGCTTTGTAGTGAGTGTTTTCGTTTATTCATTCTGTATATTCCGAACGTTCCAAAACTGACATAAAAAGTACTTTTAATCATTCTATGTATTCTGTTTTTTTTCGTTTGCTCTTTTATTTATTTAGAATTTTCGAAAATCGAAACGCAGAATGAAAAGAATATTCTGTTTTAAAATGTCCAGCTGTGATAGTGTGTGTGCAAATAATTTAACTTTCGTTCGGAATATTCTTAGGTCACGTGAGCAATATTCTTTTTCTTTTATTCTTTCTGAAGAGTGAATTAACGAAAACACCCAGTATTCAAACTAATAGGTGCTTTCCAGTTTACCAACCGCTAAGTAAAACACAACCTATATTTCGAATTTCTTCTTTATTAGATTACAGTTTCTTTCAAAAAATTTAATAATTTTTTGCGAATTATTTTGAAATGTTATTTTAATTATTTTTTGACAACAAAAACTAATAAACAACGTGTCACAAATAGTTTTAAAATTTATTTTTGATATTAAAATCAACCTAGTGGTCATATTATGCATATCTGCTTCTAACTACTCACGAAAAAGTTCCGTAAGCAGGTACACTAACCATTTTACTAGCTAACGGTTGGTAAACTCGAACACACTTGATTTGTACGATTTTTTAAAGCAACAAAACCAAACCGGTATAATTGTTGCTGAGTATACATCATGATCCTGTGTCTGGGCCTTTTGCAAGTTGTGCGATGGCACGTTCTTTAATTATAATGCCATTATCAATAAAATTAATAAAATTAAGGGAAAATGTAATTAAGGCCTTAAAAAATACTATTGTATTAGAAAATAAACTTCTTGTATGGAACAGGTTTGTAAAATTTGCTTTAATCCCTGACATTTACTCAATTAAAACTATAACAAAATAATAACAAGCAATTTAATTCAGAGCAAAGAGCAGAACTCTTTCCAATGTCGCCCACAACGATGACTTAACTTTTACGAATGGCATGCATGTGATTCCAAGGTGTCTACATGTTTCCGATTCTTGCGGATTTTATTCAAATGCAATTCTAACAATTTCTGTTTGACCACAGACAATCAAAGGAGATTTTTCATTTGAATTAAAAAAGTAAATCAAAATTTATTTCTGACAATTTCAATGTCATCGGGGATTTTTCGTATACGCAAAAAAGAAAACATTTCTGATTGTGGACAACTGTACAACTGTTTACAGAATAGAAAATGTATACGCAGTTTAAATTTTTATGTTAACAAAGGATAAAATATCTTTGTTAGGTTGTCTCTGGTAACACCAATCCATTGTCACTTTTTAGCCTACCGAGTTGGACCAAAAGATTCTGCCTACTTTTTTTAGACATTTATCGATGCTTGTGTTACTCTCCAAGTGTTGCACTTATAAGGAAGAACCGATTTGACGTTCGAATTAAAAATGTTAGGGTTAGTACGTATTGATATTATTCGCGAGCTCCATATTTTATTTAGCTTGAAGAAGGCATAACTGGCTTTATTTATACGTGATTTCACCGTCTTTAGTTATATCAACAGCTTATGGTTTTACTAATTTTCACGTTTAGTTCGACTTTGTGTGCAGTACAAATCAGTGACTCCAGTTCCAGTTGCCTGAGAGTGAGAGTTGGGGCAATCAGGAATATGTCGCCAACGTAGTGCAAATCGTTTAGCTTCTGAAATGTGAATCATAGTATTCCATTCGGATTTCTTCGCCTCTGTTGTATGTGACATGTCTGTAAAGCTCACAAATCAGAGCTATAATAAACGGAACGGCTAGTAACAATAAATGGCTAGTGTTGCTGGCTAGTAAAAGATGCGGTGATCTTCTTTCGACGGACTCCTCAATGATGATTCTGAAGGTATTTATATATGATCAACAAATGATTGATTGGGCCTAAACCCTATTTGTTCCGACATATCGTATTTGTAAAATATTCTCAATCGTTGTGAATCATATTTCTTATTTTGCGTTCCGTGAGGTTGTATTTTTTTCAGGTTCTTCTACAATGTTTGCAAGTGGGCTTAATTAACCAGTGGCATATTACCTTACCTTTCTCTGTATTAAGATTTTGTACGAACCCCAATACTTGTTTTGTTGATGACCTCATCATTCCGATGAAGTCCAGAAGCGAACTAATATATTGTTTATTGATTAGATTACGGGTACTCGATTTAGTTACGGGTCACAGGAAGAACCGATTTGACGTTCGAATTAAAAATGTTAGGGTTAGTACGTATTGATATTATTCGCGAGCTCCATATTTTATTTAGCTTGAAGAAGGCATAACTGGCTTTGTTTATACGTGATTTCACCGTCTTTAGTTATATCAACAGCTTATGGTTTTACTAATTTTCACGTTTAGTTCGACTTTGTGTGCATTACAAATCAGTGACTCCAGTGTCAGTTGCCTGAGAGTGAGAGTTGGGGCAATCAGGAATATGTCGCCAACGTAGTCCAAATCGTTTAGCTTCTGAAATGTGAATCATAGTATTCCATTCGGATTTCTTCGCCTCTGTTGCATGTGACATGTCTGTAAAGCTCACAAATCAGGGCTATAATAAACGGGTAGTAACAATAAATGGCTAGTCTTGCTGGCTAGTAAAAGATGCGGTGATCTTCTTTCGACGGACTTCTCAATGATGATTCTGAAGGTATTTATATATGATCAACAAATGATCGATTGGGCCTAAACCCTATTTGTTCCGACATATCGTATTTGTAAAATATTCTCAATCGTTGTGAATCATATTTCTTATTTTGCGTTCCGTGAGGTTGTATTTTTTCAGGTTCTTCTACTAATGTTTGCAAGTGGGCCTAATTAACCAGTGGCATATTACCTTATCTTTCTCTGTATTAAGATTTTGTACGAACCCCAATACTTGTTTTGTTGATGACCTCATCATTCCGATGAAGTCCAGAAGCGAACTAATATATTGTTTATTGATTAGATTACGGGTACTCGATTTAGTTACGGGTCACGCCTTTCTTGTACGAAAACCAAAAGTGCCAGTTACATTTCTCCTATATATTCACAAATAATATGACCATGCTAAGGGAACTGGGCTATTAAAGAAATAATTTATATTTTAATGAAGTTGGTTTGTATCACCTGTTCATCTGAGCATTTATAACTGTTTCCACAACATAAAAAAACTAAATTGTAATTATTAAGTCATTGCACTTCGTTGTTTTATTTGGCATGAAAACAAACCGAAATACTCGTTTAGATGACAAGATACCACTAATACTTTGTGTAAATGTTAAAACTATTAATGTAATCGACAGAAAATAACCCATCCATCATGCACGAGTATACTTGTCTTTATGCACACTCCATTAATCAATCATTTCACAATTTCAAGTTCACTCGCGAGTAGTTAAGTGAAATTTTCATTTCTTTCATTTGCTTGTTAAAGATGCGAACATCATTATAAATTCTATTCATATACAACAATCGGACGACATCACACCAGGTGTAAATTCTCTTTATCACTTTTGGCAAGTCAGCCAATTTTATGGTCGCACGCATTTGCACATCTCGGAATAAGTAAATACAACTTGAATTACAATGTGTATGTAAGTAAGGTACATGCTGGGAATTTGTATTACATCAATTTACTTACATGTGCATCATCTGATTTATTTCAAATAGCCATGAACAAAAAAATTTATTTCACAAAAATCATTTAGTATAAAATAATGAAAAGTGAATGGAAATTCTTCTGTTCAACTCAATATTCGAACGGAAGAAATATTTTATAAATCTGTGCATCTTCAAGCAATGTTCGCACATATTTGTCGATACAATGTGCACAAATTTAATTTAGCAAAATCAATCATTAATTTAGATTTCCTGCTATACCTAGTAAATATTGGGTGTGACGCCGTCATCGTGGAATATAGAAGAAGATTACATGAACATGATATTCCTGGAGATTCGTTGTCGTTTTATGATCAGATTGTAAATCATCGTATGGGGTGAACCAGGTATACGTTGAACAAAACTTTCTTTATCTATTTTCCATTTGATTTATCGATTTGTCTAACTAGTTTATTTATTTATTTTATTAAGAAATCTATTCTGTGAGTTACATGTATGATTTTAGATTTAAAACAGAACATTCAGTTTAAAACATAAATTAAATTTAAAATAAAATCAAAACAACAATTTTGATTTAACATTTAAATTTTTTAAAAATAATTCTTCAAGATAGTTTTGAAGTGGTCCTTTGACAAATTAAAATCAAATACGACTAGGTCATCGTCATCCATGTGGATTTAGCTTGGATTTTACATTAATAATTGGACTAACCATTATGAGTCAAGTAGTGTGATCTATAAACTACCAAATCTTTTAGTGATAATCTTTAAACTAAATAATGTTTTTATTTTTTGATTACACGCATGTTGCATTGTCATTTAATGCTTCATTCACCATTTGAGTCAAATTAACATTTGCCCTTATCTTATCTATTGTGGGACTCTATTGAACATACACATTACCGCATCAACATTCACCATTGCAAGCTGTTAGCTGCATTGTAGTTTACCAGCCCTTAAAAAACATTCTGGTCCATCAAGTATCGATATTCTTAACTTTATAAAAGTATAATCGATGATGACACAGTTATCGGAGATTTTAAAACGCGTCTGGCACAATTTAAGCGAAGCTTGAGTCAATTCAAGGAGATCGAAAAAATTTTGAAGTTATGTAGGTCTCAAATCTCTTCTTATGAGTTTCAACTACTTTTACTTTATGTATTTTAGGACTCTATTTAGTAAAAACACCCTGAAAATATAAAGAACATCTTATTCTCAGAACATTATTTTTCCATTATTGACGTTTCTGAGTAGACCCTAGTGACAATTTGCACACATCTTGTGACTGCGAAGTACCATTCATGCTGAATTGCTTCCGTTGTTGTAATAATTTCTGGTAATATTATTGGTTAGAATTCGTTTTCGCCTAATGCGTTTATTATATTACCTTGCTCCTTTAAATCAAGCTAAGTTGCTCTTATTGGGACGCAATAGTTTCGCAATGTTTCAAAGTATCCATGTGTGCTGGAGCTAGTAGCCTCCCGTTTTTGCATAACATGTCCAGTTGACGAGAACAGTGCTAGAAATGGTATAACTCTGCCGAAAATAGTGTAGGACAAAGTACTTTGCAATCTTCTGTTCACCATGATTACATTACCTTGGCTAATTTTATTGAAATAGATTCCAGGATGTAAGGTAAACCGTTGTACTGCATTGTTGTGCCTGCTACTAATATGCCGATTCTTAGAGTGTGTGAAGTAATAGCTTTGGGTTTGGGTTTGCTCTTGTCACTCGTCCATCTAGTTTGGTTGATTATCTTCAGTGTTGTCCACAACAGAGTTACGGCATTGTCTGTTATATGCAGGTGGTTCTTCTTATAGCAAAAATCATATTTCCAGCACTCAATAGTAGTATCGTATAACGAGCGATTCGCTTAACAAGATTTATCGTTTGTTTCTTTGATGATCGACCACACTGTTTCATAATTTTCGCATATAGTATGAAGGTGAGGTGATTGATAAGGTTTGTTGCCTCGCATATGTTTTAAATGATTAACCTTGTGTGTATTCCTAACAGTTCTCTGTTGTTGTGTACTAACTTATTGTAAGACATCATGAAATGCCATCAATTTCATGTGCTCTTCATTAAAGTGTGGCATATTAAATTTTCTAAGTTTCACTTCCATTAAATTTTCCATGCCACATTTTGAATGTTTCAATGATGATTAGACGGCTGTTACTGTGTCATCATTTCACTGTCATATGGTTGTAATGTCCCTCCGTAAAGTAACTTATTGTGCCTTCTTCATCTTCCCTTGTCTCAGACAAAGATTTTCGTTCAGATCTGTAATCTAGTTCATTAGTCTTTCCATTTGAGTGAAACCTAGTTTCAGAGCCTGTTTTTGATCTCCTATATCGTTTCACAGATTCTACAGTTTGATACCTTGTTGGAAAGGTGACCGATTTTCCTGGTCGTTGTTCGTTTGGAGTGCTTGGAGCACCATTATTAAGCCACTGGTGCATCTTTCGATAAAGGTGACATATATTTTCGAAAGGTTGTTAGTGTTAGTGTTAGCTATTGAGTAATTGTTAGACCATATTAAATTAAATGTTATCGGTACCGCCCTCAATTTCTCAAAGGCGCATTTCTGACTTTGAGTTTCTTTTTATAAATGTCTTCGTTAATAAGCGGAAATTTCGTTTTGGTTTGGTTTGTAATCCACCTGAAACAAACAAGAGGTCGTGTGCTCAATTTAAAAAATCACTTTTAGACATTGAGTGTCTTTTTAGTTATTTTTCCTGTCGGTATGATTATAGAGACTTTATTTTCTCGTAGCTATTAAATATCTTGAATAGCATTAACCTTTCAGTTTATGATACTGAAGCTCCCACTTACTCTTATGCAACCGCAAGTTGTGGTTCTTATTCTCTCATTGATCACGTTGTCGCTTCTGCTGATAATTCCATTTGTTTTTTCAATCAATTGCCTCTTGGTGTTGGCTCTCATCATGATCTCCTTCTTTTTTCTGTTAATTATTACTCCCGTCCTAAACCTAAAAGTTTCAGCTTTAGGGATTTTTCGAAAATTGATGAATCTCACCTTTCAACAATTTGTGGCTCTATTTGTTGGGACAATACATTTTTCTCTTTCTACTTCTACCGATCAAATTGACTATTTTAATTCCTCTATTAATTATGTATTTCATAATTGCGTTCCTTTCACTACTGTTTATTTTAGACCTCGATCCCCTCCTTGGACGAGGCAACAGATTTTGATCGCTATTTCTGTTCGTATAAGCAATCTCAAAATAGAGTGGTAGGTTTAATTCGTATCGCTAAGCAAAGTTTTTTCAAGGATAAGTTAGATCCCTCACTTCCCTCTAAGGTATTTTGGCGTAACGTACGCAATTTGGACGTTGGCGTTGCCTAATTAACTCTAATTTGGATATTTCCAATATTGATTTAGTATCCGTAGAACCCCTAAATTCTTTTTCGTTTGCAAATATATCTATTGCCGATTTGCATTCTGCAATTTGGGAAGCTAAATCGCAATCCACTGGTCTAGGTGGATCCACATGGTTAGTTTAAAATTATTTAAGCGTATTTTTCCAATTGTATCAACAAGATACTTGTTACATATTTTCAATTTTATTCTAACGATTTCTTTATATCCGACTCAGTGGAAGTGGAGTAAAATTATTCCTATTCCTAAAATTAGCAATCCTTCCGAGCTTTCCCATTTCCGCCCTATTAGTATGTTAAGTTCTCTGTCCAAGGCATTTGAATTGGTGGTAAAAACCCAAATTCAATCTCATATCGATAGCTTTAATTTGTTAGTCTTTTTCAATCGGGTTTTAGAAGATTCTACAGTACTACCACTGGTTTACTGAATGTTTGTGATGATATTCGTTGTAATATGAGTAAAAGAGAAATGATTTGCCTTACTTTGTTGAATTTTGCTAAAGCGTTCGGTTCAATTAATCACCAAATTTTGTTTAAAAAGCTTATTTCGAACTTTAATTTTTCTCTCTCTGCTGCTAAAATGATTTTAGACTGTATTTCGAGTCGAGACAATTCTTTTTCTGAGTACTTACCTGTCTCTTCTGGCGTTCCTCAGGGGTCGGTCCTTTAATATTCACAATGTACATTAATGATGTTGCATGTTCGATTCGCCATTCCTCTTCTCATATTTTGCTGATGATGTGCAAATTTGTAGGAGTAGTCGCTTAGATAATAACTCCATTAATTCTAATATTTCTCTTATTAATTATGATTTGGTAAGAATTTATAATTGGTCATTATCTAACCCACTCGCTCTTAATGCTAGTAAATCTCAGTCTATTATAATTTATAACAAATCTTTAGATACTCCTTTTCCTGGAATTTTTCTCGGTGATTCTTTAATTCCATTCTCTAATACAGTTAGAAATTTAGGATTAATTTCCAATAAAACTCTTACTTGGGGTGATCATTTGATTAAGGTTAGTAAAACGGTTTTTGGAATGCTTAGTTGTTTGTATAAAGTTGTAGGATTCACTAGTAGTACTTTTCATCCACATTTTCTATACGGGGGCGTTGTTTTGTTTGATATCTTCAGGAGAATATGAATGTTCTCCAAAGATGTTTCAATGCGTGTACTCGTTTCGTTTTTAGTATTAGCAAATATGATTACATTTCTCCCTTTTTGTCTTAGATTCAGTAGGTCCCATTCTTCAAATTTACGTTTACTTTCCCCTATAAACTTGTGCTGGTCTCTAACTACATCGTTTTCTGTTAGAGGTATTTGCCTTTGGAATTCCATTCCATTAGATATTAAGACATCAGCGTCGTATATTGTAATTTTTGTAATAGTAATACGTAGGGGAAAAAGTTCGTGCCCTTTCTCCGGTAGATAGCTTTACATTCATATATCTCAGTAACCATTAGCATTGATCGTATCGCGCAGTTCTTATGTGTGTTTAAAGGTGCCATTTTAACTTAACTTGTACTTTGACATACGTGAAATGCATAAAAAGTTACAACATTTTAAATATGGAGATAAATAATGAAAAAATTCGATATATTTTACAATTTTATTACGACAAAGGTAAAAACGCGGCTCAGGCTGGCGAAAAAATTTGTGCTGTCTCCATAAGCTTTATCAAAATCAGCAGCAAAGAAATGGTACAAGCGCTTTCGTTCTGGAAATATGGATGTCAAAGATGCACCTCGCTCTGGTCGACCAACCACTAAAAAGTTGAAGAAATCATGCAGAAAATTGAAGAAGACCGGCATATAACCAGCCATGCAATTGGTAAAGAACTAAATATTGATCACAAATCAGTTTTAAACGATTCGAAAATGGTTGGGTACAAAAGAAAGCTTGACGTTTGGGTACCACATGAATTAACAATTAAAACTTTAATGGACCGAATTTCTATCTGCAAAACGCTGCTGAAGCGAAACGAAATCGAGCCATTTTTAAAGCGAATGATTACTGGTGATGAAAAGTGGATAAGATACGATAACGTTGTGCGAAAAAGATCATGAACGAAACGAAGTGAAGCTTCCCAAACGGTATCAAAGCCAGGATTGACGCCAAGAAGGGTAATGCTGTGTGTTTGGTGGGATTGGAAAGAAATCGTGCATTATGAGGTACTTCCACCTGGCCAAGCGATTGTTTCTAATCTGTACTGTCAGCAACTAACGCGTTTAAGGCAAGCAATTCAGTTAAAACGTCCAGAATTGATCAGCAGAAAGGGCGTTGTATTTCATCATGATAACTCTAGACCACACACATTATTGATGACCCGGCAGAAACAGAGAGAGCTTGGCTGGGAAGTTTTGTGCACCCACCATATTTTTTTTTGTTTTATTTGTTTTTATTGAAGCACACAGGCTTATCATTTATTTTCAGTACAACTTTTTGTCACATATAACATTAAAATACAAAATGAAGATAAATGAGTAGGGCAATCATCACCGATTTAACGGCAGTATTGATCTACCCTTTAACAAAGAACAATTTACGATAAAAGGTTATGATAACATACGAAATAAAAACATAACAATAAAATATAAAAAATAAAAAGATAAATAGAATTAAAACTAAAATTAAACTTCATCAGACTAAAACTCTAAATATAAAATCGATATTAGGGTGCTCAAAAAGCCAAACTTTAAGTGCCTGTAGAAATGATTTCGAATTTATTTGTTGTCGAATGCTAAATGGAAGTTGGTTGAATAAGGAAGGGACAGTTACCAGGAAATATTTTCTAAAATGTACACTAAAACAATGTGGAACCTAAAATAAGAAACGATCATTGTTCCTAATATTGTATCGCACATTTGCTCTCAATAATCGATGCCCACTTCGCAAATAAAATAAACGTAAAACCTTGTAAACATATAGATGTGGTAATGGTAAAACTTTGCAACTCAAAAATAATGGCCAAGCAGAAACCCGTGAAGACTTAAAACACATAATACGAATAGCATATTTCTGAACAATTATGAGAATTTTTAAAGTTGAATGATAGCAACCATCCCAACACGATAACGCATACGATAACGCAAGCCTAGAGTTAATGCAAGCAGAATTTTAACAATACCGATTTAGGTGGAACTGATGGTCTTAATAAAGGGTGTTTTTTTAGGAGGTTTGTTTTTCCGATAGATGTCGTTTTATTTTATGACAGTTGTTTTGACAGCTCAAAGTGGCATTTCTACTCAGTATTGTTTGGCAAATCATTATGAATAGGTTAACTCCAGAACAACGTTTTCAAATCGTGGAAATTTATTTTCAAAATCAGTGTTCAATTAAAAATGTTTATAGAGCACTTCGTGAATTTTATGGTGCACATAATCGTCCGTCAGAGACCACCATAAAGAACGTAATTACCAAATTTCGGTCTACATTCACTCTTTTGGATGCCAAGCCACCGACAAGAATGAGAAGAGTTCGTACAGAAGAAAATATTGCTGTCGTTGAGGCCAGTGTCGAAGAAAACGACAATTTATCGATTCGTCGTCGTGCTCAGCAAATTGGACTTTGTCCATCGACTTTATGGAAAATTTTACGTAAAGATTTGGGTTTGGTGCCATACAAAATTCAATTGGTGCAAGAATTAAAGCCACACGACCATCGTTTGCGCCGTGAATTCAGTGATTGGTCGTTAAATCAATTGAACGAAGATCCATTTTTTTACCGTAAAATTCTCTTCAGTGGTGAGGCGCATTTTTGGTTAAATGGATACGTCAACAAACAAAATTGTCGCATTTGGAGCAAAGATAATCCACACGCCGTTCAAGAATTACCAATGCATCCTGATAAATGTACTGTTTGGTGCGGTCTATGGGCTGGTGGGATCATCGGTCCATATTTCTTTAAAAATGAGGAAGGACGACGCGTTACCGTGAATGGAAATCGATACAGAACCATGTTAAATGAGTTTTTGTTGTCAAATCTTGAAGATATGGATATGGATGAAATGTGGTTTCAACAAGATGGTGCCACTTGCCATACAGCACGTGAAACAATCGACTTATTGAAAGAAACTTTCAACGACAACATTATTTCGAGAAATGGTCCGGTGAATTGGCCTCCGCGTTCGTGCGATTTGACGCCACTCGATTACTTTTTGTGCGGATACGTGAAGTCATTGGTTTATGTGGATAAACCTCAATCGATTGACGCTTTGGAAACCAATATTCAACGTGTCATTGCTGACATACGCCCTCAAATGCTTGAAAAAGTGCTGGAAAATTGGACCTCCAGAATGACATTTGTGAAAAATAGTCGTGGTAGCCATATGCCAGAAATTGTGTTTAAATGTTAAATGCCAAAAAATTATCTACCAAATAAAAAAAAATTTTGGTCATTTCATAATTTTATATGTGTTTTATTCAAAAAAAAAATCGGCAACCTCTTAAAAAAACACCCTTTAGATATAAAGTTCGTATCGCATTGCTAAGAGACTTTTTTATTTTAACCACATGTTGCTTCCAATTCAGATTACAATCAACAATAACTCCAAGGTACTTGAAGCTCTTAATAGTTTCAATGGAAATGCACGAGCTGGAATGATATGTTAACGGTGAATGTAAACTACTGCTACCCAAACTAAAATGCATAAACTTAGTTTTGTCACTTAAAATTAGGAAATGGTGGTCAAACCATTTCCTTAAAACTAAAAGATCGGCTGCAATTTTATGGCAAACATTAGTTTGTGAGGACCCACGATAACATAAGCTCATATCATCTGCAAAGGCAACCATAGAGCCTGCCAAATTTGCATTAAAAATTGAGTTTACGTATATCAGAAATAGAAGTGGCCCCAAGACAGAACCTTGAGGAACACCAATGTTTAAGACATAAGGGCTGCCCATAGTTCCATTCACCTTAACAACATGATTACGATTTGCAAGATACGATTTAAACCAATTATTAATGTTTCCTCTGAAACCAATTTTAGAAAGCTTATGCAATAGGAGGTTATGATCAACCATGTCAAAGGCTTTTTTTATGTCAACAAAAAGCCGAGCGCAAGATTCAGAATTATTTAGCGATGCATGCACGCAATTTAAAAATTAAATTAATGCAGACTCCGTGGAAAACCCATTGCGAAAACCGTGCTGACAACAACTTATAACACTATGCTTCTCTAGGAACACAACCATTCTAAATTTAATAATTTTTTCCATTATTTTTAACAGGACTGGCTGTAGAGCAATAGGCCGGTAATTATTTAAGTCGCATCTGGAACCATTTTTATGAAGAGGTAGCACAATTGCTGATTTCAAAATTTCAGGAACAATACCGGTTCTAAAACAACAATTAAAAATATGGCATAACGGAGCACGTATAAGGCCAGCGGAACTTTTAATCAAGTAATTGCTACAACCGAATATATCGTAAGAGTTTCTTGATTTTAAAGAAGCAAGGTCTTTAGAAACTTCAAGATCGTCAATTGAATGAAAAAAAAAGATTGCTATTATTTAATGGGAGACTAGACTTCAAATTTGACGCAATACTCCCAAAATAATTTCTGAACTCATTGGAAGACGCATCAGTTAAAAGATCATTATCAGATGAGGTAATAGAATTAATGAGCTTAATCTTTGACGAATTATTACTTAAAATGTTATTGGTAGTACGCCACATAAGTTTGGAGTCACCGGAACAGTTATCAAATCTATTTTTATAATAAGCTACGCGAGCAGCAATGGTTTTCTTTTTTACTTTCTGACAATAGGCTGTAACATATAGTCCTGACCTTGCACCATCGGACTACCATTTTTTCCGGTCCATGCAGAACCATCTTAATGGTTCTTAAATTCAAAAGAGGCCTGCGAAAATGAGCTGTCTCGATTTTTCGACTCTAAACTACCGAAGTTGTACAGTGATGGGATCATGGCTCTATACCAGAAAAATGGCAAAAGATCATCGATCAAACTGGCACATATTTGGTTTAATAAAGTTCATGTGAAATAAGAAAATTCTTTGTTTCAATGTCCCTAACCCTTTATTTTTGTATTCATTTATGTTGTTTTTGTACGTAGTCTGTAAGTATTCACTTCTTGCAGTATCCTCAATTCAATCAAATACTGAAGTGTAAGAACCGCTGTCATTACAGCATTGGAATGGGTTACCATTATTTTTATAAGCTTTTTATGTTTATTGCTCCAATTTTACTATTACTGCTGCCTTACAAATATGAATACAACATAAAAGAGTACAACAAGTACAATTTGAGTTTGGAAAAATATTCTAGCAACAATTTATGAATTTGTACGTGTAATGTATGTCCGAGTATGTAACTAGTATGAGCTACAAGACAAGAAAATAAACAAAACATTTGAAATGAAATGCACGATTTTCTTAAACACCAAAGCGGTTTATTATTATTTTTATTGCTGTTATTATTAATGTTAGGGTTATTACAATCGATTGTGAAATTATGGCCAAGCATATAATAAATAACATAATGTATGAATCATTAGGAAGTGTTTAGGATCCTTAGGAATGTATACGAAAAGCAAAAATGAGCAAAGTTTACGGGTAATGCTACAAGAATATCCCGTCAAGATTTTAGGAGATCGTGGTAAATCAAGGTATTGCTCTGTGTTTTTCTCGATAAAAATTATGAAATAACGAAATAAAAGTTAAATGCATATATAAGATCACGACAAAGAATGGATAGTTTTGTCTTGTATATATGCACACATTTTCCCAGCGATATCCGAAGCAACGCAAGACATGAAAAGTAAAATGACATGAAAATGATTATGAAAATCATGACATCAAAATAATTAGTGTAGGCATAATTTGTGTATTATATAAATGAAAGTGCATACATGAATTTCACATGTCACATATGTGAGTAGGTCGGCTTCAAAAAATACTTATTACATAAGTCCGTTATAATCAAAATACAATGACAAGATTGTGTACATAAATCGGTTCAAATCAGTCTAAAAAGATTTAATACTTATAAATTTGAGCTCCAATTTCAAATAACTCATTTCCTTATATACTTAAATCTATGTAATCGTTATGTAAAGTCAAGTGAGGCAAATTTTTATATAACGCCGGAATGTTATCCCGCGAGACGGGGCCCGGAAAAATATGGTGGTACTTTGCGTATAATTTTCGGTTTTTCGTTCGTTCCGCTTCACGGCACCCAACTCCATAACCACACACGAGAGTAAATGTCACCATCACACGTTACACATAAACCCAAACAATACACAAAGTATAGCTCGTAATCCAATTATAGTTGATAGACACAATAAAATTTGTTTGTGGTCTGATTCATTTCTTGGAGACGCGACTTTAAATTATTATTTATCAAATTGCTAATTTTATATGCGGTTAAGCAATGTTGCATGTTATTATTTACTAACTCGACAAACCCTTTAGAAATGCGCTAATATTTGTTGTATTTTATAATTTAATTAACGCAATTCTTCGACAATTTCAATTTAATTGAATATTATTTTCACTTTTAAGTTGCTGTGGTTTTGTGATTTTTTGTAAACTCGGGATTAAATTCAGTTAAATAACGTAATTGGCGAAAAATATGGTAAACGGAATATTAAAATTTGATGATATATTCTCGTGTATATCTCAGCTTAAATCGACGATGACTTGTCTCTCCAAGCAACAATTAAATAAAATCGTGCAGTTAATCGAGGATTTAACGTTTTTTACGATGAAGGTCTAGAGTTGCTGGAAGTAGCTTTATGATACAAATTAAGTTTGCTCTACATTTAAAGGCACACAAAGATTAAATTGAATTATTGCAACTAATATTGAAGCAGCATAACAAAACACCGTCAATTTTTCGTTTCGTTGACATGCTAAAACTAACAAACATAAATATATTCACGTGACATAATTAATGCTAAATATTGTGTAATTCATAAAAAATTTATAATTATGTTGACCCAGATGATCAACTTCCTAATGATATAATCGAAGTTCAAAAAATTCTAACTAATTTATTAATTTATTACCAAACTCACGATCTATCAATTTTATAATTCATGCAAAAAGCAGCATTGCCCTCATCAATTATCCAATAATTTTTTATATTGTCTGCCAATCGATAATTGCATTCTTCTGAAAATAAAATATTTCGTAAACCGTGCAATCCCGTGAACCTCGCTCGATAAATTGCCTTTCAAAAACCGAAAGCAAAATTTTAATGTTATAATTCCGTGTGCCCTGCAAAACAAACAGATCATCCCCATATTTGTAAAATGGTTTTTAACTTCCTAACCTCTTTGTGTATGCATGTAACCCAAAGACAACAATAATGTAATGTATTAAATCCAATTTAATTAAAATAAAAAAATTGTTTATGTTTTATTATTGTTACTATTTTTTATATTATTTTTTCTAATCCAGTTCCAGATTTCGCTTTCTTTTGGTTTACCAACGAACGAATATATAAAGAGGTAAACTTTTTACTCAAAATCATCATTCAATATTTGAAAGTTGTTGGATTCACTACTGTAGTGTTATTTAAAAAAATATTAATTAATAAAATGGCGTTTAAGGTAAAATTGAGTGGAAAAAAATATTTGAGTGAAATTATTAATAACTTTGAGTGATTTAGTTTCTGTTTTGTGAACATTGTGAAAAATTTGATTTAAGGATTACTAACATAGGAAGGACTACATCCATTTTATTTTTTCGCGATTGCAACGGAATATTTGATTTTCAGTGTTGATGTCGCGTTGCTTACCTTCAAATAATATTTAAGGGCAATGTAACCGTTACCTCTCGGTGTCCTACTTTAACTATATGAACGATATTGTACCCCCATTTTCCAATATTGCGTGATAAGTTAAATTAATATCAATTTTCTTCTCTAATTTATTCCAAACGTAAACACATAGCTGAAAATAGAAAGTAATCCCAATTGGCGTGCATCTTTATTTCATTGAAGAATGCACACAAGAAAATCAAAACTAAAACCGAAAACTATATATTTTCACTTTGAATGAAAATCGAAAGTTAAATAACTCGACTCTTTTGTCATCCACTGTTATGTAGGTTTTACTCATCGCATCAGCTGTCTGTATGACACTCGCCTACCCTGGATACGAACAATACCAATCCGGTCACGAAATAAGCGGTGGATCAGATGGATATGAAGTCGCATACGATGGCGGTCACCAGCAAGATTATGGGCATCAGGTGGCACGAATTTCTTTAGGCGGCGGTGATGGACACGAATACCAACATGGTGGACATGATGAGGAACACGTTGATTATTATGCACCACCAAAATACGCTTTCAAATATGGAGTAAATGATTATCACACCGGAGATGTGAAGTCACAACACGAAACCCGTGATGGTGATGTTGTCAAAGGACAATACTCACTCGTCGAACCAGACGGTTCAGTGCGCACAGTCGATTATACAGCAGATAAACACAATGGTTTCAACGCTGTTGTACACAAAACCGCTCCAGTACATTCGGGCCATTCCGAATCGAGTGGATCAGGCCACTACTAAATTTAACAAATCATGCTCCTAAAAAAAATTTATTTTTATTCTTATCGTTATCAATTTTAATTTAAACATCTTCAGTATTTTATTGTTTTTATTGCAAATCAATTCCATTATACTTTACGTTAGTGTTTAAGCTTATAATGTTGCTTGAGACCAAAAAATTCCAAACAAGAAGCGATAAATTCTACAGATTATAACATCACTGTGATAACAAAACAAAACAAATTAATCAAATTCGGCGGATAAAATTGTCTTCTTGTCAAACTGTATAGATTTGTAAAATCATCTTAGAAATATCTGTTATATAAAAGACGCGCGCACAATACATACATAAAATAAACATAATTAAGTATTATCTTATTGTAATTATAATTAATAATTAAATTTTTTTTATAAAAAATAATAAATTATATATTTTTAATAAACAAAGTATAAATTGTTAATTTTATTTACTATCGATAATTTTTCTAAGCAAATAAAAGTGAAAATTAACAGGAAAAACTACTTTGAGCTTGAAGAAAGAAAACAAAAATTTCACTTTCAAACTGCACCGTTTGATAATGATTTGAGTGTTTTGTTCGCTTTATTATCTATTTAGAAATATTTCTTAGTACAACAAACTTTGGCTCACTCTCAACTATTATCTTACATTATATTATGACGATGACGACGATTACTTTGAGAAAAGTTGTTACGTTATTTTGCGATGTTATATCAGGAAAATTGTATAAAACGTAATTATAGAAATTATTCATAACGATTATGTGTACGTCTCTAATTGTTTTAATCGACGTATAGTACTAAAATACCACTTCAGCATTAAAATATGGAAAGTAGATTTGGTATATTCGCTTTGGATTCGCCAATGCAATAATGGTCGTTTAATTCATATCTCACATGAATATTTCATTATGTAAGGGAATTGAACAATTGTTAAGCGGAGAATGTTAAGCCAAGGTTAAGTCATTTGCCGATGAATCTGTTAAAATTAAGTAACACACACTGACTTGCAGAACGATAGTTGGTCATCCGGTAAAGAACGGTGATGATTGATTATAATTTAACTTGAGATGTGTCAAAGTTTAAAATCGTTCTCCATACTAAAATACAATAAAATTGATGGCCGAGTCTAGCCGAACTTAATTTTGCTAAGACATTTGGTACAACTTCCTATCGGAGACATGCGATTACAAATTCTTTTATTATATATCTCTGGAATAGCAGTTCTTCCTGTCGCAAACGATGTTGATCCTTGATCAAGTAACGATACGGTACTAAGGTTTGTGTTGTATTTTATTAACTTGATGGTTTCATTTTTAATAAAAACCAAAAAATAATTCTCGTCATTATTATAATTTCGTTAAACTGGTACTTGTGTTTTTCAACATCTCGTTGGATGCGGAGTCCAAACATGTCGCCTAACACAAGCCCCATTGACTCTCTAAAACTGCTTTTATGGTTGTGTACTTTTCTTCGTTCGTTCTAATTAATTAACAGTAGATAATAAGTTACTATTTGAACTCAATAAGAATCGTAAATGGGTAGAACGAGTTTTAAGGCGATTTTATGGTTGTGTACTTTTCTTCGTTCGTTCGTTCTGACAATTTTTTCCGACTTAGTTTATTATTATTCCGGTATTAGCTCCCACCAGAGGTCCGCTCGGAATAAAAAGCAAGAATATTTTAGTTCAAGCAGAGGCTGAACTAACAGCCTCTATTGGCCAATTCGAGGACGTACGGATATAGGTCCGATTTTATTACCATCTGCACATTGCATAGCTCCGTGCCAGCCTATACTGGCACGGAAGATGGGGCGGCCCATGAATTTTGCACTCCGACAGGGGGTCATAGATGTGTTCCATTTCATCACAAATCGTAATTTGTTGATGAAAATTCCTTTTGCATCCTGCCATCCCTATCGGGATTCGAACCTGGTTCCTCCCGATCCAAACGCCAAAGCTTTAACCACTATGCCATTTGGTCGGTCACCACTTGTCGTTCTACTCAAAATTCAAATGTGCTACTTGCCTATGTAAGTTTAAAATTATTTTCATTTTATATTGGATCCTTGAGCGAAAAGGATAAGAAAAACAAAAATTAAAGCATCAGTTTAGGTTTTGGAATACACAGTAAAATTCCCCATATTTGCTCAACGCTTGGAGTTTGCACAAAAAGCAAGAAGAAAGTTTTATGTCAATTTCTCGCTTTTCAATTTTGTCCGACAGTTTTCTTTTGATTTTGTACAAAACTAAAACACGAGAAAATTGAGCAACTGTCGATTACTTGACAAAATAACATTGCCAAAATCAAAGTAAATCTTTTAATTATAATTTGAACGAATCGGAGGAAATACGAGCGGAGGGAATCTTAGCTAGGTTTTTATTGTTGGAATTTTATTCAAGCCGAAAACTATTTTATACAAATATATTTCGATTTTTGTTCTTTATACTCGTATAGTTTTAAGCAATAAAATTTAAATTCTTCCAGGTGTGATAGCTGATTTAGTAGATGTCACGTTAATTTGTGACGATTCACATAATTCGATCAATTTATCCGCCATTTTAGCTATATCGTCAATAGGATCGTTGCTTGTTGACACAATCATGCGAATATACGAAGGTATTCGTTGTACCCACATTTGTTTTTATTAATAAATCATCTGCAACCATATTTTCATCCAATGATCGTATTTCGTTGAGAAGCGATGAAGGTTTTCTATCACCAAGCTAAATACCGTCGAGCAAAGTTTTGCATTTAGAATGCTCGGAAACTGCGTACCGTAACCAAGGCTCGTTTTAAATTATCGTATTTATTCGCATTAGGTGGCCTAATTACCGCAGTGTATAAAATATGGTATCATCCTTTGTAATACCGCCGAGTATAAATTGCACTTCCACCTGTTGAAGCCATATTTTAATCTCGTTTTTCAAAATGGTGGTAATTTCACGGATTTCATTCGTCGGAAAAATATGCTGTTCCGGATGACGTTTTCACACTCTTCTACTATTACACCAGGTTAAATTATGTTTTACTATACATCTTAAGTCACCAAATGTGGGTATTTGCTTTAAAACGGCTTAAAAGAACGAATTAATTTAATTATTATTTTACATTTTGTAAACTTTTATTATTTTTACCAATTTTTGCGTTAATAGTTTTACGCAAGGTTAACTCAAAAACTGTTACTCTGAAAACGAGAAAGTACAAATTTAACAATAGAAAGTTTAACCACACATTCCACCCACACAACTTAATAAAATACACTGTCCCACCCAGGGTGTTGAAAATCTTCTTTTCTTTGGGGACATCCTATTTTGTGTAAGAGGAGAAATTTTCATCCTTCTAAAATATCTTCTTCTTCTTCTTCAACGGTCAATACTGTCGAAGGGTCACTTCAAACTTTGAGAAACGCAAGAAATAATTGTGTTAAAATTGTTGTGCCGATAATTGCGAAAGCCACTCGATGTTAATGAAACATTTTTTCCTTCTCATAATTTCAACGAACGCGAATTTACACCCTGGTTTGGGTGATCTATAAAATATAAATAGGATCGGTCACCAAAATTATCATGTCAGTGTATTTCTTGATATGGTTTCACGTGATATTAATTAAGCTTCTTGAACTTTATACAAATTATATCCAACGACAAACAATTTTTCTCAGGCGACATAAAGTTCGAAAATATTCAAGATACTGTATTTCCTCCTACAGCTGTATTATAAAAGAAAGTGAAACAAAATAAATTAAAATAAAATTTTAATTATTTTTATTACAATATTAGCAACCAACATTTGAATTAAAAGTAATATTAATTATAAAATATCTGCTTAATGATGATTAAGATTTTTTCACCACAATTTTTTCATTTTCTTTTTCTAGTTCCTAATTGGTAGATCCTTGCCAAATTTTTCACAAACTATAAATTTTAAATCAGAGCTAACCCATTCGCATCTCAAAGATCTACATATGCCCAAACTCTTCTTTTTCGATGTTATGGAGGTTCCTGAGTTAAAAAACATAAAACTCTGGTGTTAGTTGTATGTGAGAAAGTGCTACACGCCAAACTGATAGCTTAGTAACTAAGTCAAAATATAGATTAGATCTAGATGATCGTAGATTGTTTAAAACCCTAAGCGCAAAGAGGCACATTACGAATGCATATAAAAACAGCCATGACACAGGATGATGAATCACGGGAGTTAATTTATAATTTAGCTACAACGAAGTTTAAATCATTGTGATCACCATACATGAAATGTAGAGAAATACTTGTTTTATAATAAAAAATACGAAAAAGGGGTTTTTGAACATTTCATACGGCTACCATTTGAACATGTGACTAACAAGCATTCCAAAAAAGAATCTAATAGTCCATTTCTTTAGAGTTCTAATACCACTTTAATGCTTGGGCTGCTGAATGGATAGTAGGATATCAAATTCGGTAATTGATAAGGAACTTTTGCCACACTAGAACATCGTAAAGCTATATGCCAGTGGAATTAGTAAATTATAATTTTTTCTCATGAAAACGTGCATTTCAAGATAATGAGAACCAATTACATGCTGACTAAGTGGAAGAAAATATACTTGAAATTCTGAAGCACCTTTAAATACTAGCTCACATGACTCAATTCATCTGTGGAAAAATAAGTTTTATAGGTTTTGAACTTCCTTGATACTTTATTCTGAAAGCATCAAATGAATATAAATCCAAATCGATCAATATTTGATTTTAAAGTAAATTTGTTGTATTTTGTCAGTGTATAGAATTTTTTCCTAACAGCCACATGTATTTAAGTGGTACTTGACCGCCGTTATTTTTAACGTAATTCTTTCCATCGAAACTTAGCGTCTAGGGCACAAAGATATGAAATTAAGTCTGAAATATGAAAAATACCGGTTGGTAGCATTCGGCTAGAAGTATATCAATATCACAAAATCAGTTTTAATTTTTGACTCAGATAGTAAAGACACTATCTGCATTACCGATATGTTATTCATTTTCTGCAAGCAACATTCCTAATTTATCGAATAAGGTTGCTATACTATACGGTTTGGGATCCTATGTTTGACGATATAAATCATTTAGCATCTTCTTAATGCTTAAATGATCAATTTACACCATAAATTTAACAACACCACATTATTAATCAGCATTTAATTTTAATATTTTTCTCAAAAGACTTACAAATGTATCAAAACCTGTTATTTATATTTCATTATTTGAATTGGAAGCTGGCCTGATTTATAATAAAATTTGTATTAAAATTTTATAAAAAACTTACAACAGTTTTTATTAGCATACTTTTAGGCGCATTAATGAAAGGTGAGCTTTTTTATTAATTTTAAAATGTAATGTAGGCGAACACTATTTGCAAAGATAAAAATATGCAAAATGTTATCATCTTCTGTGTCATAACTAGAAATTATTTAGAGTCAAATTTGGAATTGCTAGAGGCAACAAGCGTATCTATATTAAATATTGTAACCGTTAGTCTGACTTACAGATAACTTGAGTTTCCAGGTCCGTAAGACAAGTGGCTCATTCACAGTGACTACAACTAACTAACTAAACAAAACCAAAATCCTAACGTTTCTAGATGTACTGATGTTAACACCTTCTAGTTACCTTTTCCTTACATGCTGCCCATTAATATTATGGTTTCTTACTGTATACAATTGTAAATTATAAAGTAAAACACATAGGCGCTTGAACTTCATTAGATTTTAACGCCGACGATAACTGAGTCCCTTTGGACCAAAGTATAGAGTCCTAGACTAGTACATTGTTTCACTTCGAAAATAATATGGTGTTTTAATAAAAATTCTCAAGTGATAGATTGAGGTAGTCGTTGGTCGGTGGGGACCAGAAAGTTATGCAACTCGCAAAAGGTGTTACATATTCCATATTTTCATATTGCACATTAGCATTTCCGTATTGCATTAAATTGAATGATTTGGTGAAGTAGATTAACGCCGACTTGCATACAATAAACTGTACACGACACCAACCGTATATTTTAAAGATCAATTATTAAGACAACAGTTAATAAATTGTTTAAAAGCACTCGTACATATATAGCAATTGTACGTATATTTCTGTGTACAAAACATTATTTAATCCGGTTCAAAGAACTTGAGAATTATCAATTTTCTTATACATTTTATAATGCCTCGTTGCTCTATTCATGTATTTGGTAATTGTTGTTTATACTACAGCACACACACACTCACACATTAATTGATAAATACGAAAACCTTTTAATCGTAAAGAAATATGCGTATACAAATGACTCAGAGAGATTTTCTTCGTGCGATGGCAATGAAATACTTTTCTTGTTTTTTACTTCATGTTTTGTGCCACGTTAATTATGACCTTAAAATGAAAACGAAACCAATTTTCTTTCTTTGTGGTATGACGCAGACATGCGGATTAAACAATTATTAGTTCTCGTTGATTGACTGTATCGACGACGACGACGACGACGACGATCACGATAATTAGAAACAAAGTGAATTAAATATGTACGTAAGTCAATTAATTGGTGCTCATAATTTATAATTATAATGCACCGTATAAGAGCTTTAGTGACATTTTGTCCACCAATTTAATTTGGAGTGTGGTCGGATTTTATGTATTGTGCGCGTTAATCATTTTTTGTGTATGGCGCTAATTATTTCCGACCTTGCATATCTCTGTTGACTGGTCGTAAGGCACTAGAATATGTTGTTAAAAATATAACACATTATAGATTGAATGATTGATAAGCATATAACAAGCACAAGACATTTTGAAATCGTACACGACTTTTATTGTTGGTAAGCGGTGTATTAGTTAATAAAATAATTATATGCAAATTAGGCAATTACGGAAATAAATTGGGAAACAATTTTTGTAACCAGTAACGATTGATGAATTTTGAAATTTCGTTCACATATTATACGAAATGTTTAAAAATGATGTATCTAAATCACAAACTAAATAAGAATATTTACACCTAAAATTCGTCTTTTGTAATTTCCGTCGCTACGGCCAAAGTCTCTTTGGTATGCAGAACTTACCCTGTGGGCTCTGGGTACCATAAAATATTAATTTTAAGCACCTCGGTTTTAGCTTAAATCGATTATAATATACTATAGCAAAATAGTAACGACAATGTGATGTACAAGAAAACCAAGCATTGAAATGTTGACCCAAGCTCCAAAACCGTGTTATTCAATATCTAAAATAGTTAACGGAGAAGCAGACCATTCAAAATAGATTGCTTTTATTATTTTATCTCCTAGTTCAATATCTCAGCAACTGGCTAGGAAAGTTAATAAAAAAATTTAATTTAATAAAATTTAGAAACAAAGCAGGTTCTGCTTTGATACACACCGCTGAACCACAGCTCTGAATATGTTGTAGTTGAATATTACCGCAGTAAAAAACAATAATTTCGTCCCTCCAAATGCTTCTCGGGAGCTGTATAGTAGAGAAGATTTTCACAGCTCAGACCAATTATGGGCCTGTTTTAGATTTCTCTATTTTTGTCACTAAACCAAACCGCCTACGGAATCATATATGCCTTGTAATGCTTTCATTTATGGATTGATTCCCCAAGTTTTACCAAACATCCGCTGGCAGATAAAGTTAGCTTTATTAGCTTTATTGATGATTTACGAGATAGAGGTTTTCCATGCCTGTGTTTGATCAAACATAATACCCAGATAGTTAGCTTTCGGCTTGAAAATGTACCACAAAAATTGGACCTTCCCTAAACAGAATGCAAACGATTTTCTCTCTGGGTTGACTGCGAGGTCAATCTCTCTGCACCAGTCATACCCTAAGAATCACCTTTAATTTAATTTATAATACAAATATTTTAGTAGATAGTGAATTAAAGGACTTCAGTGTAGCGACTGCTATATATACTAACTTCACGATTCCACTTTATAATTCTTTAACTTAGAATTCCTTTAATTTAAATAAATTAAATTATTTTACCTTATTGCATACACGTCGGTCGCTATTGTACTTCGAAATTTGCCTCAAACCAGCAGGAACAGGTATCAGATTGGCTAATGTTTGTAATGAGGGTATTTCTTAATCTGGTAAGCAATTGGTTCATAAGTAGCAGCCACAGAAGAGGTGAAAGAACTTTCCTTAGGGGACATTTTCTAGTCGCTTCGATAGTGATGGTTTCGTCAACGAAGAAGATCTGAATTTTCCCGCTCTCAAAATATTAACAGTCCATTCAAAGATGGAGAGCTCAAGATATCTTGCTCTCGCTTGTGCCTTAAGTAATTCGTGTTTTTTAGAGGTTCACAATTTTAAATTAAAATCGAACAAAGAAAAACATTTTGAATAGTGAAGTTTCAGTGAAACTAGCTTGATTGGATAGATAATTTTATGCCATTATTGCTTGAATATGATATTGGTCATGGAGGTCATCATATCGGTCTACAGGTCCAATTTTCGATCACTCTTCTCAACAATTGCGGCCGTATCTCGCTAATAACTCGCCGGATGTTAGTGCTCCAAGTGTTCAATCGTCTCTGGTTTATCGGCGTAGACAAGTGACTTAACATATCCCCAAAGAAAATAGTCTAATGGAGTTAGATCACACGATTTCGGTGGCCAATTAACAGAAATTAGTCTTTCATCAAATGTTTGTTTGAGTAAATTAATATTTAATCGTATTCCGCGCTGTGCGGCATGTGACACCGTCCTGTTGAAAAACATATCAGAAAGGTCTATGTCCGCCAATTTCGATACAAAAACGTTAGAAATCATGTCTCTATACCGTTCACCGTTGACTGTAACATTCCGCCCATCATCGTTTTTGAAGACATATGGACCAATGATTTCGCCGGCCCATAAAGCGCTCCAAACAGTGATTTTCTGTGGATGTATCGGCAAAGACTTGTGAACTATCTTCACTCCAAAACGATGAGTTTGACGAGCAGAACCATTGTTTTAAAAAAAATTTCAACAACTTGCAAGCGTTGCTCTGGCGTGAGTCTATTCATTATGAAATGGCAAATCAAACTAATGACAAAGCAAATGTCAACTGTCAAATCGGTTGTCAAACAAAACAGTGTTGCCAACTTACCTCTTGCCTTAAAAAACATCCGTTATATTAAATTTCTGTTGATAGATCGCGTATAGCAGACGCTGTTGATTTTCCAGATTGATATGCACGTTGACTAGTCTTTGAGAGAAATAGTTCGAGTGCATTTGTTCTGGTATGGTGACTTCATTCTCTACAATTCTCTACAGCTGTTTGTTTTGCTTTATTTAGCACTTCACTCCTATTCATAATTGCATCATAATATCATAATGATGAAACATCCCTAACGCACCTCACGCGAATCTGGGGAAAAATTGTGTGGTAGGCGTCTAGTATTGCCTCGGTGAAAACTATTTGCGCAACTTGATCTGTATTGGTAGTCTTAACAAAATATATACTGTTTGAGGTATTTCGATATTGAACCTAATATACTACAGTGGTCCGAGCAAAATACTTTGGTAGATGCCAATTGCGGATTATACTGGCCGTACCTAGATCTGACAGGGTAAAATCCATATTTCGAGTATTTACCATGATGTTATTTGATAAATAATATTGAAAAACTGGTACCTGTGAAGTTAGTTTCGATGCTTCCCCTGACATATGCTGTGAATTTGCGCCGCACCCGATAAAATTTTGATAATAAGCTTTGTGGCAGTATGTGTGTGGAAACTTAACTCCTATATGCATGGATACCATTTAAACAATTCTAATCTTAGTTAAATATCCAATATATGATCGCAAAATAATTTTAAACCTGATTTTTCTGATATACTTAATGTATACGGTCATTACCACCATTTCTCATTAACGGTATTCATTACAAGTGAATCGAAATAATTCTGAAGAGATGAAACGCATGAAAAGTAGCCTTGGCCCGTCACCACAGTGATTTAAAATTGTAATGTCACAGATTGCAGCTGCTCCAAGAATGCTTGGAAAGGTAAAACATTGACCAATTTCTGCGGTCTAAGTAAATTATGTTAATTGAGCATTTTTGATTGGAAAATTTGAAATATTACACGAAATTTGATTACTTTCAAAATTTTGTAGCGTCAACCCTAGAGATGTTCACGAAATTTGGTTTATCCTCCGATAGCTCGATCAGTACATTAAATTTGCGGGGAACGTTACGATTCTGGTGAACCTTCCTTTTTTAATTTTTTCTCTCGTTTACATTTGTTTACAGCTTATAATAATAATATATTCTATTCTATGGGGGTGAACATGGGTCAACTGTATAATGAGCCTTATAATGATTTTAGGAATCTTGAAAATCCGTGATTTCCTTCTACAGGATTATACCGATTTCTCCAATTGGATTTTAAATTGACATTCTCAAATAAATGTCGAACCAATTTGAATCAATTTATCTAATTAACTTAAAAACTGAAAAACTAGAGATGTTGTAGATAATCTGACCACTTTTTGAAATATGCAGGTAAATTCTGATATAATTGGCGAGAATGGATAGAGCTCTGGTGGGTTTGGCAAATTTTACAGAATTTACAAATTTCTTTTTATTTTGATGATTCCTAGAAATATTTAAGTATCCTCCTTGACAACGCTCAATTTCGGTCTAATTTCTTTTAAGAAGCATCTTATCAACCGTTTAGGGCACTTCTTTACAAAAATGTGGGTTAGCATCTGTGGGCATCTCTAGAATCGAGTAACGTTCACCACAATTTTAGTGTACGGAGCGGTCGTGAACCATAGGTCAAATATCATCGAAAGTACCAGTAGTGATCATAAGAAATGTATCCCACTCGTCACATATAAAGAAGCCGGCCTGAGATGTCTGAAAATATAGTCCAAAACGCATGGACATCTTCGCGTGGAGTATTCGTAGACATTTGTAAAATAGGAATAGGAATAGGATTTTTAGAATTTCTCCAATTGGATTTTAAATTGACATTCCCAAATAAGTCGCGATTATTTGGGAATGACAATTTAAAACCCAATTGGAGACATTCCAAAAATCCTGTGGATCGAAATAATATTTTAGGTAAAAATCAGGGATTGAAAGGCGTCCAGAGAACCGTATTGGTCACTTCGAGAGTAGTGGTTTGTCTGATCTATTTGTAAACACTGGCTGTAAAGTTTCTATTATCTATAAAACATAAAATCCATCATAATTATGTTCCATTCGCTAAAGACCCAGTAGATTGGATGATTTATTTGTAAATGTTGTTAAGACACCGTCGAAAATTTTGTTGACCGACGTGGTCCCTTTCACACTCTGGAGGCGTTAATAAGCAAAATTGCCGCATTTGAGGAATGAAGAATCCGCACACGAGACCCATGAAAGGCCATTGCATGACAAAAATGTGACGTTTGGGTTAGCCTTTCTGCCAAAACCATCATTGGGCCATATTTTTTCAGAGAAAACGGAACAGTCAATGGAAATCGATATCGGTGGGTGTTGGCTCATTATGTCTCCCTCCAAATGCATGAAAAAAGTCTTGACGGTTACTGGTTTCAAGAAGACGGTGCGACATGCCACTTTGAAAATCAAACAATTCAGTTTCTCAACGAAAATTCCCTGGACGTCTGATGTCAAGAAGAGGCGACATTGACTGGCCACCCAGATCTCTAGATTTGACCCCTCCGGAGTTCTTTTTGTGTGATTATTTGAAAAGCAAAGTATACGCCAGCAAGCCTCAGATCATTGACGATCTCAAAGTAAACATTCGTGTCGAAATCATCGCTATAGCGCCCGAGGCCACTTAATTGATGTTGTATTCAAAAACTAGTCGAAATAAATTGCAAAGGACGAAATTTAATAAAAATATCTCATATATAGAAATCAGTTGTTTTTTTCACAGTTATTCAATGATTACATACCGACATAAAAGATGGCGCATCCGCTATTTTACTTAGACCGCAGAAATTGGCCTATGTGTTACCTTTCCAAGCAAAAATGTCAATCTCTAGGTGTTCGACGGCATAACTTTTAGAATCGGGATCTTTATAATTTTCTTTGAAAATAAAATCCAATTGGAAAAAAAAACAAATTTAACAGTTGGGTCTGCATTCTCATCTTCCAGCGAACGACGAATTACCTTTTCATTCGTGTCGTTTGTCATCCAGCAGCTTCGTAATGAACGTAGTTCTTAATAGGTTTCTTAACATTAATTCAGGCTAGGGTCTGATGAATACGAGACGCGAACCCACCTTGGACATAGAATCAGCCACAAAATTTCCCTCAATATTACATTGAACCGGTACCCGCATAACATTAACTCTATTGTTACAAGCGTATAGTTCTTAACTAGTTTGGAAGTAATCAGAGGATTCTGCAATGCATTGAGTACAGGTTTGTTTTCATCTGAAATCGTGTGGCTAGAACCATCAATCCGCCCACAATGTGAGAGCAATCAGTTTGACTAGGCTACCGTAAGATCAGAGACCATAGAAGGGTAGTAGATTGCAAAAACCGCATCGAATTTAGAGTGAGAGCCGTCTGCGAAGAGTACTAACCAAACCACAGAGAAGAAAATATCGAAGTTGAATTCTATGAGCAGTTTATCATTAACCATAATGGGTTCTGGTATAGATGAAGAGATTGAAAATTAGTTTATGCCAAAAATGGTCTGCAATGCAAGGATCCAAGTCGAAAACATACCCTCACGTGTCATAATCTGTAAATTGTTTAGTTTCGCTAAAACGGAATTTAGTTTAACCAAAGACCACCAAACAATAGTAGTAGCCACCAAACCAAGGTAGCATTAACACCAACGATTTGGAAATAAACATCAGCATTTTTGGTGTCAAACCACAGGATTTCCGAAACGCTAGAACCATAACTTTTTTGCTGGTCTAACGAGAGTTGTTGTAGGATTCATATCATTAGTTACCAAGCAGAAGTAGTACTTTAAGTTAGTGCCCGTAAGTTGTAGTTTTGCATTTGCACATCATTAATTAGCAAAACTTTTCAATGAATTTTTGGAATGTCTTCATTAAACATGTGTTTGTGATTTCTCCATCTCGTTATAATCGAAAACAGATATTCTCGCAATGTTTGTAGTTGGTTCATGTTTATTGTACTTAACAGTTGGTGTGGCAGCGCGTATCAGCGTCATCCGAGTCATCTCTTATACTCATAAGGTTGGTGAAATGAAATTTTAATTATCCACAGAAATCGCATAGTCGAGTTGGGCTAATATTCCATGGATTGACGTCAAATCTTCTGAATGGTTAACGGCTGAGCATAATGTAGGCAACAAAATGACTCACGTCATTTAAGTATAACTGGCCAATTAATTTGGTTGCCAAGCTGGTAGGACTGTTGGCTAGTGAAGAAATTTTAATAATAGATATCAGAATGAAGTTTGCCGTCGTGAACAATACGTCGGGAATGATTACGTTTAGTTAGCTATTAGAAATATCATTCGTGAAATCAATTCGGACAATAATCAATCTGTGGTCACTTTTAAGTAGTGCGAAACCATGCGGAAAAACCAAACATTTATGATTTGTGAAGTATTAAGTAGCAAGTGTTCATCGTCGCCCGATAGACGTATTCTACTCTACGTAGAATTGTACAGTTGTACCATTTTGAATTGTATAATTGTTACTATTTGTGCAATGTATAATATTACTGGGATGTTTATATTTTGGATTAATAATAGTATATCTACATTAACATTGATTAATCAATACTAGGGACCGAGAAAGTTACTTGGGACCAGCGTTGAGAGAAAGTTCCCAGAGGCTAGCAATGAGTAATTGATCAGTATCAATGTGGTTACAATGTGGTTTATAGGTAGATTATCTATAATTGTCTTATCTACAAAGTTAATTAATTATTACATATATATGCATGTGCCAGCAACATTCCGGACAACAATCAATTTCGTTAAACAATACGCCGGATAGTTATTATTGGCTTCATAAAATATCAAAATCATTATCAGAAATTTCTTATTGAAAAATAAAGCTCCAACAATTCATTAGAAATTCGTGAGAAGTAAAAATTACGAACAATTACAATTTATGCGTTTTATGTGTCCAGCATATATGTATAGCAGCTTCGATCTCATTGTCAAGAGAAGAAGCTAAACATAAAAATTATTATTTTTTTCAAATGTAATCGAAAGACTTCAATTAAGAATCAATAGTGGGTATGAATCAATTATTGAGTAAGCGACGAACCCGAAAATTTCTAATTTTATGTATTTTCTTCATTTTTAAAATTAATTAAATATAACATTTGATGCGGTTTAAGATATAATTCAATTAATTCAAGGCCATAAAAAATCCTTCAAATCGGTAGAAATTTCCTACGGCCTAGGTGTACGATGCGTGCGCTCAAAATACGATTAACAGAAATTTGAACCAGATCATTTTCAAGGTTTGAAACTGTAAAGTTCGTGATCAAGAGTAATTAGAAATTAGTTTCAAGGTGAATTTGGTAATATCGTGATTATTTCCCGATCTAACAAAGAAATTAAAGTTTATTCGAGACCTGAAGTACATGTTAAAAACGTTACGCTGTAATTTATTGTTAAACAAAATATGTTAACTGTGCATGTTCCAAACTATTGGATTTACAGTGTGATGTGTAGGATGGAAATACAAAAAATTATTCTGCGATTTCTGCGATAAAAATTCATTTATATAAAGACACGATATGCGCGCGACGAGTTTCTTTATTTGGAGGTGTGTACTTTGAATTAATTATAATACCCGTCGTCTTATTTCGGGATCTTTAACAAAAATCGAATGCAAAACTTGATTTTCGCGCAGGCTTAATTATCGTATAATTGGAATACCTTCAAAGGTGCTGGCCGCGCAATTAGAACAATCAGATTTGGTTTTATGGTGTAATTGTTACGGGCGTGCACGTGATCTTTCAATAAATGAAGGTATGAGTTATATTAACTTTTTTACAAGACTGACGTGTGAATAAGATATCATTGTGATAGAGATTAGTAACATGTAATGTTGTAATTTAAACCTTAAGGGCAAATATATTTCACTCAATATCAATTGCATGTTGGTTTCTAAAATTAAGAGAATGGAAAATATCGATTTTCGATAAATAGTTTGTGATTTATATATTTTTTGAATCTTACTTCAATACATAGTTCCGGACATACAGTGTGTTATGTTTCTTAGAAAATCAAACTAACATTTATTATCCATTCAGAAAAAAATATATTAGACTGATATAAAATTGTAATTTATTTATAAAATAATTGATAGTTGTGTTTATTATTTAATTACTTTAATATACGGTTCTCACGGGAATTATTATACACGGATAAAGATATGCAGTCGGCCTTAATAAAAATAGATTGATCTGGTAAGTGACTAATAGACGATAGACAATTCTAAATTATTACTTAATTAAACCAATCTCTCAAAACCCAAAATCGATTAACTCTAAAAGAGCACACAGAGCTGTATATAGAAGATAAATTTGGTATATTGAAAGGTCTTGTGTATATACCACAATGTACACTTTACAAATCAACGCTATAAGAAAGGAAGGACAATGTATTTAATGACTATGTATCAAAAATTACTAACGATTTGCAACTTCTTAGAGTTAGCTCGACCTGTAATACAACTTAAATGTCAAACTTAATCTTATAAAACCGTTATGTGTAATTCTATGCACACAAAAATTCGAGGTAACGAATAATGAAATGCATTTCCCATTCAGCACAAGTTAATTCCCACATACTAGCATTTTTTCCTAGACAATCAATCAAAATTTGCGTCCACATTACGGTGGTGACAAGACAAGTTCACGATCGTGATTTATAAATATGGTTGAGTGTATATTAAACGAAACTATATGTAGACTACATTTGCCAACTCTAGCCCAAATTAAACAAAACAATTCAAACTTTAAATACCAAATGGTGAAAATTCTAATTTCGATTTCAATCAGCACAAAACAATTACACAACAAAACAAAAAATAATGAAACAACCTTGATACGTAGGAGTGGCCATTTCGCAGGAGGTTAACATTATTTTGTATATAAAATTGTAAACATGTTAAACAAATTATTGCCTGAGGCGTACGGATTATTTATGTTGTGTAACTGAAACTCAACTACACACAATAATTGATCCACCTTTTAAATATTCGACGTGCGCCAAGACGGTAGTGAAGTTACAGAGAATGATGAATGATATTATGATGATTTGTGGCTGATACACGCTGATTGATTACATGAACGAATTATGATTATATACGAAGTCTATCTAGAGTTGATTGATTTTCTATTGTTGTCATTTAAATATTCAGTAGTATAATGTCAAATGTTTGTAGTAATTAATGGTTTTAAAATTGCGGAAATATTTTTAAAATAAAACTCGCAAATAATAAAATAAAACATTTTTGTCTAAACGAATGGTGCGGTCGTCACCTTTGTAGAAAGGTGATCGAGCATTGAAGAGCAACAAAAATGTCCGAACGATGACGATTACCTTCGGCACTTAAACATGACCTGTATAGCAGATCTTCAACTTATTTATTTTATTAAGCTGAAAATCACTTAAAAAAACCCAATTTTGAAATAAAGAGAAAGTAAAGCAATAGTTTAATTTGGATGGTAAGGTACCCGGTGCATACCACACCACAGGAAGATCGGTGATGTTAATAAACACAAATATAACCCACTGTTGATGAGCATCATGTCGTTAGTGAACAGTTTGATATGAAGTAAACTATAATTATCTGTACGTAGGTGCGGTCTAAGCAAGGTCAATCAAAAAGTAAAACAACTACAAAATAATAAGCATAATATTCTAGATAAAATATTTGCTCAATAAAGGCGACTGCAATTAAATTATACAAAGATTATTTCTCATATTTACGACTAGTTTTATTTTAACCCGCCCTAATCTAACAAATCTCATTTTGAGCAAAATTACAAGAATGGAAATGAAAATATTCAGAAATTCCAAACTGAGAGATCAATTAAACTATTTTGCTGTAGTAATGACGGAGCAAATAGATGTAAATAATAGTAAACTATGGATAGAGAAATGATGAATGAGTTTTGAATGAATATGAATGCGATAATAATGATAATGGCGTCAAAGGTCATACTTAGAGCGGTCTAAGGATACAAGCACATTTTGTAATATAATAAGGGTGTTCCATCTGTTAGATTTTAAGCTCAGAAAAAATATTAATTGTGTAGTGGCAACTCGAAAATCAAAACTAGGACGTCCTACAGAGCCTGGAATTCGCAAAATTGTTGAGCGTTTTGAAGAAACTGGATCATTTATAGGTCGTGAAAATGTTCGTAAAGACCCAAGGATCTCTTTGAGGTGCCGATCACAAGAATTAAACGGCATGTTGATTTACCCATTCATCCTTATAACATTCAAATAACTCAACAATTGAAGCCAGCCTATACCATCAGCTATGTTGTCGTTTTGTTGATTAGATGCTCGAACAAAATGACCGTTTTTCATCAGAAATCGTTACAGTGAAGCTCATTTTCACCTCAACGTATACCTTAATAAACAAAACCGTCGCATTTGCGGAACTGGAAATCCTCAAGTTATTAATTAATAGCCAATTAACTCAAAAAAGTTACTGTTTGGTGTGGATTGTAGGCTGGTGGTGGGCTGGTTCATTTTCTGGAAAATGAACGTCAAGATGCAGTAACAGTGAATAGGGAGTGCTATCGTTAACTGGATTTTTGTGGCCAAAATTGGATCAAATTGATTTACATGATCTTTGATTTCAACAAGACGATGCCACATGTCACACAAACCATGAAACACTTGCCTTATTGACAACCAAGTTCGATGATCTGATCGCATAATTTCAAGAAATTCTAATGCCAATTGACCACCACGATCATGCGACTTGACTTGACATCGTTAGATTATTTTTTTTTTTTTTTTGTAGAGTAAAGTATATAGGAAAAAACAACAGCAATTCTAATTCTTTCAACGGTAAATCCAGGTTTTACAAAAATGTGATGAAATACACTAAGAATATTCAGGCAACCTATGGTAAGAATACAGGTTGTTGATAGTTTTTGCTTCCGATTTATGAAGGATTTGAACATTTACACGTGTGGTACTGTTCCATTCCACAGAAAATCGTTGCTTGACTAGATTGATTGATTGATTGGACTGTAGGACCAAGTACTGGACAAGTGTCCCGGATAACGCCGGGCCTATTCCTACAGCCTGTTTACACATAACAATAGGAAGGAAAGGTTTTTTTTTGGGGACAGAAGGACCCGGTTTCAGACACCTAGCGATCGTACGGCACAACACAATTGTAATCTACTTCTAATCTACTAGAGGAAGGATAATTGTAGTAATAGGGCCATTTGTTTATGGGCATCACGTGCACCCATCATTTAATGAACGATGAATAAAATTTATGTACAACTAATTAATACACTGTAGATACAAGAAAAATTGGCCCAAAATACTGTTGAGGAATAACCACCCCAAACAACACATAAATCTATTAACATTTCAATCAACATGCCAATCATAAACAAACAATGTTCTAATTTCTCTGTTCCCACGCGCAACACACAAAAACACGTGTGCGTAGAAAATTTGAGAAAATCACAAACGTTAAAAACAAAAACCGTACACATGAGAAAAAATGTAATTTCATGCAAATTAAAATCCAAACAAATTATTAATTTGTTGACCCAAAACCCAATTAAAAATTTTTTAAAACAATTTAAATGTGTGACACAAAAAATTTACGAGTGGAAAACTACCACTCAGCACCATTTCGAAACAAAAAACAAAACTAAAAATAAATAAAGACCTATAGTATATAAGCCAGAAATTTGTAAAATGTAGCATAGTCAATCAAACTTCTGTGTGCATATATTAAATAGAGTCAATCATAGTCAATCAAACTTCTGTGTGCAAATATTAAAGATAGTCAATAAAAGTTCTGTGTGCAAATATTAAAGATAGTCAATAAAAGTTCTGTGTGCAAATATTAAATATAGTCAATCAAAATTCTGTGTGCAAATATTAAATATAGTCAATCAAAATTCTGTGTGCAAATATTAAAGATAGTCAATCAAAGCTCTGTGTGAAAATATTAAAGGTAGTCTATCAAAGTTCTGTGTGAAAATATTAAAAGTAGTCAATCAAAGTTCTGTGTGAAAAATATTAAAAGTAGTCTATCAGTAAAATCCGCAATTCATTAAAAATAGTTAAATAGTTATCTCGTTACTTAGAATACAGCAATAAATAAAAGTTTGTTATAAAAGAATATTTACAAGTGAATTTACTTTAATCAACCCTCGATACAACAATTGACAGCGCTTTAGTCAAGACTATAATCAGGTAAGAGTTCAGTATTACATCATAAAAATCTATTATATTTATTATATCACAATACATTCACTATTTAATTATCACTTAAATTACTACTAACTAAATAAATACATTTAATAAACAATATATACAATATTAAATAACCTCGAATAACCACAAATATCCATGGCACTTACGCAACAACAATATACGATATGATATACCCGTACAATATATACTCCTTATAAATACAATTGTCTTGAGTACCAGAAGTTCAAGCCATTACACGAAATTTTAAAATATAACAGTATTTCACATAAACACATTATAACAATAAACACACAATAAACAACCAAAAAAAAAACACAATATTGGCGCTGTAGTTTACGAACCCGTGTCAACATAATCTTAAGTAAAAATAAATTCACGCGTACAAAAACAAATCTCTTAGGTCGAACACTCATCCACTAAAAAACCAATCTCCCAACTTACACACCCTTTCGCACTACCTTTTGGTCGAACACCCCTTTACCAAAATAAAGTAAACAGTCCTCCCGAGGTCGTATAACCCTTTCACCCAAATTTGCAGTTGTAAAAATTCTCTTGTTTCCCCAAAATCGTAAAGCAAAATCAAGATCTCAAATGAGCAACAAAAACTATAAATTAAATGAATTAAATGAGTGGAATCGCACCATTCAGCAGTAAATCAAATAAAACTCCAAGATCACCAACTCGAGCAAGCGAAAGGCTCAGAATAAAGTCAGAACCTAGCGAACTATACTCGAACATCATAAATCACTTAAATACCCAGCAAAAAATAACAAGCAACAAAAGTGCCCCCACAAATCAAAAACAAATTCAAACGAAAATCAACACAAGTCATACGACGGCACCAGCCAACAAAGAGGAAATCCAAGTGACAGAACCCCGAAACGAAAAATTAAAACCAAAAGCAAAACATCAAGCTAAAGAAGACGATCAAACACCACAGACGCTCGAAATCGCAAAACTTGTAACAACCAACAAACTCACAAATAATCCAAAAATGGACCAACAAAAGATTCAACAAAGTATTGCGAACTTTGTACCAGAATTCAATGGAGAGGGCACGAAACACCAAGCACACAACTTAACGAGATTCCTCGACACTGCCGACAGTATCTACGAAACCCTCACCACAGAACAGGAGCAAAAAATATTCGACCGATTGATCAAACTAAGACTGACAGGAGACGCATACATAAGGATCACTCACAGAAATGTCCAAAATTACAAAGAACTTAAGGAAATACTAGGAAACATGTATACAGAATTACACTCACTAGACGAACTAGAAAGGAGATTCAACAATATACAGCAGGCATACGGCGAAAGCATCAGAAATTACGGGTACAGGCTTCTTGAAGCCCTTGAGCAATACAAGAACGGCTATAGAACCAAGTACACTGCCAACAACATCGACGACACCTATCTAAAACACCTCAACACGAACTCCGTCCAATTATTCAAAAGAGGATTAAACAATACTATACTTAGGGAGAAAATAGCCACAATCAGAGCCAATAATGTAGATGAAATAATAAACGAGACAGAAGCCATTGAGAAGATGTTAGCCTGCACAACAAATACAGCACAGAACACAGCAAAACAGGCGGTCACATCATTCACACCAATAATTCAACAACAGAATACATACGGGAAGCCAGCAATCATCTGTAACTATTGCCAAAAAATGAATCACACTTGGGATGTATGCCGCACGAGGTTAAGCCATGAAAGAACGAACAGGTCACAACAATATTACACACACAACACAAACTATCAGAGAAACTACAACGCAACTAGACAACCGTTGAACACACACTATAATGCACCTACGCAGGAACAATTTAACAGAATAGCACAACCGCAACACGCATACCAACAATATCAAGACAAAACATCAAACCAGCAAATGCCGTCAACACAAAGCATGCCACAAGTCATCCCCAAATTCAATCACAATCAACAACAACAAACTCAGAATCAATTCACAACAGCAAACAGTCAGCAACAATATCAACCGAACCAACGCAGAAGCAATTTTGTACCAAAATACTGCTCACACTGTAAAGTAACAACGGGACACACCTTTGAAGAATGCCGCAATAAATTCTTCAACAGACAGCCAAATCAAAGGATCAATCAAAACAATCACACACCGCTTGATACCAACACGTTGACTGACACATTCAACAAAATGAGAATAAATACGATATTCCCGCAACAACCACAAAATCAATATGATTTAACACAACAAACGCAACCGGAAAACTACAACGGATCCGATCAGCCATAGGAGAGCCACTGACCTCGGATCCAATACAAACATATTTAATACAATCAACAGCATCAAAAAATGACCACGGACACACTCTCCAAATGGGTACTATCCCAGAAACCTATCTAAAAAATTTTCTCTCAAATGATCACACTAACTCACAAACAATTACACCAAATCCAAACAACGAACACACGAGCCCCAGCGCTCATAACTTAAATTATCAAGTACAAACAATTAACCACAAAATACAAGCCGCCGCTACAATTCCGGCGCAAACTCAACAAATACAAGCCGCCGCTACAATTCCGGCGCAAACTCAACAAACACAAGCCGCCGCTACAATTCCGGCGCAAAACCCACAAGCAAAAGCCGTCGCTACAACGCCGACGCACAACTTAAACTCACACGCAAATAATCAACAAACACAAGCCGTCGCTACAACGCCGACGCACAACTTCAACCCACAAACGATCAACCATCAATCAAAAGCCGTCGCTACAACGCCGACGCACAATTTAAACTCACACACAAACAATGAACAATTACAAGCCGTCGCTACAATGCCGACGCACAACTCAAACTTACAAACAGTTAATCATCAACCAAAAGCCACCGCTACAATTTCGGTGCAAAACTTGACTCCACAAACAACCACTCAACAAACAAAAGCCGCCGCTACAACCCCGGTGCAAAACATAAACTTAACAATTACGAACTCACAAACAAATAAAACTCAGAACAGAACTGACAACACCAATCCAGAACAAAACAAATTCATCGACAAAATCTCACTATTCAAGAAATTAACATGCGAATTAATCTCAAAAATACAGAACACACTTGAAACTAACACACGAAAACTCTCATCTGAACTAAAACAAAACTTGTTACAAAAAACACATGACTTATCTCAAATAATAACAAAACACAAAAGTAACAGCAACCCCACACAAATACCAAGCTCTCCAGAAAATAAAATCACTCCTACCCTACCTAATCCAATCCCTAAATTGACAAAACCACTCACACATAACATCTTAGATCTCGACGAAACAGAATCAGACATACTACAACAACTATTATACCCAGACACTCAGTACACAGTAAATCTAGCGACAAACGACAATCTGACTCGCGATACCATCTCACCCATTATAAACAAACACAAAGTACACCTGTTAATTGATTCAGGAGCCGACTTGTGTATAATCAAAAAAAACTTTATCGGTAAATTACAGATTGACCAAAACGATACTATAACATTAGCAGGAATAGGCACCGGCTCAATCAAAACACTTGGATCCCTAAACCTTAGTCTACAACTTAGCAATAGCTACCACATCTCACACAAATTCCACGTCGTCTCAAATGATTTCCCAATTACCGAAAATGGAATACTAGGCCGAGACTTTTTCGACAAGTTCCAAGTAAATATTTCATACAGCACAAGTACTATAAAACTACAACGTCACGTCATACCCTTTTCAAACAAGTTAAATAATAAAATATCGCTACCTAAAAGAAGCGAGACGATTGTACAAATTACAACCCCCACAAACCAACTCTCAATCTGCTCAGCCAAAGAAATTCAACCAGGCATTTTCATACCCCACTTACTAATCCAACCGACGAACTACAAAGCTAAAATACTAATCGCAAATACATTAACTGAAGACATACAATTGATAAACATAAAGCCAGAAATAGAACCAATAACAGAAGAACCACAATACCAACACATTACAAAGAAACCCGACAGTAGAAAAGAACAGATAGCACAGATAGTCTCAGCAAACCTAAACACAGACAACAATACAGAAGAAAACATGACGATATTAGAACTATGCCTACAGTATCAAGACATCTTCTTCTTGGAAGGAGACAAATTGACCACCGTAAAAGGCGTCCAACACAACATAAACCTGTATACGGACTCCAAACCCATCCACGTTCAACGCTACAGGCTTCCGCAAATGCACCGCGACGAAATCAATAAACAAGTTCACGAAATGCTAAATGAAGGGAAAATCCAACAAAGTTCAAGCCCTTTCAACAGTCCACTCCTCGCTGTACCAAAGAAACCAGGTGCAGACGGCAAACCGAAATGGCGAATAGTCGTCGATTTCAGAAAACTAAATGACATCACCATCGGAGACTCATTTCCCCTTCCTAATATTAACGACATTTTAGACCAACTAGGTCACGCCCAGTATTTCTCAACGCTGGACATGGCTAACGGCTATCATCAAATTCAGATGAACCCAGCAGACTCATACAAGACAGCATTCAGTACAGATTATGGCCACTTCGAATTTACTCGAATGCCATTTGGCTTAAAAAACTCACAAGCCACATTCCAAAGAACAATAAACCATGTACTTAGAGGTTTCCAAGGATTAAAAGGTTTCATTTACTTAGATGATGTAATCATCTACGGAAAAAATCTAAACGATCATAATTCAAAATTACTAGAGGTATTTGAAATTTGCCGACAGAACAACCTCAAATTGCAATGTACAAAATGTCAGTTTCTTAGAAAGGAAATTACTTTTCTCGGTCATCTAATTACACCAGACGGAATAAAACCGAACCCCTCCACTGTAAACGCAGTTCAGAATTTCCCGACACCGCGAAATGTGCGAGAAATACAATCATTCCTAGGCCTTGCAAATTACTACCATTACTGCAAATGTCAACGAAACAAACCAAGGCACATATACATATATATCATATTAGCAAAAATTTTTTCAACAATCTCAAAATTTTAGCTTTTTCCAACGGGGGAAGTGTTGAGGAATAACCACCCCAAACAACACATAAATCTATTAACATTTCAATCAACATGCCAATCATAAACAAACAATGTTCTAATTTCTCTGTTCCCACGCGCAACACACAAAAACACGTGTGCGTAGAAAATTTGAGAAAATCACAAACGTTAAAAACAAAAACCGTACACATGAGAAAAAATGTAATTTCATGCAAATTAAAATCCAAACAAATTATTAATTTGTTGACCCAAAACCCAATTAAAAATTTTTTAAAACAATTTAAATGTGTGACACAAAAAATTTACGAGTGGAAAACTACCACTCAGCACCATTTCGAAACAAAAAACAAAACTAAAAATAAATAAAGACCTATAGTATATAAGCCAGAAATTTGTAAAATGTAGCATAGTCAATCAAACTTCTGTGTGCATATATTAAATAGAGTCAATCATAGTCAATCAAACTTCTGTGTGCAAATATTAAAGATAGTCAATAAAAGTTCTGTGTGCAAATATTAAAGAGAGTCAATAAAAGTTCTGTGTGCAAATATTAAAGATAGTCAATAAAAGTTCTGTGTGCAAATATTAAATATAGTCAATCAAAATTCTGTGTGCAAATATTAAAGATAGTCAATCAAAGCTCTGTGTGAAAATATTAAAGGTAGTCTATCAAAGTTCTGTGTGAAAATATTAAAAGTAGTCAATCAAAGTTCTGTGTGAAAAATATTAAAAGTAGTCTATCAGTAAAATCCGCAATTCATTAAAAATAGTTAAATAGTTATCTCGTTACTTAGAATACAGCAATAAATAAAAGTTTGTTATAAAAGAATATTTACAAGTGAATTTACTTTAATCAACCCTCGATACAACAATTGACAGCGCTTTAGTCAAGACTATAATCAGGTAAGAGTTCAGTATTACATCATAAAAATCTATTATATTTATTATATCACAATACATTCACTATTTAATTATCACTTAAATTACTACTAACTAAATAAATACATTTAATAAACAATATATACAATATTAAATAACCTCGAATAACCACAAATATCCATGGCACTTACGCAACAACAATATACGATATGATATACCCGTACAATATATACTCCTTATAAATACAATTGTCTTGAGTACCAGAAGTTCAAGCCATTACACGAAATTTTAAAATATAACAGTATTTCACATAAACACATTATAACAATAAACACACAATAAACAACCAAAAAAAAAACACAATAATACAAATTTAATGTATTAGTTTCAAGTATAATTGTGTATCACATTGAAGTATGTCTAAAATTGAGAGCAGCTCTTGGAGTTGTTTATTTGTAAACACGTGTAAAAAAATGAACCACTAAAGCTTTTTGTGTATTGTTCTAGAATTAAATAATTATCAATTAGTACAGAAAATTGAAACTAATCAATTGTATAATGATGTACATTAGCAATATTAAGCCGTGTTTCATGACACCCATTGATCCGGATCAGTTCAAATTTTACTTGAAAAACCTGATCCCAATTTAGTTTTAGATCACAAATTTTGATTTGAACACTAGTAGGTGCGTTACCGTTGTTTCATGAAACATGAACTGAACCGGATCAGATCAAGCATCAAGAAACACAGCTGTTGTTGTGTTATAGCAAACACAAAATCACTTAAAGTAAGCCGTTAGGATTTTTTTTTAATTCCTTTCACCAATATTTTCACCATATTTACTTTTACTTTCAGATCCTTCAGGATTCAAAGCGCTAATTTCTAAAACGATCAACCATAAATTTTTTTAAATTCTTTAACTCATCTGCGATACGAATTAATTTTGCGGCTTCCGTTTACACTACGGTAGTATTTGCCGAATAGATTCCTAATTCATCGCCTTTATAATTTTAATAAACATATTTTAATTGTTTATCATTAGTTTGTTTATTATTAATTATTTAAAAATTCAAACATGGCACTTTTCGTAATGTTTTATATACCTTTTTGACGAGTAACACAAAAAATGCTCAGTAATAAATTTACTACACTACGAAGTTAGTTACAATTTAAGCGTGGCAAATAAAATATGGTATTAAAAGAAACGGAAATTTTAACGAATGTTTCAAAAATATGATTTTATTGGTGCATGTGGAAATTAGTAAGGAAATTTTGACAAATGACCAGTCCACACGAGACACTTCGATTCTCGGGGGTGAGCATAAACGTTATTAGATTGGGTAGTTAACACCATAGTGGATTTTCGAAACCCATCTAAGTAAGAGTGTTTTCATTCAAGCTTTCTACAAAATATAGTTGTTGGTTTTTTCTTATTCTGTTGAACGTCTTTATTGGTAATAATGTATGAAACTGATATACTTTTTTGTTGGGGTACTGCTGTTCGGATCTAATAATGGATGATTTATTTTGTTTAAAGAGACCTGCTATCGTTGCAGTTTCTTTGAAATGTGTTTCCATTTGGTTTGTTTATTTGTGCAATAAAATATCCTTCACAGGTGGATTGAACATAATGTGATAATTTGAGCACCACCTGAGGTATTTATTTCTTTTTTTGAGTTTATTGAATATTGACTTGTAAACAGCATGCAAACCTTTCCCTAATCAAGGTTCATTTTCTAAAATTCGGCTCAACACAAATTAATAATTATCACTTATCAAACGAAGTTGCTTCTTAATAGATATAAATCGGAAAAATAATATTTCACAATATTCCGTTGCCATACATGAGAATGATTTTCAAATTCCGTTTTCGCTTGAAACATCCAAATTACACAATTAGTACATGTGGCCAACATGAAACAGAATATAACCATAAAGACCATGATATAGTGCTACAGCATTAATAATCGCGCAACTGGTCCGTCATCTGTTATAAAATCTGGTTGATAAATAACCCGAGCAGCTCAAACAATTTATTTATACCAATGGCACGACTTTAGAGAAAATATTGTATAGATCAGTTTTAAATATTTGGTTGACTCTTGTCTTATTAACAAGCCTTTGGCATTGGGTTAATCATTCTGAATTTTTCCTTGTCAGCTAGCATAGCTAATTTTATTCATTACCCTATACTCGCTGTATATAATCCCATGGATAAATCATGTTTTAGTCACCACAGAACAAAAAACAGAGACAACACCCACTTCCTTGAAACCATATACAAGCTCCTATAAAACAACAAAATATATTAACATCAAGGTGTTACGTTAACTTTGACTTTTAAAATTCATTTATTGTAAACAATTTTAATTGATTTTTATTAACTGTAAATTAAGAATTATTGGCGTCGCCGAATTAGCAAGATAAGAATACGATTTTGCTCTTAATAAAAATCCATTGTTGAACTCGCGCTCTTTGATACCAAAATATGAATGTGATTGTGTACAAACACTTGTAGGTTATGAAACTAATTTGAAGACCGTAACAACCGTAGAACAATGCACGACCTTCGCAAACTCGACTCTATCTTCCCACCCAATCGTGTATATAATATTCAAACGATACGTCACGTAATAAAATTAATTAGAACACCATCCATTGAAATCAATCAAAATTTGTATAAAACATGAAAATATTTTATTTATACATTTCGCGGTTAACAGACATACCACAATCCGAAGGTCTTACAAGATTCATGTACAAATTACGACACCACAATCTATACACACTCTAAGAATAAACCGAAATTCTAATCATGGTTCATAAAACCGATTTTATGTACGAGTACATGAGTTGATCAAAAGAAACATGAATTCTTGAACTAATGCATCATTAATCAAGTAAGTCGCGATTTAAATTGTCCAAGCAAGTAAAATTTATCGTTTTGTGATTGAAAGCGAAATCCTTTTGGGGATTTATGTGCGACTGTCTATTTCGGTTGGGAGACCAAAATATCGGTTGTGAAATTGTATCAATCGAGAGATTTGATTTACTAAAGAATTTAAAAATTTTGCAAAATAGTTTTGATTAATGACCTAAACTATGAACTACATAGATAATTTATTAGAGATAAATAAACATTTCTTAATTGTTTTGTATGTGCGCCAACACAAAAAGATTTATAATAATTTTAAATTTGTTGCTTAACGCGATTGTTTTCGCGGATATAAGAACGTAATGTAAGTGGATTGGTACAGGGATGTGGATGTGATTTGGGAGCGGTCAATTTGGCGTTAGCTTAAACCATTTAGGAAACGAAATAATGTTTGGGCAACTTTTGCCTTGCTCCAAATTTCAAAATAACGGCCATTAAAAAGGTTTATATTAAAAGGTCTGATGTATATTTCTTAACAATTAAAAAAAAGGTCGTAATACTTACTTCTTCATAAGTCTAATTTAAAATTTTTATGAAATTATTCGAGTGCACAGTAAGTCGCTTGTGTGTTATAAAAAAGTTACGAAATTATTTTATTTCCGTACAAACATATTTTAGTTTTCTGTTGCATGATGAATGAAAGATCAAATGTTACGATCTAACGATGTGAGCGTACACAACATACAGATATGCGAGAATTCATAAAAAACACAGAGCATATTATTATATGTAATACGATCATGATGTGATGGAATTGAAACATAAAATATTTGAGGTAAGTGGCATTTCGATATGGAATTTCTTTTGTCTTGTCGTTTCTGTTTATAAATACATAATGTCAGGTGGTAAAGACCGTATACACGAATTGCCCATCTAGTAAGTCAAAAATTAAGCTGAAAACGGATCATTAGCCCATACACTAGTTTATTGGAATCCCCTAAGTTCATCAAAATGTCGAATGTAGAAGCTGTTTGCAAACATATTATACAAACTCTTCAAACTGAGGTAAATGGGTTATCTCGTTACATTTACAGTCTCCTTTGGTTCCAAGTATCAATCGCTCCTGTACGATCTTTGTAGACCGAACACTGAACAAAGGTGATTGAAAACGGGAATTTTTATTCTTTTTTAATTTCCGAACTAAAATGTAAACTATTATTTGTTGGACACGCTTTATGGAGTAATTTTATAGGCTTTGAAATGAATATAAGGTTATAAAATTCTAATCACTGGCTACTTCTGTAAAGGCCTTTTCTATAACGCTTATAACTTAATACAGTGACACATATAAAGTTAATCAGTTGTCCGACACTTTGTATAAACTTTCTAATTTCATTGCAACTAACAAGGTTTATATCCCAAGGTTAATTAATTCTAAAGTTAATCCTTAATTGAATTGAATCTTACATTGGCTGAATGATTGTTTAATTGTTTATCATACTCGTAAATAACCGGAAACAATTAACTTTTGGTAAACAATCATGGGAACACTTCTTAACAACTGTAAACAAAGTTAACAATATTGTTAAAATTTCCGATTAATTAATTTAATAAATACGTACCAGTCTTTCAGTGGCACGTCAATTCTGAGAAAAAGCAATTCATAGAAAAGGACAATTCAGAGATCTTGGAGTATCACATAATTTGCATTTTATTGGTGACGAGGCAGTAGAATAACTGTCATTTTCTCGTAATGGTCGCTTTCTCGAAATTGGGTTTTCTCAGAATTGATGCTTTCTCTGAATTGTTTTTTTGAGTTGTCGTAAACCCGTAGTCTTTCATAAATCGCATTAAAGAAATACTTTCTGATATTCCATTAAAATTTGCCAATAAAAATAAAATTTATCAATCGGCAAATTATTAGTGATCAGCGATTGACAAACAACTCGTTCGGAATATTTTAAAGTACCAAAAATCGTTAAGTTCCAACTCATCAATAGACGTGCAAGAGTAAACGAATATTCTCTCTCATTGTTTGGGAAAAGGGGGGAGTTTAGAAGGCATGTACTGATACTGTTAAAGTTAACCGAAAGTTTCCAGTCGAAAGATGGTAATGCATAGATACTCGTAGTGTATTTGCTATACCGGAAAAAGCCAGAAAAATATTTTATAACCAAAAGGTATATTACTCGATATACCTAATTCTACTATCACCTCCAAATAATCAGACTACAGCAAAAATCTGTCAGGAGCTATAAAATTTTACCAGATTGGCCCAAATCCTATGATATGTAAATTACAATAAATTTAAAAATTTTCGAAACTAAATTAATAACATAACCTGCAACTTTTGAGTTACCCACTTAACCATCAATCCTACTATGTTTATTAGATAGGTCATATTCCTAGGTAATCCAAGGTGGAATTTGGGGCAAGTCTGAAGGGAACAGTAAACCTGGCAGGACCGATGGAAAGTTGGTAACTCAAAGTTGCAGAGCATGTTATTAATTTAGTTTCGAAAACTTCGAATTTTCTGATAAATTATACTAGATTACAACACCCTATGCCCTTCATACTTGCCCCAAATTCCACCTGGGCTTACCTAAGAATATGAATCAATTCTATTAAACATAGTACAGAGTGACTGACACGAAGTGTTACCAAAACAAAACGCCACAGAATATTTTTTTTTTGATGAATTTTATTGAATCAAAGTAAAAAATGTTCACAAATATTTAAATTTACGAATTGCCTAAGCAGTTTTCGATTTGGCCACCCTTAGCCGCGATTACGGCCTTCAAACGGCCGACAAAGCTATTGCATGCAGCACGAAAGTGGCTCTGCGGTATTTTGGCTGAAAGCCGTTCACCGCTCGTTTTTAGGACCGTGGCATCAAGATAAATGCTCAAATTTATCGGGATCATGTGTTGGAGGGAGCGTTGAAGCCTTGGGCACCAAATCATTTCGGCCGCAGAGCCTGGATATTTCAACAGGACTCGGCGCCGAGCCCTAAAGCGCGCGTCAATCAAGATTGGCTGAGAAACAACGTTCTGCGGTTCATTTCCACTGCCCAATGGCCACCAAATTCACCGGATGCAAATCCGCTAGATTTCTCGGTTTGGGGTATTGTGAAGAGCAAGGTAGGGATAAAAAAATACCAAAGTGTCGAGCATCTCAAGCAAGCGCTTCGCCGAGAATGGGCCAAAATACCGCAGAGCCACTTTCGTGCTCCATGGAATTTTGAAGGCCATAATCGCGTCGCGGCTAAAGGTGGCCAAATCGAAAACTGCTATGCAATTCGAAAATTTAAATATTTGTGAACATTTTTTACTTTGATTCAATAAAATTCATCAAAAATAAGTTTCAAAAATTTCAAAAGTTTGGGATTCTCTGGTATACCACATTACACCCTCCTATACTGCTCAGACTTGCCCAAAATTTTGCCTGGGCGAATCTAAGAATCGATCTAATGGCCATAGTAGGATCGATGGAAAGTGGATAACTCAAAAAATACAGAACATTTTTATTAATTTAGTTTCGAAAATTTCTAAATTTATTGTAATTTACATATCGTAGGATTTGGACCAATCTCGTAAAATTATATATCTCCTGACATATTTTTGCTGTAGTCTGATTATTTTGAGGTGGTAGTAGAACTATATAGTTATATTGAGTAATATATCTTTCGCCTATATAAAATATTTTTTCGGCTGGAAGAGCAGAGATACTATCTGCATTACCATCTTTCGGCTAAGCTAGTGTATAATTGGTTCGAAGGTTTGAATAAAGCATTTCAAAAAGTTTACTGATTGTTTGAGATGATTCTACGTTAATTGGACGATTTCGGCTCGATTTGGCTACTGCGTAAGCTAGGACGTTAACCGCCATAGAGTTGAGAGTCTTTCGGTCAACTATATATGAACAATAACATGGGGTTTGCGCCCCAAGCAATCAACCACCGTTCATTGCTTTAGAACAAGAATGATTCTGTATAAAATTGCTAGGAGTACAATATCAACATATATCAATTCAAAAAACATCGACTTCAAACAAACATTTGACAACATTATTGTCGAGAACTAACGGACCTCATTCATAGATTCCGGAACACCAAATAAGTATCTCTATCTAAGCTATCAACGCAATCAAGTCGAAGGGTTGCCGTTGAAGGAACTATCCATGACTTCATTGATATCACATCAGATATACAAAAGAGACAGGCACTCGCGCCTGTACAGCGGATAGCAAATTCAAGAAGCCAGGACATGCAGATGAAATGATGCTCTTGACCGCAGGCCCAAAACCATCATCTCTGAACGTTATGCAGTCAAAAGTATTTAGATCAAAATATCTCTCGTAAGCCCACACTTTATAAAGCACTTATCCATGCGGTGCTTCTGTGTACTTTTCGAAACAAAAAGTAAACCATAACCACCTCCGACTGTACCTTCTTGAGAGAATGTTCTTACGATCGGTATTTGGCTTCATTAAAATCGCTGAGGTTCTAAATAATTTGCATGAATTTCGAAATAAAACAACTCCTCGTAGTCTGTAACGATATCGGTTTCATAACACCTAACCGGGAAAATTGTTAGATCACACTTTGAAAGCACCCCAAATTATAAAAAGGCAGTCCAACGACCACAACCGGCGATGAAATTCCAAGGGCAAAATTAAGAATTGTATTTTATTAAATGAAACTAACTTTGGACCTCGGAACGAACTATAAGTCCGGTTTGGGTCCGTTACGTATAGTGATTCTTTGGTTCATTCTGAGGATAAAACTGAATAGGAGGGAATAATTATCTGTGATGGGCGCAGACTTGAGAAACACGGCGTCTTCAATTAAATTCGCCTTTAGGTAGTGTAACTTCTGCGTGTTAGTCATCCGTTTGTGGTTGTGGACGAAGTCGATGAATAGATTCTCGAATAATTCAGTTCAATTAGTGTATTCTCCGTTGAAAACTGGAACCTTGATTCGTGGCAGCTTTGTGTTGAGTGACTGCTGTGCTTTCACTGGCTGATAATTGTATATCTTTGAGGTTTTGAAGTTCGAGATTCCGATGTATTCTCCCTCGAGATCCTCATCACCGCACCCGGCCTCAACCTTCTGTTGCACGTCGCAAAATTTATTGTAACGGGACGCCACTTGGGCGATCTGTGTCTATTAATTTTTGATTTGTTGTTTTATTAAACTTACCGTGCTGCTCAGATGGAGGTTAGATGTAAGAAGATTTTTCACATGAATATGTCTATTTTGACAACTGCGTAATGGTATTGTTCGATATTGGTGTTTTATTTAGGATTGTCCGACTTTTGGTTATGGGGTATCCACCGATTGGTGTCACCTCCGACTGTTGTGGAAACGTTTGGTGTCGTTTCCAACAGTATACGTCTGCTCGTCTTTGTGCTCTGACGTCTTGTTGAGGATAGACATTTCTTGATAACCGCAATACATCATACATTTGGTTTTAATTTTTCCATCTAGTGAAGAAGTCCAGCTGTATTGGTGTATATTTTTATGCGGGAGCTTGTTGCCAAATACGCATAGCTAATTTGTGGCACAGTAGCTGATGAATCGTTCGCCATTGTTAATTCTAACCTAATCTAGTGTTTCTTTATTTCGTTCGTGCCGGTATTATCGGTTCCAATTTTAGCGTCAAAATCCCCTTGCACAAATAGTGCCTTTAATTTCTTTAGTTATTATTAATAAACCTAAGCCTTGGCCGTGCGTGTGTCTTGTCTGCCAGAGTGTATTATATAATTTGTTAAATCGCCACTATTCTTCCATCTAACTTCACTGAGGCCTAGTATGTCAATGTTGTACAGCTTCATTTTTTTCTCAATTTGTGCTAATCTTGATTTTTCATTAAAGGTCTGCCAATAGTCGATGTTTGTGTTGTTTGGAGTATATTTCTTTCCCTTAAGCAGAATATATACCAATCAACGCAAACACCGACCGATGACTATCGTACTCAGGCTCGAATTTGAAATTGGCACATCAGACTTCTAACGGAAACGTCAAAGAAATGAAGCGGTATAATTACTGGTCCTCAGTGAAGTTTAATGAAAGAATTGTCGTGATTAAACTCTAGTCCCATCAAAATATGGGCGTGGGTTCATGACGACATCTCATTTAAGTACTGGTTACACTCGTAACCAGTACTTAAATGAGATGTCATTCAGTGAATTGATTGTGAACAGATATATCCACTTAACGTGTTTTCTCCAGAAGTGTATAAGGACCAGTGGACGTGAACAAGCAGTAGTGAATATAAATGTTTTGAATACAAATTTTGTTGGAAAAAATTTAAATATGACCGCAAAGAAAACCTAACTGATTCCTGTTCACAACGATTCAACAGTGATGTACAAACTGGCCTCTAGATCTGGGCTTTAAATTTAGTTACCGGAGTTTGTCAAAAATCCCACTGAAAATAAAATCCACCACAATCATCATCATCGGGTCAAAAGAACACTTCTTAGATTTTACGATCCTACCTTCCTTCTGAACCTCATTTAATTAACTACACTAACTTTTAAACGCAGACCCTTGGTAAGTATGCGATACATTCATAACGTTCAGACTGGCAGCTAGATTTTTCATATGAACCAAAGGATCTCTTCGAATTCGTTCTCGTACAGTTTTCACTATTTTTTTTTTATGCACACTTATTGAACAAGCCGGATTTGTTTTATTTTACGGTACCTGTATCCCTTAATCTTTTTAATGCTCGGTATATGAATTTTCGATTTATACCGATGGGTTGCAGCCTTTTAAAAATATCACGTTTTAGAAAACCTTGCTGATGCAATTTTAAAACAAGTTCATGTTTGGCCCCCTTGCTAAATATAAAAAATCACACGTAATTAGCATCATGATAACGTTTCTAAAGTTAGGAAAACCTTTACAGCAGAACATTATAAGATAGTGTGGATAATTATAGGCTAATTAAATGCTCTATTAAAAAATTTTGGGTTCCATCCCTTTCAACTAAAACGGTGGTTCTGCTAGCTTTAGAAAATGTTAGAAGAACCCGTATCGAAAAATGATTTAAAAACAATTGGAAATTTAGAGGTAATATAGGCTAATTAAGTGACCTATTAAAATTAGGCTTTATCACTTCAAAGCTAGCAATCGGCATACCAACAATGTTAGACTCATTATGGCCTAATCAAATGTACCACTAAAAAATTTGAGGTTCTTGACCAAACTTCAGGTAATTTACTCTAAAGCTAGCAGAACCCAAATCGAAAATCGGACCAAAACCGAAATTAGAACTCATTTCAAGATCAATTGATATACAAATAATTGTATGCTCTACTAGCTTTAGATTAAATCACCTGAACTTTGGTCCAGAATGAGTGGAGCCCAAAATATTTTAATGGATCATTTGATTATGCCATAATGTGCAAAAATTATTTGTATGTCAACTGATCTTGATATGCGTTCGAATTTCCGTTTTGGTTCGATTTTCGATTTGAGTAGCTTTAAATTAAACGACCGGCAGTTTGGTCAAAAATGATTGGAGTCCAAAATTGTTTTAATGTAGCGTTTGATGAGGCCATAATGAGCATAAAATTATTTGTATGTCGATTGATCTTGTTTTGCGTTCTAATTTCGGTTTGGGTCCGATTTTTGATTTGGCTTCTGCTAGCTTTGAAGTGATAAAGCATAGCCTTTTTCTAGAACGATATTCACATTTTCAAAAAAAAAATTATATATAAAGGGTGTTTTTTTAAGAGGTTGCCGATTTTTTTTTTGAATAAAACACATATAAAATTATGAAATGACCAAAATTTTTTTTTATTTGGTAGATAATTTTTTGGCATTTAACATTTAAACACAATTTCTGGCATATGGCTACCACGACTATTTTTCACAAATGTCATTCTGGAGGTCCAATTTTCCAGCACTTTTTCAAGCATTTGAGGGCGTATGTCAGCAATGACACGTTGAATATTGGTTTCCAAAGCGTCAATCGATTGAGGTTTATCCACATAAACCAATGACTTCACGTATCCCCACAAAAAGTAATCGAGTGGCGTCAAATCGCACGAACGCGGAGGCCAATTCACCGGACCATTTCTCGAAATAATGTTGTCGTTGAAAGTTTCTTTCAATAAGTCGATTGTTTCACGTGCTGTATGGCAAGTGGCACCATCTTGTTGAAACCACATTTCATTCATATCCATATCTTCAAGATTTGACAACAAAAACTCATTTAACATGGTTCTGTATCGATTTCCATTCACGGTAACGCGTCGTCCTTCCTCATTTTTAAAGAAATATGGACCGATGATCCCACCAGCCCATAGACCGCACCAAACAGTACATTTATCAGGATGCATTGGTAATTCTAGAACGGCGTGTGGATTATCTTTGCTCCAAATGCGACAATTTTGTTTGTTGACGTATCCATTTAACCAAAAATGCGCCTCATCACTGAAGAGAATTTTACGGTAAAAAAATGGATCTTCGTTCAATTGATTTAACGACCAATCACTGAATTCACGGCGCAAACGATGGTCGTGTGGCTTTAATTCTTGCACCAATTGAATTTTGTATGGCACCAAACCCAAATCTTTACGTAAAATTTTCCATAAAGTCGATGGACAAAGTCCAATTTGCTGAGCACGACGACGAATCGATAAATTGTCGTTTTCTTCGACACTGGCCTCAACGACAGCAATATTTTCTTCTGTACGAACTCTTCTCATTCTTGTCGGTGGCTTGGCATCCAAAAGAGTGAATGTAGACCGAAATTTGGTAATTACGTTCTTTATGGTGGTCTCTGACGGACGATTATGTGCACCATAAAATTCACGAAGTGCTCTATAAACATTTTTAATTGAACACTGATTTTGAAAATAAATTTCCACGATTTGAAAACGTTGTTCTGGAGTTAACCTATTCATAATGATTTGCCAAACAATACTGAGTAGAAATGCCACTTTGAGCTGTCAAAACAACTGTCATAAAATAAAACGACATCTATCGGAAAAACAAACCTCCTAAAAAAACACCCTATATAATTAGCCTAAAATTAACCTTTAATTTTCCAATTGTTTTTAAATCATTTTTTAATATGGGTTCTGTAAACTTTTTCTAAAGCTTACAAAACCCACCGTTTTAGTTGGAAGGAATGGAACCCAACATTTTTTAATATAGCATTTAATTAGCCTATAATTATCAAAAACTCAAACGTACTCATATTTGCTGATAACGTGAAAATTTTTCGAACTGTTAATGGAATGCTAAATACGAAGGAACTTCAAGATCGTGGTGTGATCGAAACTCGCTTTACTTAAATATTAAGAAATGCAAAATCATGTCTTTCCATCGTAAGGGAAATCCGTTAATTACTTCATATACAAAGTCAATAACGAAGTTTGGCAAAGAGTCAATGAGATCAAAGATTTTGGTGTTACATTTGACGAGAATGCTTCAATAGACGTATTGAAACTTGTATTGCGAAAGCGAATTCCATATGTTTGGATTTGTTAAACGATGGACAGATGAATTTAAAGATATTTAAACCTTATGTTCACTCTATTTCGCTTACGTTCGATCTCAACTGGAATACGCTGTACCGGTCTGGAATCCATACTATGCTGTACACATTAAAAGAATTGAAAACATTCAAAAGAAGTTTCTGATTTTCTTGTTAAAGAAAAGTGACTGGAATTACGACCACAATTTACCATTCAATGAAAATGTGGCTCGGTTACCTCCGTCGTCAACAAGATGCACGGATTACAAAATATGGACGCTTGGAAATAGACGATTTCTCTTAGGTGCATGTAAATCACAGAATAGATTTCTTTAAATAAATAAATAAATGTTCTGCTGTATGAACTCACCCTGCTAGCTTTAGGGACGTTCATGATAATTTTTTTCATAGCTTACTAAAATCAAATAATTTTTAAAAAATAATCAAATTTTGAAAAATCAGAATTAAGTTAGTCAAATAATGATTTAAAATGATGGGACAGTGAACAACCACTGTATATGAGACAAACACTGTACATGAGTTTAGCGTGAACTTTAATTTGGAGAAACAACAACACAAACCTACATTTCTGATTCAAAATTTATTTAGAAAAATTAATTGCCAAGTGACTTCCCAGATGGCATCTTAAAAGTGTTAAATTTATCCAAGTTGGATTTACCTCAAAATTAAAGATTAGGTTATCAATTTTGTATTGTTAATATTGAAATGCATCTCCTAACCTATTCAGTTCTACTTTCGACATAGGCAATTAATGCTGGGCATTGTAAAATTTGTGTAATGTTTGTGTAGTTTAAGTATTAAAGTGTCTTGCAAAAGAAATAAAAGACTACCGTCTGTAACATGTAACATGTTTCATAGTGTGAAACTACTACTCCTGTAAACAAACCACTCAAATACATAATATGCTAATAAACCATTATATTCCCAATAAAATCGCACTGTAATACGCCCAATATACGACATAAACCAACCTAATTTAATTTATTTCAGAACATTAAATTGTTCGAACGAATATTTTTTACCGGATGTACGTTCTTACATATATGAACATTTTTACCTTAGTCACTATTAAAATCTTGTTCTTAGTGGGATTTTTCTTATTTCAAATTTGTTGATACAAAACTCGTATGTATGTGTACATCGTGGTTGTATTTATGTAATATTCAATAAAATCATGAACAACATAAAACTTGGGTTTTACTTTCAATTTCGTTAGTTATCAAATAGCGCCGCGATCCAAATTTTTTCCCTTGAATTAGCAATAAAAAAACCATATAAAGTGGATTGGTATAAACATAGTTAGTTACCTACCTATACGATAAAGATTAGATTATGTATCTGCGCGATACATTAGAAACTAAAAGGTATATGGGCGAGGGGCGAGTGGCTGGAAGATACGGTAATCGTATATGAGAACAACCTTATGAACTAATTCTAAGTTTCTCTTATAAATTTAAAATGAACGGTGAGATATAAACACCCAATAATATTATTCGTACGCTATTATGAAACAACTTTTAGGTTCGTTGGGTTTTCCATTACATTTTTACGGTACTCAGCGACTTGAATGAGCAATCGGAATATATATTTTATGCTATATGCTGTTTGTTGAATACCTACCTGTTTATGATTTCTTATATGTTTAACGATTTGACATTGACTTTCAATCAATTCACACAAAACTGAGTTTATTTTTTTTCTATTTATCAACCTTTCTAGGTCGCTAAAATAATCGTACGAGTAGAGCAACAGAGGTAGAGACAGAGTCTATGTTTTTATGCACGGTTGATTAAAATCGGGTGTATGCGCGTGCTGGGTTTATTAATCTTGTGTTTAGTGAAGTGGATCAATTAAGCATTAAGCAGATTTTGCAAGGTTATATGAACACATACATATTAATTTGGCAATCATAGATCATCATAAGATAATGCGGAAGGAACCCGTAATAATTACGGTTAATGTGATTCAACCACATTATCAATCAGCACAATTGCTGAATACAAAACCATCAAATTAAAGTTAATTACCATTACAGAAAACTATTTTAATTATAAAACATATTTTTCCATATGGTCAATGTCATATACAGGGTGTCCCATTGGGACGAGTCCAAACGAGTAGGGCGCGCAGCTGGGCTGATGTCTTGAAGAAAAGTCCACTACGCATATATGTCCGGAAATGAACCGTTACTCACTTAAAATGCATTTCAAATTTTTTAACACGGCAGATCACCTTGAATCATGTAAAGGCCAATAATAATTTCAAAAATTAAGATAACTCAAAAACTATAAATTATTCTAAACTATAATAATCTAATCACGCATAGTTTTTGAGATAATAACAAAAAAATTATTATAAATTGTTATAAGTAAAAAATTTATTGAACTTAACAAAGAACTTTCGAAATGATTTCTATTTTGTAACAAGCATAGTTGGAGCCATCTTCTAATGGCAGCAACCATGTTGAGCTTTCCTAAATTTTCTTCTATTTTGATTTTTGCGTAGACCTACCGTTTCAAATATCCCCATACATAAAAATCTAGTGGTGTTAAATCTGGAGGTCTAGGTAACCAAGCTATATCCATCGCCCTGGATAATTTATATCAAACCAATCACGAACTTGTGTTCCACAGTGTGCAGGTGTTCTTTCTTGTTGATACAAGAAAGTATTTTTCATGATGATGGAAATTGAATCTAGCACAATGCGACCTGTTTCATTCAAAAATTGAAGATACTTTTATAAGTTCAATCTTTCAGTTAGTAAAATTGGCCCAATAAAATTATTTCCAATTATATACCACACCATACATTAAGAGTAAATCGTCTTTGAAATGATGATTCTTGCGTAACATGTAGATTTTCTGGTTGCCGCTCATAAAGGTTGTGGAAATTTGTTACTCCATCCCTGGTAAATTTCAATTCGTTTTGTTAAAAGTAAAAATTCTTGCACTGAGTGTAATGGAATGGGTGTAGATGGTTGCCTCGCTTTATTTTTGCTAATTCCAAGTTATACAGAAGGACGTCTCTCGTCTCACGTCTAAAAATTTGTTCATCGACATTGATTTCATGTTGAATCTGGCTAACATTTTCATATTCATAAGGGAACAATAGGCGGGACCGCCAACTGTTGGCATCATGATTAGTGAAATCATCACCAATTTCATTTCAAAATTTCATAGTACTAAACATTTTCAACATCACAACACGTATTTACGCTCTACAGCTCGTCTATTTCCGTCATACAAACCATAATAAAAATTCTGATCACAAACACGCAAAAAAGTAACGAGAATTACATAAAATTCTTATTATTCATTCAAATTTATTATATCGCGTTCAAAGCAGGCCCCTTCCGAAAAAATACACTTATGCCAAAGAATAATCCAATCATCAAAACATTTTTCAAACGCATTTTCCGGAATCGACTTCAGTTTTCTCCGCGAATTCACTTTTATGTCTTTTATCGACTGAAAACGGGTGCCTCGAAGTGGTAATTTGAGTTTTGGAAAGAAAAAAAGTCAGCCGGAGTTGCGTTTTTGGTCAGAAATTCATTCACAATGATAACTTTGTTTGATGGTGCGTTGTCATCGTGCAAAATCCATGACTACATCTTTACTTTCCACAAACCTGATCATTTTCAACTAATTTTCTCTCGCAAACGGTGCATAACGCCCATATAATATTCTTTATTTACCATCTTGACTTTTGATCGACTTTGAAGTGGTTTTTTCGGCTCAGTTGGACGGTGTCATTCCGAAGCTTGTTGCCTGGCATGCCAAACTCGTAAACCCATGTATTATCACCAGTTATAATACGTTTTATGAATGTGGGATCGGAATTGACTCTTTCTATCATGTTTTTAGCTATCTTTACGCGTTTGAGTTTTTGAGAAAATTCAGACTTTCGGAACTAGTCGAGCGGCAATGCGTTTCATGCCCAAACAATCGTGTACAATGATATACGAATTGGTTCGTGAGTCACAGAACTTTCAGCGGCTATCTCTCTCAAACCTAAATGATGATTTTGCATCACTATTCCCTTCACTTTATTGATGTTAACTTCAGTTGAAGACGTTGATGGCCGATCAAAGCGAGGCACATCTTACACCACATCTCGACCGTTACACTTACCACTCATATACACGTGTTTTTGATAAAGTCGATTCACCGTAAGCCTTATGCAATACAAAATTTGAGACAAATTCATTATAAAAATCGCAAAACACAAAATAGAGCACTGTAAACAAATTAAATGACAGATCGCGCTCAAACTTCACGTTAAGATATAGGACAGTTGTGCCAACTTAGGGACAAAAAATGTTTACAACCTTTACAAAGGTTTACAACCTTTAAACGAGTTTTTAAATGATCTTTTACCGTCACTTCTTTGACAGAATACTAACAGTTACTAACGATTTAAAATTATTAACACATGCAACAGTCAATTGTCAAATTGTCAAATGGTCAATTGTCAAATTGTTAAATTGTTTTTTTAAATACGTTGAAAAACGATTGCTTTGATTTTTCATAATTTTCAACAAGTACATTTATTTATAAAATAAATAAAGAACAGTGAGACATTTTGATAAATTAAATAAATTTTTTTACTTATAGCAACTTATAACTTATAACAAATTATTGCTTTACGGAGTTATTGTTTTCATTCACGAGAAGAAAGAAGAACTCTGTGCCTTTAAAAGCATAGAAAAACAATTGGGTTATCTTAATTTTTAGAAGAATTATTGACAGTTACATGATTTAAGGTAATCTGCCGTGTTAAACAATTTGAAATGTAACGGTTCATTTCCGGCCATATGCGTGGTAGACTTTTGTTCCAGACATTGACCTAACTATACACCCTACTAGTTTGGACTCGTCCCAATGGTACACCCTGTATATGTAGCTTTGTTTTAATTAAAAATTAATGATTCATTCTTATTTAGCTCACATACATTCATTTAACTGCCAACGTTACATAGTTTCAATTTAAACGTAAAGAATTAACAATTAAAATATGATACTTAATCGAAATACGTAAATAATTCCGGAACTCACGAATTGGTTTCTATATTTTGATCTAAAACTGAAACTTGTTTACGAAAATGTACTACAACTGGAATATGTGCCACGCGACCGATGTTAACAAATCGTTATATTTGTTAATTGAATATAGTTACAGGTTTAGTTTTGTGATTAAAATTGATTATGCCTGCGATAGCAAGTGTATTTATAGTAAATATTTTTGTGTAATTTCCTGGCTTAAATAATGTTGGAATTCATGTTTGATTCGTTTGAACTCTGGTTTGGTAAGGTAGTAGGCGTTCACCTTTGATTTAACGACCTGTCGTTCAAGTTTTTGGATTTGGTATTTACAATTACGATACGCATATTTATTTGCCCTATGACGACTATAATGCAAAAAATAAGTTAATTATGTTTCAAGGACGCATTAAAACTTTAAAAAAAATATTTTATGTTTATAATTTATTATTATGTCGTGATACGAGTACCATGAGTTAGATCTTAAGACTAACTTATGTAATAAAATTAAAGTATAATTTCTATAAACTACGAGTATGTTCTAATCTTTAAGTGGCCTATTTCTATAGCAACATTGTATTTTGCTTGTTTAAGCACGTTTGTTCTCGTTAATTCCTATTCCGGCCTTAGCTTTAATGTCTAGTTTCACTAGGAAATCCGAATAGCTTGACTGTCTAATTTCATGCGGGAAATTGTTGAATCAGCAATCCAAATTGCTTACACCTTTCACTTCTATATAATGCGTTGAAGTGCGTTGATGTAAATGTAGATGCATATGCTCTAGATGTGTATATATGAGACCAATATTCCACCTGATAAAGACGTGTGCGCTAATTGTTTTCTGTTCTGGAAGTTTTGTTCTTCATTTTTTTATTTTAAAGGCTTGGGAGTTCTTGACCCGCAAAGTTACGGTGCAATTTAAAAATGTGATTACGAAGCTGCATGTTAAGGTGCAGTTATATCAGCCACAATCTGATGTCACTGTTTTGTTTTTCGCATTGTCTATTAAAATTTGGTCTTCCGTGATGAACGTTGCATAAACTATTCGTTCCCATCACAAATGGTTTAATACATTCAACAAGGAGTTTTTTAATTTCTGAGTGTTTCTGCACTAAGTTTTGTAGTTAGAGGTTGTGAATAGCTCTCGGTTCGTCTTTATAAGGTGTTGGGGTTCTTCCTTTATTAGAGTGTCATTGATTGTAAATGGTACGGGCATTATTGCTATTGATTTTTTATCTTCAAGTTTTCTCACTTCTAATATGAACAGAAGCATTTCTTTAGTGGCTTTGGTTGGTACGACGTAAGGTAGCGCTTCTTCAGGTAGTGTAATATTGATGACACCTTAACCGACCATAAGATTTTCTATTATGCTTAGTTAATTTGGTGACCAAATGTTGATGCTTGTTAATTCAACTTTTGTCCTGATGATTGCATATTGGATATCTTCTAGTATGGTATTTATTGTGTCAATATTGATGATTGCGGTTATCATTTCCATTTCGATGATGATGATATTGTTGGCCATATTGGTATCTGTAACTATTTGTACCCTTTCCTTTATCTGTTTGTTGATTCGAAATTGCTCATTGTCTCCCTCTATTAGATCGTTTGTGGTTTTTTCTAGCATTCTCAAATCTATTGCGTTTTGGCTACCCGCCCGCCACTTTCATGCTGTGCTTGTTAGTTTGTGTTTGTTGGTATTAAATATTTCGATCACTGAAGAGTGTATCGAAGCATATTCTAGTTTGACGTTAAGATTGCCCGCAGGTATTCTATGAATTGGCCTGATTGAAAAGTAATTTCGTGATCAGAAATAATGCTGTTTGGTATTCAAAATGGCGTGAACTATTTATTTAGAGCCTTACTTATGTCCGTTATGAGTTGATTGGAAGCATTTGTAGATGCTTAGGAAAAGAATCAAATACTGATAAATACCGATTTTGATGATACTGAAGATGTCAATATGTATTCTCGCCAATGGTTTCTCAGTAATCGGCCGTAGTATATTTTGAGATTATACGGTTTACGTGGGTTTTGATTTTGTCGGCCTATTTTTGAGAAAAAGATTAATCGTTTTAAATGGTTCTCTACTTCTTTGGTCCCTCTGTGGCCTCTTTCGTGTTTTTTGATTATTATGGAGTCCGATTTTCGTTCGTGACGTCTTCGACCATTTTTATAACGACAACAAAATGGCTTTCCTGTAAAAAGTTTTGTCTAAATAACAACTAAACTTGGTATAAACTCTCGAGTGCTAGAATCGCAAACCGTTTACCATTACAGCAATAATAACTCGTTTAAAATGTGGTAAAATGTTTTCCGAAATGATCGCTGAAATGATGTTATCAGAGACCTGAAAACAAGTTGGTTCCTATAATAATTGAAAGGTCTTTCCGCGAAATAAATAAAGAAGTCGTCTGATGTGTCTGCTAAATGTATTGTTTCTATTTCATCGGAACTATTCTCGAGTGTTCCTTCAGTTTCCAGTGGTTTTATCGTGAAGTTCGTTTGTATTTAACTCTTCTGGTTCATTTAAGAGGATGACATCGTGCTCAAACCATTTGCCACAACAATTGCTTTACCTTCTTTATGTTTGACTTCATAGTCATAGTTCTCCAGCTCAAGCCACCATATAAGAATTTTAGAGTTTTTCTCTGACGATTTAATAAATATTAGTGGCTTGTGAGGCAAGGTTGGTCTTTTCTGCGGCCCAAATGATAGCTGACGCCTCTTTTTCGGTTGTTGTGTATCTTATTCCTCTTGAATTTGGTTTTAGATTTGGGAAAGTACTGCGCCAAATACGAAGTCTGAAACATCCGTCGTTAAATTAATGGTTTTGTAAAATCAGGATAGGTAAGTATTTGGTCTGTCTGTCTAATTGAATATTTGCCGTCGACAGTTTTTTCGTTTAGCTTTCTGCGTGGTGCGGATATCTATGAAGTGTCAAATGTGACTGTATGGTAGAAATTTTCCTCTGGGCAACAACGGTAAAATTTAATAGGATATAGTATTTGATTTGTAATCAATGTTAGCACTCATTTTAGCCATTGATTCAGATCCTAGGTCGGAACCTTCGTTTTCAATTATAGTTTCAGTGTTTGAAATGTCCGCACTATTTTCATTTTCTTGAAGGATTTCATGATTGTTATAGGTAATTTTTTTGTTACCTGAGCTTCTAGTTCTAGATGAGGGATCTATTTCCATATACTCCATTGGTGACTTATTTAACATTTTATTTTGAAAAGTAGTTGTAAATTCTTTTGGTTTTGTTTGAATCAGGTTATATTTCGCTTGGTTGGTATTTAATTAAATTACCTTTGATTAAATTACTTGAGATTATTTCATTACTTTTAAATTGGCCAAAGTTAAGATTTATAATAAGAGAGTTCCTGCTTGTCGCCTAGGACTTCGAGCATAATTGTTTCTATTTCTTGAAATGATTCGGAATTCGTGTGATCCACACACGTAATCAGTGAGTTGAACGGCGGGTAAATTACCTACTCTCGCAAAAACATCAATATATGAACCCTACACAAAGGTCCCGGATTAACTTATCGGATTCATCACAACAAGGACCTCAGAAAATGTATACGAACAACGCTATAAAAATAGGAAAATGCAACGTATTAAGCCTTTTAAGACCTGGAGAACTCCAGAACATTTCAAAACTGGCGGACTACAAGAGATTAGATGGTCTGGAGTGTCATCCATAATACCACCACCAATGTTTACACTCTACTATCTTTATAAGAACGGAGGAGAATTTGGAGTTGGCTCTCTCATCCATCAGCGAGTACAGCAGTATAACAGCAGTATAACTTCCGTTCGTTCAACATGGAACGGATATGTACGGTTAGACTTCACATAAAAAAATTCAATAACACGATTGACAATGTTCTTGCGCCCACCGAAGACAAATAAGATAAAGTCAAAGATTTATTCCTTGTTGAGCTGGAAGACATCATGAGTAACATCCCGCACCGTGATAGCAAAAATATCATAAGCGACTTCAACGCATAAATAGATAAGAGCGCGGGTAAATCACATATTGGTCCGTACGGCTTACATGAACTGAGTAACAACAACAATCAACGCGTCACGGAACTATAGTACCATATCAAGTACGTTCTTTCAACATAAGAAAATTCGCAAGTTAAAGAGACGATCAAAACACTCGGAGCACTCACATAGAGTATCTCCGCGCCAGAAAAGATGCGACTAAATACCTCCAGAAAAGGAGGCGTGAATATATGAGAACCTGTATCCAAAACATCAGTTTCCAAGCGGAAAGACGACTAGCAAAGGCAAAAATGGAGAGTTGATAACAACCGTGGCTGATGTTATCTCAGTATGGCAATCCAACATCCAAACTTTACTTAATCGAAACAACAAAGTGACTCCTTTTCGGACTATTGTTGTACCGACCGTGGAGGGATGCAACTATTAGAAGGGTAAGACATGAAAAGACACACCGTCTTGATGGAATCCCCTCAGGGGAGAATGGAATACTGCACTCATATGTCCGCTGCATAAATAAGGCGTCTTAAATGGTAAAATTACTGAGGCATAGCTCTATTAAACACCGATTATAAAGTGCTTGTTAATATTGCCCGAATCATCCCCTTTTGCCGAAAATATAATCGGCGACTACCAATGTCTTTTTCGCTCCAACCGACCACTGACCAGTGCTACACTTTGAGGTTGCTTCTGGAAAAATGTTGGGAGTACAACATAACCATCCATGAGCTCAATATAGACTTTCAACAGGAATATGACTGCATCAATCGCGAAAATCTTTGGGCCCTCGCTCGTATAGATCGAAATTCCAGATACTTGTTTCCTCTGTAAGCTAACAACATCTGGCTCGCTGTGTAATATTGTAGTGGAAGGGACTGTGTCTGATACCGTTGAGATAATGTTAGGTGTGCGATCAGGAAATTCGCTCGCGGCTGGGCTTTTTAATCAGGCGCACAAGCACGTGGTAAGAAATGCTGTACCAAATCTTCGTGCTACATATTCAATAAATCAGGCCAACTTCTTGCATATTCAGATGATATCGTGCTTCTTGGCCAGATACCAAAAGATAATTTATTTTAAAATATTTCTTATCAATAAATGATGTCAAGGCATATATTAAAGCCCGCATAGCAGCCGAACATCAAATCTTCAACGTACAGTCGAGGTTGTTGCGATCAAAATTCGCTTCTTTCGCAGTCGTGTAAGCTCGCACTTTACAAAGCACTTATAAGTCCAGTGCCAAGTTTTGAAAGCGAACGCTGAACCTCGACTACTAACGATTTTATAATATTTCGTACATTTGAAAAGAAGGTCGTTCGATTCATCGGATTCAGCGAATATCGGATTCGAATGAATTTCGAAATGAAATGTCTTCTTGGAGATTGTGACATTATTGGATTCATTAAATATAACCGAGTTAGATGGCTCGGCCATGATAAGAAAAATGTCTCATCAACAACCAGTCGGCATACGTCGCAGGGGAACACCTAAAGTATACTGGTGCTTGTGGACTTGTGGACAAGACTTGTGGACAATAGGATATTGAAACAAGAGGGAGCGTGAGATAAACCGGGATAGCTAGAAGACCATCGTGCAGATGGCAAAACCCCTTTATAGGATGTGAAGACGAAAAGTCATTATATGCTTTATTATAAGTTGAGTAATCAGTGTTGGATCTAGTTTTTAAAAATGTCTTTCACATTGTATTTCTTATATTACGGAGCGAACGCAGTGGTTTACATGCAGGTAAAGGAAAAATATTTTATTGGTGCACGCAGGGTACGGTAGTGCAATGCATTCAAAAATCACGGAATACAAATTATTTAATTGTGTTTCTATAATATGATTTGGATTTAAGATGGAATCAAAATCTATGTCAGCCAACAAATCGTTAAGGTGGTTGAATTTTGCTTTGCGAGAATTGAAGCGGTACGAATCTTTAGTGTAATTATTACTATAAATTATAAGAAATCTTAGAGGGCGATATGGCGGCATCTAACGAACAACATAAACAAATTCGACGATAAAACTGATTCCTATAAGTGGCTCTGGCGTTAGAGGCATGTCTGGAAAAATTTAATTCAATACAGGAGCTAAATTCATTCAAAAATCGAATAATCGATAACCGTCCTTCACAATAGTTTATTGAACGGAAAAACGGAAAAACTGAAAGATTGATTCATTTGGAATGATTAATGCCCGGTCTTGTAGTACTACAAATAAACTGTTTTATACAATTCGTACGCACAAATAACGACAAAATTGTTTTCAACAAATTAACTAATCGATAAGAGTCAATTCTTATATTCTATAGATGCATATTAAATCTACAAATTTATAGTTCCTAATATCAATTAAATAGTATTGAGTCATGTATGCTTAGAACACGTCTAACGGCTTTTTTATACCGGCACGAAACCCACTTTCCTTGACAACAATAAAATTTCTCATGTCTTATCCGAGATCACAATAATTACGGACAAATACATTTGAAGTAGATGTCCATTAATCTTGTGAATTAAAACTCTACATCCTTGATCTTATACACGTATCACATATACACAAAACTGTATAGAATTTCTTTCATTCCGTTAACAAATCGAACGTTAAACGAGGTATGACTCGCGTCTTTGTACAGTGCTTATTGTATCCGATTATGATTACAATTGTAACAAATTTTTTAGATATACTCGTACACATAAAGCAGTAAAATAATATACGAGTACGTACATACAAATAATGAGAGTCCAACTACGAGTGTATTTTATATTCAAATTCCAACCTTGACTATGTTATGTTTTAACAAAATATGCAATCTCTTTAAGAAAACAACCCGCAACCACAGACAACTCCCAATAAAATTAAAATCGTTACGTATTAAGATAAATCTTGGGAGAATATGTCCATATCCAATCGCTCGCCAAGAGAAGGAAATCACATAAAGCAAGTAACTATTTTGTCGTTTTTCTTCTTGACTTCTTAGTAGTTATAACAGTATGTACATAAAAAGAAGTAAACAACTAACCAATTGAGAGTACAAATAACAACAATAATTGTAACAATTACCATACAGTTGAGAGTAATTTTCGTCGCTAGCGGTTTAGGAAACTTCGGGTGGAGACCAGTATATAAGGACCGATAATGTTATTCAAAATTATCAGTTACTGCTTAGCTTTTGAAGTGTTTTAAACTTAACAGTCAAACAAATTCTTTAAACCATTAAAATGGCATTCATTAAAGTAAGTTGCGATAAATAAAAGTGAAAATAGTTTTGTGCATTTTGATTAATTTTTAATTTTGTTTCTATAACTAGGCTATCTCATGCCTCGCCATTCTTGGCCTCGCCTCAGCATCAGTTGTTCCACTATCACACACTGTTTATGCTGCTGGACATGGTGTCCATGATGAAGGAGCTGACTATTATGTAAGTTAATTAAAAAGTGCGCCGAATGATTAAAAGCGGATGCCTAATTTGGAGTGATTTGATCACGATCGGCACACACACGCCTGTGATTATTTCGTAATTACATAAATAAATATTAATCACGACGATGCAATTATTTTTATTGCAAATTATATCGATCAAAAATTAATCAATTGGATACAATTGGTTATAAAAATTATGAGCAGATCACCTTGCCAAGGTTATTTATTGATCGAAAAACTAATTGATCTTACATTTTATCCATATAATTACAGTCACACCCACAGTACTCATACAACTATGGCGTTTCTGATAGTATTACTGGAGATGTGAAATCACAACACGAAGTACGCGATGGTGATGTAGTTAAAGGGCAATACTCACTCGTCGAACCAGACGGTTCAGTCCGCACAGTCGATTATACCGCTGATGACCATAATGGATTCAACGCAATCGTCTCAAAATCGGGACCAACAGTACATGCTAAAGCCCTTGTTGCTGCCCCAGCCGTAGTTGCTCATGCCGCACCAGCTGTTGTTGCTCACTCAGCCCCAGCTTTAATCGCCCACTCAGCACCAGCTGTAGTTTCCCACTCAGCACCAGCCGTATATGCTGCTCATGCTGCTCCAGCTGTGTACACTTCACATGCTGCTCCAGCAGTATATGCATCACATGCCGCCCCAGCTGTTTATGCATCACATGCCGCCCCAGCTGTTTATGCACATGCCGCCCCCGCTGCATACTCACACAATGTACCAGCTGCCGTCAATGTATACAGTGCACCAGCTGCTCATGCCTACCAATACGCTCCAGCTGTTCATGCAGTAGCCGCACCAGTTCATGGTTACGGATATGCCAGCCACGGTGCCCATTGGTAATTCGCCCCTAATTACGACATAGTTTAAAATATATATTGTAAACTCGCCAATCGATCTAAACTATTTACACACAATTCACCACCAAAACCTTTCAAAAATTCCTTCGTCCTCTCATCAATCTATTTTATAATTACTCTTCGTTTTTCCTATTTATAAAAAATCGGTTTTCATGGCTCGTGATATGAAAATTGGAAATACTCATTATGTAAATAATTAAATAATAAAAAAAGAAAATTATTTTTTTATAATAAAATTTCATATTTAAAATTAAAAATAACCGTGTTTTGTTCGTGTTCGCAAAAAATATGTGAGCCTAAAGAGATCTCCCGACATAAAATTAGACATAAAATGTGAAATAGGCAATCCACCGCACAGCCATTTTCTACATTTTTACACCCTCCAAAGCTCAGTAACTAATTTGATAAGAATCTGTTCAACTAACTACGGCGGTTACAGAAAAGTAGATTAACCGTTATTTATACATAAATACAAGACAATTCAGTTACAAGAAGAAGCGACAACACGTTTTACCCACCAACAATATCAATTGTTGATCTTGACCTTCCTTAACAAAATCTTAACGTGATGAGAAAACGAAAATCATCATGCAGTAATGATGAATAAGCAAGCATCTTTTATACAATTTATCGCCGCCACAGTGTCTGGATCGTATATTTTTTATTACTTAATCTTATTTCATAACACAGCAAGTTATTCTTCTTTTTCATCATCATCAAGATCATCATCATTTGTGTGTATGTATAAAAAGAATACATTGTTAAATAAATTCATAACCACATAACTTAACTTGCTTGTAAACGCAACAAGACGTACGTAATAAAACGCGTTTAATCCGTTAAATCGCTGGCGTCAAACGAAAGTAAAATGCGGAGTGTAACCAAATGAATCAAATACATAGTAAATTGTAAAAGGGCGGCCTAAATTGTATATAACCTTGAGCTGAAACAGTTTAACATTCGAGTTATATACCGCCTTTGACCAATTGCACTTGATATTATCACAAATTCTACAAGTAATGTCAATTACAACACCACAATGAAAGTGTGAACTGCATAAGGAATTACGTAACTTTCAAATAAAGCGAAAAGGTGTTACGAAACAACATCATTCCAACAATTTTCTAGAGGTATACACTTTTCGATAGACTAATGCTAAATCTTGTTTAATTACATTTCTTAATATTACGATAACCTGACCCGATATCGCACTTCAATAATTTCTTTGTATGTATTCAATTGACACTAAATACCGCCGCACTACGAGTATCGTTTTACACTTTTACCCATTAAGTTTACGTAATCTCACGAGGAATATTTTTATTGTGATATAATCGTGTATCTTGTTATGATTTGGTAATTCGATCGCTCATTCGTTTATGTTTTAATCTGAATATTGTGGAATTTATTTTACAAGCACTATAAAACCTGACAAATTCAAATTGTCGCATGATAAGTTTTATATGGTTTATGTTAAATATTTATAGATTTAGACAAAAGATTAGGCTGTATGGCACTCAGAAATAAATTTCTAGCCTAAATAATGTATGTATCCGAACTGGTTTGTGTTCTTAATAAATTTAACATTTTGAATTATTTACTTACTATGCAATACTGATATTGTTCGTAAGTGTGAAATTGATTAATGAATTTCTTAATTTACACAATTTCTTCTTCTAAGCATTGCATATTATAAAAAAATTAACGACCGCTAATCTTGGACACATTATGTATAATTGATTTGCCATCTAACTGCAGCAAGGAAACTTCAAAATTTCAAAATAAAGTTTTGTATACCGATTAAGGCCAATTTGTGTTAATTAGAGGTTACGGGAAACTCGGGCTAACTCTGGATTAGCATGAACTTAGCCACTATATTTCTCAGAAAGTGAAAGAAAGAAGTGTCAAGTTCATTGGTTTCTAGAACACTTAATGTCAGAAAACCGTTCATTCAACGGTATTTGGGTTAGCACAAATTCAGCCACAGTATTTATCGTATGACATTGAACATATCTGAAAGGAATGTGCAATCAGAAGTAGCAACCATTTATATTTTATTTTTAATGATGTTTCTTTTAGGGACTTGTTTATTTTTCCTCAATTTATGAATGAATATTTATGAAACTATTAAACAGAAATTTCATCAGTTTAGTCGCCTTTCGAAAATGTTAAAGTTGGACTTAAATGTTTCCTGATTTTTATTCTTATCATCTTTAAGGCGAAATTTGAAATTTTTTTCCGTTTTCGGGGCTCCTGGACTAGTACCAATGTTTACCCATGTGCATGAACACTAACTAGCACAAGTTAGGCTTAATCGGCATGCAAGTTTCATTTGGAAATTCGAAAGTTCGCGGTTTAGAGGTAAAATATTAAGAAAATTGATTTATACGACTGGAAAACCCGATTAAATTTGAAACCACATGGAAGATAAACTGAACATTTTATTTCGATAATCATGAAATAAAAGAAATAATTTTGTCAATTAGTAAACATCGTTTTTGAAAAATTGAGGACCATACAGGAGTATGTGAATTCCAAAATAGATTACGAAATAGTTTTGCCACTTCCACAAAACTATATAACATACAATGAAGAAGCTTTAACCAGCACTCATCTAAATGCGAATTCAAACCAATTATTTATGCTACTATAAAGTTATTAGTTTTACTCTCCCTTTAATAATTCCTAACAACGGCTCTAAAGCTTTGTATTAAATACAGAAATTTTCTACGATATTTTTAAGTCCAATGAACACTCTTCGTAAATTACCCCTAAATGCTGATTTAAGTGCATTAGTTGATTGTTCACTCGTTGATCAATTTTACCTATCATTAATCATTGTCTTGGTACCTTTCCTAAAGCAATTGAACCTAGATACGATAAATCGACATAACAATGTGGGTAACGATTACAAAGATTCCAGTGATGGGCAACTAAGTGTTTTGTGCGGACCATTTTTGTGTTTTTAATCTTTCCATACAAATATACATTACAAATTCATAAAATGGTTATCCAGACCTGTACAACTAAATACACATGAACATATTTCTGTAGTTTTCTACTTTGTACAAAATTGTTTTTGGTGCAATATTTTGGTGTGAATGGCATAATTACCTTTTAGGTAATCCCCATGTTGGTTTTTGAAAGCGCCATCGGGATTTGTTCAACTGAGGTAAAGCTTCCATATGCTTCTGAAATACTATTTATTAAGCATGACGAACGCATCAACAGGAAAATATTTAAAACCAAATTTGTTCTGTGTTGGAAACAATTCAAAGTGCAATATTAGGACCTGTAAATTACGTTCATATTTGTCAATCAAATAAGTTTACCTGCGTACCAGCACTTAATTTGAAAACTGCTGTTGTTGTTGTTTTTTCAAATCAAACCTTTCTATTTTTGTACGTCATTTTTAAATCAATATTTCCGATTAAACCAATTAACAGTGAATGTTAGTTTCTTCTTAAATTTAAAAACAAAATATCCAACTCCAGTTTCATCGATAATTATCGCTTGCCGAAAAATTTAGTGCTAATATTGTTAAGTGAAATCGAGCCGTTTTTTGAATATGCAGAGAATGGGTTAGGAATACCTCTGCATTTAAAAGTGTGGACTGCGCTTAATTTTTATGGCAGCGGAAGCCACCAGCATCGGAATGGTTTGCATGCTTTCGCTATTATGAGGCAGAGTCAGCATGGCTCGAATCAGTAAGATCATCGGTACGAAGCTCGCAAACAGAAACAAACTAAAAAAAAGAATTTTTGAATTAATTCGAGGAATCCGGTGTAAGATTGCACACATGTTGCAATTGCCAACATAAAACGAGTAAAATCTCGCATAATAAATGTTCAAGGTGTAAATTTATTGTATATTCAAAATAACGCTGGAAGATATTTAAATATATAACTCATTTTGTCACAATTCTCACATTTGGGATGGGAGCCTAATACGACTAATACTTGAAGATCTCAATTTCGCTCTTGCCTATTTGGAAGTTCAATAAATTTAAAGTTGTTCAATACTTTTAGTAATACTTTGTACGAGTATTTATCATACAGAACGACAGTGGTCATGGACTTAAGCCCTAAATGACGGTGCCATATAGAAGGTCGGTTACAAATCCAAGAAAATTAGATTTATACATTTCCACTGGTCATTATCGCCATAGTTGGTACTGCGTGTATTTAACTGGGGGAAATTATCATCCCTTAGCTGATTACTGGAAATCTCTATTTTAATTGAACTTAGTATACTTCCGGTGGATCGATTTGGCGTTGCCACGTTTTAGATTTAACATCTAGTTAAATGGTGATAATCGTTGTATGTTTGTTTGAATTTTTTTAAAACTTTTGCATATTTCAGCTGGAATTTAACGTACGTAAGCACAATACAGGATCTTAATCGTCTCTAAATCAAAATTATCGCTTCAACGTTTGATAAAACCTAGCATAAAGTTTGATATAGCGACACACAGATTAGCTTATAGTAAAGCTCATATTTCTAATGAAAGTGACCCCTGAAGAAAGGGAAAAATGGTTGGTTCTTTGAAGATAAATGATAGAGATTTACACATCGCTCGATTGTCAATATTTTCTTGCAGTTTATTGGCACCGACAACTGACTCTATGGCTTTGTAGATGTTAAATTCATCTACGAATATCATCAGGATTTTGAAATGCTTTATGTAGGTGAGGGCCTTGTGGTACACCGTAGATAGCCTGTACCCTGTACTGTAATCAACCTTTCATCTCCTGTTTTAATATATTGGACGCGATTACCCAAATATGATTTGAACCAAGCTAAGAAATATTTGAATGGGTTGAACAGATGAGAGCTTCGCTGGGAGAAGTGTATATACTTACAAGGAGGCTATGTCTTGTATCTTTGTTAGGTCAAAAACGTTTCAGACAACTCTCGCAGTTGACAAAGCCGTACTTGAAAATGTGTTCCATAGTTTTCAATGACTGACGGAATCGAAGGTTTGTCCAAAGTTGGTGTATATCTTTTGGGTATAAAACCATGCTGGTATTGCGACATATATCGCGAAAGCACTGTTTTGAATAAGTTAGCAGATATAAATGTAATAATTTTGTAGCACAAAATATCATTTCTAGTCTTTGAAAATAGGCGTCATTCTAGTTATTTCCCACTTTTGTGGTAAAGCTACTAATATTAAAGACTGATTAAACAAAATGCTTAGAGGAATTGCTAAATTTACAGGTTCAATATGTGAAACCGTATTCACTGGTAATTTAATCTTTGTAGTTATCAATGTCTTCTGCTTTATAAACAGATCGTTTGAAGTTGTAACAAGGTTTCCGGTTATCGCCATTTTGAAGCCTGGGACAGAACACGGAACCCTGCATGGAAATTTTCGACGATATTCATATTTTAGATGGAAAGCAACAACAATTTTACCGGCTTTGTTTTTCTGTTTCAAAAAAACGTACAAATTCTTCCGATTAACGTAAAGCTGACGAATGAATTTGAATGTTATTTGTATTTTTTTGTGTAACAATAGAATGAAATCGGTAAAATTGCTAATGATTTCTCTGATTTCACCCCTGTTATTCACATTGTTTTCTAATATAGGGTTTTCCAATAGGAATGATATGATTTTTAAGTGACGTTTCAGCCATTTGTAATATGTCATGATTTGTCATTTATTGTTTCATTGAATTCAGTAATGTTTACAATTTCATCATGGTGAGATATACGCAAGAACAACGTTTACAAATTATTTAGTTTTATTATCAAAATAATCGTTCACCAATTGCAACTTTTCGTGCGCTTTTGCCATTTTATAGTCGTAATAATCGTCCAAGTGTGCTCGCTATTCGTCGAATTGTTGAAAATTTTGAGCGTACATTTTCTTTACATAATGTTGAAGTGCTAATAAGACAAAGATTCGCTCGAAGTAATGCCGTTCAGGCAAGTGTTGCTGAAGACCGTAATTCGTCGATTCCAGGGACGTACTCAAGAATTGGGACTGTCTCAAACCATAACCTGGCGGATTTTGAGAAAGGATTTGGGTTTGCATCCGTATAAAAGTGTGCTCATTCAAGAACTGAAGCCATTGGACCACCGTAAACGTCGTGAATTTGCTGATTTTGCCTTGGAACAACTTGAAAACGATAACGATTTTTTTAAGAAAATCATCTTCTCCGATGAGGCTCACTTTCATCTGAGTGGTGCGGTAAAATAAACAAAACTGTCGATTCTGGTGCGAAGAAAATTCACAAATTATTCATGAAAAACCATTACATTCACCTAAATTGACAGTTTGGTGTGGTTTTTGGTCTGGTGGAATCATCGGTCCGTATTTTTTTCGAAATGAAGCTGGTAACACCGTAACTGTCAATGGAGATCGGTATAGATCGATGATAACCAACTTTTTATGGGTGAAATTGGAAGAAGTTGATCTTGACAACATTTGGTTCCAACAAGACGCAACAATTGAATTATTGCGAGAAAAATTTGAAGATCCGATTATTTCAAGAAATTGTGATATTGAATGGCCTCCAAGAAGTTGTGATTTAACACCATTAGACTATTTCTTGTGGGGTTATTTGAAGTCATTGGTCTTTAGCAATAAACCAAACTCTCTTCAAGCTTTACAAGTCAATATTGAACGTGCTATTCATGACATACGACTTGATTTAGTGGAAAAATTGCTCGAAAATTGGGTTCATCGAATTCGTTCCTGCAGAAGAAGTATTGGAGGTCATTTGAATGACGTTTTATTCAGAACTTAATTGTATCAATTGTACTTCACATTAAATAAAAAACATTTCAATTTCCTTAACAATTAGTGTGTGTTTTTTTAAAGAAATCATATCACTCTTATTGGAAAACCCTATATTAGTTCGATTGCTTTGTGGTGAATATCATTAATAACCAACGGTGTTCGCAATTCTTTTGTTTTCAATAATAACCGGTTCATTACTAAAAAATAGGTCCATGGTTTGGTCTAATGCATGTTTTACTCAAATTTGAGTCAAATATAGTGTCGATAAACAAATATTCATTACCCGAACTCACGTTTACAGGCATAATCTGGTCCATTTCTTCACCATTTGTCCAACTAATATTTGAAAGATAAAGAGCCCCAGATTATGTCTGATGGATCAGCCACATCGGTAATTTCCATGTATCACAGCACGACTTATTATTGAATGCTATTTTAACACACAATTGCTCGATCGATGAATTCATGAAATCAATCAATTCATTTAGCAGTGATGTATAGGCAGCGATCACAAATATAAACCACATAGTTACTAGGGAGGAACTTAAAATTGTATCGTGAAATGATGTTTCACAGATATATAAACCGGAAAGAGTGTTATTAAAACAAAATTATGAAATTGAGCTGTCGTCAAGACATTTTGTTTACATTTTGAAAGTAAACTGTCTGTTTCATAGTCTGTTGTGGATGTGACAAGGTGACATCATGATTACATTCCGGCCTTTTGATAAAAATTTTCCCAGATTTTTACACAAACAGTTGACGCTGTTCGAATCAAGAATTCGGTTGGTCTTTCCAATTGGTGAATAATAGATAACCTTGTGTGTTCACCTTCGTTATAGCCACTATAGCATATAGGCTCTCAAACAGTTTAATTGTTTTTATCTGAGAATCGGACATACGAAAAGGTTATGTCTTCTTTCAAAGATTGCTCAGCATTATGTCACGTAGTTTATCGATATAATGAAAAAGTTGTTTTTAGGGTCAAATTTAACTATCGCTACCGTCGAATCCAAACTGATCGAAAGATGATCTGACATACATGAATTGGAAATTTTAATGGATGAGAATTGTGAGTGTCGTCGCGGTTTCCGAAGCAAACAATTTGTCTTGTAGGTTTAATCTAGGATATTATTTCTGTTATTTTCGGGGTGACTCAAAAATGCTTTTTTTGGCCCTAATCAAATTCCTTGTCAAACAGTCCTGCCGGTCAAATAGTTAAGTAAATGAAAGAGTTATGAAATATAACTTATGGATTAACACATAAAAATGTAATCATATTTCAATCCGAAGTCAGGCATGGTGCCGAATCATGCGTTAAGCGAATAGACCATCAGTATTCACGATCTTTGTCAATTGTTTGCGGAATTGTTCATGCGGTACTGAATTGTATACTGGGCTTATGAAAAGCCGCTTTGTAGGTTGCACCACTCATTGAGTACTAGTTCGTTAATTGGACGTCATTAGAAGCTGTAATGTAGTTAGGGACCGCTATAATTGATTGTATCGATTTCGTTGATGTTACACATATGTCGTTATTTCGTTCTGGCTTTTGATGATCTATTATTTGTCTCGGTTGGATGACTAGCGGTGATGTTTGTGATGGTATCGAATGGTTTGTAATCACTTGTGTTTTGGTCGGAATGAAGGCTTTGAACGAGGATTTTGTTCTGACGTTCTGCTGGCAGAATAGAAGAGTAGGACGTACGTTGTTAGTATAATTTTCCATTCCTTTGAGAACATTATCGATGTTCGTCTCCTCCGATTTTTCTATTTTTGACACGATTCATCGATTTTAGATGGGATGTTATTTAATCCATTATCACATTAATTACAAACCACGCCAAATTTGGAAATTTCTATGACCGACAAGTATTTTGGAAATTTTCGCGCTCTTGCGCTGATTCACAATAAATGTACTTTCGTATCGAAGTTTCCTTAAATTATGAATATACTTTACCGGTTTTCTTTATTTGCTTGAAGTGTCAAAACAATAAACTACAGATTGGAGTTACGAAGCAGATTAATAGTTGAAATGATGAAGAAAGAAGTTCAACAAGTGCAACAAAAATTAAAACCCGATCCAGCTATATAACGTGCCAAATCGTATTCCGTTTTCATTTGGGTTAGTTCAGTTTACCAAAAATAATTAAAGGGTAGGAAAAACGTGGACAAATCAACAAAATAATTAATTTGTTTAAATTTACATTTGAACGAGATGCTGGCTTAAGTTTCATTCATTTCTATCATAGTTTTAGGGAGCTTAGTTGGTGGCATTGGCGTACGGCGGACGTAAATTTCACTCATTGTATTTCGCAGATAAATTCTATAAAGTGTCAATTCATATTTTTGACATGCCTGCATTCTTCATACATCGGCACATCGATTAGTTGTCGTGGAGTCGAGTTATGAAGCAGCAAGTTATTGACGAATATGTAATTTGGAATGGATCCTCTGCTGTATTAGGTATACTGGTATAAACGGATAACTTGTTTTTAAATTTCGATTTCCCCACATACTCTAGGGAACAGCTTTATAACTAAAGATATCAAATTTCACGAACATTGCCATCAATGCGGTGGACAACGTTCCGTTTGTCACTCCACTTATCAGTTCATCACCGTTCTCTAACTTTTGCTTCAATGACAAAATTTTTACAGCCAATTGCTCAGTGGGCCTGTGGTAGATCGTGTTGAAACCACATTCCTTTACCATTAAATTCAATATCCTCCAATTCATGATGAAAAGTAACCTATTGTCACTATGTCATTGCACAGAATTCTTGAGAACAGTGCCTTTCATAACTACTTATTACCATAAATTAAATGAAACTAAGTCAGGAAATTGTCATGTTTCATAGCTTAAAACCGTTGATTAAGGCTTTGCTTCATAATATTATAACCACTTTTGATTTTCTCGCTCAGGCTGATATAAATTGCAAAATTTTACTTAAAAATAATTTTAATAAATCTTGTATCGTGACTTAGTTCTATTTAATTTATGGCATTCGTTTTTTTTAATTTTACAAATTACGAAAAAATCAAAAATACTAGTAGTTGTGGTTGATAGTTATGAATCACACTGTATTTGTTGTTCCTGTTGGCTATACATGTACTACTTTACTTATTCATTTGACGTAAATAAAATTTCATGTCCCCTCCTTAGTAATTTTTCATATATTTTCAGATAATTGGGTAATTTTTCTGAAAACAAGATTATTTTGAAAAAAAATTACAGTCCAACCAATAAAAATTGATGATGTCAAGATTAGCAAACCTGAAGCAAATTGGTATGCGATGCGAAATTTGTATGATTTTTAATAATGTGAATATTTCAAAATAACTGTGCGAGATTTACGCCTTTTCCTAATTGAACATGTTGGTCAAGTTTTATTTGTTCACTAACGTTAATCTACTGGAATACTTTTCAACTCTTCGTCCAACATTTTTCTAATATTTATCGAAAACGTGAGATTACAACATGTCAGTTAAGGTGTTCTAAGTCAATTTGGAAAAAATAAATGTATTATATAAATTTTATTTTTAGTCGAGTTTACGAACTTTTACATATTCCATCGCATGTTTTATATATTTGCAGTTGACGTTTCTATTTCGGCATGACGATTTTATTCCTGACAAACGAGACGAAAATAAAAATACCACTCATGTTTTGAATGCAACGTTGTTAGGTTCCAATCTGCATTATCAACAATTTATCGTATGTTCCAACCTAAACACAAAAAAATATTTTCAATACCATAGATTTAAACCATAGATAAACAAGAAAATCAATTTTTAAATTTAATTTGTTTGTGTGTTGATATTAATGTTAATATTTATATTTATATATAATTTGTATTTTTAAATTAAAAGCTAATTGAACTAGTTTCATATAATTGAATAGTATTGCCTTAAATCACAGGAAATAAAATGGAACGAAACGCAAATCAGTTCGGCGAAATCATCAAAAACACTCTGATGGCTGACACACTTCAGTACATAAACACGCATAGGGAATAAAAATGGAAGTATGAGTATAAGATTTGGAAGTTCTTACATACTAAATTTTTATGTAGCCTAGTTATTGTCTTTATGATAAATTATTAGGAATCATTTGTGCCTTTAGATTACGACTTATTTTAGGCCATCATCTGAAGAACCCGATAAAGAGCTTGGTGATCTGCTTGGTTTTGGTGATGTGTCATCACAACAAATACTGGATTCTGAAACATTTTGACTATTTGTTTTGCTACGCTCAGTAGTTCTACTGACATATAATTGGAGGTATTCAACAACATCCACATGGCCGAAGGTCATGGCTTCATCGATTGGCATATTTCCCCACCGATCGGTTGGACTGTGTGGCACATGGCATTGTTCCAACAAGAATTTGACACAATCAAGATGTCCTTCTGCCGCAGATAAATGCAGTGCCGTTCTTCCGTCGTAGTCTGAGAGTGTGATATCCATTCCAGATAATTTGTGCCTTCGTAACGCCGTTACATCTCCACTTGCGGCCGAAAATAGTAGATTCACAATGGATAGGCCTTTAGTCTCATACCGATGACGTCTTGGGTCTTTTTTATTTGAGGTGTTTTTAAGATTATCATATCGATGGAAGTTGAAAATTTCAACGAGCTCCTCGCAGAATTGAACACCTCGGCAAGTATTTCCGAGTGAATCTAGCGGGGGTGACCAAACAAATATACCCATGACATTAGGAATTACCACAATCATACCGCCACACACACCCGATTTAGCCGGAAGCCCCACTTTAAATGCGAATTGTCCGGAATAATCGTACATTCCGCACGAATGCATTAGCGATAAAACATCTCGTACAACCTCAGGTTTTAAAACTTTTTCCTCAGTAGTGGGGCAAATTCCACCATTAGCTAGTGTGGCTCCAATTACAGACATTGTATCGCAAGTCGTTTCCATCGAACAGCATTGGAAATAGAAATCGAGACATTCACGTAAATTTGCCTTTTCGGGGAAACACTTATGTTCTCGCATATAAAATCCAAGGGCGTAATTTCGATCAGCTGCCTCACGTTCTGATAAAAAGACTGAATTATTAAATCCAAAATTCTCCCCTCCAGCCATTTTTTTAAACCAGTCCTGTGTATAATCGTACTTTTCACCTAGAGTCATATCCGGTTTAACCAATGTCTTCAGTAGCGAGCACACAACAATTGCACCAGCGTTAATCATTGGATTATGAGGTTTCTCTGTAATTAAATAGATATAACATTTAAAAGCTGTTACGCTGTTAAGTAAATATTTACTTACTATTGTGATCGAGGATTAATTCATTAAAATTTCGCCCACTAGGTTCCGCACCCACATATTTGTGTACCTCATCTTCGCCCAACAATTCCAACGCAATCGCATACGTGAGCGGCTTACTACAACTTTGTAATGTAAACGGAACATTTGTGTCACCAATAGAGAATCGTTGGCCATCAATTGTACACACACTAACTCCAAAATAGTCAGGGTTCACACGAGCCAATTGTGGTATATAGCTAGCAACTTTTCCATCTGAGATGCTTTTACACTTCCAGTAAATTTCCTCGATGTCTTTTGTGAATCCCTGGAAATCGGGTATAATCAATTGGCGTCGGAATGCGCGTGCAATAAGCACAATATTTGGTGAGATAACTGCTTTAAACGTTTCTTTATTCAAGTCAAGGGTCTCTGGAGTACCCGAGTCAGAATTTAATGTGCGATGTACTTTTCGTAAATTTTCAATCATCTCTAATATTCTGGCATCATTTTTACGAATCCCTGAAGTGCGTAAACTCTGAAAAATATATTTAAAAAAAAATCAATGTTCGTCAGGTTCAAAATAAAATTACATTAGCAACTTACAGCTAAAAATTTTCCAATTGGCAGGAGATCCGTATCAGGATTTTTAAACATCTCGAATAACACATCCTCGGCATTTTGTTGTTCAGCATCTCGTCGACTGAAAATATATAGGAAAAACCAAACAGGTTAGAATTTTTTGTCACACAGCTAAATTAAATTAAAACATGGAAAGTTTTCTTACTCGCACTCCTCAATATCTTGATCTAAATCACTTTAGAGGTAAGCATGAATAAGAAGAAGAAGGCACAAATTTATTATGAAATCAAAGGTTTAATTGAATCATAACGCAATAATATTTCTCGAACAACAAAAACAATTGATATACATGTTTGGTTAATAATTAACACCTTCCAAGCAAACGACAATGTCACAAGTTTTGCTGTGCGAAACTGATACGAATTGTATTGGCCACGATATCGATCGAATAATCCGCTGCAAACTAACCTTATAAATTTCGAAAGTAATTGTGCAAATGCCTCCCGTTGTAAATTTGTAAATCCATTTTTCTTTAAATTTTGATCGGGTAATTTATCCGTGATCTCGGCCGCCATATTAATTAGTCACTTGAAAAGCTGCACTCGATACTATTTTAAACTTTTTCACTTTATGATCTGTATAATGTATATCCCAATATAGGTCTAATTTCAATCTGATCAATTTCTTCTTAATCCCCTAGTCTTTATATAAGAAATCATCTCGCTCGCGTCACTCAAACAAATAAATCCGCAATAAAAAAATAACGCCGATTGAACACATCGATACACAATAAAAACAAATCGATCTAATTACTTAAACCAATCTCAAAATTTGTATATCACATAAATAATTGCACAAGTTATTAACTGTATGATTATTAGTGATCGCGATTTAAAAATAAAAATAAATCTCGATAAATTTCATCTTGGAAACATTCTAAAGATGATTTTAAAATTATAAAATAAAATCAATTAACACTTTTTTTAATATAATTTAAGACATCAACCACGTGTAAGCCACAGAGATCGCCGATGGACGCGAAATATTGTTTAGTTAAGTGAGTCACTCATACATGAAAAGAGATATTTACGATGTAAGCTGAATTTAGGAAAGGGGCTTGGTTTACCAATTCATTGCATAAGTTTATATTTCTAATTTAACATCTCTAACATCTAATCCTATGTATAAAATGACAATGGCAATAACAAAAATATTCGAATAACAAAATGTGACGTCACACGAGAAATAAAAAATATCACACCCACCGACTTAATTCAATTCTCGGTCCATCGTATCGAAAATAACCAATTTACACCCTTTTGTAAGACGTGTGTACGTGACAATCTTGCTCAAGACGCAACCAACAATCTAAATAGGATGGGAGTGTACGTTTTAAATAAATACGAGTTATTATTTTGCATTTTTAATTTTCGGCGGTCTGAGTTTCACGTTTTAAACGTAATACCACGTGTATTTAAGAAAGCTGACTCTTCCTTGTATCAATAAACGATTATTTGGAAAAAACTAGCATCAAGTTTATTATCTCTCTGAGACTCTAAACCAAAACAAAAAAAATGTTGTGACCTAAATTCTGAAATTTATATGCTCATTTGAATTTGTTTGTGTAATTTTCAAAGTTAAAATAGAAAAATTTTATAGAATTTGTACAAAGTCCCTGGCGAATTTGGCACGAACTCAAACAATAAATTATCAAGCGTTTATTATAAAATCATAAAAAAAACTCAGCTAGCAATTTTGCATAAGTGACTTTAATATAGAGGAGGCTGTCCATCTGGATAATACTTAAATGTAAACATTCGATATCGAGATGTTAATCGAAAATTAGACAAAATGTTGGTATTGAAAATCGACACGCAACATGTAAATTATTCGCCGCTTACGTGCCGCTTATATGCCGCCAATGGTGACCAAAAACTGTTTCTAATTAAAATTGCCTACTTAAAAGTGACCACCTTTTGGTTGGTATAAAACGAAGTTACTAGATGTCAGACACTTTTCGTTAAAAGGAGAATAAAAACAAAAATATTAGGTAGATATATGAAAAAACCTACTACGTTTCCGCTAAAGTTGTTCATTGTTTTTAATTAAGGCACTACATATCGATATTTAAATGCCCCTAAATGTATGTACTGGTTCGTTTCTTTAATAAGTTTGTGTACCATAATTTCGAACAGTTTGCTTACTAAACTTTACTTATATTGTTTATATGGGTAAACTTAATTAATAAATTTATTATTTTTCATTATTGCTGATCAATGTTTAGATAATAAATTAATAACCACTTATCTTGGACACATTTTTTATTCCGTAATTTGCCATCTAGTAACAGTAAATTTTGCAGTCATTGCGGCGTAAAACAAATAAACTTCTCGTTGACGTAATTTTTCAAGTCGAAAGTTTTAGTATTTGTAAACTAAATTTTACATTTTCTACGTCATTTCAAATCTAATCTTGATAATCATGTATTAATCCCTCAGTTTTATGTTTCTTAACAACTTGATGCAAAATTTTTCCGCTGTTTAGAGGGAAAATATTGAGTAAATTGATTTGTGCGTTTCAAAAAAATGATAAACCTAACCATAAAAAAGCTAAAATTTGGATAATCATGTATTAATCCCTCAATTGTACATCTAAGTTCATACTTAAGAGAGAATTAGGTCAATTGGTAATATTTTATGATTTTTAATAACCATCGTTTTGACAACAGCCTTAAACAAATTGTTTAGAAAAAAAACCTCTAAAAGCGTGGTTGTGAAATTTTTATTTACACAAAGATATTATGTGAAAATTTAAATTCTCAGAACGTTACTGTTTATACTTTTACAGGAAATACCCTTCAATTCATTGTTTGTTTGCTTGGAGTTTAAATGTAAAACTGGCTATATAACAAAGTTCTTGCGTTGCGCATACGCAGATGTTGCTATTAGTTCTTTTTTTATTTATAAAGGGTTTTTTAGAGGTTCACATCTTTAAGTTGACAACACTGTTTGGTTTGACAGCAAACATTTACATTGTCATTAGTTTGATTTGCCATTTCATAATGAATAGACTCATGCCAGAGCAACGCTTGCAAATTGTTAAATTTTTTTATCAAAATGATGGTTCTGTTCGCCAAACCCATCGTGCATTACGTCCATTTTACGGTCGCCATAATCGTCCATCAGGGCGGGTAATTCGGTTAACTATGGATTGTTTTCACACCACGTACACTTTAAATAATAATACGCATCCAGTAAGACGTCAAACAGTGCGTACCGAACAAGCGATAGACGCCGTACAGCGTAGCATTGAGGAAGACCCAAATCAATCAATTCGACGTCGATCTGAGCAACTGGACATGGGTCCATCCACTTTATGGTAGATTTTATCTAAGGGTGGTCTTGGTTTACGTGCTTACAAAATCCAACTTGTGAATTAAAGCTATTCGACCATCATACACACCGCCAATTCGGCCAATGGGCTGAAGCACAAATTGATATTGATGTTGATTTACCAAACAAAATTTTGTTGTGAAGCTCATTTTTGGTTAATAAACAGTATTTTCGGATTTTGAGTGAAGATAATCCGCAAACCTTTGCCGAAACATCATTACATCCACATAAAATCACTGTTTGGTGCGCTTTATGGGTCGGCGGAATCATTGGTCCACCTGTCTTCAAAAACGATGATGGGCGGAATGTTACAGTCAACGATGAACGGTATTGAGACATGATTTCTAACTTTTTGTACCCCAATTGGCTGGCATAATTCTTGCTGATATGTGGTTCCAACAGGACTGTGCTACGTGCCACACAGCGCGAGATACAATTAATTTACGCATAGAAACAGTTGACGAAAGACTAATTTCACGTAATGGTCCTGGCAGAACAATTCACAACATGCTGAAAGACTCCGTTGTTTTATCAATATGAGTCGCGATAAGCCATTCATATGGATAACACGACTCGCTCTCAACTTAGGGAAATTGAATCCAGAGGACCAACATAGTTGATTTCTGGAATGTTTAATGTTTAGACAAACACTAAATATTTATTTATTTTACTGAGCCTGAAGAGTTCAATGAACGAGTATCTGAGTCGTTAATATTCATACCACTTTAGCAGAATATAGAATTCACGGTTTAAACAATCGATCCTAAAGTGGTATTGAGTGCGAGATCTTTTTGGTTGGACCGTCAATGCAGATTGAAATTAGTTCTGGCTCGAAGGCCAAAATTCCAGCGCGCAACACATGTAGCTTCTACTAAATTACCAATCAATATTATCGGAAGTGTATGTCGATTTTAACTATGTTGCTCGCTCACACTCTGAAAAATCAGACCTCGTCTTATCGACTTATCAAAACTGGGATCCTGGTCTGAAAGCCTACATAAAGTTGTCTTGTTCATTTCTGTCAGAACAGTACATTAGATAGCTTGTGTCCGTCACACCAGGGTACAGAGCGTGGAGAAAACATTGTTTGAAGACCTGAAGTACGAAAAGCTACAAAGGAAATTGAATTTCAAAGTAGTACTCAATAAGAAAGACAATATTTGATTCGAAAGCAATTAAGAACGACGTTAGTCATCAAGACTGGAGATGCCGGAAAAGTTAATTGCATGGAATATTCGCGACATACAAATACACGCTGATTTTTTACAATTGCGACCCATAAGAACAATATAAGTTATTAGCATACTTCGCATTTACAATACATGTACCACACCCACTTCTATTGAGTCAAAAATCATAATAAATTCCGAAAGGCCTACACACAAATATGAAATGATTAAAAATTGCATCTCATCTCGTGCCGTATTCAAATAAAGTAAATACCACGAGATACTATCAACGCGGATCGGACGATAATTACGTCATGTTTTTATCAAAATACATGTGACGAGATTTTTTGGCAAGGCAACAAGATTTTTGTCATAGTGCCCGTAAACCCGATAATTTAAATTAGACCACAATGTACACAGAATGATGACCTTTGTCTGTATTGGTGATTTGAAATTGACACAGACATAACCCTTTATGTACTTTGTATCATTTAGCTGTTATATCTATACTCGCAATTATGAGAATAAACAAATCATTTCTATTTGCCTATACAAATCGATTGAAATATATTTAACAACAATGATATAATTACTGCATGTTAGTTCACAAAATTATTTTTAAATCTCAGCGTTTGGTTCGAGTTTGATTGATTATGAAAATAATAAATTTGTAGCGATTGGCGAAAAAATATTTGCACACCTACTTCTTATAAATGTTTCACCTTTCTACGTCATACGCAATTATGACACCGGCTGAGAAAAATATTTGCATATACGTTATAATTTCGGTGCGGACACGTGCTTATACTAAAAATTATTTCAATTTTGTTCATATTTACTCGTAACATAATTGAACTCTTTTCAGTATGAGTGTATCCTGTAACTATTTCCGTGGCCATAGTTATCGCATAAAAACTAAAAATATCGATAAAACTACATGCGTGCACTAATAAAATACCTCACCCATTCAATTAAAAAATCGAATTTAGATTGACCCAAACAAAACTCAATATTACTGCTATTGTAAACCAAATTATATACAATAATTAACTTACGGGTTGTTCTGGGTATCATAAAACGCTGCTTTTTGGCTGTTCTTCTTCAACGGTAGTATATTCGGTGGCAGGGTTTTATCCGCCTGCTGAAAACAAAAACATAAATTCAAAATTAATGCGGTACGTGACTTGTAAAATGTAAATACGCGCAACATCGATGACATTCATCATAGCGCGGCATTCACGCTTATTTTGTTATCAATCTTTAATCAAATATTTGAATACGAGTATTATCCACAAACACGACACGGTTCGATTGGCATATGAGTTTTTACGCAGATACCAAACAAAACAATCAAATGAAATAATAATTCAAAATAAATATTTATTTATAATTAGTTTATGCTACTGAAATAATCTAATAATAAAACTTGTAGAAAAAGTCTTTTGATAACTAACTTTATCACGATGATAACAAACGCGACAAATGGGGAAAAGGGGAGGGCGGTTCTATAATATGTCACTATGCGATAGCCATAAAATATCAACATACTATAGAAAGATGCCATGGATAAGATGTGTGAGTATATAAAAGTAAGAATGGTTTCTTGTAATCTTTTACAAAGGTTGTCTGAAAAGTTGCCGACCTCAACATGAAGATGACAGCACTCGTTGACAAAAGTGCAGGGAGTGTGTTTGCACATGCGTTGAAAGTTATTCACTGAAATATCAGCCGTTTCCGTTTAGGACGCGCAATTTTCGTTTAATAATCGGTTAAGTGAGTCGAGGGGTGTGCTTTGTGAAATTAAATATTTATTTATGAAAGGCATTACGCCTACGCAAATAAAAGACGAGTTGGACTCTGCACCATCATTTAGCACCGTGAAATGTTGAGCAGCTGAATTTAAACGTGGGCAGCTTGGGTGACGATGAACGTTCGGGAACTTAAGAGTTTTGGCGCCGGTTAATTACTGTTGATCAAACTTGAATACACCATTACACTCCAGAATTAAAATTACAGTCAGAACAGTGGACTGCCAAGAGGGAATTGGCTCCAAAACAGGCAAAGGCTGTTCCTTCGGCTAGGAAAGAAAGTGATGTCGACTGTTTTTTGGAATAGTCGTGGAGTTACCTTAATTGGTTATCTTCAAAAGTTGAAAACCATTACAGGAGCATTCTACACATCATTACTTGACAAGGCAAAAATTACGGAAAAACGGACACATTTGCAGAAAAAAATATTGCTCCACCAAGACAATGCGCCGTCTTACACCTCAGCGGAAACCATGGCGAAAATCTACGCTAGGACAGAGATTGTTGTTAAATGCGGAGGCCATCATCTTTGTGATGTTCACACTTCACACTAAAAAAGTTGCGAAAATCGTAATTATGATCAAATTTTTAAATTACCCGTCCATCGTTTGGCAATGCCAAATTTTGAATTTTCTTTAGCAATAATATCTGCAATTACATGTTGTTAATGTTGTGCTAATCCGGGGATTTCTTTCTGAGAAATAACATTATCTTTCATTTATTGATATTCAAGTTCAACTTATTGCAAACAAACTACTCACTAAGGTTAATGTCCAGTTGTATTCTCACGCTTTTTTGATGGTACGAAACATTTCATTGTCATCTGCGTATTTGAGTATATAAGAATTACTCGTAATATCTGAAATTCGGTCAATGAAAACAATAAATATCCAGGGTCTATAGTTGGACCCTTGAGGAACTCCTGAGATAATCACATTGGATTACTTAGTTTCAATGCGGGCTCTTTCAGGTCCTCTATCATGATTAATAAAATCATCGCCAATTTGATTTAAAAATTTCAAAGTGCTAAACATTTTCATAGCGTGAAAGCGCCCATTTATAACATGTTCCACATTATCGAGTTAATCGTTTGCGTAGTCTAGAGAGAGAGAACCCGAAAAGTGTAGTGTGCCAAATGGCATAGTAATAAATAAATGAGTAACAAAGTTTTTTAATCATTGCGGGTCTACGTACTTGTTTTGTAGAAATTTCTAAACAAATTTAATAAAATTACAGTTAGTCAAACTATAAAAAAGTTTTATAATAGTCCACTAACAAAATGAGTCATTAAAAATACTAAAATCATAGAATTTATATGAATAAAAGCATGTTTTATTAATGGGGTATCCCATGATTTGTAGAGTCTCGTTTTAAAAATTTCGAGGTGAAAAATCATATCTTTAAAACCAAAATAATACCTAATTTTCTAAAATCTACATTTTTTCGAAAAACCAAAAACAGCGTGCATCCCTGTTAAAAAGCACATTACTATAAAAACAATATTTATCGTCTTTTGGTTGGTTTCGTGTGGAACCGCTCGAATACAAATTAAAAGTTTGATGAAAGCCTAGTACGCTAGGCGTCTCTTAGCCGTCAAATTATAAATCAAAAGTCACGAGATTATTTTGAGAGTTTTATCTTTTTCCACAAATCGAGTGACGTTTTATTCATTTCGAACATTTGGCTGTTCATATATCTTTTCTTGTACTATCATTAAAATTCCACTACCATTCGTGAATATCTCGAAAACATATTTAACAATTGAGATCCTATAGTTGTTAAAAAGTATCACATGCATTAAAATATATGTGCTGTAATTCCTTGTGCTAGACAAGAAACTAGCTGGCCTAAAAGAGGTCACTGTATGTCAGCTTCGTCAATCTGGATGTTTAATAATAAAATGTGTAAGCTTGGTTTACACATAAACTTTACCAATCTAGCGATAATTTGTGTACTTGCGCCCACACTGATAATAACAACAAACACTAGAATAAGGACTCATTTTACAAGTTACAATGCCAGGCTGGTTTTTGAAACAAGCATGTGTGAACCATAGGTTCATCATTCATGCCTTGACACTACAACCGTAATGATGAGAAAATGATATACTTTGCGATTGCTCACGATCTCAAGGTAGGTAGCTAATTATGTATTATGCAAGTCCATAATAAACCGTAGTAGTGGTAGAAACTCTCAAAGCGAAGCCGAAATAGCCCACTGTTTTGTCAATTCATCTTGCTGTGAAAGCCTACTTTCCATGGTAGTCGTAGGAAAAAATATGTACTTAGCATTTTTGGGTAAATGATTTTTCCCTGGAATGAAACTGTCCAGATATCTCGACGCGTTCGGCAAACCTCCTTATATTTTCGATTTATTTTTAATTGCCATCGCCAACAAATACGCTATTGAGATGAATGCTCCTTTAGCTCTTGCTGCTCTTGCTCTGGTATTCCTAGCTAGGTTTCCGATTTCTCCGAAATTTTTGGTGCCTATACTTTAAAAATTCTGACTGGAATCGTTTGAACGAATTCTTAATTTTATTTTATTTTATTTGATCGACTATACCGACGCTTTATCTACAAAAACGTGAGTAGTTAACACTTCTATACTTATCACTTCAAAAATTATATTTGAGATGAATAGACGAATGTTATATCAGACGACCTTCACATATTTAACATAAAATTCCAAATGAAAATTTCCCTAGCTTTCGAGTTATAGAAAGAGAGCAGATTACACAAAAACCAGGTCGAAACTAGAATACAACTAGAATACGAATTTTGGCGATACAACGCCATTGAGTTTATCAAACAAAGTGAAAATAATATGTTTGTCTGGATAATTCAGGTGAAGTTAAGCAGATGTCTATTCTCCTAAATAATAAGACACAATTATGGAGTTGGGTAGGCTTAGAGGAGTGGAGTATAAGCTAAGGATGCTAATATTGATGTTCCCCCAAAAGCAGTACCATACTTTCTTGCACCTGTAATTAATAGCGGCTCAATTGATAGACGTCAATTCATTTAAAATGATTGCGCAAATTTCCCGAGATCTATCATGGAAAGAACATTTGTATGCAATATTAACTCTAAAAGAGCAAATCATATTTTGAGCTCATTAATAGGCTCATTTGAATTCATCGAAGGGCTTAATGCTTTATAAAGCTCACTTTTGACATATTAAGAAGCTTAACTTCTTTGCCTGAAGGTTCATTTAGAATATCTCAATATGTTCCAATCTCGATTATTTAGACTTAGAACACAATCGTAATACAGTTATTATGGTAGATCTTCTTCAGAACTAGATCCTTGATTCCAAACCCTTGCGAGTCAAGTAGGACCAATACTCGTTTCAATTCTAAACAATACAGGGGATTACTTTAGATTCTTTATATTACAAAACCCAACATTTAAGTGTTGCTTTGCTTCAAGAGTAACTTCTATGCTATAAAGAACTCCTTTTTACTCACATAACTTCGATAATCAAGCAATAATTTTCCGAAAAGCCGGAAGCTACCGTAGCAAAACATTGCGATGTTTAATTAATAATTTAATTTATTGTAATATTTTTTGGTTAGAGTTTGTGGATTTTACTTGACCATCTACTGTACGAGTACATTCATACGGGTTTTATTCGTGGCAATTCATGTTCGTGCACGGTTTCCTACAAATTATTTTGTATTTTCATTTAATTTTAAAATAGTAACGTGGTACGCCTACACAAACATGCCAAGATTAACTTAATTTTTGTCAAAAAAATTTGTTCCCGCAGATGATTTTATTTTATTAAGCTTCCCTTAAATGAGATTTATTCATCTAGACATTTTTAACCTCGATGTGACTCGATCCTAAGATAACTCTCCAATATAAATGCAAAAAAATGTAACTACAAGTTAACCGAAGATAACTATAATTTGACCCGACCCGCATTGTAAACAGTGCAAATAAAAAATAGAAAATTCAAAGAAAACTGGATTTTCTTTGTTTGTTTTTAGTATACGGAATCTCCATTTTTTACTTGTTCTGCATTGCCATAGACAGACTACCGGTTTTATAACTATAGTTTCGAGTTAACCATGTAATGTGTACATAACCATGATTTACAACTTGGTGTATCCATAGTTTCGGGATCAGATATTTTTTCTCATCCCAAAGCATTTTTGTGCTCCCAACGCCGAATACATCAAAAATGGAGGTTCCGGACACTAGTAGTTTACCTAGCAAATCTAATTTACTTTTAGTTTTCTATTTGTAGTTAAGATATTTAGTTAGCGGGAACAAATTGTTTTTTGTTCTGCCAATATAAAAGTCATTTCTGACAATTTAAAAGTCAATTAACTGTCAGTTTTGACATTTTTATCAATGCCTACTCTGTTACTATTTAAAACCAAACGAAAAGACAAAAGAAATTGTAGTGTATCTTGAGTTCCCATTTTGAAAATCATGATCCCGAAATTATGATTACGAAACTACTAATGTGTCTGTAGTATTAGCACTATAATGCCTCAGGATGGGAAAAAATATCTCATCCTGGAACTATGTTTAAACCACGCGTAAATCACGGTAAGGTATGACACATCACAACGAAATCCAGGTTAATTCGAAACTGTACATGGATAGTATACCAAAAAATTTAGCTTTCTTTGAGTTTTCTATTAAAGTAGTAGAGATTAAAGTCCGGTTCATAACTATAATTCAGATTCCTGAAATTACACACGAAATTAAATCACAGCTATAACAATGGTTCGGTCCTGTTCTATGAGCTGATCAGGAACTAGTCGTGCAGTGATTTTAAAGAGCAAACCACTTTATGATGGATCAATAATGGCTCCAAGCCGTAGATAACATACACATGGTATATTATAATTTTCTACGAAGTAGAGAGTAGTGACTTTTAAGTAGCTGTAGATTTATTTTTGTTAAACATATTTAAATGTTTTAAAATGTGAGAGAGTGAAAAAAACGATTGTGGGATTTGCCATCATTTTTTGGGGGGTTACAACAAAGGATCATATTAAGATTGCTTAGCTTCCAAGACCAACGGATCAAATTTTAACCTACCGCTTTAAGCAATAATAATGAAGCTACTTAGTGTTTGTTAATTACATAGTTCTATCATGATCGCCTTTTATGCTAAAGATGATTTAGGCTAAAGATTAGTACGCAATATGGTATGCAATTGTCACATAGCAGACAATTGATGTAATTGCTTTTAGTAATCTCGAGGTCGATGACAAATAGGTTCCTCATTTTATTCTCAGTGTTTGATAGTATCAATTGAGTTTTTCCTTTCAATGATCAATAAAAAAAATACAAGAATGGAATCCTGTTTTATCATGACAAGCGGCACCTAGAGTTTGAGTTCTTATCAGTCACATGCCACTGGTAACCCCTAAGCTCTTAGCCTAGTCCATATCCTATATTTCCATACAGTTTATTACAAAGAGCTACCTAGGCCTCTTGTCGTTCACAACACTTAATTGACCTTAAATTACGGTGCAAGTTGCATTCTGAGGAGCACAAAATAAAATTGTGAAATGAGCAATAAAAAAAACCTTGTCTAGTCTCATCCATCGATTTATATAGGCGTCTAAATTTACTTTAACTTTTTGAAGGTTATATCCGTAATCTTTAATAATCACTAAATTGCCAATTTTTACGACCTTGCGTTACACATTTTCATTTTATTTTCTATAGCACAAATATTCAACGCACATTAAAATAAAATTTCACTAACACTTCAATGCCACGCTGAAGAAATACTTGACATAATTCGAAATGGATTACCACGGCCCGCGACGAAAGGTATTTATTTAGCAATTAAATTAAAAAAATAATATTTTAAAACAACTTAAAAAGGTGTGATGAAATTGTCGAACACAAAAAACACTTAATATATTATTTTCACACTAACCCACACATTTCCTCTTTGACGTCATTAATACTCACATCATATGATAATATGATGACATAAGAGCGAGACAATCTAGTTTTTGACCAAAATTGTGAATGCCAAACTATAATGACGTCATGGTTTCGTGACCCACATACACAAAAAACTATATCCAACCAAAATGAAATTTTCGTTCGGATATAGATGAAAAATCAATAGAATTAAACTTTTACAAAAATCCCTACTTTTTATTAATTAGCATCACAATAAAAAAAAATGTAATCTTACCTTGTTAATCGACGAATCATGAAAATTATATACAAAACCATTCGTCTGCGGGCTTGTTGTAACCACAAGTAAATTATGTTTTTTTATGGGACTACCATGATTCAGTGGACGATCAGCCGTAGCCTTTCCTAATATACTACAAAACGATTTTCGTCCTTCAGATTCTCCTTTGCCAACGACAGAAGTTACTGTCGATGTTGATATCACTGGGTTGCAGCCTAAAATTCTTTTCGTATTTTTCGCAATCGAGCGCAACGGTGATGTTTGATTTAACATTATGTTGTTAACGCTTTAGTACCGCACTGTAATTGACACACAGAATTCGTCGGTGTTATAACTAAAAATTTGAATAGTCAAGAGAACACAATACAAAACTGTTATTAAATAAATGTCCACCACTCTACAATTAATATTTTTATTTTATTTAAAAGCCACGGCGTGAGAAATCGACATTTGTCTGTACACTATTAACATTGAAATACTACTGAAGTTCAAAGATTTTCTCGAACACGAAACGAACCAATTTTCTATTTCATTTTCTTTTTACACAGAGTATTTATAATTTCCCTACCCTAAATATCTTTACATACAATGTTGTGCGCGAACATATTATTTTAGAAAATATGTACATACGAGTAAATTTCCAATTTTACCTTTCCTATTTGCGATTTCTGAATGAACATTTTCTTCACTCAACGTAGAGAGTAGTAGGTTGAGAAAATGTGTTTCGAGGGGAATTCAACTTCCGATTAAAAGATTATCATGTGGAGTGTCATTATAACGCTTGTTGTGTTGTATCATTTATGGTTTGATGTTAGTTAATCGATTTATCGTGATTTGAGAAAAATAACGAGCGTGGAAATGGATAAGGAGAATTCAATTAATTAATTAAAAAGAGGATACCTGGAATTAAATACCGGTAATGTAATTCTAAATTTAGTGAATGACACAGGTATAAATTCACCAGGGAGCATACGCATTTTTATTTTAATTAGCTTGGATCATGAGACCACTAAATTTACATGATGAGAAATTTACAAATAAATGAACAAATTTTTTATTTATGATAATCCCGTTTCCTTCAAGTTTCCAAAATTCAATATTCTCAGAGTTTTTGAGTTAAGTTTACTACTACTCCTACTTATGGATGATCTACATCTTACTATACTTTGGTGGTATTGTCATTCACTGATTCACTGACACTGATTTTATTAACTAAGCTCTTCCGCTGCAACTAAAACTCACAGTTCTAAGTAAATACTTTTGATGGAATTGATTGGATCATTTCCAAAAATTCAATTTATTATTAAAATGAATTTTTGTTTTTTCTCACCCACCGAGAACTTCTAAGTAAATGTGGCATCCAAGAAAATTAAGCTCAAATTATTCAATATTTTAAAATGTATTTTATTTAGCTTAATCCGTTGTGTTAGATTGGAATTACTGCTATTGGAGAGAAGTGACCAAGCGAATAGTTCGGTACAACAACTTTACTGACAGCGCATTAGTAACGCTCGTATCGATCACAAATATATATGTAGTACAAAAATTATTGGGAAAACTAAATGAATTCTTGTATTTTAGAATGTTTTTAAGAATTTAAATTTGTTATGAGTTTTGTTTAGAAATTTCATTCATACAAAATTTGCACCGGTACGGAACCGCCCTAGCAACGTAAATTATTTCTTGTTTGAAACGCTTTTTGGAAGAATTTCAACTTAATTTTTGTTTAAGGATTTGGAATTCATACAGAAAATGACTCATACAAAACTTGCATTGGTAAAAATGATTCTATAACCTAACTAATTTTTAGTATCATATGTTTTTGGATGAATTGTAATTTCTTATTTTTGTATAAATTTGGTTTTGTAAAAGAATTTCTTGTTCATAGAAAGGAAGATTCAAGGAAAAGTTGTATTGGTACGAAACGCTCTAGCGAAGTAAATGTTTTTGTATGAAATGAATTGTAACTTTCTAATTTTATATGAATTTTAGAGGTAGAAACCATTTGAGTATGAAGAATTTGGAATTCAAGCAAAAGGCGATTCACACACAGCTCAAAAGTTGCGTTTGGTAAAAATAGTTCTAGCAAAATAAAAATTTTAGGATGATATTTTTTTGTGAATTGCATATTTCTGTAAATTACAATTGTGCTGGTTTTTGAATGTTGATTTTTGAAATCGTATCAAAGTTATATGCATACACATGTTTCTAGAAGCTAAGCTACTAGTTCAATATTGCTAATCTAACGATTTTATTGTTTAAAAATGAAGATTGGGAAAGCTACAATGATTATCCAATTAAAATTTTTAATTGTTATACCAAATTGTTGGCTAGATTTTGCTTTGTATATCGGTAGTTACGTACTTTCTTCAAAGTAACGTTCCTACTATAAACCAAACAATAAATTACAATTATTTGTCACTAAGCTCAAGCAAAAGTATGACTACTAGTTTGACAAGTTTATGGATACAAAAATGCACGTTTGAAGGGCGTGCATTTTTGTATCCATAAACAAAGTTATTTCTGTTAAATAAATCAACCAATAAATCAACCAATTTTAAAGCTTATTTTTAATTTACTTACGAGTATAGAGTGTTTAGCTCAACCTTTATGTTAGAAAATGTTATCGACACTAGCACTTTCGAAATAAAATGAAGTTTTGGAAAAAGTGCTGTGCTTGAAAAATAAATAAATGGATTGAAATAGAAGTTAAAACATGTTCCTGTTTCATAATAGAACTTTATACTCTGTATCTTTCCAAGATTTATCTCGACATAACTTATTATAGGTTAGTGATGTTGGCGGTGCCAGGTGAACGGCCATAAAGAATCTGTAACATGTTTATAAAATTTGAATAAAATGATATTAAGAAAAGTTTATTTCAAAAAGCTTCCTCCATTCCATGAATAACAGATAAATAAAATGGAGAGGTTTGACTTGCTTTTATCATAAATGTAGGTAATTCGAGACCATGCACTGTACTTGTATTATAATACGAGTACGGCGACAAAAAGATAACTAAAGAATTTCATTATTTCAAGCAGTTGATTCTCGTGAAGCTCACATGTCAAAATACCATACGACATATTCATATCGACTTCCACATTTTTGATATCGCATCGTTTTCTGTGTTCTCTTTAGCTATGGAGAAAAGAAACTATAAGCATCTTCCGGTTAGTCGACTCTGAAAACCAACGTTTCATGTGTTGTGTGTGTATCTTTCGTAATCTCGTAATCTCAAATTTGTCAAAAAATAAAACGAAAATTTAGCCGAGTTTTGGTAAAAAACAGTTTTAGTTCTAATACATTTTGCAAAAATGATATGGTCAAATTTAGTTGCCAATTTAGACTGTGTCCGAATTGTGCGATATATATTTTCTAGCACAAATATTTAAATGGAGCTGCTTTACTTTAATAAGACAGCAGCCAATGAAAGCCATCCAAAGTGACCTAAAACGCAAATTTCTGCCGGTACGGTTATGGCCCCCGTATTTTGGGATGCGTAAGGTATTTTATTCGCCCAATATTTTGAGAAAGGAAAAACCATTAATAGCGAATACTACATGGCATTATGGGTGGGTTTAAAAGAGTAAATTGCGATAAAACGACCCCAAATGCAAAACAAAAAGTGCTATTTCACCAAGACAATGCACCGAGTCAAAATTCGTTGGCTACGATGACAAAATTGCATGAATTGAAGTACGAATTACTTCCCCAACCACCGTATTCTCCAGATACGGCTCCCAGCGAATACTATACCTGCGAATACTATAGCTGTATCCAGACCTCAAAATGCTCCAGGGAAAGAGAATTGCGTTAAATGCTGAAGTCATAAGCAAAAAACATCGAGATGTTACAGAAGCGTTGGAATGAATAAACAACTACTGTAAGGAATACAGTAATAAAGTCGAATTGTGCAAAAACAATGTTTATTACTAGTTATAGTCTTGGGACTTGTTGAGAGACGAATATTCAATCCCTAAAGAAGGACGATAATATCGATCCGCTTAAATTATCACTCTCAAAAATTGTTATACCTAAAAACTTGGATAATTCGGTTCCGTTCTAAAAAAAATGTGTCACACAATTGGGACACAGCTTAATTTAGAATCTTGTGGCTTTAATTATTGTTTCGTAAATCCTATAGTATACAGAATATTTCTGCAAATACCACAAAGTTCCAATAAAGTTTTTTTTTATCAAATATCGTTATTTCCGCTTAATTATCAGAAAATCAACAGGATCTATACCAGTTTAGTCGTAAATTTATGGCGAAGTCTTTTCGCCCAGGAACCTTTACCATCGAATTTAGAATTGATTTGGTTCTAATCGACTTTTTCGCAAATGCTATCTTTATTAAAATGTGTAAAAAGCACAACAATTTTCTATACGTCGCTTCCGGTAAACCTATTTCCAACAAAGTTTGCTGGGGTCCGGCAATTTATCAAAAAACCTTAAGTATGAAGGTTTAGCCAGATCAGTCAACCTGTTTTGGGCTGTAGAGTGAACGAAAATATTTGCAAAATACGTCAAAATTAAAGGCGCCTATGGAAGCTGCCACTTTCTGTAAGCCATTTTCCGCCAAATTTCACTGGCATATCCCAATTTATGAAAAAGGTTAAGTATGAAGTTTCTTGGTTAGAAAGGACGCAGATTAAAGCCCCGCATCGGATAGTAATATCCGCGGGTATCCGCAATTATCCTTTATCCGCGGATTAAAGCGGATGTATCTGCATTAATTTCTGGTGCATGAGCGTCTGAGCGGATTTAGAAATTCCCAATGAGGCGGATAATCCGCACGGTTGCGGATAAAACTATTGCTCTTTTAAATAAAATTATTTTAGAAATCAAAATAGAAATGGTCGATGATGAAAAAGGACAAACGTGATTGAGGGTTTACTTTCTAAAACAAAATATTTAATTAATGTCCAAACAGCGAACACGTAAAAGCCTAAGTAGTACGCTGTTTGGACTATTTCGGTTAATGTAACAACCAACAAAATTGTATATTTTGTTATTTATTCTTATTTCTATTATTTATCTGGCATCCTATTTAGGGATTTTGTCGCCTCATCAAATGAGGTTACAATAGCATGTTGATTTCAGATTAATGATTGATAAATTCATTAAATTAAGCCAGATCCCAAGGCTGCTGAAAGACGCAGACTGCCGCTGAATGATGCATAATCGCATACTGGCATACCGGGGGCGGTATGATCTCATTTTATCCTTCCATTTTATCCTTCTATTTTACTTACGTGCTGTTTCCATGCGGTCACCCCCAAATTGGTACTAAAACAAAGCAAGATTGCTTGACGTGTATGATGAAGATGTTATCTCATTTTCTCTCTATGCTACGCCGTCTCCCAAAATTATATAGACTTCTCATCAAAATTTACTAAAATACTGGTGGTCTTTTAATAGTTAGCAAATAGTTCGAAAACCACTTTTTCGGACTTCGGTATAGGGAACGGTATATTTGCAACAACCTCCAGGTCAATAATTTTCATTATTACTATACTTCATTTTACATTTAAAATAAGTCCATTATTTTGTTCCCAGAAGAATGTTTTCCAATCAAGTTTTCTTCCACTCGTCGCAGCTATCTAAGCATTTCAATCGTAAGAACTAAGATTTGTTTAATGATGGTATCACCTAGTTGAATTGATGATGAGATTGTTGATTGGAATAGGTGATTTCATCGGCAAGTCGGAAGATTTTTTCGTCAAATTGCGGAATGATAACATACAACAAAGGTTGAATAAATGTAGGGCTTTGCTCTTGTTTTTGCAAATAAATTTTTAATGACCTGCTAATCAATGTGCTATATTCGGTACTCTATACTCATCAACTTGTTCTTCTCGATGTCATCCGATTGGTCTACATGTTGGTAAAAGCCTTACAGCGTAAGCTATAACTTTAAAGATAATGTTGGGACGCAACAGGATAATCGTTAACACATATAAAGAGGCTGTAAAATGCAATTGCAAAATGTATTGTAAAACGTTTAATAAATAATTATGGAAATTATTATTGTTGAGTTTAGTGTTTAGTGAATGTTAGGAAATTAATGAGATTATTTCCCGATTTACGAGAATATTCCATAGTTGTAAGTAAAATAATTGATGTAGTAAATCGTCAAATTTCTAGCAATCTTCACAATCCAGTGATACGAACCGAATTTTACAGCACAATAGTATAGTTGCTTTTCTTCCCAATATATTGTGATGACCTCACCTATTGGGCTAAATATAAATTTAGCCTAAATTGGTCACATACGGGTTCTGAAATTAGTAACAGTTAGATAGATGGTACTATCGCGATACTAGATAATACTATCGCGCGATGAATGAAAGGGAGGGTCGTAGGTATTTGATGGATTCTATATGGTTGGAAACTACACTTACCGTGTTCAAAGAATATGTTCACCGAGTATATGGAGAATATCGCGCTAGATACTTTGAGCTGGAGTGGCAGGAGTTAGTGAATCATCGAGCAGTCCGTGACGGTTACGCTTTGAAAAGAGGAGGGATAAGTTCAGTTATACACTGCAAAGAATCGACGACATGTTAGAACATTATCAGGCGCTAGATTATTCTCTACATGGTAGGTGAGCAACTATTGGCAAACAGAAGCTGAGGTGGATGATCATGAGGAAAAAACTTCAACATAGGTAACGATTTATGGCATTTTTAACATTTAATATAATGCCCCAGGGACTCTTAAACGAATAAGCGCCCGCTAAAATGTTATCAAAAAACGTGGCTTCGTCTTAGGAAAACCTTTTAAAGAGCATACGAAGAGTTTGGCAGAAGCTCTTGAACGATTGCAACTCAAGATTAAAGTTAAGTTCAAAAAACGATCGCTGTTTAGAATAGAAGTAAAATACTTCAGTATAAGATTACCGCCAGTGAAATTGACCTGTCAGACGAGACAAAAATTCGGGTTCACCTTCGATAAACGATTCGTAAATGTAGCAAAAAATTCGCACGAGTTAAGCAGAAAGAGTAAGCCATTTGAACAGAAGGGAGAAGAAGAGAAATTATTAGTCACTACGAAGACGACCGTGCACACCACCAGTAATTACATAACCCAAATGTAGTGCAAGGTCCAGTGGTCAGTGGATTGAACGTTTGCAAAACTAGCAATGGACAGAAAAATTAATCAACTGAACAGTTACTGGACTCGGATTTACAACAATATAGAGTGACATCGCAAATAAGACACCCGTATGGAAGAACTTTCCAGCACAGTGGGAAAGTCATCTTATGGGTAACGCAGTTGCTTAAAATGAAAAGTGTAGAGTTCAAATGGCAAAATCAATAATTCATAAAAACGTTGCCGAAAAAGGAAATTCAGAATGAAGAAATGTAAGGTTCACACCACGGGGTTCATTTTGAAAATATCAAAAAACACGAGACCGAACATTTTTAGTTTCAGTTTGTTTGTCGAATAGCCATGTATTGCTTTCAACAAAAACTGAAGTGCGCCAAGCGAAGATTTACCATTCCGTCAAATCGGTATAAGATTAGGATGTCATCACGCGACTGTCTGAAAATGTTAATCACTAATTTACAACGCTTAACTTTTTCTCATGTCGAAGAAGTTCGAACAATGTTATTGGAAAGGTATTTTCTTCAAGATCGTATTAAAAAAGAAAGATAAACAAAATAACTTCTGACATATTTTTTTTTGTTTTACTTTTTGGTGAGTGTACTCGTATATGCGCGGATTCACCAAAAATATTAAAAGTGGAATAACTTTTAAACCAACAACAAATAATTTTTTCTTTAGTTTAGGACGTTAAAACTATGTCCAACAAGAAAACATATATGGAGCTAGCTCTCTTTATAAAGAAATTAAATTGTTTCGGCGGCTGCTGACCTCAAGACAATGACAATCGTAAAAATAACTATCGTCCCGAATGGGATTCTATTAAAACGAGTTAGAAAGCCCACTAGGACTTGTATTGCATACCTATTTCCCAGAAACTATGTAGAGATCTAAGACCAGCAGAAGATGATCTACCAATCAACCATAAACCAAGTTCTAGAGGCTAACGGCTGTCTGTTCAAGTAGTCACTAGAAAAAGATTAGAACGGAACATTTGTTATTTCTCCAAGTTCAAAACACCAGATCTATATGGTACTTTTCCTGCCCTTTTTCGGAACGAACGTTATCTTAGACCACCTCTTACGTATCTTCAGAGCCAGTCTAGCTTTGCGGTACTTTCCATAATCGTGTTGGAAACCATTTAGTGTGATTATAACTGAAATATATGTATTAGTGGTGGTCTAACGAGTTACTCCCTTAGGTCAGTTCAATACGAGATTAAACCCCGCAGCGTGACCCAATATGCATTGCAACAGACAGCCAGGCTGCTTCAGAAGCCATAGATTAAAGTACTTACTATTCAAAATGAAGTTATACTTCAATGAACGCAACCATAGCGGCATCCATGATAATGAATCAGATCTCAGCTTGATGTTGTCATACTTTGAAAGAGACATCAACATCAAATACTTTAATAACCTTACATCAAACAACTCTCTCGCCTGTCGTTTACCTCAGAATTTTGTTAGATTCATAGATTAGGAAAGGCCTCAGGTGCTTTACCATTGATACATTTGGACAACTTTACAAGAATGCTCATCACTAGACACTTTATTCTAAGCAAGCTTAAGAGCAGGTTTGTGTGGGGTTTTCAATATGGCCAAGAAAATTGGAAAAGGATTGGTAAAATTATAAACGAATGCAATTTGAACTGTCTTTTTTCTTCGCGGTTCTGATTAGAATGGATCAATCGATGGGGGTTATTCTTTAAAATTAGTTATTCGAAGAGTGGTATTAACCCAAACAAGAATAACTAAAGGCAATTTTAATCTAGAAATGAATAATTGTTCGATATACATATAAAAATAAAATGTTCTTTAATATAATAAATACGTCGATTTCTACACCGTTAATTTCTCCCCCTAACAAAATTACTGTATATTTCCACAAATAAACCAATTTTCCTTTCTCGTAAGTTGGCAGTATTGAAGTTTTTCACGGTACAAAAAAAACAAGGGAAAGAAATGGAAAAGGAAAAATACACACACAAATATTTTATAGTTCCAACCCCAAGGATTTTTGTCTTCAGTTAGGAGAAGAAATATATAGAAACATGGCAAACCCATGTGTCAAAAACAGTAAAATACTGAATAAAATCCAGTGAAATTGTAAAATTCGATTGTGATGTAAATTACATAAATAATTATTATACCAACAATTAGTTACTCGAAAATCGAGATTGATAAAATTTTCCGGAGCAGTGAAAAACTCGCAGGACAACACACAGAAGTAAAATGCGTATCAAATATGCAAAACTAGTTACATTTTTTATAATCATATTTAATATTTTAATTATTTATTATATATGGCGTTTTTTCATTTCGTTTAACTTATTAAATTATAATTTTTTTAACGATAACAACCCAACTAACAATGCGAATAGTAATAGTGCTAATCAGAATAGTAATAGTATAAATGTTGGCGACATCGATAAAAAATCTCAAGTGGACAAAAATATTAAAATTGAGGCGCAAACTTCGTCGTCATCCCAGCAAAATAATATAATTAATAGTCACAATAGTAATAATAATAAAATAAATAGTAATAGTGTTAAAAATAGTAATAATAATAAATTAATAAATAAACATATAAAAAAGTCGATTACGGTAATATTTAATAATTTTTATGATTTCGATAATGACATCAAAAATACGATAGAAAATTTTCAAAATTTACTACCAACCCTGCAAATATTGGTAATTTTTTATAATTTACCCTATTCATCTGTTGATTTGTTAAAGCTGAATAGTAACAACAATAGTGCCCCAGCCAATATCAATAATAACAATAATGTGATGACGAGTAATCTACGAATTATAAATCTAAATTATGATGTAACCAAGAAATTCTCAGATTTAAATCCCATATTCCAAATTAAAACGAAGTATATGCTGTTCATGCCGGATAGTGTCCGACTGAGTGGGAAATCTGTGTTGAATAAAATTATGAAGGAGTTGAACAGTATGAATAGTATAACTGCTAGTGATTTAAGTGATAACGGAAGGAGGGTGTATGCAATACCGTTTGCATCGAATTCGAAAACTACCAGTAATTGTTATCGGATTAATTTAGATCAAAAGAATTGGACACTGGATTACAGTGTGGTGCTAAATGGATCTGAACATTGTGATATGGTAAGTCAATATTAGTTCCAGTTCTATATTTCAATTATACTTAATTAGATCAATATAGATCAAACAAGTAGAGAGCACAAAATGCCAGTTGTGGAAGTCAAATTGATTTCAATCAATGTCAATTAAAGTGAAGCATGCTAGTGTGGTTTAGTGTAATAGAAATCACCAGGCACGGAATCGAAACTGGCTCCTACCAGACAAACAACCAATACTATCCACACATTCATAAGGACGAATAAGGGCCCAACAACAAGTACATAATTCCATTATCGAATTATTTTTATCCAAACCCTATTTCAAAAATGATACTAACGCAAAGAATCGAGATCACAGTTTGCACAAAGTCAAAATATTCAATTAATTCATACTTCTACAAAACATTCGTAAGCTCCTGATAAAATTTGACACTCACTCACAAAAGGTTACGCGATGCGGAAAAGTACATATCTTAATCACAACTTTTCCAAATTATCACTGCACTATATTTAAAGATAACTTATTTACTTTAAATTGCTTCTAAGACTAACTGTTACGTTTTATAGAAACCAAATTGAATATCATGAATTGATTAATTTAAATGCGTTTAGATGAAACATGAAACATAAAACATTCAATAAATAATTTTAGGCTTTACATTGGTGCCGTGAATCCCATGTACATGGCTACTATACCAAATTTTTTTTCTGTTAATTTTCAGTTTTTGCAAAAGCATGCTATCCTCGTAGAAACCAATTTTTTAAGGCAATGGCCATCGCCATTTTCGTTACCGTTCCCAGAGATGTTTTATATTCAAGCCAAAGTGGATAATTTTAAGGTAAAATTGCACATCAGTAGTATATAGTTTGAATTAATTTTGTGTAATATTGTCCGCAGGTCACAATTTTGAACACAACACTACAGGATGGCAAACGCCTATTCACCTCGTATCACACGAAACAAAAACGAAGCGAAATAAAACGCGAGCAATTTAAAAAAATGTATAAAAAACTCAAGATCAAGAAGGTTGTGACGAAAACGGTTAAAATTAGTAGCAATACGAATAAAAAATCATCAAATCAACATCATCATCGGCGCAATAGCAATAACAACAGCAACAATAGTAATAACAATAATAATGTTGCAAATTCTAACAATAACAATTATAACCAAGCAATTAGTGACGATGGTGTTAACAATGCTAATAACCTGGATAAATCCAACAAACAAAATACCAATAGTAGTACGAATAGCAATAGTGAGAGTAATTTTATATTTCTCGAACCACCCGAGGTGCCCATATCCATTCTATCAAACATCTCAACCGTTTCATATACAAACGAGATTGAGTATTACGGTTGTGAAAAGATGACGGCAAGCTGTGTGGGAAAAATAGTTAACGCAAAACCATTTTACTTTTATCTGAATAAAAATACGCCACCGTGTTGTCTGGATAAATTGCAGCAGGTGTTTCACCACGTCGTCAACGAATTAGAAATGGTTGGGATACGTTACTGGCTCGACAATTTAGCACTTCAAAATGCAATCGATTTGAATACGATTGGTCTAGATGCGTACGAAATCGATATAAGTTTTAATATAGATGATTTGAAAAGATCGAATGCACTAAAAAAATCACAGACACGTCCATACGTAGATGAAACGGGATACTATTGGCATCGGGCAACCGATGGTAATTACTTTAAAATTTTCTATTCGAAAATTAATCAGATTGGGCTTAATCTATTACCGTTCGAATTGATTGGCGACCGAGTGAAACCAAACGGATTTTATGGATGGAAAGCAAAAGAATTTTCAGTTGAATTTCTTCATCCCATGTCAACGGTTTATTTTTTGGGGAAAAATATCATGTGTCCAAATAATGTTAGAGAATTTCTAGATATTAAAATTCATTAAATATTTCGCCGAATCAGTTTTCATTTTAAGTGCAAGCTTCTCAAAATTCATTTCACTGTCCCTTAGTTAATTATTCTTAAATATTGTAGATAGATTTTGTCTTCCCCTTTTGTAAAGTTAAAATAATCTAACACTATGTAATTCAACTGGACTCTATTCAATATCCTTGATATTTAATTATCCATTTAACATTTTGAATTGCACCGGTTTTACCTATCCTTAAGTAAAATACCTCCTAATATAGAGAAATGTCGTCTTACAAATATTAACTAACCATCATTGCACGTGCCTTTACAATATTCCAGTTCTCGGTTTAATTCCTCCTTTAGGTACGTGACAAACAAAAATCAAGTCTACCATTGCACGTCATTCTCAGTTGGCTTAATTGCATTGTAAAAAGATGACGAATCAAAAATAAGAGTGAAGATTTTTAGTGATCCCTCACTCTACAAAACAATTAAAGACCAAAAGAGAACCCGTTGTAAAAGAAGCAATTAGTTGATTTAACTAGGATCTGTTTTTGTTTACCGGATCAAATTACACACTCGCCGTTAAAATCATTAAGAATCAGTCACCATATTAGTACTCGGAACCAAGCAATATAAGAATAGGTTTCTAAAATGTTAGGAAGTAAAAAATTCCTAAAGGTTAGGATGCACTTCCAGTGTTTACGTCATCGTATTGTAACCGAGTTTCGTGATGGAGTAGCAAAAAAAAACCCGTTGCAGCAGATGAACTTATTCGCATTAAATTTAGCCGCAAATTTTTTAGCGAGAAAACAGCAATGGTACACTGCAAATCCTAAAATATCCGGACTAAACACTTTTACTTTAACACCAACGTCAGCGGTTTATTTTTCAATTCCGGAATCTCCCGTTAATCATTCTTGAAAACAACACCACACTAACAGAGAAATCAAATCGTACAATTCAAAACAGGAATTTAAATATTAATAATTATAATCACGTCGATTATAGAATCCGTGTTCCGAATCGAACGCGGATTGGAAAATGCATATAATTAAAATGGAAAACAATTGCCATAAATCAAAGTGGCCAAGAAAATTTGTATTGATTTCCAAAACAAATTTTACTGTATTAATTGTATGAAAAAATCCATAGGAATTTATGTGATAGGCCAGATTCATTGCTCCAAAATGACGATTTTTTGCTTCTGCATTTTTCACAAGAGATTATTGGTCAAACAAATTGTTTGAATGAATGAACGAAGAAGTATGAATCTGGCCATAGTATGATTTACAATTTTGTTTTATGTTTTTTTTAAATGCAGTTTTCAATCCGCAATCGATTCCCTTCCGCGAATGCAATAATCAACGTGAATTTGTTTGTGTTAATTACAAAAACAATATACAAATTTATTTAATGTTAATTTAAAAAATAAAACAAGAAATTACAAAATATTGTCTTAATCTTCGAAATATCGCAACGTTGAAAATACTATCGACAGCAGATGGAAGTAATCACTTTCTACTAATTTCACGTATGACTGCTCAGAAAATTTTGGATCTTCGGCATCTTCAAAATATTCTATTACGTCAATATCGTAACGATCGTTTATATCGTGATAAGTTTTTTGTTTAGGAGCCTCATTTTTCGAATGCTCATCCTCGAAAATAACTCGTTTGGGAGAAGAATGGGGTGCAGGAGTTGAGGAAATCAAATTTTTTGATTTTGAAAAACTTGTTAGAGCTCCACTGCCTAACTGTTGCAAGTGTTGTCGTCGGAGTACTGATTTACGCATCGAATTATCTAAAAGTATTTTTAATTTACTGCTTGAAGGGCCTTGCTTACTCGAATCCTCATTTTCTGCCGTATCTCCATCGTCATCTTCATCGTGGAAGTCGTGTAATTTCATTAATTCGATTCCTAATTTTTTCCTCATTAAAATATTTTCGACTCGGGTTTCGATCACCTTCTTACGAACAAAATCATGATAATTTGATAATTCGGTGGATATTTCTCGTCGAATGAGTTGTTTCTCCCGAATTGATAGATTGATATCTTTTAATGCGAGTAAACTTTGCGATGCAAGCAATGCCATTAGATATTCAAGCGCCAAACAACATTTATTGCAATCCATATTTTTCAAAACTTCATTGGATGGAATCAACGTCGAGGTAGATGATACCGATACCGATTTAGAATACGGAGGCCGCGGACTCAACGTTTTCGAAAACAAAGAAGTTGATTTTGATGCAGATTGCGGTGATTCGTTTCCATCGTTAGAACGATAACTGATGTCTGTTTCATCTATGCCATCTTTATTATTTTCCGATGGTAGGTAATTTAACGGTTTTTTGTTAGGAACATATTGTAAATTAAGTGACTTTACAAACAAAACAATAGCTTTCAGTAACGTTTGCAGAGTGAGCGGTGGAAATTCTTCAACATCCAGCTTTGGAGGTCCAACCTGTATTTCAATCAGTGGAAACCACTGTGATGGCACAAATTCCGGTTCGGCAAGTAAATCGAGCAGTTTTGGAGTAAACACCATCAAACTTTTGGTCGAAAGAATAATGAAATCCAGTAAACTGTAACGATATATAAAAATTAAATTTTGAACAATTATTAAGGATCTATTTTACTCACTCATTCATTACTTCTGCTACACCATCTCGCGAAGCTTTCGATTCATCCAACATTTGTTTCAAAATATTTGGCCGGTACAGAAGCGATACAGACTGCTCGATAATCAATTGGACGCATCTCATCAAATTGAACATACTCTGGGCATGGTCTGCCCGCCACAATTTCTCGTATGGCACAACTTCTGATATCAGTTCTATTATTTTCTTCACCAAATCAATAATATTTTCATTCAACTCATGTTTTATCAACAGTAACGAATCGATCAAATATTCCTCATGTATCCCGATAAAGACCAATACGTCCTTTATAAACAGGAATTTATTATTTTTAAGCAAAACGATCAAGAGCTCAATAGTTTTAGAATAAATGTTATACCATTCATTGGCTTTCCAAAGGGCTTTGCCATTCGGGATTGTTTCATTTTGTGGTATTGTAAGTAATTCTTTCGGAGGCAACAGCTTAAGCCATAAATATTCCCCAATATTTAGGTATACTACATCATTATTCTCGACATTATAATTTAAGATGATAAGGAGATTCAGCAATTCGGTTGTAATCGGATGATATTCACATTTGTTCGTAATGATCGACAGTGAAGATAAAATTTTTAAAAAAATTTTGTTTTTTAAGAATATGGCGGCCAGCTCGCTTGAGACAGCATAGTCGAATTTCAGGACGATTTTTTTAAACAGACTGATCTCTAGCATTATCGAATTTATTTGGGATTTTTCAAGATTTTCCTGTTTATTTAAATTTATTTCGTTCAGCTCATACAGCAGGATATCAACTAAGGATTTTATTATATCGATTATCGACTCGGAGTCAGCGACTGCTGGATCCAGTAAATAGAAAATTTTTATAGCGATTGCAATTATCGAATTACGTGATCGTATATGAACTTCCTCATACGATACCGAGAGGAATCTGATCAGATACTGAATTTGGTCCAAATACTGCCCGTTAATTTTAACCTGAATCGTAGTATCGGTCAAAAGGATCGATAGTAACTCCGAAATTATAATGAATTGTCGAAAATCGCTCTCCTTGCGCACTATACCAACTAAAGTGTTTAAACACGTTTCGAATAGCAGATTGTAACTGTTTTCCGGTATTTTCACTGCAACGTTCTTTTTCCGCATAATAATAACTATCAAATCTTTAAATGATTGCAGACGTTGTAATGCAAGTGGTATCTCGTCGATCACATTTTGATCACATTCAACTTCCGCAAATATTATTTCGATCCATTTCTCAAACACTGATATTTCAAAAAAATTGGTAAAAATTGTTGTTAACTCGGCATTTATTCCGGGTGCGTCATTAACTTTGAATAGCTCAATTCCAAGTATGTTGAACAGTTGAGCATAAATTTTTATATTTGGGTTGATCTGCGTACAGAACAGTGGTTTACACAATGACTGCCAGAAATTAGGTTTTTCGATCAAGCTCTCAATCAGAATTGTTAAATTTTTCTTCCAAAGTGCATGGAATAGCGACATGATGTGGCTCAAAATGGGTGATTCGATATTTTTAGGCTCACTCGAAATTACATTCAGGTACCGGCTCATATAAATCAGGATGCTATCGGAAATATTTTTTAGTTTCTTATTAGTCGACTTTTCGAGTATATCATTTGTCTCTTTATTTAGAAGAAGTAGTTGGGATTTCGACAACTTTATGTCGAAAAACGATTCTGTGATTCCATACTGCTTTTCAATGCATGACTCGACAAATTCCAAAACAGCAATTTTTAGGTCATCGTTCTCAAAATCATCACTCAGCCTCTGTAAAAACGTAAGTCGCACTTGATCAGGTTCCATGTCGAGACAGGCAAGAAGCGAAATCTGATTAAATTCGATTGCAAAACGACGGAGAAGTCGACAACTTAACACCGGTAGGCATCGATTGAAAATGTTATTCATGTATGATGTAATGTTCGGGATCAAATGTAATGCATCCGTATATTTCGATTGCATATAAATAATCATTTCCAATGGGTATTGCGCCACAGGCTCTTTCAAATAATTTTTAAATTTCAAAATAAACATTAAAATTTTCATCGAGAGCTGGATGATTAAATTCAGACCAGTATTCGATATTGTAATCCAATTTACATCGTTTTCGGTCACAGCTGTTAAATACGAGTTCCCGATTCCTATGAACCGAAGTAATAACAAACCATTCTCCAGATTCAAAAGACTATAAATACACGTATTCGAAATTAGATCATTTTTTACATTCTCAAGAATATTCAGAAAATATTTCATAGTTTTAATGTAGATTAGTTCACGCTCCTTTTCATTGATGAATCGCCATTGGTGTAAACTTGGGAACACCTCACGAAGCAGGAATATTAACCCAGACAATTTAATCTTGTACAAAGTTTTATTCTCCTGCAACGTATTAATGGACTGCAAAAAATCAAAATAAGAAAGTAAAAATTTGTACTTTCCGTAGTTCCGCTCATAATTTATCAGATGATTTCCAACAAGTCCTGAATCAAAGCTGATTCCCAACGAACATTTTTTATAATCCAAGCTATCATTATTTATAATCGGGATTAGATTAAGCGTTAAAATCCGAGTCACGATCTCAGATTCATACAAAATTACGAGACTTCCGCAGATATCCATACAGTGTGATAGAAGTTCGACCGTCCTTGCGATATTCTCCTTCTGCCAGGCATTATTCTTGTTAAATTTAATGAAGATGTCGAAGATTCTCTCAATCGGCAGACACATTTCTGACGTAATTTCCTCCTGAGATGTTATCCCTTTAAGAACGTTCTTCAAGCATCGAAGCCCAATCTCAACCCGATCAACGCACTCAACTGTTAGATCGCCACCGAGCAATTCTAATATCTCATTATACAATCCATTAAAAAAATTAAATTTGCTTTCAAAATGTATTAATGTTGGATGGTTTTTAATATCGACTATATAACATTCGGTTCCTTTAGGAATGATAAACTCCGGAAGCTTATTAAAAGGTCGATAATCGTGCATTAAGTAAAATTTGTCCTGATTAGTACCATGCCTTTTAATCTCGTACTGGTTCATATTAAACGGCTCCGTATACATGGGAAGGTTCTCGATCTGATTTTTAATAAACAACCGAACCTCTAGATTTGCCGAAGATGATAGTGAATCGGTAATAAGTGATAAAGGTATAAATTGTACAGGAAAATCTTGTAAAGCAAGATTATAGAGTACGGCCCAAACATCACTGTCCTCGTTGGCAATGAATTCAAGACTAATTTCAGGAGTTTTAAGTAACTCGCTAAATAGCTCATAAATATCGTGGTTGTTACATCCGTAAAATGCATCGATATCCTGAATTCCGCACATATAATCCAAGTGCCGATAAACAGATCGTCGTAGAATCGAAGCAGTTCTATTTTTTAAGTCCCCAAACATATTATGCCTCAGCATTTTGTCTAAGAACGAGAAGACATTCAGCTGAACCGCCTTTTTATGTATCTGACTATACTTTCGAATTCCCTCCTCGTCCAAATCTCGTTCTTGAAAATTATATAGCATCCAACTCAGTAATATTGGCCCATGCTCCTCATTTTGATAAATAGTCAAAATAATTTTGTCTAGCTTATCGACAATCGTTTTGTCCAGCTGGATTCGGCCACAATTCATTGTTGTTACGAACACAGCAATCTGGTTATAACATAATCGATTTTTTAATTCGATATGTGTTTCGTTGGAATAAGAGAGGAATTTAATCTGTCGGCCAAATGAATTAATCTTAAAAAGTTCCAGCAACGTTATTAATTCGTTTGGAAGAAGACCATCATCGTTTATAATCAATATCAAAATTTGAAGTATTTCGTTTATCTCACGACACCGTCTCTCCGCCCAAGCTTTTCGATGATTGTCGTGATTTCCATATTCACTAATTACGATCTTAGTTGGCGGGTTTTCTTGAATTAAATCTCCAAGCTGCTCGATTAAAGATTTCCGGAACTTTGCGATCCCAATTTTCTCCAGTATTGATTTGTATTCAGCATGATAAGGATGTTTCGTCTGAGCATGCAGTTCTATAATATTTTTGATCAATTTTAGCACGATCATCCGCTCAAGTGAATAATAACGCCAAATATCATCCAGAAGCTTGATCATATTTGACTCGGTGGATATATAGCTGGCTAGTGAACTACTGGATCCTTTATACTCGTTGACAAGATAATACGTTAAAATATCCCAAGCCTGAAGTGCATCGATATCCAAATACTGCGTTAGATGCGTTGTGATTAGAATCAATTTTTTCTGATTACTCTCCTTGAGTAACTGTTCAAGTTCATCACTGGATTTTTGAGTATTTTTTCTATATTGTTTCAAGCCATCATTCAATTCTTTCGTGACATCTAATAATTTCTGTTTAACGATCATATTTGGTGTGGCATAATAAATCCCCGAGGTAAGCTGCCACAAACGCTTCCATTGGCTATTAATCGATGCGTACACAAATTGAGGTTATGTCACATATTTTGTACAAGGAATGTATTCGCAGATATACTTACATTACGCTTTCACTACTCTGTCCAGACATTCGTTATGTACTTTTTAACACTTATATAATTTAACTAAATAATACTATATTTAAATAATGGATATCTTTGAATTATAATTAAAAGTACAAATGATACTCACTAAAACCGCGCGTTTGAATTTTGTTGACAAATTTGACGTTAGCTAATGTTTGTAAAAAAAACAGTACTAGATCTATAAGTTGCAATTCCGGCAATTCCGAAATCGATAGGTAATAGTTTGCACGGAGTATCAGGGGGTGGTATATGTATCTGTCGTATTTCTTCTTTCACTCCTACGACACGTCGAAATCCTCATATAACTTGTTTGCAAGCAGAATTGAAAGTGGCTTGAATTAGAGTTGGCCTTCAGTGAAACAGAATACAGTTCAGTTTTCTTTAAATCATTTTGTACTCAATGATACTAATGACCCAATCCACACTAGAGTAACTGATACCAGTAACTTTTATGGCTTACACCCTTTCTTTTCCCCTTTACCTACAAAACCGGTTTTTTCGTGGATTCACTTTTTAAACTTAAATTTTCAAATTCAAAAATTTCAACACACCAACCCAAGCAAAAATGAAATAAAAAAAATTCAAGGACATTTTTTTGTATTTTTTTTTAGTTTAATTTTGTTTTTGAGCTGTGTAGTGCATTAGAAAAAATTATAATTGTGGTAAAAGGTCGTGTAAAAAATAAAATAAAATTTTCAACAATGAATTTTTTTGTTAGCATTTTACACTAACACATAGAAAATTATAAAAGTTACCGGGATTCAAATAAAATGTGTGTGGACGTAAAGGGTGTAAGCCATAAAAGTTACTGGTAATTAGGTACTCTAGTGTGGATTAGCACAATGGGATTGAGTAGAGTTAAATTTCAAAATGGCGGCAATGAAAAATTTGCATTGAGTGCAGCGCTTCTCGCGCTTTTAAAATGAATATAGTAGCAATAGATTAAAAATTTTAAATACATAACTTTTAGTTTAATTTAACAATACTCTTGCAAATTACGTTAAAAAAAGTTGAAAACTATTCCTTAAAATTTAAATATACATTTGATTTCATCTATCATCACGTTCTCTCGATTACAATCATATAACTGCAATATTTATAGTGATACTTTAATACTATAATATTATTTATAGTTACATGGTTGGTTGGTTATTTTACTTATGTTTACTTGTATTATTCACAAGTGAGCGCAATCTGCAATAGAAATATACAATTAGTTCAGGAAATAACCGCCTACAAAAGTTTAGATTGGAAAAAAATAGTATAAATAAAATATAATTCACCCCGTTTCTACCGGTTCGCCTCCCAAGGTAAATTATTCCGAATTTTCTTCATCTAGTACAATATTTTAAATAAAATCACGTGAAAATGACAGATGATAGATAAGATTTCTCATAACAAAATCGACTATACAAGCAAACGTCAAAAAGTTTTCAGCAAAAATGGATTAACTAAAGTGCTTCGTTTCCCCAATCGCAAAAGAAAATTTATTTAATAATTTGATGTTTTCATTCAATAGTAAGTGGGTTTAACGTATTACAAATCTTTCAATGTAATGTTAAAAATTCATAATTTTCTAGTGGCGACGCACATAAATGATGATCTACTGGTGGAGTTTGTTCACAACTGCCCCATCGTATGGGATCTCAGGCAGTTGAATTATCGCAAAATATCCAAAGATGACGCATGGAATGAAATCGGGAAACGATTAAATTGTACAGGTAAATTAGTAACAGTTATCTAAATATGCAAAGATTAGAAAATTTAATTTTTTTTTTTGATAACGTACGACGTGTATAGGAAACGAGGCACGAATTCGTTTTTCCACCTTGAGGGAAAAATTTCGCAAGGAAAAATTAATTTATGATCAATGCGCTATAAATGGCGAGGAATACAAAAGCGTTTGGCCGCTTTACGATCGCATGACATTTTTGGAACAAGTGATTAAGCCGCGTAGAAAACGTACGCACCAAACAAGCGGAAGCCTGGAATTCAATGATTACTCGTTTAGAGAAGATGGTTTTAATTATCCAGATCTTCCATCGCCACCGATAATTCCGTCTCCAGCCGCGCTGCTTCAACCTCAGTCTGATGAAATAGCGTCCTCGTCAACCGCCTCGCCATACAATACGAATCATATCACCAAAAGCACTTTAAATCCAAAAATTGAAATAGAAGAACATGATCCTTCATCACCACAGTCCGAAGATTACAATCATTCACACGATGAAATCATGAATTCGCATCATCACATACGTCAACAATCAACAAATAATGCCACCGAGTTAGCACGACAATTTCTGCACGAATTAACAGCCGCCCGGGCAACAGTACAAACCAAAAATCACCTCCAAACGAGTCAATTCAAATCGTTTGGTCAATTTGTAGGTGATCATCTTACATCTCTACCTCAGGACGATGCCGACCAGCTTATGAAATCGATTATGCGCGAGATTATTCATTTTAAGCCGATATCGTCTCAAACTTTAAAGTCCGCCGACAATAAAAACGCGGTATCACAGGAGCAACAATAAAAATCAACTAAAATAAAACCCATGTTTTTAAATTTTTTTATTTTATTTATTTTTATTCATTTTTAATTTATTTTAAAAATAAAATTTAATTATTTGTATAATAATTATATATTTTAATAATTAAAGCTAAGAAGTTACAAATTTTGATTTATCTCGTTTTATTTAATTTAGCTTTATAGCCCAGAATTTTATAGTAGAGAATACTTTGGTACTCATAATAAAAGAGAACTTCTCTTTGCGGAATCGTTCCAAGCCCCCAATGAAGTCCGACACGAATATTTTAGATGTGACTTAGGAGCAAAACATAAATACCCACTTCTAGTCTTTTATAGTGATATAGAATGCTGATAATTTTGCGCCCAAGTCACAACGTTCAAATATCTTCAAAACTGAATCGCATATCCTAATTTTTAGGCTATTTATTTAAATAGACGACTCAGTCTCAAAATTGAATTAAATTAATAAATTTCATCTAACTTAAACATATTACAAATGTATAATAATAATTCTGATCGTCTTAAACAATAAAATAATTACTTAAATAATCTTTTCTAAATCTTATGTAGTTTAAATATAGCAGCTACATCACATCGTTGTTTCCGAATCCGGCGGCGTGTGATAATTTAGATTATATGCCGGTGGTCCGCTATTTATAAACGCTAGCGAACGTTCATTACTGTCCATACGATTCGTTCGTAAATTTGGCGGCGGATGCTCATTTGGACTAGGCTGTGGCGGATTCATTGCTCGTCGACTTGGAACTTGTGGTATTGCTTGGCTACTACTACTAGTACTAGCAACATTATGATTATGATGATTACTGTGATTATTGCTATTATTTTGGCCTAGCGGCTGTAGCTGTACGAATACATTTTCCGAAGGTGTGATGATCGTGTGTGAAGTAAGAGGACGGGCACCATGAAAATTTGAATACGATGAGCGGACGGATGGTGGTCGATGATATGGTTCATCTGGTGGTTCCGGACTATGACTTAAATTTGGTGTGGAGTGCTGATACGATGGGTTTATATGTCCAACAATGGCGTTGTTTTGTGAATTTAGTACACTACTAGTGTTATTACTATTGGCATTCCATGACTGCTGCATAAGGGGCGAACTAGCGTTCATATTATAGTATATTGGATCCGGTTGTGTATTGGCATTATGATACGCGGGAATATTTGAAAGTTTCGTTTGTACATAATCGTTGTTCAGTGATTTTAAATTCGAGACAGTCAATGTTGAATGCTGCTCCATCGCCGTTTGTAGTCCACTAGGTATATATCCACCGCCCGCCCCAATACCTCCAATTGCACCTCCTGAACCATAAAGCTTCGAATTCTGTTGCTCGATTATTTTTGTAACTGGATTCTGATGGTGAACTTTGCGTCGTGAATTGCGGACGCTGTTACGGTTACTCGTACCGCCAGACCGACGGCTGGTCGTACTCTGTCGATTATTCGTACCTCGAGTCATCACGCTACGTCGTTTTACTCGGCGCGGTGTCATTGGCTTTGGACTTAATTCTACAATACCACGTAAATCACTTTGTTGATGATAAGCTAATAAATCGTTATCGTGGCCGCGTATCGTATCAATTTGCGGACTAAATTCGATCGAGTATAATGATTGGCGGTATTTTTTACTTTTTTTACTAGTCCTGCTGGCTGTAAAAATAACAAAATATTTGCGGTTTAAAATTGAACATTATTGGTAATAAAAATATTTTTACGACAAAATTCTAAACTAAAAATTCTACTCTAAAATTATTAGAAAAATTGTATTAGAAGAAAAGCAAAAATACTAATATAAATTAACACATTGGCTGTTAGAATTCTTCTCGTACATCAGTACATCGGGTCAAACTCCGGGTTATGTTTCGTTCCGCGTACTAAGATACGAGGAGAGTTACAATTTAGAACAAGTTTGTGACCCATTTACGAAAGTGCCTATGCGACATCAAACCGACAGCTAATGTGTTAAATTGTATTTAACCAAATTAAATAATTAACCACCAACCAAAATTTGTTTTTGTTATTTGATAGAAAGTCCAAGACCAATAACATTAGCTCCGAAATAAAACGTGCGTCTCTATCTAGTTTAAACAAAACACCCATCGATCACACCTAAAAACATGCGATCCTTTCACAAAAATAAGTCAAAATACAAAATTTTTCTATAAATTTTTTGTTTTTTATTTATTTAAAAAATAATTATAAATAAATAAGTTTAATTTTATAATTCTAAATTTTAACAATAGTTTTATTATCAAATTGGCAGTATTTTGGCAATAAAATATCTAATTAAATTATTTTTAATAAAGATAACTGCAAAGTAGGTCACAAAATAAATGGGACAGAGGTTCCTGTTCCAATCATTTCATAGCACACCTACCTTGCATAAATCTAGATAACAAACAACATATTATGTATTATTAAAAAGAAAGCTTTGAGCATCGTACATTCATTAATCATCAACTTGTATTTTTCCTTGTACGGTTGCATTTCATATAAATTGCCAATAAATTCAAAATCTCATACAATTTTTACTCACCATGTAATTTTATACAAAACTATTAATTATTGATTTTATTAATTTTAATTAAAAACAAAAAGCAAATATTATTAAAAAATTGAAATGCGAGCGATTTTGTAATCGATATGGTTTTGATGTTGCCAACATTGTTTGGAGGTAGTCGGCGGTGGTGGATGGAATCAAAAATTCGTTGTTTTAAAAACTAAAATTATAATTAATAATTAATTAAGTTTTTGTCATTTTACTGAAATTTTATATACACAAATTTTAGCAGCCACAGAACAATATTTTTAATTGTTGTCGATGCTATTTAATTAGCATAACAGGTGTGAATGTAGGAGGTGTATATAGAATGATGTGCTTAATTTTTAAAAAGTGCTGTTAATTTCGGTTGTGTTTTGAGAAAGGCGATATACTCAAGACATGCAGAAGATATAACATATACGTTTTAAACAGGTTGAAATTACACTGTTGACCGAATGATATTTTATTTTAACCTTCGTTCTGTGCGCAGTATGTTAACCTGGAATATAATAGACACGAGAGCGAATTCATTATTAATCGCCCACGACAGGACTAATTTGATAAATGATAACATTGTTGGCTGCCGGAGAAGGAGACCCCTAAGATTTGAAAGGCCAAAATTAAAATTCTTGTCAACACGCAGGAGCATAGAAAAAAGAAATATTTTGCGCAACGAGGAGGATATTACCAAACAAGATTTGGGGAACCTTTAAAAATTCGATAAAGATTTTTAAATTTTTATCATAATGAAACTTACGAAACGAAGCCTTTTATTACATTTTCTGCAAAAAGCGTTGAAAAAGTCCAAATCTATAACAAGAAATGACACACACCAGCGACCTAAATCGATTTAAAAACGGTTTAAGTCCAAAGAAATTTAAATTGGACAAATATATAAAATAGCTAGGAGGCTTTGCTGCCGCTTGAAATTACACTTAATCCATATCTGATAAGAAGTGATTTTAAATGTAAAATACGACTAAACTAAGAAGATTTTAATAATTTTTCCTATGAAGTTCGGGTGAATCAAGTGCAATAAAACCTCACTTAAGAAATATATTCACACACTTTAGAATTGAAATACCGAGTACGGTATATGGTCTACTTAATTTTATTGTGCTCATTGGCTACTAAAAATGAGAGAAAAACTGAGTGGCCATATTATAGAGACCTCGGTTCTGATGAACCTACTTCTATTAAAAACCGTATTTCAATTCTGAATAATAATCGTACTGTTATGTTATTGATATTCCAAATACCAATTCAAATCGAATGCGCTTTACTCGACAAGTGGTTAAAGCTTCAGCACTTGGACCGGGAGGTACTGGGTTCGAATCCCACCAGAGGCTGCATGCAAAGCATCGTCATCGACTACGATCGGTGATGTTAATAATAAATATAACAAAGACCCTCTGTTGGAGTGCAGAATTTAGCGCCAGGTGGACATGGAGCTTACAATGTGCAGGTGGTATACTGTAACTGTGTGAATCGATGGTGTGTGCATGAATGGAAACCACCTTTTTTTCACAAGCCAAACAACATGTAAAATAAAGTGACAAAAGTGAACGTTTTTTAAATTTTACAGTACATTTTCTAGCAAGGTAGTTCCCCGATTCATACTACTAGAATAGTGAAAGCTTGGGTTCAACATAGAAATGTAAACGTGAATCTCGGTCGTCTTGAATGAAGTGAGGAAGGAAGCAATACGACAATATGAGCGAATTAATTGAATCCATTAAATAATCAAGGGCCAGAAATTGCCCTCCCTATTTTGGCTCACTTTATGTTGGGGGCTGAATTCCCATTGCTAATTAATTAAATAATAATAAGTGAGGCAGAAAATGATTAGAAAATTGTTTATAATTTGTCGTTATAAAAACTCTTTCGATTTAATGATACAATTTTTTTCAAGTAGGAGGGAGTGTATCAACGGAATTTACCACAATAAATTAATTATACACTACCCAACATTAGTAACATACCGATTCAAAACTTCGATGTTTACACAGCGATATGAGGTGCTATTTTGAAAGGTCACTGATTCATATACACAATACTTAGTTACAAAACTGTTTATTAAACGTCAAATTTGGATAAATTAAAGATTTATCGGTCATACCAAACATTATTTTTGCAATGCACCAGCAAACCTAGAAACGCCTGATTCCCGATATTCCAAAGCGTATGGCTTTATTGTGATCTGTTTTATCGAAAGTATTACTACTTTCTATCGGTAATATATGATCAATTTGCCATAATCCATTAATCGAAGTATGTTGATGAACGAGGTTATTCAGGGACTCTTCCTTGGTTCGTTAAAAAAATGCGTAGTGTACTGGTAAAAGAATAACAATTTGATTGGACGATTTATACCTATGGATTTGATATTCACCTCTACTTCTTCTGCCTGTATTGTCGAGGTTTTCAAAAATATTTCGTTCAATTTATTTACTTACGTACGAATGTTTGTGGGTGCAACACAATTTTTATACATTTTTATTAATTATCTCGGCTTCCACGAATATTTACCTAAATTTTATTTCCAAAGTCCCACAATTTCGATAAGTTATAAATTTCTATATAAACTATCATTGTGCCTAATTATCATTTCGTTGTTTAAATTCAACATCAAAACAAAATCAATTAAAATTCGCACACAAATTGCAATTCAAAATCAATTTTATGTTTGAATTTATATCTCAGTTAACAGCCAATTCGTGTTTTCATCTTGTTACATGCTATTAAATTTTTTTTTTGTTAAACACAAATTTTAATTAATTTATAAAAAAAAATAATAATTATAAAAGAAAAACAAATAAATTCTTATTAATTGGACAAAACATAAAAATAATGATTTAATTGAAAAAATTTTCTTTTAAGTTTTATTTTTTTCCACAAAATGAAAATAAAAAAAATTAAATCGTTGTTCGTGTAAATTAAAATGATCTACCCGCTAAAATCTTAACTTCTACTGTTGATAAAGTAACGTTACAGTAGAAATAGAACTGAAACTTATTTTCGATTATTTGTCATATTTTCTTTACAGCGAAAGGCAACTTCTTTCTTAATCATTTATTTTTTATTTTGTACACGTCCCTCTTGAGATGAGACTCTTAAATTTTGATTTCAATTCTAGTATCACAATAATTTATTTTATTAATTTTTTTTATAAGGCTTTTATTTAGAAAACAAACTTAATATTTATTTACTTTTCGTGTAAGGAACTAATTTCTATGCGTAGGTACTAGTTTGTATATAATAAAACTATTGACTTGTGGGAATGCAAATCTAAAAGTTTTTTAATTTACACCGATATCGCGGATTACGCTTCTTAATTATAACGTCGCGAGTCTTTGTTCTATGGTATCATGGAAAATATTTAATTAATTATTACTATTATCGTTACTACAAAATGAACGAGGTCGCGAATTGTTATGCCTACTTTTCCTATAGCTTAATCGATCCTGCGACTTAGCGCGCTGTATATTTTGATCCACGTAGCCGGGTGGGGCATCCCGAATTTTATCATAAAAATTTATGATCGGTGGTCGTTCCGTACGCCTCCGCGACGATACACGATTCAAATTCGGCGACCGTGTTATATAGTACAATGGCATTTTATAATTTTCAGCCACCAAATCATCGCTGTCGTTAACCGAATTATTTAAAATTAAACTATTGTCCTCGTAACTCTCGTTTAAACTATTATCGTGGTTTGGATAACGATTTGGATATGGATGCGGAATATATCCATCGTTACTATGTGCTAGCGTTGTTTTAGATTTAACATTAAACCGATTTAATGAGCAGTTTTCATTCGTGTCGTACTCATCGAATAAATATTCGTCATTCCCGGGGACTAATTTTTCCGTTGACACAACCGTATACCGGATATCATTTGATGCTGATGAACGTCGTCGATTACCCGTTACAAATGTTGCGGACGATATAATCGAATTACGATTTGAATTTTTTAAATTTTGATTCGATGATGATAATGTATTAGTGTTCGATGTTTGATGATGATTATTTGTAATAAATTTACTATTATTAGAACTATTACTAGTATTAATATTAATATTAGATAAAATATTATTTTTTATTGTTGTCATTGTTCCACTAGCAGATGTTGGAATACTAGTGTAGCTCACATAAATTGGATGTACCGATGTGTGTTGTGGACTTTTTGCATCACCACCCATGAAATCGACTGTAAATTTTATTTTATAAATTTTTGTTTGTTGTTGTTGTATACAATTATAATTACAATATATAAAAATATCTAAATTAATTAATTAACAAAATTGGTACAATATACATAAGTAAATAAAATTTATACAATATTGTTATGAAGAGGCACATAAATATTAATTAAAATAATTGCGATATGAAATTAAATGAAAGAATTAAATATTTACATTAATTTAAAATCCAGAAGAAAGAGTGCTTATGATTATTGTTATTATGTATGTATGCGTATGATAAATGAGTTTAATATTATTTAAATACACACAATAATTTATTTTTAATTTACTTAAATCGAAATCAGCTCTTTTCAAACTAGAGTACAACTAACAAGTTAACCTTAGTCAGTTTGAGTAACACCGAAATCAGTTTTAGCAAAGTAAATATTTTCAACTATATGTTTAGTACTTTTTCCAAGATTGCGTTAATTTGGCGATTGATTTAAACGTTAGAGAAGTATAAAAATTTTTTTAGTGGGTCATTTGATTTATGATGTTGGCGCTGGATGTACACATGTACGCAAATAAAGTTTTCAAATTTGATTTTAACTCTAAAGCAAGTAAATTCAACATGAATAATATTTTCATTTTTCAAACATAAAACGAAAGCAAAAGCTAAAACTCAATTATGGATGGAATAATATTCTATGTGCGGATGACCTCTTAATCTATAATTCTGCTGTGTATGTGCTTCTTCTATCATTTCTAAAGGGTGTTTTTTTAGACGTAACACTGTTTTGTTTGACAACCGCTTTGACAGCTAACATTTGCTTTGTCATTAATTTGATTTGCCATTTCATAACGAATAGACTCACGCCAGAGCAACGCTTGCAAATTGTTGAATTTTTTTTATCAGAATAATGGCTCTGTTCGTCAAACCCATACACGTCCCGGGAGCCGGGATATAATTAAATATTAGTAATAATAATGGTCCTGTTAATTGGCCATGGGCAATTGGGATCGTGTGATCTAACTCCATTAGATTATTTTCTTTGCGGATATGTTAAGTCACTTGTCTACGCCGATAAACTAGAGACGATTGAACACTTGGAACACAGCATTCGGCTAGGTATTAGTGAGATACGGCCGCAGTTGCTGCGAAGAGTGATCGTTAATTGGACCTTTAGATTACGCCATGTATGCACCAGCCGCGGCGGCCACATGGCCGCAACTCACTGATATTCAAAATGTTTTTCTTTGTTCTATTTTAATTTAAAATTGTGAACCTCTAAAAAACACCTTTTAGAAACGATTAAAAATTTCGTGTTTACAGAATGAGCAGAAATAGCCAGGCCGATTTTATTTTATTCTGGAAAGTCCTATTATATTAAAAAACATAAGTAAATTAAGCTCGCCGATAACACATAACATAATTCATAATTTTTGCTTTGCCCACCCGGTATATAACGTAAACTTTCAATAATCGATAAATAATAAATTGCATTCTATATGATATTGTTATGTGTGCAAAATACTAATGCCAATGACCAAGCAACTAATAATGGTATCAAATTACAAAATTCTATTTGTTTAGAATAAGACAAATAAGGAAAATAATTGTACGTACTCAGAGAACTACTATACCGTAGACTAATATAAGACAATAATATTAAGATACCTCTCAAATTTTTGAAGAAAATTACCCAAATTTCTTATTTTTGTTTTTTGAAAACCAATGAATTCTGCTCCTTAATCATCCAATTACACATAACCAATTCACCCACACAAAGAATTACAGTTTACCATAAATGTCATTTGCATAGCTCCATTTCAAGCTTAAAATAAAATGAGATGGAAGATGGGCCGGGCCAAATGTTCTATTTCTTAGGTATGCCACGCGCATCGATTTTAACGAGATATTTCGTACGACTTTCTCCTGCTAAATTGCTAAGCAATCAATTATTGGAAATACACAATTATCCGATTAAATCAAAGCTGGTGTTGGTGTTGATAGCCTTTGGCATACAAATGACTCCAATAACCAAACTTGTTAACAAAGTAAAACATAAAATGTAGCAGGGGATGACAACAACATACATTTGTCTTCAAAATATCATTATTTTCAAATAAAAAAAATGCTACTCAATCTATGTAATTGATCGACTTTGAGTGAACATTCTGTGAGACATTTAACAGTAAAAAAGTGGTTTGCAAGATTTCGTGATGACAATTTTAGTCTTGAGGACGATCCACGTCCAAGTGCAGTAAAACAATTTGAAGACGAAGAACTTAAAGTTTTACTGGATGAAAATCCGTGTCAAACTCAAAAAGAGCTTGCAAAACAGTTAGGAGTAATTCATCAAGCAATATCACTTCGATTGCATGCAATGGGAAAAATACAGAAGGAAGGAAAATGGGTTCCTGATAAACTGACCGAAGAAAACAAAAACCAAAGAGTTGAGATCTGCATGAATTTGCTTTGTCGGTTCCAAAGGAAAAATTTTTGCATAAAATCATTGGGTGATGGCAGAAAACCATGGGTTGATCCAGTCCTTCAATCATCATCAGTTGCAAAAATGAATATTCATGCCAAGAAAGTGTTACTGCGTGTCTGGTGGGATTGGAAAGCAGTCATTTACTACGAGCTTCTGGAACCTGGTCAAACTATTACAGCTGAACGTTACCAGGCCCTTCTCCCTCCGGACGGTGATATTGCTGCATGACAACGCTCGTCCACATACAGCAAAATTGACCCAGGAACTCATCTTCTCCTTAGGCTGGGAAGTTGTTTTACAGCATGCAGCGTATTCTCCAGACTTGGCTCCCACTGATTACAACTTATTCAGATTGATAATGGCGAATATTCCGATAATTAATCTTGTAAAAATTATATTTTCAATAAAGTTGAATTTAACCAGAAAAATCAGAGTTTCTACTTGCACACCTAATACTATATTCGAATTTTTCAGCTCATACAACTTACATACAAATAGAAATTTCGGATGATAATTTTATAATTTAATCCATGAAAAGACTAAGATTGTTCTTTAAAACGAATATCTTTGTTTTGGATATTCTTCGATTATCTTCTAATTAAAATCGGAGCTCTTCTCTTGTTATGTCCTGTCGTGCTTTTCGTGTAATTTTCTATGCGTATTTTTTTAAATTTAGCCGTACTTTTAAGTTCGACACAAAAAACTTGTATGTGTATCTGTGATACATTTTCTTATTTTCTATATTACTCTTGTGATTTACCAGTAAGTCTCCGCCGTTCGACAAAAAATGGTGCCATCAGTAAGTTATGGTTAAAATTGCCCGATGTGAAAGGTTGGACATCTGTCAACAACATAACCTTAAAATATTAGGGATTTTGCATCATCATCATATATTTTGTTTCTTGTGAAAATATCGAGATTTGAGTCGAATAAGCGTCATTTGCGGGAACTTTTGGTTCATTTCTTTAATTTGAAGAATTCTGCAGCTGAGGCGCATCAATTGCATGTAGAAGTATATGGTGAGACTGCCTTAAGTGAGAGAAGTTGTCGAGAGTGGTTTCAAAAGTTTAAGACCGGTGAATTTGATGCCGAAGAAAAAGAACCGGGTTTTGTCGCCAAACGAAGGCCGAAAGTGAATGAAGACGCGGTGTTGGAAACATTATTGGATGAAGATTCGTGCGAGACGCAGGAAGAACTTGCACTTACATTAGGAGTCACTCAACATCGTTGAAAATCATTGGAAATGATTCAAAAGCAAGGAAATTGGGTTCCATATGAACTGAAGCCGAGAGATGCTGAACGTCGATTTTTTTCATGTAAAAGGCTACTTGCCAGGTATAAACGAAACGCATCGCAGAGTCACTGCGTGATATAAAAATGGATCTGAGTCACATAAAAATGTATCTATTACAATAACCCAAAAAAGAAGAAATCATGGGAATCACTTGACCATGCTTCAACATCGACAAACAAGCCGCATATTCATGGAAAAAACTCATGTTGCGTATGTGGTGGGTTCAGCTTAGTGCCGTGTATTATGAGTTACTAAATCCGAACGAAACCATTATTGAGGCACTCTACCAAACACAATTGATGAAATTGAGTCGACCACTCAAGGAAAAACGCGCCCACTACTACTCCAGTCACGATAAAGTTATTCTCCTGCATGATAATACTCGTCAACATGTTGCTGTGTCGGTTAAAAATTTCATATCAAATTTTTGTATTTTTCTTGACTTGATGCTGTTCACGATTGTTTAATCGTTTAATAAAAAAAGTTTCAACCTTTAAAAATCATCTATTTGATTAATCTATTTGACGCAATCAAATTTCTTTTGTGGAACAATAAATTTTACTTAATAACTTAACTAAACCGTTACAATAAACTATTATTTTTACCTTAGCATAGTTATAACTTGTACGTATGCAAACAAACAAACAACCCTATATGAACCGATCAACTATTAAATTAAAAAAAATATTTCCTTGGCAACTGCAATCGGGCTATTGGTTAACTTATTGACATAAGTCTATTTTAATGGAAGATTAAAATTTAAAATTCGTTTAACAAAATTACCTTTTGATTGATAAGTTCAATATTTTCTAGTTTCACTATCCCTAATTGTAATAAAATCAAACGTCACCTCGAAAAAAAACAAAAAATTTATGTTTTCATTAAAAACATCTGGATTCACTTAGAATGTTTAATTTAAACAAAAATTTCACATGAAAATTTATGAAAGCCGAATTGCGCGAGTTTTCTTAATAATTTCTCTGCTCGGGCATCCAAATTTCATATTTTTTGTAATTTATGATTGTTATTAATTATGTGTTATCAGCAAAACCAAAATATTTACATTATTTGTGATTATGACTCGTATATTCATCTAATCTAATCCCATCATTTGTCGGTTTGGAAAAAGTACTAGGACGACTTGTAAATTAAATTTATTTAGGTACAAACAGTACAAGCAAAATCTGTTTTAATAATGTATAATCTAAAATATAGCTTTACTTAGTTTTTAATCTAGAAACGATAATGAATTTAGTAAAATGATTAAGAAGCAAAATGATCAAGCTATGCATGCACACCGTATGAGGTGTTAGTTAAATTACGACCTAATCATAAGTTTCACTTTTAATTGTATATTGAAGAAAATCTGTACGCGGCAGGTCGTATTTTAACTGCACCACAGATCTAATTACACATTTATAATTATAATGGCACGATTTACGGTAGAAAGAACTATAAGATACTTACATTGATCGTCATCTTCGTCTATGAATATACGTCCAATACAAATGGCACCCAATAAACCCAGTACCTATATTATAAATGGAAATAACATAAAATTAAACACAAACGTAATATTTTTGTAAAGTAAAATTCAATTAACAAATTTATGTGAAAATTAGACACAAGAACTATAAACTATAAATACGAGTAAGAATATACTTACAGCGAAAAGACACTGTACGCTTGAATGTATTACTTCTACTATTGGATATTCTAGGACACAATCATCAACGCGTTCGGGTCGAGCTGGACGGAATGGATCTTCTGATGTTATGTTGGTTGGATAAGTCGGCTTACAGCCAAATCCATTTATTTCAAACCATGACACGCTACCGGTTCCTATATTTAATATATCACTATTCTGTAACAATAAAAAAATAATAAAACTGTAATTAAAGGTATAGGGCTTGATGCACGTATTTATTTTAAACGTTAACAATGGATCAATTCTGAAGAATTGAAACCTCTGTGAATAGGATGTTGTTTATACAACATAAATTATTTAACTTTACCAAACCTCCCAAAACAAATTATTTTATTGATTGCCTTTATTGCAGTAGATAAAACCAAAATTCTTTTAACTTACCAAAAAGCAGTATTACGAACTATTTTATGCTATAACTAGCAAATTCGCAAGAGAGAAAAGTATTCTTACCAAATAATAGTCACAAATCACAAACGTATATACAGTCGTGGTCAGAAAATTAGGGACAGTGTCTGTAACATTAAGAAATTTCAAAATTGATTAAAATGTTATAACTTATTGACCCACCATCTTATGTTTAGAATTTGTAATTAGTTACACTACTATTAACTATAATCAAAGGAGCCTTCATAATTGGTATATTTATGGTATTCCCCGGAAAACAAAAAAATATCAAATAAGAGTCAACAAATAATTAAGGACACGTCGCATTTCTTTAAAATTTCTTAAACTTTTAGTGTTTAAAATACTTTTAAACAAATAAATATAAACTTTTTAAACGAATAGTATTGTTTTTGTTGAAATTTGTAAAAATGGAACAAGGTGTTGATTGCTCGCCAGAAAAGAGACGAATTACTTTAAATTTGCGAAATGAGGGAAATTGTACCGTGAAATTGCTGAATAATATAACGCAAAGAAAAAAATCAGTGAATAAACGGGGTAAAAATCTAATAACAACTCATCTGTTGCTATTAAGAAAGAGTTCTGACTGGAAATTAGTGCGTTAGTATACAAATCTGGGTGATCGCATGGGAACAATATAAAAGTAATTGTAAAAATGGAAAGAAACGAGAATATGCCCCTCTCCCCACCACAGCATGCCAATATATCTTGGCCTTAACTTGGCCTAGAATTCAATGGACTAATCACAACATGCTTATGTAACCTTATTAATGAGGCGGCCAAATCTCTCCATAATACTGCGCTGGGATGTTGCAACTTCATGTTGTTTCGAATCAAATCGAAAAATTGGTTACCACTCTCTCACTTTATTTCAAGGAGAAAAAGAGACCAATATTACCAATATAATATAACATGTTGCATTCACAGTAGATAAAAAACGGTTGATGAATGAAACAACGTAAAATTTGATTTTAGAAAAGCAAGAGAGACGTAAGTTATGATTCGATTCGCAAAAGTGAAGTTACACTACCTACATTCCAGTCCAGGCTAAAAATTTTACCATTCAACGTAATTATATGTCGACAAATAAGTAAACAAAAAGATTGTAAATTGTATTTTTAAATTAGTTATCAATATTTTATGACAGTTATGTTCAGAAATTTAACTGTAGACATACATGATATGTCCTTATATCACACATCACTCTAGGTACCCTGTCGCAACTAACGATGGTGCGGTTCTAAGAAGTCACATGGTCTCTCAGAAGAGAGAGTTTGTTTACCGTGACTTGTGCTAGATTTTAGTGATTAACTTGTCTCTTATACGCATACCGGAAGTCTTTTCCTTTCATGAAATTCTTGGTCTTTTACCATGGAATTGATTAATTTTCGAAAGCCCCTCGCAAAACAAAATAATCATATTAAATGCAGTTAGTCACAGTAACACTGTAGCGCACTTAGTAAAGTTAGATACTAAATCAAAATGATTACAGAAACGAATACTAGAAGAAATAATACAAACCGACAAACACAAATATCGACTATTGTCTATCGTACTCGGATACGAACCGGTAATTCGAACATCGATTCTTTTTGTAAATGTTAATCTTCATCATTGCAAAACTTGAAAAATCTCTCATGGAAAGTATCACTTCCGATACACAGATATCCACCAAATTTCGCAAGGATTTCCCAATTAATGGAAAAAATTCAAGTATAAAGTTTCACCCCGAATAGTCAATCCGCCTGTACTGTAGAGATGAAATAAAGTTTCTTCATCAAAACTCGTGCTTTCTGCACAAATTTAAAACATGATCTAATTTTGTTTCAAATTTAATTTACAATCTTTCTGTTTTAATCGATTTTCTTGTAAATGCTATCAACTTTTCAAAATTTCTGCAAAAAAACGAAGAAGCTCCGATGGAAACTGAGACTTTCGGTAAACCGATATGTCGGCCTAAAATCACCGGCATCACCTAATTTATGGGAAAAGCTTAAGTATTTATTTGACTTCGGCGATATAGCGAAAGGTAAATCTGCAAAAATCTCGAGGTCGAAAATTTTCATGAGTACTATACCTTATTTTACTATATGTAAAAGAAAGTAACATGAATTAGTTTGCTGCCAAAATGCAATGATTGAAATAAGACAAATTTTTCTTTTGAAAAGTAGAAATGTGCTAGCGGTCATATAAATAGGTTTACTATACTATCATTTTTATAAGTTTTGGATACTCAGTTTAATTAAAAAATGCATTTTGGCCTTAAAAACACTGATTGCACCGAATAGAAAATCGCATTTAAATGTCTTTAATGAAACTTCCCTGTTCGGGGCAAAATTCACTGCTCCAAAATACGTATATTGATAGTTCTAATAATTCGTAGTTGCAATAATTCGAAATCAGTAGTAATTACAGCAAACCTTTAAAGATTGGGGTTTGGTATGCTGGATTTACTTGTTATTTACTTATAGTTTAAATAGCAGGAGGGTTAATGTGATTAATATGGGTTGTATGTAGAAAACCAGATCTCAAAAATTAATATTTTCTTCATGTTGTTTAGTATTAACTGTAACGTAATGTACTGTGCCTATATCAAGAAGTCAAGGTTCAGTTAATGTAAATTCCATTCTCGGGTTGCAACAATTCGTAAATGTGTTCTATATATGACATTTGTTTGACGCATCTCGCTCATTAAAACATTTCTTAATTTATGTTATTGTAGTTCCTCTAAATTGAATATACAGTCATGGTCAAAAGTATTTGGAAATTTTATGCTTCTACATTTTGTTCAATTCTTTGCGCATAGTTTTTATACATTCTTAAGCAAACAATGAAAAGAGTAACAAATGAAGCAGTTGATCGCCGTTTTGTTAGGGAGTTTATTAAATGTCCTAGACCAGGGATGGGGAACCTGTGGAATCGATTGCTAATCATGAAGAACAATGTGTATTTAGAAAATTTAATTTATTTTCATGATGTGATTATGCCAGACGCCGAGACATTTAGTGGCTATTTACTTTACCATTGCAAAGTGCGTTGGTTATCAAGAGGTCGTTTTGTCTTTGAAAGAACAAATCATTAAATTTTATGGATTAAAAACAAAATTGCGAATTATTAGACCGTTTTGGAGAAATGCAGCTTTTCTTTGTCACATCAAAAAAATTTAAATACATGGGAAGACAAAACATATATGACATATGGCAAAAAATTCAAGCATTTCGGAAAAAAAATTTATTCTTTAAAGGAGAAGAATGCAGGAGTATGTATATAGAAAAGAGCAGGAGTATGTATATACAACTTGTCAAGAATACATAGACGTTTTGGAGACATTAATAGAGGAATATGATGAACAATTTTCCGACTTTGAAAAACATAATCTAACATTGCAATTAGCATTCGAACCACACTTAGTAGATATTTCCATGGCAGCCAGTGAACTACATACAAATGGAACTTTTTGAACTATGCGAAGATAACATTGTTAAGTCTCTTTTTGATGTCAAAAAGGACAAATCGAAATATGGAAAAATGCTACTGAATATCCACAATTACGGCAACATGATCGTCGAATAATGTATCGCTTTGGAAGTACTTAATTTTGTGAATCCACATTTTCATATCTCACCCAACTTAAAACATCTTTAAGGAACCAACTAACAAATACTCACCTAGAAGATCAGGTTAAATTACGAACTACTAGATTAGAACCCAACATTGAATTATTGTCATCAAACAAATGCAAAAATTGTATTAAATAGTCATAAAGTTTGTCCGTTGCTTTGTTACTATATTAAGGTTGTATTATTATACTTCAACTTTAAACAAATCAAAGGTTTGATACTTTGTAGTTAAGAAACTGAAATACTCTTATTTATTTTTTTCCATTGAAAGTATGTAATTTCTTTTTAATAAAAACTAAGAGCGTTTGTGCAAACCACATCATTATACTAGTTTTCTATTTATCTACTTAATTTTATTAAAATAGCAATAGTGGTCAACTGATGAATTTAAAACAATATATGTGCGGCCTAATTAAATATATTGGAAATGGAAAGTGGTCTTTCTTAGGAAAAAGGTTCCCCACATCTATTCTCGTCAGTAAGTTTCCAATATTTCAAAAATATTATAGGAAGGCAAATCAGACTAAGACTTAAGGTTTACTTAGGTTTTAATTTACTTTTAATTAAATTAAAAAATCGAAAAAGACTTAAGGAAGTTGGGATTGAACGATACATAACCAGAACAATGATTAATGTCACTGACATCAACAAGAAAAAGCAATTGAATTTTGCTTTGCAGCATGTCAACAAACTCTTGTATAATTGGAGAAATATTTTATGAACTGATGAGAGTTCGTTTGCGATCCATGGAGATTATCATAAGTCGTTCGTGTATTCCCGAAAAAATAACATAAAAAAACTCCGATTGTTTATCGTGTGAATAGACATAACGATGAGAAATTTATATTTTGAGATTGTATTCCTTACAATATTGTTGGAGATTTGATCCTTTTGCGTGATAAGGTTGATAAAAATGCATACCTTGATATTTTAAATTACCATGCAGCTGTTTGTGGTGACAATCATATTGGATGAGACTAGTTGCTGCAACAAGACAACGCACCAATTCTCTGGCTTCATTGTTTTAGACTGGCCCCCACAGTCCAGATTTAAATGTATGTAATTGAAAATGTTTGGGCAGAAGTTAAGCGAAAAGTGACATACGTAACCGGAAAATTCTAAAAAAATGGCAGAAAAAGAAATCCGCTACGTTTGGGTCAATTTAACTCTCGTATACCGTAAGAGCGGCCACTCGATATTAAAAAATTAAAAGGTTCCAAGTTATATTATGCGTAATAATTAAAAAAATCCACTTATGGTCACTTGAAATATGTGAAAATAAACAAAGAAACAATGAAGTTTTTATTTGCATTTTGCTTCTGTTGTTATATTTTTTATTTATGATTTATGATTTTTATTCAAATTAATATTTTATAAAATAAAACTTAAAAACTAGGTAACCAACCTTTCGTAAAAAAAACTTTATTTCCAAATACTTCTGCCCATGACTGTATGTCGTTGCGTGAATAATTACTTAGTAAACAAAAAAATACTTTGTAGATGAATTCTAGCGACAAAACCGTCAATAAAGCTACAACACTAAACTGTTAATCGTTTACCCAATCAAACTCCATAAACAATTTATCAGAAATATGAAGCGTTTTATTTACTTTTCTTAAAAAAAATTTAATTTAAGATCAATAAATTAGACGTAACGCAACGAGTATTAACGACGACGTCCAAAGAAATAAAAAAAATACGTAAGTCAATGTCAAATGTTATAAATATATAAATTAAAATTCTGCGAAATAAGAAAATGCGAAGATGAAATTCCATTGTTACTACTCGTAGTTCTTATACTTTATAACCGCGATTAAAATAAGAAATTAAAATTCGACTTTAACCCTATAACGGCACGTGGCGACCAAGTAATATCATGAATGATGGAATATTTTTAGGGCTATTATAGGTTAAAAATATTTAAAGTCTTCAACAATATTTACCGTTTATGACGCGTTTTTGTATTTACTTTGAAATCATAGGATGAATTTTGAAATGATTAATTTAAATATTGTTATGCGATTCGTTTTCGATTTAGAATTTTATTAGAGAAATTGTAAAAGACAAACCCAGCTTATTTGTCTATTGATGCATAAATATCAGTGGTTAATTAATCGATTGGTTTAACGGTTTAGTTTATCATTCGGCTCGATTAGTTAAGTAGAGACTTTCGAAGCAGTTATGCGCGACTGTATTTAATGGCTAGTTTGCTGATAGAAGATCCGATAAAATTAGGATAAAATTAAGTTATTCAAAATATTAAAAAATTATATTTGGTTGCATCTCTTGATGTTTGATACGTTCACCATGTATATTGAAATGTTTATACTATAGCCTTGTCTTGTATGATTTGACGGCAATGGCGCAGCAGCCATGTAACCCCACTTACTTACGAAAATGATAGAAGGGAATGTTTTACTTTTAGTTTTGAAACTATTAAACCCAATGTCGATTGATCTTTTGGTTGGTTTTCATGGGTTAAAATATTGATCACTTGTAATGTAGCAACCGTCAATATTTCTTATTTACTGCGAATTCAGTTGTTATTGTTTATAAAATATTTAATATGGCTACATGTTTAACTCAATAGTTTCAAATTATGTTGTTAATGCAGTTTAGTAAAATCGTTATCTTAAATTACTATAAATGCCATAATTTCAAGGGATATTTATAAAACAGAGACACGGATAAAGGATATCCAAAAATTCACGGAAGGTTTGAATTGTGTGCCATTTGTGCGGTAAAGTCATGCGCCAATGAAAAACAGACAGCGTTCAGGGAACAACAAGTGGATGCTGATTTTTCTAACAAAATCATTTTCACCGGTGCGACACATTTTCGTCTTAAAGGCTTCGTTAATCATCAAAGTTGTCGTATTTGGGGTTCAGAAACTCCACGAATGATTGTTAAGAAATAAATGCATCCACAACGTGTTACTATTTGGTGCGGATTTTGGGCTGGAGGCATCATTGGACTATTCTTCTTCGAAAATGCGCAATCGTAGACCAATTATTCGCAACACTAGATAATCGTAAGACGTTCTGTGCCATTTATGTATGAAAACCAATATCGTTATATGCCCACCACAGCTTCGTCTACAAGCCTGCATCCGAACATCAAAATTTTCGATGACTCTTTCCAATAAAAGCGGATCAATGATCTCAATTTCAGCTCGAATGATCTTTTTAAGTTGTTCAATTGTTTGTGGATGATTAGCATACACATTACCTTTCAAATAACCAAAATTAATCAAGTGGTGTTAAATCTGGGCTTCTTAGGTGGCAAAGGAACTTCACAATTTCTTGAAATTATGCGATCAGCAAATTTTGTTGACAATAAATGGTTTGTTCCACGGCTTGCGTGGCATGCCGCTCCCTCTTGGGAAGTTTGTTGTTGTAGTATAACGATTAGAAATACATTATTTTTTTCTAACAGAACAGATTTCATATAAAACATTTAACTGGCGCACAACTAACCGACCGTTAGCCATTTTTCTATGCAACCGGCCATAAGTAATGTTACGAATAACCGGCTTTACGATTGGTCTTACGTTTATCTGGTCTTACGATTAAGTGTTTATTTGAATGGGCAAACAATAAAGTTGTTTATGAAAATAAAATCGTCGATACGATTATATGGTTTACGATTAACAGGTCTTACGAATAACTGGTCTTACAATTAACTGTTCTTACGACTGAGTGCTTATACGATGATGTGGCGATGACGTTAAATATTTACGATGTAATCTACGATTAAATATTTACGATGATGTAAACGTAAATCTAACAAATTCACAATTTTAATTAAAAACCTGTGTTTTCTATGAAAATTTCTTTAGTGTGAATTTTGGGACACCCTTTACTTGTAATGAAATATTGGCAATAGCAATAGGCTGCTGAAGAGAACGAAGTTTCTTAATTTAAAAAAGTAAAATTATCTTATAACTTTCAAAAAATAAAAATATGTGTATGTATGTAGTAGTATTCTAATTTACTGTCATGAAAACATATTTTGTTTATCATCTCAATATGTCAACAACAAACAAATAATTTAATGATGCCGATAAGCAACTGCCTTATTTTTATAAATTTAACGAGATATTTATCTCGCCCAGTTTAATTATAAACCCATATAATTATTATTCGATTCTCTGTGACACACTTACCCTATCTAAGACTCCAATGTTCAAATAGAAACATATTAGAAATATGTTCCATCCAATCCATAATATATTCCATACTGAATACTGTAATTAGAAATAGTAAAAAAATATTGTTAGTATAAAGCTTAGTTAATATACATGATAACAAGAGATAAGAAAATCATTTACATATTTAATTGAATGCCAAAACTAGTTTGGCGTAAATAATCAATAGAAATAGTTTTGGTTACATTCAAGATAAGATTGACATAGTTGAATTAAGGCAAAGTTTTAGATAAAATAGTTTCATAGTTCAACTCCAATCCCTGCAATAATCCGTTAAGGTTTACTGCTTACTCACGTTGTAAGTGTCTCGATTCAGTCCTTTATCTATTTTCCCTGATCATTACATACTATGACGGAGTAGTAATTAGCCCAAAGGCCTACGATTAGATAAACCCGGTAATATTGAACAAATTATTGTGAATTCCTATGTTCATTTAAGTAGTTCGAGTTCCGTCAGATCAATTATATATACAACAAAGAGATCCATTTCTCAAAAATTTGTAATAACCGTTTTTGAAAATTTTTACAACTTCTAAATTGTATAACCCAATTCGATTCTGAGATATCTATAGGTGAGTAATTTATGAAAATTAAAATTTAAAAACACACAGGCAACATTAAATTTTTACTGTAAAGGGGGTTGCATTCAATTTTAATAAAGAAGTCAAGCAAAGCGGTTTCTAAAATGTATAAACTTACTTGTAACATCATTTAGGAAAGTTTTATTTGTTACCGTTATCTAATCTTTGTTACTTAAATTATTTCCAGTGTTAGGAAGCAGTTCATTCGATTGGTTTTGGTTAAGAAGATGACTGGATCCTAAATTATTTCTATGGTGCCAACTTTGTCGGGAATTTCAATATAAAATCAAAAGAAATTAATTGAAATTAAAAGGAAACATTAAAAAACAAATAGAGGAATCGCTGCAGACCATCAAACGAAAATATTATTTTATGCTTTGCAATAAACTGTTTTAATAGGCGTTTGAAGTCATGAGACAACCACAAATCGCTAGACGGAAAGACTATGGAAAATGAACCAAAGAAGTAAAGAACTTGCCAATGCTCCATAAGAACACGAGCATTCCATGTTTCACAGAAATTCAAACGGTAAGCCGCATAAAATACAGACATTGCCGCGACATTACCAGAAAATGTAACTTTATAATCGAGATTTCCTTTCCGTGATAACTGAGCATCCAAAATAAACCTCAGATACCTGACAGAGTTCGATTTAGAGATTGTGCTAGTAAAGAGAGTGGAAATAATAAGGCTACCTAAAATTTTATATTTATAAGAGCTTGCTGCGTCAATTCGGATTCAACTGGTAGGTGCTTTTCTGAAACCGTAAGAACAAAATCCATAATTCTGAGCGATAATCATGGTTAGCTGAAGTTTAACTAGAAGTTTATCAATAACCAAGAGCCGCAAAAACTGTGAAAGTACACGACCCTAAGGACAGCCTTTGACAAGTTTGACAGAAAGGGAAACCATACAACTCAAACTAAACTAAACAATGCAAGGCTTGAGCATAGATTCAATCTAATCCACAAAAGAGTTACCAATCTCAAATTTGTGATAGTGATAAACAAGATGCTATCAAACGCTTCCGCGATGTCCAGGAAGATATCCATGAGCAACTCGTTGCAACTGAGTGGACTTTTCATCTAGTAGTAACAGGCTCATGGAGCGCCGTCACATTACTTACCTAATCTTTAAGCATGCTGCCTGTAACTGAGGGAAGTTAAGTACAAAAAATGATCCAAAATAAACCTATCAACAACGATTCATCCAAAGAAAACGGTGATGAACGATTGGACGAAAACTCTTGGGATCAATATATAGTCGGACTTATCGGCTTTTGGGTATAAATGCAGTTGAGTACGTAACTATAGTACTATTATCTCAAGGTAAGTGCTTGGCAATCTGGACTTCTCGAAATGCATATTTGGTAATATTTATTTGATTACGTTACTGATTTAGTTCTCTGGATGAAATCTGGAAATGAATTCCGGTTGAATGACTATAATAAGAATGAAGAATGATTTTATATTTTTTTTGTCTGCTTAGTTTCGTTTTTTCAAAAAATTCCTTTTTATATATAGACTTTGACATCAGTTTCAATAACAGTTCTAGAAGAAAATAGAAATTATTAGAAAATTATTAGAAAATTAAGGAAGTTAATTTATATTTCTCGGTGTATTATTGATTCAGAATTCGCCCTGATGTGCTCGACTTGGTGATGTCTAACATTTATAATAAAATTTTCAAGACCATACGCATGTTGTAATTGGCGATGGAAGAGAGAACATATAGAAACATTTTCTGCGAATGTAATGAATATTTTATCACAGATACTAGATATCAAATCGAGACACTATATTTTACTATATACACTCATTGTTCCAGAGAATTTTATAGCAGAAATTTATAACAGGATTAAATAAATTCGGCCAAAGATATGCCCAGGTGTAGACCAATCACAACATGTGCATGGTTTTGAATAATTCGTTTACCGATTCTAGACCTAATGCAAAACGGACAAAATGTTTTTAACGCGATTCAATCCTCTTAATAAGCAGACCATAAAACCGCACCTAGGATGCATAGCGTAGGTCTGAAGTAGCTAATCTATAACAATTTGGAAAGATGAGGACTCCGAAACTCCTTCGACCAGCTTAATAAGTCAAGTTTCTCATTCAGGTAATACGAAAATAACATACATTTTTCTTTCTAAGAAGTCGAGTACCATTAAGTAATTATACAATGAATAAAGGTGTTTTTATTTCTGGACACTTAATTTCATTCAGCTACAGATCATTATTACTGCACTACAACATTAATAAATAAGGGCATCGTTCTTAGAGGTAATAAAGAAAACCCTGGAGTACTGAAGACGTTCCTATATAACTAACAGATAAGCAGATCAGAAAAGAGATCTGGACTAAACATTTACGACCAACTAAGCAGGCACTAAGCCATAAAAAGCTGTGCTTTCGAAGAATTATACTGTGTGAAGTATTTTATTAAATGCCTTACGCCTATCTGTAAAGATTTATTGTTCACCAGTGCCCCTAATTCTCTAACAACCAAGATAAATTACAATGTGTAAAAGCGATAACTTTTAGACATGAAAAAATTATCGTAGAAGTCGACGAAAAAATTATCGTAGAAGATTTACATTGGATTTACTTGAATGTGTAAAAGGCTTTCGTTTGGATATTATTAGTAATTAATTGCAATTTTTGGACAAGATGGATGGTCTTTGGATTACTGCAAAAGCCATTTTAGTTGCTCAATTTTCAAATATATATGTCAAGTGTTTCAAGTGTCTGATTTGACAACATCTTGCTTGATTAATTAAGAAAACCGACGAGTGCAATAAATTGACGGCCTATAGAAAAATTTAAATTAGTTAATTCAGTTTGTTGTTATTTAATATTTCACTCAGAGGCACTATTAGCTCTCAACAATCTATTCGATCTCACAATGCTTTATTCCAAACCTATTTATTAAACTTGTGTTTGAGAAATTGATAATTAGGACAAATTTCTAACAATAATGAACGAGTACAAAATTTAATTATATTATGCATTAAAACTAACTTTTACCCGAGCACTAAGGTCAAGCAAGATGTCTGTTTCATACAATCATTTCTAAAGAAGCAGTTAATTGATCCAAGTCTCACCTATTACTCGTTACCGATCCTTAAGATTAACCCATACATTTTACAAAGGTTAGAAATTAACTCAAGGTAAAAACAAATGGTAAAACTAAAACGTCATTAACCTAAATCAAATACTAGAAATGGTTTCGATTAATAAATTTTCAGTGTTCTTAAGGACTTAGTTGCTGGCACATAAAAAAATTATTGAATGAGAAACTCGTGGAGTTGGGAAAACTCGCAGTGACTTACTAAATTTGATGGCTAAATGAGCTTCGTTGTAGGTAGGGTTTTCTAGGTTCTAGAATTTTAGAATTTCGAGTGAACTACAAAAACGCATAGATTTTTGTAGTTCACTCGAAATTCTAAAATTCTAGTACGACAATCCCGGGATTACAAAAAATATTCCAGATTACAAGATCTGACTATTATACTTAGATATTGTAAACTCCCAAAGGCAGAAAGTGCTAAATAGAGCATTTCGTCTTCAACAATGAAATACACTGAAATTAAGATCTGCTTAAGACAGATTTGATTGGATTTCAAAAACATGTCGTAAATAATAATTACAGTAATGTGATTTTGTACTCAGAATAAAGAATAATCTTTAAACGGCGTTTAGAATATACCACATTAATCAAAATTTAACGGATGGATTATAACTAAGTCTTATATTGTACACGTCTTTACCATACGAAGTAAAAAAATATTTGACTGTTGTAATGTCCTTTTCAAACATTTGATTTGTTTTATATCTTTATCTAAGCGTATCTTGGTTTTACCTTATTGTAAATGAATGCGTATTTGATTTTATTTGAGAAGTTTTTATAAAAAATTGTGTTCAATAAAAAGCAGATACTTATTCAAAGCCCTTATAGTAATTATAAAAATTTCAAAACATTGTTTAACTACCTGTTATCGGCATACGTAGAAAACGGACAGGGAAGACATATAAGACTCGAGATACGCTTGAGCCTGACACCATCTCAAATAAAATTCACACTTCATTATAATTAATATTTCTAAACGTCGAATTTTGTAAACCAATCGTGGAAGTTGAAAAGCAATTTTATTATGCTTGATTGATTGGAACTATTTAAAGTACGATAATAAATGTCGATGCTAATATGTGTTAAACCCGTAAACTCCCAATTTTTGACTGTTAGAGAAATGTGGGGCTACATAAAATCATAATGATAATGTTTCATTTGAATATTTAGATCAGCGATCATACCATGCATATATCATACCATGCATAAAATTAACAAAGCATATATGGTAAATTATATAAATCTATGCGTGGCAGATGACACAGTTTGACAAATCAAGGTAATATTCCAATTCGGTGCACATGAACTGTAAAAGCTGAACTTATTAAACCATTTGTATAGTTAGTTAGAGTTATGATTACCCATACGTGTATTTATGAGTCATAAACAATTATCGTCAAAACAGCACACAATCAAATACTTTTTCTATCATTTGCGGCATTCCAGAATATGAAAGTTATAATTTAACGATAAACCGCTCTAACATTTCAAAACCTGTGTGTCACAATTAAAATTTTAATAAAAGCAAGACAAAACTAAAACTGTATTCGAGTACTTATCCACGCTAATTCATATTCATGGAATTAAACGTAAAATTATACAGAAGTTCAATGTCAAATACAAATATATTTTTCTTGGTAGTTTTCTTCTGAAGTTTTTTTAAAGAATATTTAAGTTTTAAAAATCTTTAACATTAAAACACAAATGAAACGAAGTATCGTGTGAAGAAAATTTAAAATTGAATACTCGAAAAACACACGTCCCTTTAAGCACTACGTACATAATAAGTAATTATTGTCAACTATAAATATTGAAACACAATCAGAGATTCGAAGTTTGGGAAATTTCGATCCAGTTCAATGAATTGCATCAGCCAGTCAACCGGGGGTAATATCACATTACTTTCAATCATCTTAACATACGATACCATAGTTTGATTAGTAACAATAGTGTGTGGTTCAAAAGATGAGACGAAATAGTTATCGTTAGTGAAATCTAGAAATGCTAATTCATTATTACTTTATGCATATTTTGTGTTTATTAAATATGTTCATCACGTAATTTAATACACCTTCAGCTGGTCGCAGTCTTGGATTTATATCATAAAACGTGTGTAGGATATTAAAGTTTTTGCATAAATGGCTGCTATTTATATTTTAAAACCTCTGCTCAAAACTTGAGCCGGTATCGCTTACTCGTAATTAAAATAATAAAATAATCTTAATGCTACAAGTTCGTTGGGCTGGTTTATTGATAACTATCTTGACAAAGCTGGTCCTTGAATTTAAGAAATCCAATTGGTCGACTTTTAATTAATCGAGTTTCTAGGTCCGGAATTTTTTCGATAACCGACGGTTCCAGGTCGATTTTCAAAAACAAAATATTAAATGAAAAAAGTAGATGCAAAGGGAATTTTCATCATCGATTACGACCCTCTGTTGGTGTCAGTATACAGGTTGACATAAGTATGTAAGTGTATACGTATGTAAGTTAGAAATTTACAAGTATGTAAGTGCCCTTTGTAAATTTCTAACCAAAACCCAATTTAGTTATTGATAAATCTCAAAACTTTCGACATCTCGCATCTCAATTTTCGCGCCGTGAATTAAATTCATCAATTGAAAACTCTATGTAATTCATCTTGAGAAATACCTTGCCAACTGCATCTACGAGCCTTAGTTGGTTTTTAGACAGAAATTCATTAAGCTAATCGTAGTTAAAACTTACATGTAATGAATGCAACTAGTTTAGTAACGGCCACATTTGAGTATGCGGCTCGATGATACAATTCTTGAAACCTACCTTTGTGCGCTGTAAATTGCAACTAAATAATTCGGTAAGCATATTAAATGTTAAATACATTTTCAGAAAGCAAAGCTCACTGATCTCTAAATTTCGGAAAACACAGTAACTATTAAGGTTGACTTGCATAATTATCGTATTAAATGTGTTCTGGAATGTTTTAAAGAAATTTATAAATCCTTCAAAGAAGTTGAATTCATTTCAACCAACTAAATGTATTGTGGTTTGAGAATTACTAGGATCAAAGGTCAAGTTGCGGTCATTTGTCCATGGGTAGTTCGTATCCAGCACTATGCAATATACATTGCTGTAATTTAAGAAATCGCAAAATTTCGGTATAATTTTGACCATCAATCATAAAATAAACATTGAATTTATCTGTATTCAGAGCATCGTTTTTATCAACCAGATGTATAGCCTCTTTTCCAACACCTATTTTGTTAATTGACACATTTGTTGGAGTGAAACCAAATTCGTGTATCTCGGCAAATGAACACGGTGAAAGAGTAAATGAAAAAACGAAATGGCAGTAAATCTACGGTTCGGAAAAATACTAAATTTATGTCGCGAGTATGTATACTGATACAAATTTAATTGATCATTTAGGATTTAACCTTCACTTTATCTCTCGTTTTTAAATTGTTTCGATTAACGAATTTATTCGTCATCACAAACTGCTACTTTTAATGAACAAAAGCTGATTAAGTCAAGACGTGACTTCCCGTCGAAGCTCAATGTTTACAAATACGTTTGCATGGTTAGATTAATCGCGTTTTTCTAACGAATTTGCAAGGTGGCGTAACCGCAATGGCCGAAGCCGCGGAAAGGCATATGTTAAGTCGTAATAATGGCAAATAGTTTCTTTACATTGTGTGTTTTGATAAAATCTTGTAAAATTGAATATTAATCGTATTCGATAAATATTGGGGTTGGGGCTACAAGTTACAATTTTTATAGGTTGTTGTTTCGAATTCATTCACTCCATAATTTTATTCCATACGATAAAACTCTTGAAATTGAACGAAAATAATTAAATAAATAATTGTCTAATGGTTTTATTTATGTAAATCTACTGAACTATGTAGGCTTGGAGATCCAGGAACTCGAAATTGCAGAGTTTTAAAGTGGTTCCCGGCTCTTCGGTTGGTATTGCTATTGCAGCATTATCTTTCTTTTAAAGTCGGATTATTTATGGTACCAATAATTAATTTAATAAACGCCGTATCAAACACTGATTTATTTTATGCTAAAGAACGGTAAGGCTTATCTCGATCTCCCAACTTTCTTTATTCTTTGTATCTTGTTTTATTTGAACATTATTGGCACAAGTATTTCTCCCACTACTTCGGTAATTTGCCCAATCTATTCCATGTATGAGGAAATATTAGTTCCTGGTTCAACAACATTTAAATCATGACATGGGAAACCCTGTTGTTAGCTCTTGGTCTATACCCTTAGTTCGCCGTATTTCACCATCACTATATTACGATGCAATATTGCTCGAACAGTTCATTCATTATTTCATCTAAACTTGAAACGAAATACACACGCACTATAGAGATACTCTTTGCTGTATGAACAAATGCATGTAGAGAAAGAAAAGCTTAAATCGGTCGAAAAATCTATTTTGTCAAATTTTTCTAAGGTCGATCCATTTAAAACATCGAGTTTCGTTACCATACAAACTTAGTTAATTCTAAAAATGAATGGATGAGTTACGAGATATTCATTTTTCGACAGAGTTCAGAATTTTCAGGTTCAGCGCTCCCAAAACCCACAAAGTATTATATATTAGATAGACAACGTTCTCTTGAGCAAGACGTTCACTATTACATCAATATAAAGAGTTGTCCAATGAGACGCAGGAAAATAAAAAATAATTTTGCAGACGCCATGTTTGTTTTCTGACATTTCATGTGTCATTTTGTTAGTTGAATTTTTGCCATTTATCGCTATGGAGTCGTATTCGATTGAAAAGCGTGTTAACGATATTCAAGAGCCCCACCAAAATTGTTGAAAAAAATAAAAAACACGTTTCGCGCAATTTGTGAATATTTTGGTCTCCATAACCGCCCAAATGAAACAACCATCCACTCGTTTGGTGCGTAAATTCAAGGTTCTGTGGTAGATATATCAAAGCCTGGCAGACCCGAAAACTGCTCGCACACCAGATAGTATCGCTGTTGTGAGAGAAAATCCTAAACATTCAAAAACGCGTCGATCACTTGAATTGGGCATTTCAATGACCAGTTCGATTTTTAAAAAGCAAAGTGTACGTTGATAGTCCAGCCGCCATCCAAGACTCAAAAAACTACATCGTTGCCGATATAAATGCCATAGAAACGTGCCTATTGGAAAATGTCATCAACAATTGTGACCATCGGATCGACGTCTGTAAATCCACCCGTGGTGGACATTTGAGTGATATCATTTTTCACACATAAAGTACCCAACTTGATTCAGAAATAAATAATTGTAGTTTTAGCTTGCCGTTTATTTTCCTGCGTCTCAATTGGGCAACCCTTTACAAATATAATTTTTTTATGTATAATTACAGTGCGGTTGATAAATTTCTAAATACATATACTATTTTCGTTTGTTTAATTATTTATTTCTAAAAAACTATGGATAAAGTGAAAGTATAAAGTTAGTGCTTCTCCTACAGTGGGTTTGCGTTAGGTTTAATACGGTCTAATCTAGATCAGCATATTATTTTGAATAAATAATATTTTGCATAAAAAACACACCTATTTTAAATTTCAAAGCGGCCAGAAGCCAAGAATTTTAACATAAGACAAACTTACTACACTAGTTAGGGGTTGTTACTATGAACCGGACATTTAATTGAGTAGCATAGTAGGGTTAAAAAATCTTGGATCATCATATGATCGGTGCCCTCAAGTACGATAAAGCTATAGTTCTTTTATTACTCGTCTTAAGCGAGCTCATTGCCTTCCCATGAAACCAACGATCTTATAAAAACACCATATGGTTGTTACCATAGCGCTACAACTATTATTGGTTTAGAAATTACTTTATTGAAATATTATAATCTATAATTTTTTCGTTCTAATGTTTTTCGAAAAAATTATGTGTGTACATTTATGACGTTGTGTAAATCCCATATAATTGCAATACCGGAGTGAGTCCAAATTTCACAATGACGCATTGTGGTACATCATTCACTTTACCGTTAAAAATTTCCCTACAATATTCACATCTTATATTATCATTACATCTGTAAGCATGTTTTCTATTGAAAACCTGGAAACAAACAAAAGGCGGCCATTATTACTATCCCTCTTTCCCTAAATATTTTTATCACTTAAGTACACAAAGTAGCAATAAACATTTTCACCGCAGCAAATCAGAGTGTCATCCATACAAGAATTTTATACAAATAATAAAACAGTGGTAGTGAGATAACAACCAAAACACTGATAACGGTTATCAAAAACTGAAAACTGAATAAATGAAATACAAGCGCTAGACTCATTCTTACAGTATAAAGGTAAAATAGCGTATTAGTCAGAATTTAATTTCGAGAAGTAATCAAATCGCGAAAAGACGCGTGATAGTTGACACAGAAAGTTCTACCTTACATAAAACAAACAACTTCACATATCTGCGGTTTTTAATTTCGCATCGTTGTTTATAATGTAACATTATAAAATATTAAAAAATTCGCGAGAAGTAAATAGGAAGTTGACTATTGAAATTACAAGATAATTTTTTGTCTGAGAATTTGTGTTGGACATATTCTAAGTAGATACTGTGTCTTATATGACGCGATAATTTTAGGTCGAAATAATTAAGAAAATTTATTTTATTAAGACTAATTAAAACTGTACAGTATTAGCGCTCAAATATCAATTAGAAGAAAATTTTCGAAATCAAATTTGCTATGTCAACAGAAAACAAAAGGAGTACATAATACATATCGTTATAAACGTTTACATTATTTTTAGATAAATGACGATGGCGCGATGAATCACGTTATTAATTTATAAATGGAGTTGGAATGGTTGTGTTATGCATCCTCTTTCATTTGCGTTTCAGCCAATTTACAGTTCTGGTAAGTTAAAGCGAACTGGAAATATAAACACTGATCAAGAAAATAAACGTTTTGTAAATTAACAACGCGAAAGAAATAATACTGAGAAGACGCCTTAAGACTCCCATCTGAAAAGGAAGTGTTTTTAGTTAGTGTGTTCAGTATCTTTAGCGATAAATCGTTCTATCACGATGAATTTGGGACATCAGATTATATCCGAAAAATAACGTCTACTTACAATGAAATTATATCTGACTCTAAAACTTTCATGAGGTAAGTTGAACAGCGCTGCAAAGGATTGAATTTTAACGATGAAAAAGGGTAACTTCTGAATAGTTTCTGTAACGACACTTTATAAAAACTTTCTAAAGATACCTCATCTACCATCCCCCCCCCATTTTACTCAATTTTACCTAACAAACCTTCACAGATTGAATAACCCATACTTTATTGACACAACTAGCATCTGAGATTATACGTCACTTTTATTTTTACAAAACGAATTTTAAATAGTTTTTTCAGTCCACAAAGAATTGTTAATTTTTTGTTTGTCTTTGTTTGGTAAAAGAGGCAATCGATATTGATAGCTTGCGGCACGTAAAACATTTCGCACATAAAGACATAAGGCGGCATTTTCGTCCACAACTCCAAACAGTTAAAAAAAAAGAAATACTTGTATTGTGTACTTACGGTTATTATATATTTAGCTCGCAATTGATACGCACCAAATATTCCAAATATAACAAATATTATATGGAAAAAATTAACAAAAATTGGTGCCCACATATATCCCAGGAAATCAAACACCTGACGTTCAATAACTAAGAGCTGAAAAGAGAAAAAGATAAAGAACTAAGTTAAGAAAATGTTTATGGCTTTATATTGGTTAATAAAATTACATTTCTTAAATCTAAACGAAATGGTTCTAAACCGAACTATTGTTTCTTAAAATTTAATTGTTTGATCAACACAAGTATAAGTAGGTCTCTAATTATCATTTAATGAATTGCACATTATGTAAGATGAATAGCACTAGTAGAAGTGGTATTATAAGTAATATTTCAAGTTTATTATTATTTATCAACATGTTGTTCAGTCAAAATTTCCGTGCAATTAAGGGGAATGCTAATATACAAGTAAAAGAGTTGTCTAAAAACCAATAAAGTATAAACTTCAAAGAATTCTTCGTCATTATAAAACGCAAGTAGTTACTGCATTCAAATAATGAACTGGAAATGACTCAAATTTAATTATCAGACATGGAACCAGACGTAACATCCAAAATTGTTTACCGCATTTCCAAGAATTTTACAGAAGCTGATTATATATACTAGTCGCTGTTTATGTTTACCTATCAAATCACATATTATATTTTAGATTTAGTTGCTGTTTTCTGTAAATGTTTACAAATTTTAATTATAAAAATCTCAAAGAACTTGATTGTAGCGGAAACTATGAATCGTACATGCTTCATAATAACAACACAAAAAATCATAAGAATAAAATAAAAACTCCAAGCAAAACACATAGTTAAACGAAAGAAAATATTCTTGAACATAATCATCTATATATTCTGTATCAGAATGTGGTTGATTGTTGAACAATCAGGTAGCAAAAACATGTTTTTAAATAAATACAGCATCGAAAAAGGGACATTCTTTTTTTATTATACAAAAAAAAATATTTTTTATGGATTTAGTCATATAGGATATTGATCATACTATCCATCATAAAGATGCAGACCAACATCTCACAACATGTTATCTTATTCTCTTTGCAAAATAATTTCAGTGGTTAATCTAAACGCACTAATATTCGTTCCTCACATTTTCACGGGAAATATTTCTAAATATTTTGTACGAGTGGGTCCGATTACGGGTATATGTCCGTAGGACGTACGAATATATGTCCGATTTACGCAGAACCTTCGACCAAGAGTTCTGCATGGTAGGGGTCAAAGTTGTCAACATGGCAAATGAAACCTGCCCCTATCGGGATTCGAACCTAATAAAATTATTTTACAAAGAGAAGAATAACAACATGTTGGTGCGCAACTTTACTATGGAAAGGACCAATTTCCCTTACATTATTTATATTTATATGAATTTAGTGGACGAAAATCTAATTTTCGTATTAACAATAAGTTTTTATTAATTGGACATGCTTATAGTTAGACGGTTTATCGTTCTTTTATAGAAACGCCATTGCACAAAACGATAAACATAAAAATGTTGTACTAAAATACATAGAAATTTAATTCACACGAAAGGGTTATACATAATTTAAATTATTTGTGTGTCAAATAAGAAAGTACCACAATTATATATTAATTTTTAATATTGATTGTTTAATTGATTCTGAATGCACGACCAAGTTCTTACACAGGATCTCCCGGGTGACGCCGGGCCCACCGTACACTCTTTTTTACATATAACAAAACCGAAGGATTGGATAGGTTAATTAAGTGAGACAGAATCGTCTCGGTTACAGACACCTAGGTATAGCCGATAGTAAGTAACACAATGATATTCTACTAGAGGAAGGATAAAGGTTTAATATGTTTAATGGATAATGATGGTATTGGCCTTCAACAATTGCTCCTTTAAATCGGCAACGTAAGAAAAATATTATTATTTCACATGCATCTGGAAATTTCCTGAAATTTAATTATAAATTAATATTTCCCGGCTTCCTAAATGTTAATAAACATTCCTTAATTTAATTATCCTGCACCTTCTCCACGAAATAGCAAAAAATAAATCTTTCAAAAAGTTGCATAAAATACGTGAGGCAGCCCAAAGGTAATGGTTCTTGAAAAACTATCAATGTTATTCAGTGCCAGATTAACTACCGGGTTGGATATTTAAAATAAATTTAGATTATTTCGCAAAAATTTCAAATGTTTTATGAATATTCGTTTAATTACCAAGTATAATTATGATGCACAGGACATATTAATGCCATGCTCAATGGAACTGTACCATTCCTCAAACAATTACTGTCATACATGGTATACAGAATTGGATTGGCACTCTCAATGGAACTAGACCATCTCTCAATAAATGATGGTCAAATTCGGTGTGTAAAGCCGAATTTGACAAAATTTTGAACGGAACCACGCCACTCATACCCGACAATTCTCCATTCCAGTTTGTAGAGCTATGGGCTAGGATTCTAATAAACTAAGGTCAACTTGTATTGGGATTTTAAGGTGTCTTTTGATGAAGTTTTACAATTCGACCATTCTGAATGGAACTTGGCCATATCCCAAGCAACTATTGTCAAATCAGTTATGCAAAATTGGGTGGAGATTTAAAAATGGATTTTAGAGAAGTTCTGGAATTCGGCCATACTAGACAATTTCTTAACTAATTATATTCGAATCTGGTATGTTGAGCTGAACCGGGATTCCAACATAAATCCTTGCTGAAGTTTTGGTATTTCCACAAAATAGACCTAAAAATATTCGGCCAAGAAATTAACCAGTTCATCCACTCACTATAGCTGAACCAAACTTGGCCTTAACCCATTAAGAGATGACCCAGTCAAATTCAGCTTCACCAAAACTGAATTCCAATTCAGCCCAAAAGTCAAGGCCGAGGGATATCACATCAAAGATTTACTTGTCGTTACAAACGAAAATTAAAATACAATTTAAAACCATTTTCCTTTTGACATGCCGTAACACATATGAGTTCTCACCCCTTTAAACCAGTTAAATTGGAAATTAAGTACAAATTTTCACCGTGCATTATTAATAATTAGAATTAAATATTAATTTTAATATGATATAAATTTATTACGGTATGTAAAGGGTCTTTCAATAAGGATTTTCGATTTGTAAATGTAAATAAAACAAATTAACTGTCTGTGACATATCCACTCAATTTAAAAGATAATTTTATTTCGTTAATTACAGAATATAACGTCGTTCAAATTTCCGCCGCGGCTTTGCTTGGTGGCACGTATTCGGGATAGCGCAATCCTGTTGAAACCACATGTCGTCGGTATCCATATCATCCAGTTTAGGCAACAATAATTTGCCGTTGACGGTTCTGGTAATACCAGTTTCGTTTTGGAAGAAGTAGGGACCGATGATTCCGTCAGACCAAAATCCACAACAAACAGTGCCCTTCTCGGAATGCATTTGCTGCTAGTTCAGCTAAATGAAATTTGGGTCAACTTCCAACTGCTCCAGAGCCCAATCAGCGAACACACGCCATTATCCATGGTCGTTTACCTTAAGTTGAATAGTCGAGACTGCCTCGGATTTTTCTGTACACTCTCACGCACAGCAGCGGTGTTTTCAGCAGACGTTGCCTTTCGGTGATGCACGCGAGTGTTGGCTGATTATTTATTGAACCGGTTAACTCGAATTTAGCCAAACACGTCGAATAGTCAACTCGGCAGGGCGGTTGCGACGACGATAAAAATCACGTAATGCGCGGAACGTTTCTCGAACGGAGCACTGATTTTGAAAATAAAATTTGATGATTTGTACAATTTGTTCAACGCTTAACCTTCCATGGTGATTTGCCATACACTACTGAAAAATTCACAACAAATTTGACAGATATAACTTTAACAACAAGTCTAACCATCAGGAAATTTTAAAAAATGTGGTGAGAATTATGATTCCTAATTTTGACGGGATATTCCTTATGTATAGGAACCGCAATATTTGTGTGAGAACTTAATAATAATTTAATAATTTATTTAGTCAATCGACTATAACCTAACAAATTTCGAGCGTCCTTTAGTATTAAATAAAAGTAAATATTAAACATATAACAATAAACTTACCTATAAAAAACATAAAATTGTTTTATGGGTTGCGGATGTGAACTGATGGATGGGCGTAATTCCATTAAATAAAACAAGAGAAGAAAAACGTAGTTAAATTTTGATGAATTTTGATTTTGAGTGAGAAACTGACTCAGCTTGGTTTGACGTTTCGTCTCTTGCGATGAGAAGTCACAATTAGAAATATGAAATATAGGTCCAGGCTGTGGCTGAAATCTAGTACCACCTGAGCATTATTAGCCAAACTGACTAAACAATTTAAGTTTAATGCGCCCTCTATTGCAATTAAGATGACAAATTAAGAGACAATTTATGATATACATTTTGAATGACATTTATGTTGCATATTAAAATAGAAAAGAACAAATAACATGTACTAACTAAAAAAATTATATATTTGCGATGCAAAAGTAAGTCAAGTAAATAGTTAATCATTCATTCATTGCATGAACTAAAAAATGGTGGCCATAATTTTGTTGACTTTGTATGATTTTTTATCAATAACATAATTTTTTATTTATTTTAGACATTGGTTCATGACATTTTTATTTAAAAATGATTTCATATAAATGGCTGCCTCTGGATTTTTTAAACATGCGACCTTGGAACATCAATTTTTGGTCACTTTTTCACATAAATCTGCACTATTCGTTATAAGTTAATTAAGTGTTTGTGGTTTCTTGGAGTAAACCAATGATTTATCATAACCATGAGACCACCGTGTCATGAGATGTATGTCATGTTGCACCAAACCAGAAATGAGGTCTATCGCAGAAGATGATTTTCCATGAAATAATGGATCTGCTTCAAGTTCCTCTAAAGCCCAATCAGTAAAATTTCTATGCAATAAATGGTCATTTGGTGTAAGTTCTTGGGTCAACTGAAATTTATACGCCTTGCAATGCAAATCTTTATGAAGAATATCCCATGTGCTGCCAAAAGAAGATACAAGTTCTTGAGAATGATGTCTAATTGATTGTTCTCGGTTTTCATCCATACTTTCGTTCACAGCATCGATACTTCCAGCAGTACATTTACGTTTATGACGGGTTGGATTCTTAACATTTGTCTCCAATTTTTTAATTACATTACGAATAGTAAGTTCTGTAGCGTAGGTCGATTATGTTGACCATAAATTTGTTTGTAAAAAATGTTAACAAGTTCTAAATACTGTGCAACTGTGTATCTTTCTGAGATGATTTGCCAGCGAATACAGAACACAAATGTTAATTTTGAGGGGAATCTGAAAACATGGCCACTATAATATTTCTAAATATATAATACTAATTTGATCAGCCGTTATAATTCCGTCGAACAACTTTTTAAAATATGAATTTTACGATTATTATTTTACTAATGTTGTTGACATTCATACCCAATATGATGCATAAGCAATGTTATTTAAAAAAAACATATTTCACCTGACACACAAAGAAAAATCTTATTTCAGTGTCTCTTATTTCTTACTTAATATGTAGAAATCTCTATTTAGAATGTGTTCTTAGTCATATTTCGCATATTTAGTTGTTTACTCAAATCTTATATTTTGCTAATATATCAACGATCCAATAGAACACGGCGATATTACGAGCAGCATGTACATATATTAAGCAGAAATTAACTTATTATATATACTCGTACATCACAAAATATCGATGTACATCACAAAATATCTTTACGCAAGCTTTAACACATTTAATAAACGAACCAAAAGTAATTCGTAACATTTTTTACCTGAAATTTATCTTGTCTTACAAAAAGCAAATGAGTCACATAATTTTTAAGAAACATGCAGAATGTAGATATTATTCATAAAAATTATTTTAAGTTGTCCGTATTACAAAAATTATTAATATTTTTCTTTTAAATTTCCTTGACAAATTACTAAACGATTAAGTAATCAGTGACTTAATATCTTATAAAAATCGATAGTTCACTGTCGGAAAGCATTGACTCTCACAAACTGAATATTGCAGACTAATCCTACTTTAATTATTACAAAGGATAATTTCCAATAAAAATCAATACACCTATTTTGTATTCCAATGTGTAATAGTTTTCCAAGCAAGTGAAGTGCATGTAATATGTAATTTCCAACCCTCTTATAAATAGCAAATGAATAAAATCAATTTGTTTTAATGCATCCCCAACCATGTCGATGACACACCTGCTATAAAGTGTACTGTTTCATATAGGTATATACACTGAGTAATGAGAGCGATCGTCATATAAAAAGGAAGCAGAGCATAAGAATATTAAATTAACAGCTTTGCACGCATCTTATAGATCTTCATATATATAAGACAAATCACTCTAAAGTCTCGTAGATCATCTTTGTCTTAAAACCTTACACAACACAAAACAACCAGTCGAGAAAAATTAAGTATAACAAAATAAAATTTATTAGAATTTTGATATTTTTGTTGTATTCCCACGTTCATCGTCACGGACGCTAATCGCAAGACTTTACAAAAAAAACGAAAGCAGCAACAATAAAATATTTAGAAGAAAAAAGTCAACAAGTTTATATTTATTTACTTACATACTCGTATAAGACGATATATGAAGAAAGGAAACTATAATTTGTTTGTTTCAAGCTAAATTCATGGAATGGTCTACACGTCTTTAGTAGAGTATACGTATGTTCGTATGTATTGCACACCAAATTAAGACTCATTCGACTGAAGTTTTTAAAGAAATCTTTAATATTCGATTCAGTAATTGTATTGGTGAATAAATTTCTCAATTTAATTAAATTATAAAAGAGTAATTACTTACTGAAGATGGCAAAATATATTTAGTGACACGTTCTTAGATTTTCGTTCTTATGTTCAACCATTGTCCTATTTTAATATTAATCAGCCATCTATGCCATTGTCGAACACCTCTAAAAAATTAAAAACGGCACATTACGAGACTTTTCTTATTAAATGCATAGGAACAGCCTCTTTCGATTTTCTGGCTTGCATATTCGGTTAGAGAACTTCCTCGCGACCATGTAATATTTGTAAGAACGCTTGGTATTTTAAGACAGATTTCGCTGATGTGTGCGGTTCTTCCCGGAATAGCATTAATCTAATCTTCATACAATCAGTTGTTTTATGCTTATGATAGTTTTCATCCTAAAGAAGATACCGAAGCATCTTTTACCTTTGTTTTAATAAACTTCGGTATTCCAAGGCGGGGTTCGTTGGAAATCCTTCTTTTATATCGAGGATAAATGTAATCTTATATTTCGCAACTATACTAAATACTTAATGATCAGAGTTGTTGTTGGCATCTGGTTTTCTACTGAAATCTTTAGTACGAGATAAATGTCGTTTGGGCCACAAGAATCTGGTCAATCTAGTTGTGACTTTATGGATGAGATTTTGTGGAAAATATGTAGCAATCCGCAACCGCCAAATGTAGAGGACAACTAAATAATTGGTGCGAGTCAGATCGTTGATAGAATGAAAGTGGATTAAGTCCTCACCGATGTGTCCTGTTTGCTTTCATCGCATTTAACTTGTCCAGTGTGTCCATGAAACTTGAATAGCTACTTACCAAAATACAATTGCTAACAGATGTGGAATTAACGATATTGGTTGCTGATAAGGTATCCTACTCCAAATTCGAGATTGTCGTCCATCGACAATTAGTGCTTTGGCATAAAATTAATATGTGGGGCTGTAATGGATAATTATAATCAATTAGCCATGTTTCCTGTAGTGCTATGAGATCGTGCTACAAGCTCAGTGCCAAAGAGTTGGTGAAGGCTCTTCGTGCATTTTAGCCGAGTACGTGTCAAGTTTAGAACAGTGGTGCTTAATTCGTATCCGGTTGTTGTTGCAATTCCAACAATGTCAAATCCCTTGTAAAAGTACCACAACCCACACATTTTGCCTACCATAAAATAAATATATATAACTCGTCGGTAAGTCCCGAGGCTAACTACTAAACAAACATTTTTTTTGCAAAATTCGAGTTTATTCATCATACAATCATTCCAACACTTCTCTAACATTTCGATGCCTTTTTTGTAGAACGATTTATCTTTGGCCAAATCTCTTTTCAATCATTTTTTGATTGATTTTTTGCCAAATCAGGAGAATTCGGTAGATAGGGAAGCAATTTGAACATCAATTCATGCAATTTTGTCATCGTAGCTAACGACTTATGATACGATGCATTATCTTGGTGAAACAACATTTTTTATTTTGCATTTGGGCCGTTTTTTCGCAACTTCTTCCTTCAAATGCACCAATAATGCAATGTAATATTCGCCGTTGATGGTCTTTTTTTTCTCAAAATATACGACGAATAAAATTCCTTGCACATCCCTAAATACGGAAGCCAAAGCCGACATTTGTGTTTTTGGTTGCTTCGGACGCCTTTCACCAGCTGCTGTTCACTCAGCTGATTGACGATTTGATTCCGGAGTATAATGGTGTATCCATGTTTCATTCATTGTCACATACCGATGCAAAAAATTTTGTTTATTAGGGTTAAACAGCTCTCAGCAGCGCTCTGAATCATCGATGCGTTGCAGTTTTCGATCCAATGTCAGCAAGCGCGACATTCACTATGAACAGACCTTTCTCATGGACAAATGTGCTTACAAAATAGTGTATACACTGCCGTTTGATATCTTTAAGGAGTCAGCTATCTCACGCAACTTCATTTTACGGTCATTCAAAATGATTTAGTGTGATTTTTTATTTTTTCTTGAATAACTGTCGAATTCGGGCAATCAGGTCGTTCTGCATCGGCGGTGTTTGTACAACCACGTTTCAACTCAGCAAACTAATCAAACATGGTTGCTTTCGAAGGAGCAGAATCCCTATAACACTAATCAAGCCATTGCTTTACTTGAACGGCATTTTTTGTCCATACGAATCAACTAAACTAATAGTTGGATTATTATAAAATTTTGACACATATCGTTTGAAGGTTGCTAATTTCTAAAAATCATAAGAATTTTTTATTGGATACAGAGATCCGATAAATTGCAACAACTAACGCAGAGTAGGTATCTCCATCAACGATTTAACATTTATTTTGAGAATGCTCCTAGAAAAAGGTTACGATAAGGATGTGCCTGTGCATTGTGTAAACTTTCGGCAGATGTACGACAGTATCCAGAGAACCACGCTATAAGACGTATTGCTTCATTTGGGTGGCCTATTAATCTCCATTGTATATGTGCAAAGCTATACTGAATGGATCAAAATGCAGGTTGATAGTGTAAGGTCCACTTTCGAAAACCTCTGAAATAACATTGGCAGTGCGGCAATTTCACCCAATATCAAAAATCTTATTTAATTTAGATTTGGAGTGTGTTATTCGTCAGCTAAATACGGCCCAGCTGTTTATATTAAAAATTGAGTCAATTATTAGCTTACACTGATGATATCTGTATACTGGGTTGTATCACCATTTCTCTTAAAGAAGATTCTCCTTCCATTACAATATCAGCTTATAACATATTGATCTTTAGATCAACTCCGCAAAAAACCAATAGTAGGCAATCAGACAGATAATTTCTTATAATGTGGCTTAAAGTATAAGAAGGTTCAATGGTTTAAATATCGTCGGATTTCTATAATGTTTGATCCAATAAAAGAAAGATGTGCACTGATTGCGAACGAAACGAGAGGTTAGAAATGATCTTGTCAAAATTGGCATCATCGGATTCAATTTTCTAGATCGAGCTGGTTGGGCATGTTCTTCGGACAGGCATTGCAAAATTAGACAGGCATTGTTGTATTTTATGACGTAACAGTTATTACAATTTTCATAAAAATTCGTAAACGGTTTTAATATCGGTAAAACATAATATAAAAAATATAAAATTTATTTTTATCAATATACAACACATCTGCGATAAGCCGCAATTTTATAGCACTGCATTTTGAATAAAATTATCAAAAACGGCACGAGTATAATTTCAACAAAGAATTCATTTGGTCTGGTTAATTCCATCATTCTATACACGTTTGTGTAATTTATAGATATCTATAGCAATAATTGCAAGAGCACGATCTTACTATTTAAACCATGACTGAAAATACAATCAGGCTTGTCATACTTTTATAAAAAGTTCGAGTAGCAAAATCTACTTTCAACCCACACACAAATATTGTCCAATAAAAGGTAAGTATGTATTCCCTTACGTCAAGTGAATAAACTGTGTCTCTGTCTTATTCGACTCGGAAGTTTGTTTCATTAAATAATAATTGTAAAGTTGTTATTTTAAATATTTTATAATATCCAATCATACATATAAATAATATTTAAAGCTTCAAAATATACTCAAGATATATGAAAGAGAATTACTTAAGTCTTTTGTTCTTTTTCTACCAAGCCACAAGAATAACAGGTGGTTAAAGATGGGATGTAGTTTAATCGCTTGTGTATTAAAAACGTCCTCACTAACGTATAAGTATGTAGTAGAAAACAGGTAATAATGCTTGAAAATGGTGCATACCAATTAGATTATTTTTTAAACTAAGAAAAAATTCTCACTTTTTGAAAATTGCTGGTATGTAATTAAATTTTATTTTTATTAGGAGAAGAATTTGTTAAGTTCTTGAAATAATTCTTGTAATTGCTTATAACGAGCTTCACATACATAACATGAGCACTTATTAAGATTAACTCTATTATTACTGGTTTGTTTGATATGTTTAAGAACACTTTTATTTATTAAATACAGCAACGATTAAATTATCAAAGTTTATGTTTGTTTTGTTTATTTATTCAATAAGATTAGAAGAATAAAAATAAGGACCGGTGAATGCGTGTGGTGGAAAACGGATATGGACATGTTGGATATGATCTTTTCGAATAGCCAAATTTCAGTAAAATTAGTGTTTAATTATACAAACGGGACATTGCGGAAAATACCGTAATTATGCGTTTCTGCTACGAAATGTGGTAAAAAGAACCAGATACGGTTTAAATATGTTCAAATTTGAGTAATCACATGAGAATATCATAGAAAAAATGCAAGATGAAACGAAATGAGAATATTTCTACATAAATCCCTAGTATGCTTTATCTAGGAAGTTGTTAGCAGGCTAGGATTCGATAATCAAATCATTCATTAATCCAAATTATTATAGCAACGAATCTACGGCTTGTAGATAGTGACTTGGAATTTAAAGTTTATTACTAGTGCTGAATAACTAGTGCAACGAAACCTGTTCACGTTCAATCTTATAGGTATACTTAAAAAAAAATAAGAAACGGATGCTTATTGTTGTGTTTCAAGTAGGTCTTATACAAACCGATAATGCCTAATATTTAATTGATAATTAATGGACTAGAATCTAACTTGAATTAGACAAACAACTGGTTAAATTTTATTAAAATTATTTTCGCAAGAATTCCATTGTTGCTGTAGATTTTACTGGCTATTTGATATTGGCCGATTTAATACACATCATGTATTTTTTTCTAGTTTTATATCTATACTCGTACTTATATAAGGCTGCTCGATACAGATTTCAAATTTTTGGGATTTTTTAGAAAACTATAATTTATAGTTGTCTTAAGAATAATGGCAGAATAGAAGAAAAGTAATATAGAAGATTTATGTTGACTCGAGCCCATTATTTTACAAATAATTAAGTATCGAAATGATATTGTAATATCAAATAAGGGTTTACGTGAGATCTATGACGTAAACTGGATTATGTACAGGATTAAAACGACAAATACATTGCTCGTGTAAAAAATCGTTCGTTACAGAATTTTACGTTTTTCAATGTCGCTTTATTTAAGATATAGTTTCCAATTTTGGCGAGGCCTCAAATTGTAAAAAAAAAATTTACTGATTAGTGTTGACAGTTTTTCATTAAAAACCTACGATACAATTCTAACTGGACAACAAAACAATAATGGCTCAAACCACTGACAAATATTACAAATTATCAAATTTCAATGCAGCATAAATCGAGAAATTAATTTGTCTAAGCAAATTAAATTTTGTTAGTCATCTCTTTCAAACTATCAATATTCAATTAAATTGCTGGAAAATAAAAGAAACAACTTATCAAATAAAAGAAGCCGTAAAGAATAAGAAGAGTGCCCGAGGCGAGAAAAACATATAGTTATATATCTAAATATTGACACTAATTTTCTTATTAACCGCAAAAAAAAGAAAATAAGAATTTTTTCATTTTGAAAAATTCTCGCTCTTCGTCTTATATTCAAAATACATACAAACCTATAATTAAGCATGTGTTGTTATAGGAAGCGCATAAGAGGACAAGTACTGTATAAGTATTATATAAAAGAAGCTATACAAATGTAATAACGTAAATACATATTTATAAGAAGTAGACCATTGCTTTCTTACAATAAACCAATACACGAATGCTATTCTTACATGGGTCAAGTCAAGCACACTACCAGCACATAACGTAAAATTGTGCAAAAGTAAAGGTACAAATGGTACATTAACGTTATTTAATCATATCGTAAATAAATTCTTAAAAATAAAACTTACGTCACTAAAGCGCTTGGAGATTTATTCGTCATACAAATTGCAATACAACGTTCGCGGCTCTGTATGTAACCAACAACAAACGATGACGACATTCCCATAAACAAAAACATAATTTTCAAGTTATGCATTTCGTTAGTGCCCGATTTCAAATACAAAATTATTACTATTGTACACATATTACTACATTTTTGTTTTTATTAAGAACACTAATCCGTTCTGTTGAATAACAAATAAACAAATAAAAAATACAACTCAAGTAAGACTCAACTTAAGCAACGACCAAACTCAAAACGGTAAGACGAAAACAGTGATTCATGGCTTAAAATATTGGATAAAATATTTTGCAGTAGATTTACAATTCATTTGTTGCGGCTGCGGTATTTTTTATGTTGCTTACGTTTAAGGAGCGGAATTTAAACAATATCTGACCAGATAGTTTGATGAATAGATTTATATATATATACACATATATATATATATATATATATATATATATATATATATATATATATATATATATATATATATATATATATATATATATATATATATATACATATGTGATGACATGCTGTATACTTATATCTGTATACATAGTCATGCAAGGTTATGTTAATTAAATCCATGCTTATATCTTTTTGAATGCGAAACAAAGCAAAAAAATAGTAAGCGTCAACAGCTAGGTGAATGATCTTGATGGTATATTTGGTAATATTACATATATTTATGAGGTATTGTCTGCCAAACCAGAACTTATGGTAATCTAGCTTCCATAAAACAACTTTAGACATATAACATTGCACAAAGGCCTTGAAAATGGTCAATTATATTTATTACGAAATAGTTTCGTTAAGATCTCATCCGCATAAAATGACATAAGAAATAGTTTATATCAAAGATACAGCGAGATCAATTTAATTTAAATTTTAAATTTTTAAATTACCTCGAATCGTTTAATTATTTAATTAGTATGTAATTTAAAATTCACTATTTGTTGTTCTTGATTAATTTATTACTCATAGCTTTGTCTGTGCAGGCTTACTTCATTTAATTCAAATGTACACATAATTTGCCTTTATACAGTGATTTCATAAAAAAGATCAGCTTAGTTACTTTTAAATAAAAATTTAGTTTAAGTTTTTGTTTTGGATGTGGGCTATTAAAGATTTTAGATTATATTCTTGAAATAATTTAATTGGTTCAATAAAATCCCCTCTTCACCGAGTTCATGTTTGAATTGTGGTGTACCCTATCACGATTAAGAATAAAAAATCGAACAGTAAAATTGTGTGACATTTGACTATCGTGAAAATATAATAACATTTATTTAAAAAAGAAATCCATGTAGTCCATGAAGATTAAAACATGAGAAAAAATATTACTAAAAGGTCTATTTTTGAAATTCGTGGCCGTTCAGCCATTATAATCCGTCAAAGATGAATGATCCGTCGTAGATGACACGAATGGTACCGTTGGATTCCTTGATCAAAACCAAGGTGAGGTTACTTCTATCACTTCACAGGTTAAAGCCCCCCTGTCTAATTATAGACGTTTAAAGAGGAGATTGGAAGTCTGCACCTTGTATTAAAGAAACTTCATATCTTGATAAATAGCCACTTTTATTTTCTAAGTACTACTAGCCACTTTTAAGTAATGGTTCCATTAAAAACCTTATAGCATTCTCTTTTAAATAAGGTATAATAATTATGACTATTTAGTTAAAAAGTATTTCAAATTTAAACAAAACTTTTGAAGTTCTTCTCAAAAAATTTTGTATTTTCTAACCACATTGATAGTCGCCAATGATGTTTTCGGCGAAAGGGATGAGTCTGGCAAGCACAACATCAGCCAACACGTTGTAAGTGGTGTTCAATAGAGCTATACCACGATAGCTTCCACATTGAGGACGGTCGCCTTTTTTGTGCAACGGACATATGAGCGCGGTCTTCCAATTCTCCGGCAGCTCTTCCTGGTCCCAAATAGAGAGGAAGAGATTGTAGATTTGATGCGAGAGTAGCGCCTCCCGTACATCTTGGGTGGGTCTTTAATGAGATCCCTGGCATTAGCAAAACAGTCCCTTGAATTTCCTTGTTCCGAGCCAACCATTTTTCACGATGCTTTTGTTTATTTTCGACGACCGGTGGCATTGATCATCGAACCAATCATTGTGAGATCTTGGAGGTTTTTATCCGATAGTATTTTGAGCCGCGGTGGGTGTGGCTGACTGTATAGTGTACCACTGCTCCTGGATTTTAGGAGAAGCTTTTTCGTTATTACCGTACCGGTTAAATAGTTAGTGATAGCTGATTTCTTAAATATCTCAACAAGTGTTTAATAGTTCAAAAAACGGTAAATACGTCAAAGTCGAGAACAAACTATTGAGAATTTTTGTCGGCGAATTTAACATTATGTGCTCTATAATCTTATGGTGGAATACTTATTTCAGAGCGCGTTATTTTATATAAACAGTTCAATCAGCCCACATAAGCAAATGATTTTCGATAGGTGTGATTGTGAGGGTCCATCAATTTTTTATCAGAAGCAGCATATTCCGTCGGACGAATTACTAGGCACAAAAATTATTCAGAGGTTACGCATATTTTCAAGGTATCCGTATCTCTACCGGGTGACTGACACGAAGTGTTATCAACTTCAGACTGTCATTGCTATCAAACCAGTGATGACATAGCGCTCAAATTTAGACTAACGACAGTTCATTCCATTGTTTACAAGCGTACAAAAGCATTTTAGTGGGAAATATTCAGAAAAAAAGTTATGCAATGAAATTCAAGCGTAATAGTGTGATTGCCACAGCCGCAGATTGTTAACCAGTTAGTTAAAACATCTGCATGTGAATAAAATGTTTGTGTATCGCACCGTAAATCGTTATAACGATACTAGCAGCATTGCAAAACGCCATGGTGTTGGACCAAAACGTACTGCAACATCGCCGAATACCATTCGGAAGGTGAAGACCAAAATGGCTCGGAATCCGCGCCGCAGCGGCAGAAAAATAACTCTTGGACTAAAGGCCTTGAAATTCCATAAAACGCATGGTCTCACCGATGCTCAAAAAAACGTTAGAGTGGAAAGAGCAAAGAAGTTGTTACGCTTGCACGAAAGTGGCGATTTACCGAATTTGGGTTTCTCCGATGAGTCACCGTTCGTTATTGAGCAATATGTGAACAAGTAAAACGACCGGATTTACTTGCCCGGCCGTTCCACTAAAAATTTGGACCAACGGATTGCCACTTGAAACGGATCGCTGCTGATGGTAATGGTTTGGGCCGCCGTAACGGCCGAAAGCCGTTCACCGCTCGTTTTTTTGGACCGTGGCATCAAGATAAATGCTCAAATTTATCGGGATCATGTGTTGGAGGGAGCGCTGCATGGGCATAAAAACATTTCGGCCGCAGAGCCTGGACATTTCAACAGGACTCCGGATGCAAACCCGCTAGATTTCTCGGCTTGGGGTATTTTGAAGAGCAAGGTTGGGACAAAAAATACCAAAGTGTCGATCAGCTCAAGCAAGCGCTTCGCCGGGAATGGGCCAAAATACCGCAGAGCCACTTTCGTGCTGCATGCAATAGCTTTGTCGGCAGTTTGAAGGCCATAATCGCGGCTAAGGGTGGCCAAATCGAAAACTGCTAATGCAATTCGGTAAAATTTAAATATTTGTGAATATTTTTTACTTCAATAAAATTCATCAAAAAATAAAAATTCTGTGGCGTTTTCTTTCGGTAACACTTCGTGTCAGCCACTCTGTATATAATAATAAGCAATTTAATATAAAATGTGTTATTTTAAAGATTCATATCTTTAAGTTGGCAACACTGTTTGGTTTCACCACCGATAATAAATAGACTCATGCCAGAGCAACGCTTGCAAATTGTTGAAATTTTTTATCAAAAAATGGCTCTGTTCGCCACAAACTTATCGTGCATTATGTCCATTTTACGGTTGTTATAATCGTCCATCAGAGCGAGTAATTCGGTTAACTATGGACCGTTTTCGCACCACGTATACTCTAAATGATAATACGCATCCAGTAAGATGTCAAACAGTGCGTACCGAACAAGCGATAGACGCTGTACAGCGTAGCATTGAGGAAGACCCAAATCAATCAATTCGACGTCGATCTCAGCAACTGGAGATGTGTCCATCCACTTTATGGAAGATTTTATCTAAGAAGCTCACTTTTGGTTAATACAAATGGTAAGTCAATAAACATAATCGTCGCATTTGGAGTGAAGATAAAGCCTTTGCCGAAACACCATTACATTCAGAGAAAATCATAGTTTGGTGCGCTTTATGGGCCGGCGGAATCATTGGTTCATATGTCTTCAAAAACGATGATGGGCGGAATGTTACAGTCAACGGTGAACGGTATAGAAACATGATGTCTAACTTTTTTGGACCTCAAGTGGCTGGCATAAATCTTGCTGATATGTGGTTCCAATAGGACGGTGCCACATGCCACACAGAGCGGAATACAAGTAATTTACTCAAAGAAACATTTGATGATAGACTAATTTCACGTAAGGGTACTGTTAATTGGCCACCGAGATCGTGTGATTTAACTTCATTAGAGTATTTCCTTGGGGCTATTTTAAGTCACTTGTTTACGACGATAAACCAGATACGATTGAACACTTGGAACACAACATTCGGCGAGTTATTAGCAAGATACGGCCGCAAGACCTAAAGATTACGCCATGTATGCGCCAGCCACGGCGGCCCTTTAAATAGAAAAGAAACACCCGTGAAATAACCATTATTGTCGAAATCAATCGCTTTCGTTCATTATCGCTTTATTTTTCTTTTAAGTAGTACGAAAAAAAAATCAAATTACATAAATTTAAACAAAAACAAAGTAAAATGGAATTCTTAGACAAATTTTTCCTTATAACTGGATGAGAGCCGAAATCAAGCGATGGAATAATACTAGTTGTTCCTTAACAGCGAAAGTCGTTCAGTAACGGAAGCGTTCGAAATCAATATTCATAAAATTAAGGCGGTCGTTTTCAATAGTAGGGGTACACACCATTAAACTCTGGAAATCAAAGAGAAGGTTACTAATGTCTTGAATATCTCTGATCCACAAAACGAGATAGACACGACTCCCAAAGCTGAAGGTAAAGCAATTAACGGATAGTACTTTTCAAATAAATTAAGGGGTGCATTTAAGCAAAAGCGATTTCATTTGGCGAATAAATTGATCCTTGTTCACTATTCATAATTAATTGAAATTGTAATTGCTTCCTCATCTCTCTTATTCTCCAAATATGTGTGGCTAGAGGTTTAATTAGAGAAATGATTGCTGCTATAGACCAGTACTTTGAATAACTAGAGTTCCCTATATATAAATCGGGAATAGCAGAATACAGAGTTATTAGGAAAATATATTGAAAAATGAAAACATTCATGAATGTTCAAGCAATTTAAATTAGGCTCAACAGAACGGCCCTCTATAACGATGTTTTCATTTTCTAAATTATATTTAACATATAAAATAGTTTTGATGTTAAAACTAATGAGGAAATGAGTCGAATAATTTCTATTTTACTCCAATCTTTAAATTATTTTCCGAAAATTTCATACTTCTCATACTCTCTCATACTTCATGTTTGTCCTAAAATCAAAGGAAATTAATCAATACCGCTAACTACACAAACACGTTATTGAATAGGCCACTGATGATAGTAACATTGGCACCTAATATTCTCGCTATAATTTTTACTCAAACTATATATTCATGAATTTCGAAGCATTTATGCAGATTTTATTACGAAACGTATTCATTTGTTTGTGTTGCGTAGTTTATTTTATTTATGGTCTAATAAAATCTCAAGGAGAAGAAATGGAAAATCAATTTTCTTCACGGCTTCTGTGTAGTTGTATCAAAATTCGAGTAATATTTAGCAATTTGAACAAAATCATGTGTATTGAGTCATCATTCTAATTGGCAAATAAACATAAAAACTAGCATCTACAGTTTAACTATATTTCGCTTAAAAAGATTTACACATTACTTAGTTTAGCCGCAGATTTAATATTAAAATTTTGAAGAACATAATAAATTATTTGCGCGTATCAAAATTTTTACGACAAAATTTTTGAATAATATCTTTAAAAAAGGATTTGTTTCGATGCAATGCTACTTAAACATTTCGTATTCTAACCAGAGAGCCCAACACAACCTTATATTGTGCTTATAATTTTCAATAAATCTCTCTACAAAATCAGTGAATTGTAAAATAAAATGTCATTTCTCGAATATTAAGAACGAAGAAGTCTTTATTAATAAAAAATAATATCAGAAATATTTTTAAGTGCAAGATGAGTAGTATTCTGGTGAACTAAGTTAGAAGAAGAAATGTACGACACACACAATCGACTCTGACTTGAAATAATTCCCTTAAATGATGTCACACAGGCATTTAAGCTGTGGTTTTATATTGAATTTGATGATGTTTCTGTAAATATAAATTATTAATTTTTTAGTTTCATAGTTTTACAAAGTTATTTTTATAAAAATTCATTTTCTTAAATAAATTCGCATAAAAAGATACGTATATGTAAGAAACTTGTTTTTATTATCCACGTCTATTGACTGTTGTTTGCTTATTGATTAAGGTTGAATAACCAACATAAGTATATAGAAACAATATGTGAATGACAAGATTAATTACAAAGTATGTACTTATGGTATTTTCAGTTTTGTATTTTCTATTTTATTATCACTGATAAGCAACTCTGTACGTAATATTGTCTTTAGATGAAGGTTAATTGTGTGGTGAAGTGACTTGATGTTTGTTTATGTAAATAGTTCGCCTTATTCATTGAATCGTGTACAATATTATACTTTAGCAATGTTAATTGCCATGCGTTAATGTAGATTAAGCCATATAGTACGTTCTAATTTATTTGATTATGAAATTATGAAATCAATGGCAATCGAGTGCTTTCGTGCAACATCTTAAACAACTGTATTCAACTATGAATATAAATTCTTAAATTTTTTAAATGTTTATATTTTTTTATTTGTGCATATCGTTTCCGGTGATCTATTTGGGAACTTGTTATATAGTTTGTATTTGCTTATCAACTATTTATGTAAGTATTTGTACTGTATTTACTTATAAACATAAATAACGGATTTTAAATTATATATTGAACTAATGATACATCGCCTGGATGATAATTTAAATTTAAGACTAATTTGTTTATACATTGTTGGTGAAAGCTTTGTATAATTTAATGGTTAAAATTCAACCAAATTTCGTAGCATATTCGGTGCCTAATTACTTGTGAAACTTTCGCCCGTATATATTTTTATATATGAATTATTGCTAAATGAGATACTTGACACGATTTGGTGACCGAACTGACTAGAATCCTGAACTTGCGGGAGCCTTTAACACTCAAGGATTGGAAATATGAAAGGTTTGTAATTTAAAGGTCTAATTGAGCGAAATATCGTTTACAACTTATAAGTAATCCGGTGTTTTCCTATAAAGCGAACCTCCCACGAATTCAAATTTGCCAATATTTATTAGTTTTTGAAAATGTTGTAAATGTTGCTAAATTATTTGCTTCATTTGTGTAATTCCTGTTGTATTTAAATGGAATTATTAATTGTATTAATGTTCTCCCGTCGACCCAACGATAAAGATTGGGCAATAATTATTAAATAATATAGATTAGATGCACGGATCATTCCGATATATTACAAGAGAAGATTTAATTTTGTCAACTCACTCACTCGATCGGAAAAACAACAAATATGAAATAATCAAAAACGCGTACTATATCAATTGTCACTGAAACACCGAGAGTTTATATCAGACGCTCGGCCTAGGCCTATTCCCACTTAATATAAGATTTGACTAATGAAACTCACTGAACACTGATTTTTGAAATAAATTTCCACAATTTGTAAACGTGGTTCTTGCGTAAATCTCATGGTGAAATATCAATGAATACTGAACACAAATGTCATATTTGAACAACATGACAGTTGCGACGCAATGAGAATCCAAATTGGAAAATTATCTCCTATTGGATCACCCTTTAGAAGTAAAAAATCGATATATTTTACCTTTGGTTTTTGCAATTGTAATGGTGTTATTGTGATTGTTCTGTATATTGGTATATTTCAGCACTCTCGAATTAAATTCACGAATCGTAGGAAATTCTTCCATTTAGCGTCACTATCTGTGTGACAAACGAATATGATAATCGACACTTACTTATACACAATCAACTTCCCAACCACCCCCATACTTGCTTTCCTTTTAACGCCGGATCGCGGATAAATTTGAATTTTTGACTTATAGATGGCTAATGTGTAAGAATCACAACAATCAGTTTCGAACAAATGAGACTATTGATTTGAAAAAATCAGTCTTCTCATCAGGTCGCGACGACTGATGTTGTATTACTACATTGGAATATTGTCTATATATATAGAACATACCATGTAGTTGTACTACTAGCGAATTACTGCATAGCGTACGAAATTTTTTGATTCTTCATATTTCCATCTATATTCAATTTTAACAATTAAGTTTTTTCGCATTTACGAATTTTTTATTATATATTTTACCTTTGGTTTTTGCAATTGTAATGGTGTTATTGTGATTGTTCTGTATATTGGTATATTTCAGCACTCTCGAATTAAATTCACGAATCGTAGGAAATTCTTCCATTTAGCGTCACTATCTGTGTGACAAACGAATATGATAATCGACACTTACTTATACACAATCAACTTCCCAACCACCCCATACTTGCTTTCCTTTTAACGCCGGATCGCGGATAAATTTGAATTTTTGACTTATAGATGGCTAATGTGTAAGAATCACAACAACCAAAGGTAAAATATATAATAAAAAATTCGTAAATGCGAAAAAACTTAATTGTTAAAATTGAATATAGATGGAAATATGAAGAATCAAAAAATTTCGTACGCTATGCAGTAATTCGCTAGTAGTACAACTACATGGTATGTTCTATATATATAGACAATATTCCAATGTAGTAATACAACATCAGTCGTCGCGACCTGATGAGAAGACTGATTTTTTCAAATCAATAGTCTCATTTGTTCGAAACTGATTGTTGTGATTCTTACACATTAGCCATCTATAAGTCAAAAATTCAAATTTATCCGCGATCCGGCGTTAAAAGGAAAGCAAGTATGGGGGTGGTTGGGAAGTTGATTGTGTATAAGTAAGTGTCGATTATCATATTCGTTTGTCACACAGATAGTGACGCTAAATGGAAGAATTTCCTACGATTCGTGAATTTAATTCGAGAGTGCTGAAATATACCAATATACAGAACAATCACAATAACACCATTACAATTGCAAAAACCAAAGGTAAAATATATAATAAAAAATTCGTAAATGCGAAAAAACTTAATTGTTAAAATTGAATATAGATGGAAATATGAAGAATCAAAAAATTTCGTACGCTATGCAGTAATTCGCTAGTAGTACAACTACATGGTATGTTCTATATATATAGACAATATTCCAATGTAGTAATACAACATCAGTCGTCGCGACCTGATGAGAAGACTGATTTTTTCAAATCAATAGTCTCATTTGTTCGAAACTGATTGTTGTGATTCTTACACATTAGCCATCTATAAGTCAAAAATTTCAAAAATAAAAAATCGATATTTGACAAAGGTATATCGATGTATAATGAGTTAACGGAAAGTATGTATAAGAAATAGTAGAAGCATAAAGGATTTTAGGGCAGAACTGTTAAAAGAAGTTTTATAATTATTAAGTAGATGATGTATATTTTACTGTAAACTGGAAAATTAGCTTAAGAGCTATTTGAAAAACAAAATAAAATAAATAAATAAATAAAATTAGAATTGTATTCTTATGCCGTACGATCGCTAGGTGTCTGGAACCGTGTCGTTCCGCTCTGAAAAAACAGAAAGTACCTTTCCTATCCTTCCTTCTCGGTATGTGTAAAAAGGCTATAGGAATCAATCAATCAAAGATAATGAAGATGTTGAACTAATAAGGGTTGAAAAATTTTGCGCTAAGTGTTTCTTTGTAAAAATCGTTACGAGTTTATCGAAAACCTCCAATTCGTAAAAATGGTATTAAGTTTGTATATATAATCTGTCAATAAAGTAAAGGTAAATGAAAATTTAAAAAGCCCGCAATTTTTTTTTTGTCGCTAAGTTTGCACAACTGTCCGCTACAGGGTGGCTGACATGAAGTGTTACCAAAAGAAACCGCCACAAAATTTTTATTTTTTGATGAATTTTATTGAATCAAAGTAAAAAATGTTCACAAATATTTAAATTTTCGAATTGCATTAGCAGTTTTCGATTTGGCAACCCTTAGCCGCGATTATGGCCTTCAAACGGCCGACAAAACTATTGCATGCAGCACGAAAGTGGCTCTGCGGTATTTTGGCCCATTCCCGGCGAAGCGCTTGCATGAGATGATCGACACTTTGGTATTTTTTTGTCCCAACCTTGCTCTTCAAAATACCCCAAACCGAGAAATCTAGCGGATTTGCATTCGGTGAATTTGGTGGCCATTGGGCAGTGGAAATGAACCGCGGAACGTTGTTTCTCAGCCAATCTTGATAGACGCGCGCTTTATGACTCGCGCCGAGTCCTGTTGAAATGTCCAGGCTCTGCTTCAACGCTCCCTCCAACACATGATCCCGATAAATTTGAGCATATGTCTTGATGCCACGGTCCAAAAAAACGAGCGGTGAACGGATTTCGGCCGTAACGGCGGCCCAAACCATCAACATCGGCGGCGCTTGGTTTCAAGTGACAATCCATTGGTCCAAATTTTCAGTAGAACGGCCGGGCAAGTAAATCCGGTCGTTTTACTTGTTCACATATTCCTCAATAATGAACGGCGACTCATCGGAGAAAACCAAATTCTGCAAATTGCCACTTTCGTGCAAGCGTAACAACTTCTTTGCTCTTTCCACTCTAACTTTTTTTGAGCATCGGTGAGACCATGCGTTTTATGGAATTTCAAGGCCTTTAGTCCAAGATGATCTTTCAATATGCATCCGTTCGAGCGAAATGTTCACCTCATGCGCCATTTTTCTGCCGCTACGGCGCGGATTCTTAGCCAATTTGGCCTTCACCTTCCGAATGATATCCGGCGATGTTGCAGTGCGTTTCGATCCACCACTATGGCGTTTTGCAATGCTGCCAGTATCGTTAAAACGATTTATGGTGCGATACACAAACATCTTATTCACATGCAGCTGTTTTAACTGGTTAACAATCTGCGGCTGTGCTTTTCCAGGCAAATATAGAGCAAACACACTATTACGCTTGAATTCCATTGCGGATAACTTTTTTTCTGAATATTTCCCACTAAAATGCTTTTGTACGCTTGTAAATAATGGAATGAACTGTCATTAGTGTAAGTTAGAGCGCTCTGTCATCACTGGTTTGACAGCAATGACAGTCTGAAGTTGGTAACACTTCGTGTCAGTCACCCGGTATATTGACGTGAAGTTTGAGCGCAATCGATCATTTAGTTTGTTTACAGTGCTCTATTTTGTCAGTTCATGTCAAGTGCGCGAATAAAAATATCGAACAAAGAATTTGTCTCAAATTTTTTATTGTAAATGGAATTTCGTGTGCCGAATCGCTGAAAATGTAACACGGTGCATATGAGTGGTACAGTTCATCGGTTAGGATGTGGTGGAAGATTTGCCCCGCTTTGGTCGGCCACCAACTTGGTCAACTAAAGTTAGCAACAATAAAGTGAAGGAAACGGTGACGGAAAACCGTCCTTTAGGTTTGAGAGAGATAGCCGCAAACCAGTCAACAAGCTTCGGAATGGCGCCTTCCAACTGAGACGAAATCGAGAACACCACGTCAAAGTCGGTCAAGTCAAGGCAACGTTGACTTTCTTTGATTATCGTGATGTTATGCACTTGAAATTGTTGCCAGAAATCAGACGGTAAATAAAGAATATTATCTGGGCGTTATTCGGCATTTGAGAAAGCAAATTCGTTGACAAAGGTCTGTGGTAAGAAAACTCATGGATTTGGCACCACGACAACGCATCATCTTACAAGGCTATCATTGTGAATTAATTTCTGGTCAACAACTCAACAAATATCATCGAACAACCGGCTGACTTTTTCTCTTTCCAAAACTCAAATTACCACTTCGAGACACCCGTTTTCAGTCTATAGGAGACAGAAAAGAGAATTCGCGGCGAACAACTGAAGTCGATCTCGCAAAATGCGTTTGAAGAATGTTTTGATGATTGGATTATTCGTTGGCGTAAGTGTATTATTTCGGAAGGGGCCTGCTTCGAAGGCGATACAATAAATTAGAATGAATAAATATTTTATGTTTTATTGACCAATCCCGTAATGAGAGTAATTCAAACGGCCTTTCTCGCAGTTATTCAGCCATGGCTCTGTTAATTTGGCCTGTCCGGACCTAATAACAGAAAACCAGTCTGTAAATACAATTATATTCTTTTAGATTAAATTGTTTTAATATAACTTAGGCGTAGTTATTATCTCAAAACCTTAATATTGTCCTAATGTGCCACGACTCCACTAGTCTCATCGCACAATTCCAAACAGACATAAAGTCCAATTAAAATCTCAAATAAGAAAACATAAGAATTTAGTCGGCGTCCTTGAGTGAGATACACACAAATTTTTAAATCGTTTATCGATTACATCAACATGATTCAATAAACAGAACATATGATACGCGATACATAAATTTCGCTTAAACTAGGTCAAGAATTTTAAAACGAATCTCAAGCGCACTTACCAACTGCAAAAAGCAGATTGACAGCAAAAAATGTCGACTGGTACACGATCCCATGTCATAATTTTGTACACACGAATTAATCACTGTAAAACACCACAACTATTTAAATTCTTATCACTTTACTTAATATAAATTTGCACTTAAAATTTTCATTATATTTTTTAAAAATAAATCAAAGAAATTTCACACCACACAGAAACACCACTGACTCGCACACTGTACAACGAATACACAATCAAAATGATGAAAAACAGACACCGAGCGTGATTTAGCACCAAGAAATTTTTTTCTTTCGTTTAACTACACAACACACTTTCACATTATTTTTCTGCTATCTAATAATCATTTTCTATCATTTCATAAAAAAATAAGAAAATTGTCTTAAAATTAAATCCGAAACATCAGACATCACAGGCACAGCTCACACGACACACGGTATTTTGTTTTGTTCTATTTTAATTACACCAACAACACACTAACAGGTAAGTAACGTACTGTATGCGATGTAGAAAAGCAACCAAAAACAAAAGACAAAAAGACACTTGTTGTATATTATGTTGACGAATTCTTTAAAAATTTAAAACTATTTTTATCAGAATAAAATCTAATTTTTACATAAATTACAATTAATAAACTATGTTTTGTTTTATCTAGTTAAATTATAAAAAATTTAATCAAGACAAATTTCATTTCATTTACTTTACAGCTAAATCGAACAACGAACAAACAAAAACTGAGTAAAATTTTGTTCACTTCACTTCACCGCACTGAGCGAACGAATGAATAACCGACATACGTTAGGTAAATAAACGATCGCCGTGTGTTTAATGTTGGTGAAGTTTGAAATTACATTTTCGTTAACGACAAATATACATCTATCTAATTTGAATGACTTCAAAAATGATTCTATTTGTAACTTGAATTAATACGTTTCAATTGAAATTATAGATCAGTAAATTAAATATTTAAATTAGTTTATAAAACAATGCTCTGGAAATCCGATGGGGTGACATCTATTAACTAATAGCGTATAGTTGTTCAAAAATTTACCTTTATGAATTGTGCGACTGACATATCAGTGCCTATGTATGGAAGCGGGCCTAAATCGTAAACACGAGTAAAAACTCTCAAACAAATCCTATAGAAATTCTTTATTGTTATGCATTTTATTTACTTCCTTTATTTATATCTCGTAAATGTGGCAGAACAATTAATTTTCATGCTCCTAAACATGAACTTTGTTTATTTATCTTTCATTTATCAATTGGTTTTTATTTTTAAGGTGCTTTTCATTATGAACTTAAACATTTTCCGCTATGATGTTTTTAGTTTGACGATCATTGTATCAGTGCCAATGTATGTGTATACGTGCGCCTCGAAATCATAGAAATAGATTATATAGAATGAGTATAAGCAACTGTTAAGCATTCGGAGAAAAAAAGAGAAAGCGTATAAATCAACATTTAGATTTTTTTTCGACCGAATGCAATGAAGTTAGGAAGTTAAAATTAAAAAATTATTTAAATTTAATTACTTTTTTATTTCTTTAATAAAAGTACATTACTTATTTTTTAAAATAAAAATATATTTTTATTTATATTTTATAAAAAATAGTAATTATAAAACCACTACGCTTATTTATTTCACATTCATTTAAAATGTAATAAAGAAACAAACTTGTTTCTTTTTGTTAATTTATATGACCTTTGGTTACAAAAATAATTCAACCGGATGTCATAATATTTTTCTATGATAGAATGAGCTAACAAATTAACGTGTTCTTGAGAATGACTATGATGATCTTCATCATTGAAAATATTTACAATTATTAGTTTGTGAAGAACGTTATTACAAATTTGTTTTAACAATTTAGAACTAAATTGTAGTTGCGTTATGTTTTTGTAGTCCGCAATAGCCAATTCCCGTTTTAATACTGCTTCGGAATATTTACAAATTTTTAATACTGACGGCGAAGGAATTAAAAGACCACCCCTATTTTTAAATTGAATAGCGATTTATAATTTATTACAATTTTATTACATTTATTACATTGTTGTATTAATTTGCAATGCAACAGTCCTCACAATTCCATTTTCTAAATAAATATCGGACTATAAATCCTACTATGTAATCAATAACATTAATTGAAAATTCACTTAGTATAATTGGGTGTCCAAAAAAATCTTCGTCATACATATTAGATTCGTCTACTTTAGAAATTTCTTGAATTGAAATATCATCTCCTCGTCAGATGGATCCTTCAACCATTTCTGTAAAAAATTGTATTTACAGTACATATCCTAAAATAAAAATAAATTATGATAGCAAGGCACTTAGCACATGAAACAAACGACGTTTTATTAAACTAAAATAAGAAAAATGCGGCACTATGTTCAATAGCATATGTTTACAAAACGATAAAAACCCACGGCAACAACGAAAATAGTTTTCTTATTTTTTTCTGATTTATAACTTAAATTAAGGATAATTTTAGCACAAATCACTTTCTTTTTAACGTAATTTATATTTTATTTTATATAAACACTTACTGGTGGTACGAAATTCCTTCCTGTAATTTTTTAGGCGTATTTTTGCAGTTTTTTATAAGACACTTCATTTTATTAAATGTTTCTTATTTTTATTACTAAAATGATGCACTACATACAATCCTCTAACTATTCTAATAATATTTTAATTAATATTTTCAAGATTTTTTAAGAGCACAAAATTTAACGCGTCATTTTAAACAAAACCAAAAACTGTTTTGAGGGGTTTTTATTTTGTCATATGAGAGCGCCATATGCATTTTTATATAACCATCCTGCTCTGGTTTGTGGCACATGAAACAGCAAATTTTATATGGGAAAACTTTGCATTGATTCTATAGTTTATAATTCTATGCTCGCAATATATGAACTTTCTATGTATGCAGACGCGAAAAACGTAAACAGGAAAAAAGTTCTATGGAATTTTTCTCTTGGTTTTTTGTTGACTTTATTAATTTATAATAAATTTTCATTCTTCTGAGCATAAACTTTGTTTACTTATCTTTAATTTTGGTAAATGGTGTTTAATTTTTAAGGTAGTTTTTATTTAGACATTTACCATTTTGCGCTATGATGTCTCTATTGATGATCGTCATATAAAATATGTATAGTGTGTGTAGGCGTAGTACAGAATTTCGTTCGCTTTTATTCATTATGTCATCAAGCAATTTATCAAAATTAAAGGTAAATAAAGTTTATGCTGAGGTGACTGAAAAATTATTTTCCGCTGCACGTACGACATATAAATAAATAAAGTCAAAAAAATTTTAACAAAAAATAATTGTCAGCATTTGCATGAAAGTGTTTTTTCGTGATTACGATTTCGGACCTGCATACATACTACCCGTTTTTTTTTTACTTATCTTCGACTTGGCCGTGTATATACGCAGTTGCTGTACTCTTTGATATTCTTGACAAATACAAATATACAATCAGTGGGCACAATTCAAAACAAAAACGCAACATAATGAGGTTACTATACACAGCTATTTAATAAAATTAAGGAAAACTAACAAACTTTACCAATTACAGATTAAATGTCGAGGGATTAATTGTTTATTTTCCGTACGATTACATTTATCCAGAACAATATGAATATATGGTAGCATTAAAACGCGGTCTCGATGCCAAAGGACATTGTTTGATTGAGATGCCTTCGGGTACTGGCAAAACTGCCACAATTTTGTCGTTATGTGTTGCTTATATGATACACAATCCTCAGGTGATCCGAAAAATTATCTATTGCTCTCGAACAGTGCCTGAAATTGAGAAAGTTGTTGAAGAATTAAAAGGGATCATGCAGTACTATGCAAAACATGCGGAAGAAAAGCCCAGTATCACTGGAATTGTGCTTAGTTCACGTAAAAATTTATGCGTTCATCCAGAAGTAAGTCGCGAACGTGAAGGTAAAGTAGTCGATGCAAAGTGCTTTGGCATGACTGCAGCCCACATTCGTGACAGATTCCAGTTTGATGATTCGATCGAGGTTTGCCAATATTACGAGGGATTTGCACTCGAGGGGAATAATACGTTCATTCCGCCAGGAATTTATAGTTTAGATGATATGAAACAGTATGGTTCAGAAAGGAACTGGTGTCCATATTTCCTAGCCCGATTTGTTGTAAGTAAGGTATATGTAGTACATTGTCCTAACTAAAAGTTTTTACAAAATTCTAGATTTCATATGCTCAAATTGTAATCTACAGTTACAATTATCTGCTAGACCCGAAAATAGCCGAAATCGTATCCAAGGAACTCCCAAAACAAGCTGTTGTAATTTGTGATGAGGCTCACAACATTGATAATGTTTGTATAAATTCCCTAAGCGTTAAAATCAACCGAAAAACGTTAGACGCCTCAAATCAAGGATTAAACGCCCTCGAAAAACGTATTAAAGAAATGAAAGAGGATGATTCGAAACGTTTGACCGAGGAGTACCAAAAAATGGTGCAAGGCCTAAAGGATACTGTAGCTTCACGCGAAACTGAAAGTTGTCTCGCAAATCCGGTCCTTCCTGATGAAATATTAAAAGAAGTCGTTCCTGGAAATATACGACATGCTGATCATTTCGTTGGATTTATGAAACGATTTATTGAATATCTGAAAACACGACTACGTGTTTTACATGTAGTTCAAGATTCACCGGCCGGATTTTTAAAGCATATACAGCAACAAGTTTGTATCGAGAGAAAACCGTTGCGATTCTGTTCAGAACGTTTATCATCTTTACTTCGAACTCTAGAGATTACAGAAATTCGGGAAATTGGAGCACTAATCATAGTCGCCAACTTTGCTACCTTAGTCTCAACCTACACCCAAGGCTTTACAATCATAATTGAACCGTTTGATGATAAAACGCCAACTGTTCTCAATCCCATACTTCATTTTCGATGTCTAGACTCATCAATTGCAATGAAACCGATCTTTACTCGATTTCAAACAGTTGTGATTACGTCAGGTACTCTTTCTCCGCTGGATATGTATCCAAAAATATTAAATTTTGAGCCTGTTATAAATTGCTCGTTCACAATGTCTCTGGCCCGGCCGTGTATTCTCCCCATGATAGTTTCCAAAGGAAATGATCAAGTAGCTATCTCATCACGATTTGAGACTAGAGATGATACCGCCGTAATTCGAAATTATGGCCAACTATTAGTCGAAACGGCTAAAACAATTCCAGATGGTGTAGTCTGTTTCTTTACCTCGTATATGTATCTCGAATCGGTGGTGGCGTCTTGGTACGATCAAGGAATTGTGGAGACACTTTTACGATACAAATTGTTGTTTATTGAAACAGAAGATCATGCCGAAACATCGTACGCTTTAATGAATTATGTGAAAGCGTGCGAATGTGGTCGTGGTGCTATACTCTTAGCTGTTGCCCGCGGTAAAGTCTCAGAAGGTGTCGATTTTGATCACCATTTGGGACGTTGTGTGCTTATGTTTGGTCTTCCATTCGTTTATACCCAATCACGAATTCTAAAGGCGCGCCTTGATTATTTGCGGGACCAGTTTCAAATACATGAAAGTGATTTTCTAACGTTTGATGCTATGCGTCATGCGGCGCAATGTGTTGGTCGTGTACTTCGGGGTAAAACCGATTACGGTTGTATGATATTCGCGGACAAGAGATTTGCGCGCAAAGATAAACGTAGTAAATTGCCAAGATGGATTCAGGAACATTTGACCGATGACAATTGTAATTTGAGTACGGAAGAAGCCATGCAAACGGCAAGACGTTGGCTACGACAAATGGCTCAGCCACTGACGCAGAAAGATCAGTTAGGAATTGCTCTTTTAACTTTGGAGCAGTTAGAGGCACGAGAAGAAAAAAAACGCAAGGAAAAGGAGAAATTTGAAAATGAAATTGAGATCAACTGAATAATGTGAATTTCTTTAAGTATCTTTTACTAATTTAATAAAAGTATTGTATTTTTATTAAGAAATCATTTTACCGGTTGTTGTTGAAATCAATACATATTGTAATAGAACAACCACGGAAACTTTTCTATTTCAGTATTTTTATTTTAAATTTTGGGTTATTCTGGTTAATAGCCAGATAGTGTTTTTATTTTAGTACTAACTATTATTTGAAGACAATTTTTACAGTCATGTAATTATTTCTTCTAATTGGATGCGTATAACAGGCGAAAATGAAAACGTAGAAACGTTATCTTACTCTGTGTGGCAAACTTATCTACGAATAAAGCGGGGAGTAGTTAAACATAAACCTGTCGAAATCGCACCTTTGGAGACGCTTTTATAAGGTACACAGCTTACAACATGAGTTATAAAAAGATCCGTTTTTTCTCTTCCCGTGATGATAAACAATTCTAAGTAGATTATTTTTCATCTCATTCGGCCCCGTCTACAGCGTGTGTCTTCCATTCATCTTCACTTTCGAGTATTTAACGTTCAATCTCGATGCGCCGTAAGTGATTGCCATACAATTCGTTTGTGATTTTGTTTGGCCAAAGGTACGTTTTCAGCCATTAAAGGTATTTGTGCGGGTGAGTTTATTCGCTAGCCGGTGTGTCCTAGTGTTTCCATATATCACAGCCGTGCAGCAGTACTGTTTCTACTCAGCTATTGAAGGCTTATAATTTTGGATTTCTTAGCTGCTTGAAGCGTTGGGTCATGTTTTCTGGCTTCGATAATTTTTCATTTGACGTTTATTGGTATGTTAATGTTCGTATTTAATCTTATTTGCCTTTCTGATGTTGATTCTGTTTCTGAGACCAACTTCTTCATGTGTGAAATATGTTTTCTCATGGATTTTGCACACCATGATAACACTGTCTGTCATTGAGTTTGTATTACCATGCAAGAGTAATGGAGCGCACATCCCTACTGGCTCTTTGTGTTCTTATAGTATTTGTTACTTTGCTTTCCTTTGTACTAACTCTATTTGCAGCATTTATGTGCTTTGAATGGTTCGATTAATTTTCTTATGAATGCCTATTTGCCAGAATGCTTCCCGCATTGCATTTTTATTGAAGGAATCGATTGTGCGTTCGAAGAGTAGGTATAGTAATGACCACCATTCATTGGCTTGTCGATGATGACGCCAATTGAGTGCCATGCTTGTACAGTATGTTCTTGCATTCTCTAGGGTCGTCTTTTTCGGAATTGTATGCCCCTACACGCGCTCTGACTTTTCGTTGCGACCAAATCAGGTGCGATCACTAGATACGTCCTCGTTACTATATTTTTCATTCTTACAAGACCTTTTGCGTGAAATCTTACGAACGCCTTTCGCCATTTAAAAGTTTTGTCGAGAAGGTGTCGATTGTTCTAATTTTCGCTTATAAATTTGTACAAAGGACATGCAGTCAAAGAATTTAATCGTTTTTTGTTTTGTTGCAATTTCAAAATAAACAACTATTTTAAATTTTTAAGAAGACAAAAAACTCGAAGCATTTAAGATCAAGCATTGTTTTTTATTTTATTTAAAGTAAATTCATCCGGGTTTTCTTTTAATGAAAATTAAGTTTAGAGTAGTATACTGTAATAATTTAAACATTTTTTCATATTTTATATTTTAATAGTAATATGTAGTAGTAGTAGTAGTAGTTTTAATGTTTTTCTATTTTTTAAAAGCAAGAAAAACCCATAAGTAATTTTTTTAAATTTTGTAATGCATTATTCCATGAATATTTTTAGAGCTTATTGTGCAATTGTATTTTTGAAATGATTTTTTAGTTTATTATTTATAAATTTATTTAAATAAAACAGATATCATTTATATTTTAGAGTAAGACAGTCGATTTATATATATATATATATATATATATATATATATATATATATATATATTATTGATTATTTTTTAATATTTTTATAAGTAATTAATATAAAATAATAAAAAAGAAAATGAAACATAACAAAAAAGTGTGGTTGATGCGGTTCTGGAATACTTAATTTTTCTTCAATTATAACAAGTATTAATTTCTATTTAATGATTAACGATACAAGTTTTGGGAACAAACTAAAAAGCTGATCTAGATACAAGTTGTTTAGCGGCCATAACATATAGTAGCAATTAATTATCCTATCACCTATTATATTTGGATGCAAGTTGAGGTCGACTGCCTTTATTTATTTTATCTAATATTCGGATAAATGAAGAAAATTAAATTAAAAAAATATATATAAAAGTTGGTATAATTTTGTGGGGATGAGGGCTTATTTAGAATATTCCCGGGGTCTTTTTAAAACTTCAAATATATTATTTTTTAAAAATGCATTATTTTTTGCATGACGATCACATCCAAAATTCTAAAAACGAAGGAAAATCTACCTAAAGACAAAATAAATTTTTAAGACACTAATTTATAACAAAATTTTCACTCGCCCCTCTCACAGCAGCACATTCAAAGACCCACATTCATTTTTTGTTTAATATCTTAGAGCCAAACACTAAATTTACATATGAGCATAGTTCACATTTTTCTCGACACTTCAACCATTAATGATATATCAGTTTTAATTAATGATGTATGTATATAATATAATTAGAATTAAAATTAGAAAATATATTTCATATATAAATCTAATAAAAAAGAAATTATAAAATAAAAAAAAACAAAAAGAAATTAACAAATATTAGGTATGTATTATATGCATATATCTATATACGTTGTTAAGACGACAAAAAATATGTATTTATATAAAGGATAATTACTCCCTCAAGAGGGTTAGGGGGCGGAAGAACACTTTTAGTCTTTGCATATGGATGTATCCATTGGGCTTGCTGGTTGTGCAAATATAATAGAATTTGAATTATTATTTGTTGCTGATGTGAAACTACTATTGAGTGACGAGGTTCCAGAACCGCCACTACTATTACCGCCGCCGCTGCCCAAAATTGATGAGGATATTATATTCGGAGCGGAAGTATTTAATCCAAGTGATGCTGTTGGAATCGCAGGTTTTATAAATCGTTCGCTTGTTCTGCGCCCCTATTAAAAAAAAATACGAATTATTTTAATTTTAAAATTTTAATTGCTCGATTTAACTTACCAAAAATTGCCCGCATGTGCAGCACCGACTATTTGAACCGATAATGCTGCCACCACCGCCACCACCTGGACTCAATGGACGACTATTCGAAGGACTATGAGGAACTGGACTACTAATCGTTCGTTGACGATGATGATTCAATCCTAATACATTTTCATTATAAAACCTTTCTTCGTCCATTTCCAATGATGATTCAGATTCCGATAATTGACGGCACAATGCTTCCCGCCTTTCAACCTCCAACTGCAATTTCCTTTGTAAACGCATATTCTCTTCTCGAATGCATTTTTCCTCCTGTGCTAACTGTTGCATACGTTCTGAAGACTCCTTTTGTGTAGTCGCTAAATTCGTACGTAACCTTGATACCTCACTGCGAAGTGTTTGTATGTGAGAACTCAAATTACTCGCTGTATCTCCGTTCGATATACTAATATCTTTTGGACTAGTTGGATCTGAAACAGGTTGATCTAATTTGATTTGTAACGATCTCTTTTCGGTTTCTAATTTATCCATTCGTTTCCACAGTTTATTGACGAGAGCCTCCTGTTCCTGTTCAAGTGTATTCTCTAATTCGACCATTTCACGTCTCAACTGTTCTAAATTGCTTTGTTTGGCGAGAGTTTCGGCTTCCAGTTTTTCAATTTTTCGCATTAGTTTGTTTACTAAGCATTCTTGTTCCTGTTCCAGTGTTTGTTCCAAACGGCATTTCTCCTGTCGCAATTGATCCAATTTGCGTGATAAATCATTTGTTAGACACTCTTCTTCTCGTTCATAGTGATGCGCTAATGTTTCCTTCTCCTTTTTAAGGGCTTGTATTTTCTTTAATAGAGTATTTGAAATGTATTCCTCTTCTTGTTCGGCTTTGGCTTGAATTTGAAATGATGCCTGTTTCAGTGTACGATTCTCCTCTTGCAATACCTTCACACGTATTTTATAAGTTTCTAATTCAACTTTTAGAACTCTGGAATGACAAAAAATTAAAGAGAGCTGTAGAGAGGTTTAAGTGTAAATCAAAAACAATGTATTATATACATTGTTTTTGTGCAAACGTGAAATGTTTTTCAAAGGAAAATGACTTCTGACACGAATTTAAGATATTTTAATATTTGGAACAGAAATTATTCAACGCAGTTCAATAATATGTACAATATGTCGTTGACATCGTAACGCCAAACAATTAAATCTGTTGGCCAAAGAGAAATGCAAATTCCTTATACATTACATGAATGTAGATATCTGTAACCAGGAAACAGTAACAACGAACGTCGCTGGCACTTTAATGTGCTAGTGGCATTTTGTAACGGAAAGGAAATAAAATTTCAAAGTCTGAGTGCAAAACTCATGGACCGACCCATCTTCCATGCCAGTATAGGCTGGCATGGTGCTATGCAATATGCAGATGGTGATAAAATCGGACCTATAACCGTACGTGCTCGAATTGGCTAACACTGGCGTAAAAGTAAGGACGGAAAAAGCAAACCGCGAAAAAATTGAGAGAGCCTTGGGCCAGAACAGATTGCAGGGATAATAAAATAAAAAAATAAAAATGTTCAAAGGTAAAATTCCATTGAAAATTTTGTAAAATAGCCAAGCGTATATTTATACGATCCTAGGGAACGAGATGCTGAACCGATTTCTAGTATCAAATGGTACCTACTTATTTCTTGTTTAGATCTCTACATTCGTGTTTAACCAATGTAATAAAATATTTATAGAAATAAAAATGATTTGTATAGCAAACGGAAAACCAAACATTTGATTTTCATTCAGTGGTTTAGCTCTTTTTAACATTTTCCTCAAGTAACCTAAAAATTGAAGAAACTTAACGAGTATTTAAAAGAAATAAAGCTAGGTAGGCGATACTCTCACCATACGCGAATTGCGAAAGAAACGCGAGTAAGGTTATTCGCAAAAATCAAAGGTAATGTGTATTCGAATGCATGTATCTTATGTAAACAAGGCGAATATCACGTTCCGTATGATTTCCAATAAACAAATTCGAAAAATATCCATTAAATCTGTAAAATTCGTGTATAAACTTACAAATTCATTTATATAAACGCGAATTTGTTTGTTCCAAAGATATTTTTGCGTGAATTTTTATTGTATTTATGCTTTATTGTAAGGAACTGGCATTCGCCCTTCTCAAATGAAATATTTATTTAAGTCTCGTTAATTTATGACAAATAAACCTATTTGCCATTGTTGATTGCTTAGGAGTTTAAAACAATTGGCTTCAATTTTCTTTATTAATTTTTGCTTCATTATGCAAGCTATCTCAAAAGGTAAAAGTTTAAGGCAAAAGATAAAAGCAGAAAGTTTTGCAAGTTTTCGCAAATAGAATATTTTTTTCTAAATTGCTTCGGTTTGATTGAGTTTGCTTTATGTAAAGCATATAACGTGTACTTGACACACGCTTTTTTCATTGCTATAACTACAAACAATTTAAAAAAATAATGGTAAGTATGGCGTACACTCGTTTAAATGTATCTACCTTTTTTGTTATGTACACATCATGTGTTGTGCTCAATATAAGTGTGGAAAGGCCCAAGGATACTCTTTTAAGCGTGCAAGAAAACAATTCGATGTAATTATTGTCAAAGATTACTTGATCAATTTGATTTTTTGGCTAACAGAACCGTTAAAATGAAATTATCCATAAAAAAGCCAGATTAATTTGTACTTCATTTAATTAAATAAAGGTTAAAGAAAAATGGATAAAATATAAATACATTGGGATACATATTTGAAAATCAAACCCTAAAAATCCACGTCATCTGTCATAACAAAGTATGTCAGTAAAAGGGAAAGTTACAATTAGTGCTTTTTTTCAACGGCAATGATTTTCATGTGTAAGTTCTAAATGATTCATGCTTAAATTACTGTACAAAGTAAATGGATATGAGAAATGATACTATAGATTCTAACTCTACGATATGTGAATGGCATAGACGAAGAGGTATATAAGCTAAAAATCTTATCTAATCATATGAAGATGCATAAAAAATAAGATTAGACAAACTTTGCTTGCAAGACCAGATTACTGGTTCCAATTTAAAGAAAAAACAAAATATTAACAAAAACATCCAATTACGATAATCACACTTTTTGTAGAAGCCGCCATTACTGCCATGAATCAAAAAATTGACCTCTCCCAAAATTTTTTAACCTTTTTAATTTTATCCAATTCTCGGCGTATAAGAACGTCATTAAAAACTTGTACTTTTCTTACCTATTTTGCTGAGTTAAACTTTCGATCCGCTTCTGTAACTGTTCTCTGGACACTGGGCTAGGTGGTAACATGATACCACCATCCAGTGAACTTTCCGATTCACATGGACTATCCATTAATCAGATTTTCTGAATTCTGGAATAAATTTCGAAAAAACTTGTAGTGTTTTGCATATGGTAAATCAAATTTGGAGATTCCCAAATTTTCAGTAAATTATTTTAAAGCTTTCAACGTATTTTATTTCAGTCGAGGAATTTGCCAAAAAATGGACGACAACACATCAACCAAAAAATCAAAAATTTAGTTTGCTCGTTTTGTAATATGTAATCAATTGCATGGTAAGAGTAGTCGATTAGTTACTTACTTTGATAATTATATGAATATTTAGTTTTTTATCTTAATCAATTTTACACGTTTTGCTTTTTATTTTTATTCAAAACTTGTGTTTTGTTCAATAGAAAATGTTTAGTAAATTTTCGCCATTTGTAAATTTATGTTCAGGTATTGGAATATGCTGTTTTTTATGTTATTTTTTATTTGTATGTGTTGTGTTGCACTTTGCAGTGGGGCCACCTAATAAAACTTGAAAATGTAAGGGAAATTTTGTTTCCGGTTATTTTCAGTATAGGGAAATATTTCAATGACGGGTTCTTTCAGATTTTTTTATAGTACTTTCACGAAACGAGATTAAAAATTTAGATTTTTTTTTAACAACTTAATGAATATAATAGTCATGTTGGGTCATATGTTTTTTGATGTTTCTCAATTTTTGCTTGAATTGCGGTCGATTATTTGTTCGTATGTGGCTTTACAAATTAACACAGTTCATAAATCATCAAGCTTTGTAACCTAACAGTAGTTCTAGCATATCAAACATTTTATTTCCACTCGAACTTACATAAATAAATGTTTATAAAATATTTGTACTAGTTATTTCGTGTACATATTTTGCTTTATAACCCATTTATACGTGACCAACATTTCTATTCTGCAAAATAAAAGAGATATAACATTGACTTTTCTACTTGAGACACAAGAAAATAAATATATCCAAACAAAATTTTGCAGATAACCAAAATTTCCAGTCAAGTTAAATTTCGTTTATGTTTCCTTAAATCCTTAAGTTTTTCTTATGATGTTTCAGTGACATAGTCATAATTTATCCAAGTACAGTTTCAGACTATTTTTAATCCAAATTTAAAAACTTTTATTTCATAAATTCATTGTTTTCTAAAAGTTTACCCTATTTGTTTGCGTTTTTTATAGAAATAAAATAATAACAAAAGACTTAAGCGCAGGCAAGAAGCACTGTAAAATTTTAGAGTAGTATTTTAAGTAGTAGCAAAACGCATACTTTGTGAAAATGCGATGACACTGACCATATTTATACTGGTCATATTTATACTCCAGTATGAATAACAAGTCGAACAAGTATAACAAGTCGAAAATACCAAAATATTTTCCCTTTCTACTTTTCTGATGATATTCATACTTAAGTAGTAAATTTAGTCTTCCAAATTATTAATCGACTTCCAAATTATTAAAAGAAAGCGTATAAAGCGTAAATTTTCCTTATGAATGTCGGTAAATATGTACAAATTGGCAGGAACAATTAAGTATAAGCATGTGTGTGAAACGTCATAACCAAAACTATTAAGGGACGAGATGCTGGCGTAATTAAAAAAATACTATTTTTTATTTTAAAATTTTATTAAAATTCACATGAAATTTGACTATACGACTAACATTAATCTGTTGATTGATGTAAATTATTTTTATTATTTGAATTTTTTAAGCCTGATCTGAAGTTCGTCCTTCACAACACATTGTGATGACGTCTCCATTCTTATTTATATTTACTTGTAGATAATTGTTTTCTTCTGAAAATTTTTGCAGGTAAATAAGAAGCATCCGCTATATAAAAATATTCAATATGCGAGAACGAAATAAACGTTTATAGTAACGCCATAATTTTTTATAGCTATAATATTAATTTATTTTTAATTAATTCAAATGCGAAATTTACATTTATATCTACGGCGTCTGTTTTTATTATGAATCCTTAACATTTATAAACATTAAATAATTTTTTTTTGTTAATTTAAAAATTGTTGCCATTAATTAAAATACTCGGATCGAATATATTTTGTGGCAACATTTTCATTTTTATAGTGGTAAAAGTATTTTGCAAAATTTTGTTTGGACATATTTTTTTTCTTGTGTCTCATGTGCAAAAAGTCAATGTTATATCTCTTTCATTTTGTAGAAGAAAAATGTTGGTCGCATGTAAATGGACTATTACTTTACAATAAAGTTTATTTTGACTTTTACTTCATAATTCGAAGGAAAATACGGTAGCTTATTTGGTATTTTGTTCTGTTATACTTGGGCATATTCATATTTTGAGCAAAAAATTTGGGTCGAACCAACGTTTATAACAAAAGTAAATTCAAATATGAGCAAAAATTTGTTGTTTTTTATTTTAAAAAAATCAAATATCAGTTAGTTTGTACTCCTAACATAATTTAATTAATTGTTAATATTGTTTGTTAAGAGAAAGTGAGGAACATAAAATAAATAGTATAAATATTTGAGATAAATATTTATGTAAAATTATTCGAGTGAGAAACAAAAATTTGGCTTTGCCATAAATATTACGCTGAAAATTTGCCCATAATTTATAAATTGTGTCGATTTATAAATCTCTATATTATATATGCATATGTACTGGTCAAATACACGTATAATTGTATTAATTAAAATAAAGCCCCAACTGGCCACAAACCAAGCAGAAAGTGGAAGTAAACAACAACAATTACAAAGCAATATAAAACCTATAACTCGCATCACAGCCTTAGACGAATTTTTTAATCAAATTGGTAAGAAGCGGCTAATTGGTAAGAAAAATAAAATCTAACATTATAATCTCGTTCGTGAAGACACCACCATTATAACAAAAACAAACAAAAATAACAAAATAGATTATTTTACTGTACCTAAAAACTAAACAACTCTTATTTTAATATTTCTTTCTTTTGTTTCAGCCAGCAGTACTCGACGACAATATAGCCGTACGATTACGTCAACATGTACTTAAATATGTCCTGCTATCACTATCACCATACATATGAGCTAAATAAAAACTAATAATTGTACTATTCTTCCCAAAAAAGTTGGGGAAATTTTGACATCAACAAAAACTAACCTATAAATTATTTAAAAAATATAAGGTATCTTCATTTTGAATGTTTAACAAAGAACTTTGTATCCAAAAAATCACTAAAAAATATAATATTATTTTTGAGACGAACAGAATCATGTGATTTTATTATTATTTTTTAATTTTCGAAAATATATAAAAAATGCTCTACCATAAATATGTAAGGGGAAAATTTTAGCATCAACAAAATTTAACCTATAAATTATTTATAAACAATGAAAAATAATTATTTATTAAAATTAAATATTATTATTGCGATTGGACGAATTTATTTTTAATTTATTCAAAAGCGACATTTACATTTTTATATATGGCGTCTGTTTTTATTATGAATCCTGAACATTTATAAAACTAAAATAATTTAATTCATTTTTTGTTTGTTAATTTTAATTTTTGTTACAATAAAAATACTCGGATCGAATATATTTTATGGTAAAATTTTCATTTTTAGTGCTTTTTGCTCGAGTTTTCTGTGTAAAAAGCCAACGTTAAATCCTTTCATTTTGCATAAGAAGAATGTTGGTCGTATGTAACTGGGCCATTATTTCGCCACAATGCGTTGGATATGCCCGTTATAGTACTGCCAGATTTGCGCTCGGCACAGATAAGAACATTCGGAATCATTTAGAAAATGTCAAAAGTTTATCGACCGTGACATATATGTCGTTAATTGGAATACTAATTAACATATATATTCCAATTAAACGGATAACCTCAAAATGTATAAATATCTAAGTAAATCATGTGTGAGGAAATTTGTACAGGTAAAATTGTATAGCAATTTATTATTTTTGGCCTTTGGGTGGGTTACATTTAAAAACATGTACTTAAATATAAATAATTTCCCGGAAAATAGTATTGCACGATTCAAACGAAATAGATTAGAACATTTGGAATCGCTATTAAAATGTCAATAGGTTATCAATCAAAGCGTATCAGCCACTAAATGGAATATATTCCAGATATATATACACAACCTCACATTTCAGGCATTCTAACATAAAAATGTAATTTACTTAAAAACAGTTTTCTATGTATTTCTATGTATTTTCAAATAGTCACATAATTAGTGTAAATTATTAGCTCGTTATACCTAATTATATTTATAATTTGCGTATTACATAAACATACTTAGAAATATGAGCAATAAATGGAATCAAATATAACGTGTCAAATTATAAAAATAGTACATATTTTTATAATCTTAGCGGTAAATGACTAAAATAACGATTTTTGTTGTTAATTTTTAAGTGAAAATCGTATTGCAGTTTTTTTATTGAAGTATTGTAGGTAGCTGCAAAATTGAGAATTTGATATTTTGTATAAATATTTTAATAGATTATTTTACTGTACCTAAAAACTAAACTAAACGCTTACTGTACCTAAAAACTAATCAACGCTTATTTGAATATTTCTTTCTTTATTTTGTTTCAGCCAGCAATACTCGACGGCAATATAGCCGTACGATTACGTCAACATCTAATTAAATATATCCTGCTGTCACCATACATATGAGCTAAACAAAACTAACTAATTGTACTATTCTTCCCCAAAAAGTTGGGGAAATTTTGACATCAACAAAAACTAACCTATAAATTATTTAAAAAATATAAAGAATCTTCATTTTGAATGTTTAACAAAGAACTTTGTATCCAAAAAATCACTAAACAATATAATATTATTTTTGAGACGAACAGAATCATGTGATTTTATTATTATTTTTTTAATTTTCGAAAATATATAAAAAATGCTCTACCATAAATATGTAAGGGGAAAATTTTAGCATCAACAAAATTTAACCTATAAATTATTTATAAACAATGCAAAATAATTGTTTATTAAAATTACTAAAATTAAATATTATTATTGCGATTGGACGAATTTATTTTTAATTTATTCAAAAGCGACATTTACATTTTTATATATGGCGTGATTTTATTATAAATCCTGATCCTGAACATTTGTAAATATAAAATATTTTTTTGTTTAATTTTAATTTTTGTTACAATAAAAATACTCGGATCGAATATATTTTATGGTAAAATTTTCATTTTTAGTGATTTTTGCTCGAGTTTTCTGCAAAATTTTGGCGAAATAATGGCTCAGTTACATACGACCAACATTTTTTTATGCAAAATGAAAGGATTTAACATTGACTTTTTACACGTGAGAGACAAGTAAAGAAATTGGTATTTCTTTACTTGTCTCTCCCGTGTAAAAAGCCAACGTTAAATCCTTTCATTTTGCATAAGAAAAATGTTGGTCGTATGTAACTGGGCCATTATTTCGTCACAATGCGTTGTATATACCCGTTATAGTATTGCCAGATTTGTGCTCGGCATAGATAAGAACATTCGGAATCATTTAGAAAATGTCAAAAGTTTATCGACCGTGACATATATGTCGTTAATTGGAATACTAATTAACATATATATTTCAATTAAACGGATAACCTCAAAATGTATAAATATCTAAGTAAATCATGTGTGAGGAAATTTGTACAGGTAAAATTGTATAGCAATTTATTATTTTTGGCCTTTGGGTGGGTTACATTTAAAAAACATGTACTTAAATATAAATAATTTCCCGGAAAATAGTATTGCACGATTCAAACGAAATAGATTAGAACATTTGGAATCGCTATTAAAATGTCAATAGGTTATCAATCAAAGCGTATAAGCCACTAAATGGAATATATTCCAAAAATGTAAACATAACCTCACATTTCAGGTATTCTAACCTAATTAATTAACCTAAAAATGTAATTTACTTAAAAACAGTTTTATGTGGATTTTTATTTATTTTCAAATAGTAATTGTAAGTGTATTACATAATTAATGTAAATTATTAGTTCATTTATAATTACATTTAATATTTGCGTATTACATAAACATACTTAGAAATATGACCAATAAATGGAATCAAATATAACGTGTCAAATTATAAAAAATAGTACATATGTATTTAATAATTTAATTCCACTTTGATAACAATATGTATGTTTCCTAGATTTTATAAACAAATGAAAGAACTTATCTTTTTTATTCCTAGCGGTAAATTACTAAAATAACGTTTTTTTTTAAATTTTTAAGTGAAACGGAAATGCAGATTTTTTTAGTTGAAATATTTTAAGGTAGGTAGTTGCAAAATTGAGAATTTGATATATTTTGTATAAATATTTGAATAAATTTTTATTTTATTTTACTGTATTTAAAAACTAAACTAAACACTTATTCTAATATTTTTTTTTTAATTTTAGGTTCACTTTCAGCGGTACTCGACGGCGATGTAGCCGTAAGATTACGTTTACGATCTCCGTTTTGCTGGGAAGATGCCGATTTCTTCTCAGGCGATGAATCAAGGAATTCCTCCTACAAAAATTAACAAATTAGGTTAATATTAAAACGATAGGAATACCACGCAAACTTACATCCTCTTCAAACATATTATCTAGCTCATCTTCCTCTTCAAATTCACCGGTTTCATCGTTAAGACTGTCTTCTTGTTCAACAAGTTTACCTGTTTGATAAAAACAACGTTAGATTCATAATTTAACATTACATTTAAATTAATTTTACCATTTAACGTTGGAAATCCAACCTCTGGTAGAGGTAACGCATCGGGATTGTATTTTCCAATTAGCGATTTGAGCAGTTCGGAAATTTCCTCGCGTTTTCGAGTGACGACGATCGATTCAAACCATTCAGCCAACTGTTTAATGGGCAGCCGATAATCTCTAATTGGATCTTTAAAAAAATGTTCAACGTACTGCAACAGATATAATCCGCAGTCCGTGAAATTTGTTTGTTGTGGAACTTTTACCGAATTCCCAGGGATGTTCAGTTTATTAAAAACGTGTGTAGAATTTTCAAATACTTTTACTTTATATTCACATGTCAAATAGTCACGAAGTGTTGCAACCACTCGACTTCGTGATGTTCCCGCTAGCGAATCGAAAATCAAAATACATGGTCTGGAAAAAAGAAGTTTACATTATGTAAATTTGAATCAATTTTACAATTTTATTTTGTATTACTGTTTGATTGGTTGTAACTTTCCATCAAATTCATCTTCACTTTCATCGGTTGCCATATCGCTATCATCACCTTCGGCTTCATCTCGCTCGCTTAACGAATCTTCTCCAAGATAAATTGAATCGACTTCCTTTTTTGTAACGGGAGTAATTGTTGTGCTTCCAATTTGGAGAGAAATTTTCTTTTCGCCTGGAAATAGAAAAATTTATTGAATCAACTGCGTAATTAGTGGCGACACAACATAAGAAAGCCAAATTATAAAAATTTAAATTATGGTACTCTAAGAATGATAACATATATTACGGAATTGATTTCGCTTTCTATCGAGCATCTTTATGAGATAATAATGAATTACCTTTCTTCTTTGGAGTTGGCGTATTTTTAATAGGCATATTGGTATCCATTGTATAACAACCTTTAAGACCTGGAAAACATATGATTGCCAAAAACCAATGAGATTGCTCGTTAATCGGAATTATAATAAAATCTTTCTCAAAAATGTTAACATTTTTTGTCCAACTTTTAACGCGTGCATGCCGTTTCTGAGATGCTGTGAGCTTTACATCTTTCTCGTTCGCACGCTGCCGTGTTGATGTAGTCGTTAAGCGTTTATAAAAGAATGAACTAAATACGTGTGTTTTAGCCTTTTGCTCCTCTGTTAACACCACCAATTGTAAATAGTTGAGATAAAAGTCGATAATGATATCGTTCAGATACTGATCAGATCCGAGACACATGTAATCCTCTGTATTGATTGAAATTCCCCCTTTACCTTGTGGATATATCAGTATTTGCCGAATATTATCGGGACAAGAATTATTACCAACATCCGAATTATTACTCCGATTGTAAAGCTCTGTAGCATCCCGTTTTGAAATTTCTTCCAAGATGTTTGCCAAATATATGGATCGTATCACAGATTTTGAATCTTCAGATATATTTTCTATTTGTAGTATAATTTTCTTATAAATATCTGTGGTTTCCGCAGGATTAAAATACGGGGCCGATTCATTTTTACTGGTAGCCATATCCAAGCTCTCCCGTATATAAGTCCCGCACGATGGTATTACATAGACGAAAACGATCGATAGGCTTTTAGCAAAGTGTACACAAACTTTCACAATCTCATGCGCAGTAATATCCAGTATAACATTATCATTTTTGTCTTTACAGTTGGGGGCTATGATCCGGATACCCATCGATGCGAAAATAGTTTTTTCAGTTGAATCGTAGCGATACGAACCAATACGGATACTACGACACTGGACCAATGTGTAAATTTGTTTATCATCCGAATTCTTAACATCCGCAATATTTTCACGGATGAAATCTGTAAAAAAAAAATCCGGTTCCATTATCACAACACACAAATTTTACTGTCTTCTTCTATCAAAATCGCCATGCAAAATTTTTTGTTTTGTACACAAAATTAAACAAACATTTACCTCCCATTTTATTTTGCTTATAGATTAGAAAGTACTAATAAATTTTAATTATCAAAAAAATAAATTTTTAAACTTATAAATAAATATAAAAAGGATGAACAATTTTACGTTTACGTTCTTTCTATGATTGTTTTAGGTTATGTTAAACTTTCTTGATTTTTACTTCACAAAAAAAAATTAAAGATGGACGTGATTGTGTGAAGTAATATGCAATTTATAAAAGTAACGGCATTTTATTTTTCAGTGATTGTTAAACAACAATCCGCGTTGCGAAAATACTTATGTTAAATTTAATTTGTACGGGCCAAGATTTTTCATTTAGACCAAACAAATTCATTTGAAAATGTTTTAGTGTGCCACTTTCTCCAGTGGTTTAGTTAATTATAAATAAACAGTAAAAATTAGATTTTTAATTGAAATATTTCCTTTTAAGATTCCATACATGTGATGGAAATTGTCACATATAGCGTGTTTTACATCGCGTTTTACAAAATGCGGAACTGAAATGCATCATTATATCAAAGAACAAACATAAGCACATAATTAGGTATTTTAATCTCTGTGGAGTCAGGTAGATGGGTTACTGATATCTAATTATAAAAAACGAATAATTTTCCTACAAAATTGATTTTTAAAACGAATATTCATTGAAAACTCGACAGCGTTATAAAAACTCTCGTCGGTAATTTTATGTAAGAAAACTTATTTACAATAAAATTCTTGATCAAAACATAAACTTTTACTATAATTGAAGTCGTAGATAAAATATCGTATGTAACTCGGGAATAAACATCGATTATGGCTTTCGTTCAGTTATCATTATCACTCTTGGCCTTCTGCCTCGAGTAGTAATTTCATCATTCACAATACTCTCCCCGATTTTACTCCCTTGGTACATATTATCTAAAAATCTCTGAAAAAATTAAAAAACGCGAAGCCGCAAAGATTTTTGAATATCGTTGCTCGCCCCGATTCAATAAATAAACAACCAATAAACAACCCACAAATCTATACAAAAAAGTTTCAATAGACTCGGATATAAAATAGCATTTAAAAATAATAACAGAATACAACAAAAACGAAAAAGCAAGCTACCTAGACAATCCTTAGATACAGGTGTGTACAAACTATCATGCAACGACTGCAACAATTTTACATAGGACAAACAGGAAGATCATTTCTAACGCGATTCAAAGAACATGTCAACGACATAAACGCAACATATTCAAAATCGAACTACGCACAATACATCAAAACAGAAAGACAGCAATTCACAAACTTTGACCACAACTTAACAATATTGCATAAAGCCAGAAAAGGACACACACCCAACAGACTTGAAGAATTCGAGATTTACAAATACAAAGACAATAACATATTACTAAACGACAAATTCAACACCAAAACCAGCAGGATCTATGACTTAATTATAGACAACACTAACCACAGTAGGAAGAACATAACAAATTAGACCTAGAATAGTATATAAGCAGCATAATTTTAAGAAAAATGTATTAGTTGTATTTTCAGGAGAACTGAACAAGAAATTAATTTCAAAATCGATATTCCAATAATAAATAAACATTGTCACTCTAAGGAAATTTACAAGTGTTTTCATTAAACCAATTTAATTCAATTTTATAAAGTGACGAGTACAACGTATAAAGATTGAACAAAATTTATCGAAACTCGAGAATTGGTTCAAAATGAATAAATTAAAATTAAACATAGATAAATCTAACGCCCGTATTTATAGTCGTAACTATTGCTATACGTATAATATTCATTCCATAAAAATCACGAAATTAATTGATTATCAATAAAAACCAGGTTTCACCTTTTAAAAAATTGTATGAGATTTATTAATACGAAATTGGCTACTATAACATGACTCATAGTTGCAGCAACAACTATAAATACGACTCTAAATTTATGTGTTTTAATGGAAGAATTCAAAATAATTTATCACTTGGTAATGAAAACATAGAAATAGTGCAACCAATAAAATATCTAGGTATACTAATAAATGATAATTTAAGTTTTAAAGAAAATTTAGATAATATTTGTTAGAAGATTGCAAACAAAACAAGGTGTATTTTTTAAGAAAAAATTTATCGAACGCAAACAGCTAAAAAATATATGTTATAATCAAACCACACTTTGAAAAATGTTCATCAGTATTATTTATTATTTTTAAACAATAATGAAATGACGAGCAGGAGAGATGCTAGAAGGTCTCATGTGGTTAAACACATGTTGCCAACTGTTGGGTGCCCTGAAAGCGCCCAATATCTTCATGTTATTTTGGGTTCATGTCTAATATAATTATTTTAATAATCAAGTAAATATTACATTCTGTAATTTATTAAACTTCACAGTTTGAAGATAAAACCAATAAAAAGTAATGCAATTAGAACAAATGTCAATTAAAGTACAGCAGTGCATCTAGATACTAATAGCCTCACATTGCTTTAAAAATTTTGACAATAATCAAATAAATGATTCGATTTTTTTTGTATAATCTTTTTTTTAGTGAAACTTTAATCGCAGTGAAAAATACTACTAATATTAATTAAAAATTATATTACGGGCTATTGGTAAAAATTAATTAATTATATTAATATTAAAATAAAGCTTCATCAGTAAGATCAACAAAATCAAAACAACAGATCTTCTATTATAAGGATCCAATTAACCACCCCGATCACTTCTCCATACCAAGGACACTACGACAGGACCTTCAAGGAAACTATTTAATTACTTATCGACTAAGAATATCTTCTAAATTGCTGGAAAAGTGCAGTGGTCTAGTAACAGACAGAATTGTGTATGTTGAACTTCAAATCAAGTGAAATTTTTATCAAAAACACCATTACAAACTGTGGTTATTTACATACACATTTATGTATGTTGAACTTAAATTGCAGCGAAGACATCTTTTTGAACTCGAAAGGAGTAAGTCTCCGTTATAAACACGAAAAAAGTTAACTACAAGTTAACCTGAAAATAACTATAGCTTGACTCGAGTCGCAATGTAAACAGTGTAAATGATACATTCTATCACTAGCAGTGACAACTAATGTCCCATTTACGTGTAGAAAATTGTTTCGTCTGTAAATTTTTGTACGGGAAAAAGAAGCATCCGCTATATGAAAATATTCAATTATTATAAAAAATATATTATTTATTATAAATAATAAAAATATATAGAAATGCCATAGGATTTTTATATAGGATTATTAGTAATTTGTTTTTAATTTACATTTTTATCTATGGCGTCTGTTTTTATCATGAAACCTTAACATTTATAAACATTATTGATTCATTGACATTGTTAATTCTGATTTTGTTACCATACAAATACTCGGATCGAATACATTTTATTGTAACATTTTCATTTTTGTAGTGGTTTTAGCTCAAAAGGTCTTCTGCAAAATTTTGCATGAATATATTTCTTTTCTTGTCTCTCACGTGCAAAAAGTTAATGTTATATCTCTTTCATTTTGCAGAAGAATAATTTTGGTCGCATGTAAATGAGGTATAAAGGTTCGATCTGTAATTTTAATGTATTCTAATGGATGGCAACAGCAGCGAAAGTATTATTTATGGACAGTTGAACATGATATATTCATTAATCATTATGAATATTTGGAATGCATTATTTCTATTTACATAACATACTCGTAGTTTAAATGAACAATTTAAACTAAACCAATTTAAAAGACTTAAAATTATTTAATGAGCTTTTATATTATAAATTATAGTTAACGGTAATTAGCTCAAAATTTTGTATAACTCTCTTTCGGAACCTTTTCGGTTCCATTCTCAAAAGAATAATAATAAAATAATAATATTAAAGTCTTAATAGTTATAAAAAAATTTGGCTAAGTACCGTTAACTATAATTTATAATTTAAAAGAAACCACCAAAGTGTAAATAAAATTTTGAAAATGTGGATTTTGTTGAATATTACCCCATTTACATGCGACCAACATTTTTCTTATGCAAAATGAAAGAGACATAACATTGCCTTTTTGCACATGAGAGACAAGAAAATAAATATATCCACGCAAAATTTTGCAGAAGACCTTTTGAGCTAAAACCACTATAAAAATGAAAATGTTACCATAAAATATATTCGATCCGAGTATTTTTATGGAAATAATTTTTAAATTAAGAAAAAAATTATTTTATATTTATAAATGTTGAGCATTCATAATAAAAACAGACGCCATAGATACAAATGTAAATTACGCATTTCAATTAATTAAAAATCCACTTAATAAACACATTAAAACACTTGTTATTATTTCGCCAAAATTTTTTTTTTTTTTTTCAAAACGTAAACGTTACTCGATTAATTACTCGATTAATTTCGACTTGTTAGGTCATCATCAGGAGTATCTTCGCCAAGTACCAACGGCGCATAATGTTAAAACTAATTAAAAATCAATTAACAATAATAATATATATGTTTATTTCTTTCTCGCACATTGAATATTTTTATATAGTGGATGCTTCTTATTTACCTGCAAACATTTGCAGAAGAAAACAATTTTCTACATGTAAATGCTCCATATATCTACATATAGTTATATAATATTATGATAATAGGTATTTGCCTATCTCACACAAAAAGTGGTGGTCGGCGATTGATCGTCGGAGGAGAAAGACGTGTTTTTTCTTTCTTCGTACTAAATATAAAAATAAAAAATTAAATAAATTTTGTGTTTTGTTTTATGTATTAACAATAAAAAATAAATAAATAATTTATAATAAATAATAAAAGTGATAATAGTGAATTTGGGTATTATTTATATGTACATGGAAACGTGTATTGGAAATGAATTGTAATCTATTCTTTACAAGGATGTCTTTACCTACTTAAGTCTTTTTGTTTTATATTCTTTTTATTTCTTACATTTTTCTTTTATATTATGTATATACATTACATATTTTTGTATAATAAATGTGCATGTGTGAATATGGTCGAAAGACCATATTTTTTAATATTCGTACTAAAGTACACATAGTGTTATTTTTCATTTTTCTTGCCTTCATTATACGCCATTTTTATTTTATTTTATCTAATAAGTTAGTACATTTTTAATGACGGGTATAAACAATTCTTCTATAGAAAAGAGATGGAGCACAGTGACACAATGCTTGAATATTATGTTTATAGCATGATATTGGTGATCACGTTTGATCAAATTGTTGTTGACTCTAATCTATTTTTGGTTTACTTTCGTAATTGTTTGAAAATGTACTAATGTAGAAAATGAAATGAATGTTGGAAGAGAAAATATATTCAATGCATGCATGATCGGCTCGTTTTTTGTTATTGGGCGCTTTCAGGGCACCCAACATGTTGAGTTAAATCAAAGCCGACGTTATGAAAATGTTTAGTACTATGAAATTTTCAAATCAAATTGGCGATGATTTCACTAATCATGATGCCAACAGTTGGCGGTCCTGAACGCATCCATTTACTTCATTCTTTACGTATATCTCTATGAGCCTGTTTAGTCGAGTATACACTACATGATGTATTTTCCTCGTCTCTTACCTCTTTGCTAATAAACTAATTTTAGAGTGGGGATATCTAATTTTACGCATACAAACACAAGTTGCAATTGGTGTCAACAGTTTTATAGTTTACGTCTAAACGCGAATGATGTAATGATGTCATGCACTGTTGTGGCATCAAACACGATGCTAATAAATTTGATATTTCAGGGAATATTTGAATTTTTGGAATTATATAGCTTTGAAACAACGAAATAATTCGTATTGTTGGATAGTTTTTGTATTTTCTATAATTAAATAATAATTATTACTATTGTATCTTCTTTAATTAAATTATTTTCTCGGTTGATCGGGTAACTATAAATTGGTAAATGTTTTGATTAGTTTGTTCTAGGCTGGATAAATAATTATCGCTGGTTGTTCATTATATGATTTATAATTTATTTAAATAGTCACAAATTGATATAGACAATAGTTGACAATCATAGATTAATTTTGACTGTTTTATTTTAATATTTCCTGAATCATTTATTTTATAATTAAAGAATTGAACAATCGATTAGGTTATTTGGTTATTAAGGATTCCACAATTGTACTGGTTACTTATTATTAATCCTGTCATCTTACAAATTCCTGATTAGTTTAGTTTTATTTTATTCTGGCTGGGGATGAATTGTCCTCTTTACTTTATTTTGGTATTGGGGGTTCTAAAATTGTGCTAAGCAATAATTATTGTTATTTACAGATTCTCGATTAGCTGGTTTTGAAACCAGTTGTCATTTAAACGTCAACAATGACTTTTACATTAAAATTTTTTTTATTTAACTATTTTTTCAACAGATTCACAAAGCCCGTAGAAGATAGAAAAGCTGGTGCATTCTTTTCCTGCTTTGATACTATATGGTGGTTTCTGGATTCGATTAATTTCATTTTGATTTAATTTGTTTTAGGAGAACCAGATTAATTTAGTTAATGCTAATCATTACATTACATTTATTTTATTATATTGCACATTGTTCTAAGAAAATTAAACTTTAACTCATAATGATGAAGTTTATTATCATGGCTGGCAACTTAATTACAAAATTTTAGGAAGCTGATTGCTGAAAATGTATACCATAAAAATCAAAACTTGTGCTGTCTTGTGCTAACCACCCTACATTACATTTTTAACTAACAATGTACTAACTATTGACTACTTAGGTGTCTGTAACTGGGTCCATTCGGTCATATTTAACATGCCTATCCTATCCTTCCAAGTTCTTAAGTGTAATAACGGAGTACGGCGGCGAGCCCGGTGTCATCCGGGAGTCCCGCTAAATTGCCTGGTCGTACATCTGAATCAATCAATTAATCAAACTCACACAAAAAATAGTTTATATATTTTGCTCGAGAGTATTATATTCAGCAAAATTTAGCGATATTTGATATGAATTTCAAAACAAGACTAATTAATTTGCAATAAGAAAACGTTTATTTGAGAAATTTGTAAGTAATATTAGGTGTATGACTTAATTTTTACAGATTTTTTCTTCTAGGTTAAAATTATATTTAAAATAGAAATGTTTTCACGATATTTTGTGGTTTTTATAGGATCGGACGGAAGGTTTCAGGACACCGAACGACAAGCCTACGTGAGTTACTTAATCTGGCATAATAGCAGAGTTTACGATGGCAACTGATATACAGCACATTCGGCACAGGATGCTATACGAATTCCAACAAGGAAAACATGCTTCTAAAGCAAGGGAATCAATTTGTTGCGTTCTTGGTGCCGACGTTGTGTCTTATGAAACGTGTAATTATTGGTACAAGCATTTTAGAAGTGGTGATTTCGATCTTAGTGACCAGCCGCGCTCTGGATAGCTTTGAAAGTTTGAAGATGCGGAATTGCAAGCTTCACTGGATGAATACTCAACGCAACCGCAACAATCGCCCAGCTATGAGTCACCCAAACAGCTATTTTCAAGCGTTTGCGCCAAATTCAAAAACTTATGAGATGGGCCCCACATGTGTTGATCGAACACAACCTAGACCAACATATGAACACGTGCGTTTCACTGCTTCCCGGCAACAAGAAAAGGACTTCTTATGGAAAATTGTGGCGGATGATGAAAAGTATATTTTTTACGAGAATCCCAAGCGTAACAAGTGGTGGATAGATCCCGAGCAACCCAGTACATCGACGCCGAAACAGAACATCCACTTAAAGAAGGTTCTGCTGTGTATCTGATGGGACATGAAGGGTGTGCTTTATTACGAACTCCTGAAAACTGGTTAGACGGTGCCGGATACCACAGCCAATAAATGAACAAACTGAGCAAAGAACTTGCTAAGAAAAGGATATTTACTGGCCAAAGAAGCAGGCAAGTTATACTGCTGCATGACAACGCTCGACCTCACGTTGCTCGCGTGATTCAGAAGACCCTCTTGAACTTGGGATAGGAAGTTCTCCCACACACGGTAAAACCTTGATTATCTCTATAACAGTTATATATAGGAAATGCGTTATCATATAATTTTTGGTTATCGTGTTCAGAATTGTTTCCTCCAACATCTCCCGAATTTGTTATACTAACTTAAGTCACCCTGTATAATATATGCAATTTGCGGAAATGGCTGAAACAAAATAATTTTAACCAAAACAACATTTTAGATCATGTTGTTTTGGTTAAAATTATTTATTAACCTACCCTAAAGTTACTCTACACGTTCGTAAACAGATCGGATATTTTTTTTGTATTAAGTTACTCTGAAGTTACACGGATCTATTTACGAAAACGTTTATAAAACATTAATTATGGTCAAATTTATTTATCATCTTGTCATGTCAGTCAATAGATACATTTATACTAAACATTTTCTTTAAGGGTGTAGTATGCAGATAGTTTGATTTGTTAAAAAATAATGGTAACATTACAAAAATAGGCCTAGCCTCATAAAAATTTTAAATTTGTGAGTGCCAAATATGGTACGAAAGTAAAAGTGTGGGAATCACTGTTCTGGTACAAGTTACACAACGGTCAATCCTAAATCTTATCGTATACCGCCTGATTGTTTTTAAAAATTTCAAGATTTAAAAAGTGTATTGATCACATTATAATCATAGAAAATATTAAGAAACTCAATATGCCATTAATAAATTATACAAAATTATCATGCAAAATAAAAAAAAAATGACTTACTTATGGGCAATTCCTCTGATTCAGAAATAACTGGCTCAAATGCCATAGGCTGGAAATTTGTTGGTGATGGTATTGCTGGTACCCTTTGCGCCGGCGATGACTGAGATTCACCTTCATCATCGCTACTTAGAGTTAAGATGACGGGTTCTGCTTCAATATGACGCCCACGTCCACGACCTCGACCCCGTGCTCCACCGCGACCCCGAAAAGTTTTTGTTACAATTTCATTAATTTTTTTGTTTTCTTTTTTATCTTTGTCTATGGATAGAGTAGTGGTAACGGATGGTCTTATAGAAACCGTTGCAGTTGTTGTGGCGGAGCTCGTGCTACTACTTTGTGGTTGTTGTTGTGGTTGTATGTTACCAGCTTGCTGGGGTTTTGATGGTTGGCGTTTTGGCTCTTCGGTAAAAATACGACGACAGCGTTGACATTTTGCATGGTCAAGACCAGAATAGCCACAGGCCGAACACACAGCATAATAACCTTCAATAAACTTTTGAGGTGGTTCTTTCGGAGGCTCTGGGGACTTCGGTTTAGGTGGTTGTTCAACCACCAAAGTCTGCTGTTGAGATGTTTGTGCCAATGGTGGAGGCTGCGTTTGTTGTAATTGTGACTGCTGTTGTTGATTAAAACATTGTTGTATAGACTGTTGTGGTTGTTGCTGCTGAAGTTGGGTATTTTGTAAGCTAGTGTCAACCGCTACAATTTCGGGTGGAGTTGAATCTTGATTCACTCCCACCGTAACTACATAATCAATATTTGCGCCAGGATTTGAAACGCACTGTATATTCGTTTCATGACTGAATTGAACTCCGACTTGTTCGAGCAATTCTTGCACGGTACAACTCTCTTTGGGCAGCGTAAACGTAATCAGCCGCTGTTCACCATTTTCCAAAATGACCAGCATTTTTGCACTATTTCTTGTCTCATCAATCTGGGAGTTTTGTCCCAAATCAGTTCGTAGTTTAGATGCGTGGATTTGATGTTGCTGCTGAATCTGCTTTTGGCGATTGACTGATGAATTCACTACCGGCCGACTGTTTGTGCATTTAAGCGCTGGGGGTTGTTGATTTACCCGTCGGTATTCGTCCGCCGTTATTTTACGACCAGTCGCTGTTGCTGTAGTATTTTTCTTCGACTCTTCACTTATTTGTGGGGAAATTACTGATTCTTGAGATAAGGAAATTTGAGAAGAGTTGTACGTCTCATTTGATGGTGTAGATGGATTCTTGGATACCACTGCAGCTGTAATGCTGTTTTCAAGATCATCAACATCAAAATCGGATGACGATTGTGAAGACTGAGACGATGTGGATGGGGTTACAGGTGAAGAGCCTACCTGAGCCTTTGGTGCTAAAGTGTTTTTAAGTTGTGCACGAACGACATTTATCGGAGTGCTTGGTTGGGCCATGATGGTGCTCTGTGTTGGTGATGATAATTTAGGCGTTGGCTTACGATCTAAACTCGTGCCGGTAGTAGCATTTTGTGGCGGTGCAACAAATCGATGTTGAACTGGATTTGCATAACGTGCGGCTCTTGGCCGACCTACTTGAATTGCGTTAGGTGTTGGTGGAGTTAAGTTTATTCGAGGTGTATTCACTTTAGGTGGTAAATATCGGGCAATAATTTGTTGTTGATTTTGTTGCAATGGCGCCGGAGCGCGTTGCCTTGGCGTGCGTGGCCCTCTAACATTTGTGGAACTACCACGCGGAGTGTATTGACGTCTTGTCGTTTGAACCATTCGTGGCTGTAACACAGCAGGTTGGGTAGGCGACTGCTGTTGGGCCACAGATTGGGATTGTGTATTCTGGTTAAAAGGCGTTATTATAACCCTTTGTTGAGAGACTTGTTGTTGTTGCTGCAACTGTGGTGTTGGATGTTGAATTTGAACAACTTGCGTAGTAGGTGCCGTCAATCTAGCCTGAAGAGCAGCGCGAGGTTGCCTAATAACTGCCCGCTGTTGTAACACCGGACGTGATTGGACTGCCCGATTCTGAAGTTGTTGTTGAATCTGTTGATTTTGTGCCAAAATTTGCTGACTCGTAGGCTCATTATAAATAATATTAGCACTTGGATTATATATCATTTGACGTTGATTCGTTGGTTGTACTCCGCGATTCATCTGTTGCAGAACAACAGTTTGCTGCGGATTCTGACTATGGACGACAAGGTGCTGCTGAGGTTGCATTATAACTTGCTGAGCAGGAGGAGACGTCTGTTGCTGTTGTAATTGTTGAATGACTTGTCGTTGGTTCGAAGATGAGTTTTGTATATGATGAATGGCTGTATGTTGTTGAGTTGAATCATTTTGTTGTTGTATTTGGGACTGTTGAATCAACTGGTTGTTGTCAGTCGCCACTTCTTGCGTATAATATAGTTGTTGTTGACCACTAAAATTTTCCGTTCCGCTTATATTATCCTCTTGGATTATGTACTGGGTTTGATTGGGGATTTGATTTTGTTGATGGTACACCAATTGCGGTAGTTGATTTTCATGAATAATAACTTGTTGATCCTGGGCTAAGATTATCTGTGAAATAACAAATAAATATTTTACATAGTGGCTAAGTCTTATTGTAATCTTTGGGTGCACAATACTGTTTTTCAATTTATTTATGTAACACATTTTAATATCTATCTGCTCAAACAATTAATTTATCCAGCTCCGATTATCAAAAATTATCACTTTAAAACTGACCTGTTGTTGCCCAAATTGTTGTAAATCGTCTGGTGGCATCTGTACAATTTGAAGATTTTCTAAATTTAGGTTTTCACATATCCGTTTGATGTCGGTCACCGAACTGACGATCTGATAATATTGCGCCATTGTTGAAGGGTTTCGGAAGCTGTAAGTATAAGCGACGCGCACATAACAGATGAAGGGGAAATTGTTTAACTGTAAATCATGAATACGATTCACCGTGAATTTATTATACTATAAACCCGAAACAATATTGAGCCATAACATATAACATAACGAATCCAATACATCATTTAACATCTCACAAAATCCAACAACAAAATATACTATACAATACAACTTAAATCGGTCACTTGAAAATTAGTATGTAGCACGTCAATTTTTGTATTTTTGTATTAGGTTTTTATGAATTTATTAAGTAAATTACATTTTTCAACCTCAACTGTTTACTAAAAATGCACAGAGGAAGTTAATATTGATGAAGTTAAAAAAATCTTTTTGACACGAACAATTTCCCTTTTCACACAAGAAAAAATTGTCATGGCTCAAAATGAACGAGACGAAAAAAATAAAACCTTACCGCGTTTCAATAAAAACTAATCACTATCTAAATTTCATTTATTTATCAAAATATTATTATTTGCTTTATTTATAAACAAACATTAAAAATTATTATAATACGGTATTTTATATAATTCAAGATTAATTAGAAAAATTTCACTCATACAAATTGCAATGGCGTGAAAAGCATTCGACATTTTTGTTTTTGGATTTTATACGTTCATACTATTAGCGACATCTGTCCTGAAACATGTTAACCACTAATAGCGGGTATTTTTGAAATTATTCCAAAATTCGAAGCATATGCACCTTTTGTTTAGTGGGGAAAACCGTGGGACCACTATTTTAATTTGGTGGTGTGTGAGTAGGCCCAACTCCGTGTTTTATGTGTGTGTGGGCGAAACGGGCTTTCGTGTGTATTTTATTTTTAATTTTACGCAATTTACGTCAACTGGAATTATGTACAAACCACTTTTGCCCAATAAACAAAAACACGGAATACATTAACAAATTTACGTTTATTAGATTTTTCTTGATTATAATATGCAATAATATAAAATTTGAAAGGCGTAAACAAACATATTTCATTTTTTTTTCTTCAATTCTTCGAAACGCTTGGCTATCAAATCAAAATCAATTTCATCCGTATCCTTATTATCGGGTTTTGGATCTTCTGGAAAATCTCCACTAGGGACATTTGGTAAATCAGGAAAATCAATATTGGACGGTGGCTTTGGCAAATCCGATGTAAACTTTGAACGTGGCTGTGGTTTTGGTTTATTGTAATTCTGAAATGTTAGTCGGAAATTACTCTTTCAACATTTGAAGATTTAATATTAGGAAACTTACAATAGAAGTAGAGAATCATTAAGCAAAAATTACTCACAAGCACATCCAAATTAGAAATAATTAGTAAAATAAATAAATAAATTATGTATAAACATTAAACTTCTAAAGTGCGTTGGAACATACCTGTAAATTATCGTCAGGACTTAGTGAAGAGTATGCCGGTGGTAATGAGTTCATTTCTTCCTGTAAGAAATCAGAATTGATGTTTAAATCCTTTTTCTCGTAATGGAGCGGTTGTGGTGGAATGTTATAATTAAATGGAACCGGTGCTGATGCTGATCCTCCCTTTTCACTGGGTCCTCCATATCCGCTAGGACCAGTAAATCCTCCGGGATGCCCCACAAATCCACCTGCTCCTCCATAGCTTATTGATGGAGGATAATTGAATGGCTTATGCATCGGAGGGGCAGGCATATCGGGTAAGGCGGGTGGCTGGGGATAGCCAATAAAGCCAACTTGTGGTGCACCAGAACCACCTCCTCCGCCACCATTCAAATTATTCTTATTGTCACTCAAGTCAATCAAGAATTGATCCAATCCAGTATCTCGTTTATCATCCTGCATAACTTGTGGATCTGGCTCGTACTCGATATTATAGATTTTTGCAATTTCAATTAAATATTTTTCAACCAAGAGCTTCGACGGCGCCTGGATTGCCATCTTATGCATTAATTTTTCAGAAATTCTATGATCTCCAGCAGCACTTCGAGCAGTTTCAGCAAAGGGTTTTCCGTATTTTACAGTAAGAATATCGGATATTACTAGGTTTTCGAAAACAAATATATTCACAGTAAAATTAATTCCACAAAACAAACTTACATTTTAATTCTTGTACATCCGCCTGTAATCGCGGTGCTACCCATATAACGCTAGCTACTGCTTCAGTAATTCCATCATCCAAGTCCTTCATTTGGGTGATTAGGCCAAATCTCGCCAGTAATAAATCACAGTACATTTCCACAATTTCCATTGCCTCAACTAAGAAATCTTCTCTAATAATGTGCTCAACACGAATACGTGCCCGTTCTGGCTTTCCAGCAGAAATATAATCGGCAATTTCTTTTCTAGCCTTTTGTGTCAACTCCGCTTTTTTCTTCTCCAGCAACTTCAATCGATTCACTGCTAATCTCAGATTGGTCTTTAATTTTGTATAATTCGGTCCACTCGAAAACATATTAAACGAATTATTTAACTAGTTTAATAAATTCAATTAACAAACATAAAAATCAAATAATAATGAGTTGACACAGTTTCTAGCCGTTTTTGTTATAATCTCTGCAGTTTTATGACAGCTGATATGACGCAAGCGACAAATATGTCGGTATGAGTCATATGGAGAAACAAACAATTTTGAGCAATAATTAATTTTAAGTGTACTGCATTATCTTTTAGCACAATTGCCCTTTTTCCATTTTAAAGCAAAGTGATTGACTGCCATCTGACGGACTATTTTAAAATTAGAGCCAAAGATGATCAATTACACAAAAAATTAATTTTTGTTATATAAACTACATAGTTGACTATAATTCAATTGAATATCATATAAAATGTTCAATTAGTATAAAATTAATGTAATAAATAATGCTGTATTTTGTAGAGAATTAAAATATTAGAGGGTACTAGATTTTGTTCAACTCTTTTGTATGAGAAGAGGCGTGCCTTTGGTATAATTTACGTGATTTAATTGATTAAAGCCATGGGATGAAAAATCCAGGATTTTTATCCATTTATGGACCGGTTATCAAATTCGATTTATACAAACCTTCAATTTTTTGATTTATGTTGGCATTTTAAACGTTGCCTATTTAGCGCCACTTCCTATGTGAGCGAAACGTGATAATTGTTCATATGAGAAAAATCCTTATTCCATTTTATTATTATTTCATCATTTGTTACTTGTTAGTTGTAAACTAATTAAACATTTTACCTAATATTCAATCGAATTATATTCAACTGTCCGTTCGCGTAAACGCGCAAGGTGACTGACATCTGACGGAATATCTTAAAACTAGAGCCGAATTTGATCAATTTCTCGAAAAACTAGTTGTTGCTTATTGGAAAACCTGACCTCTAATATTTTAGTACTCAAAATACGGCTAATGCAGTCTTCACGAAACGAGATTATAAAGTTGGATTATTTTTTTACCAACTTGAACATAGTCACACGTGAGATTGGTTAAAAAATTCGTTTACGGCTGCCAGGCGAGTCATACGTTTACTGTTGTTTTGTAGTTGTTGTTGTTAACTTTCAATTTCTTGGTTTGCGTTTAGTCGGGTCTTTATTTTAATTTAATCGAATAAACATAAGTCTGGGGGGTTACATATATAATATTCGGTTTTATACATAACACAATTTATAAATATCAAAGAATTTGTAGCCCAACAGTTGTGGCAAAATAAATTTTTTGGTTGTCACCCGAATTATTTTACTTAAATGCATTCAATTTTAATCAATCCATGTATTTTATCAATCCATTTAATCCATTTATTTTATGTATATATTTTTATTTAACAAACAATTAAACTGACAAATTCATTGGAAAAATGTCATAATTAAACACAACATCAAATATATGAGTACAATTATTGCTCATATTTCAGTTTATTTTTGTTACTATGTTGGTACGACCAAGATTATTTGCTCAAAAGATGAACATTTTTCAACTAAGCCTGGATGAAATTGGACGGGGCTTAGTTGAATATAAAGATTTGATTGGCTAAAGAGTTGGATCTGAGGCTTTGCTCATATAAATAAATATCACCTTTTGCTAACATTGGAAATAGGCGCTAACTAGCCGACGTTTAATTTTAATTGTTCATGCCAAATCGACCATAGTTTGTTTATTACCAATTCATTTATCTTGTTTATAAAATATAAACATAACCATAAATAAACATAACAATAATGTTAGCCTGTTTAAGGTACAGGCTAACACAACCACACAAAATGGTAAAATGGGTTGATTCTTATCCTAGAATCTAGATGTATGTGAATACCTAACAGCAAATACATTGAATTTGGCTAAAAACTTGCACTTAAGCTATTTCCCCAAGTAAATAACATTATACTTTAAAACTGGCCGAATTAATTTTAATTCAATTTGGTTAGAAGTGTATAGTAAACTGTATATTAAAAAAGCAAACAAATCAAATTGGCAATTTAGACTAGCGACAGATGCGGTATTAACCGTTATTACGATCTCGATCTACAGAGAAGAGAATTGAGAATTCGGGTAAAATGTATTGGAGTGGGATATTGTAATATCACCTTTTTCGATGGTTGTGTCTCTTTTTCCAAGAATAAAATTGCTCACTATTTCGTTTTGCATTGTGCTTTTTCTATTGCGGTCATCTCCTTTTCTGTTTCGCTGAAGTATCACTCATAAAATAATTAGATAATAGAATAAGAGTAGAAAGACATAATGTTTTATTTAGTCGAGTAGGTAGAGACCGGAATAGAAATAACGTAATTTTAATTTAAAAATTGAAAGAGGTTAAATTTTATTCGTGTTGAACATTTCATACATAACATACATTTCAACAGTATCGAAAAAAGTGATGTTACAACATTCGGCCCGGTTTAAAATAAAAAAATAAAATGCAATTCAAAAATTTACATTGAAAAATAGCAACAACAATTTTGAAAATTTGGGGTATTATCAAATTTTTGTGTTCACCTCATATTGTGGCATTCAAAAGAATATCACATAAGATTACCAGAAAATGCGGGCAGTTTTCTTCACTTCCGATATTTGATCGGGCGAACTCAGAATACCATAGACTAGTTATCAATAGGGGGGTATCAATAGAGACAGATTGTTGCTCGTCTCTGATTTGTTGATTTGCAATAAAAAGTGCTTACGAAGGAGTTGTATAGCTTTGTATAGGCCTTAATAAGGTGGTGTGAGGCCAGTGCGTGCTTTATCTACTCAGTGACTTTGGTACGAATATCATTTTGATTGGTTTTGCGCGTGTTCGTTGGGATGAGTTTGTTCAACGTGGTAACGGGCTATAAGTGGGTGTTCCACAAATAATTATCCAGGTAGTTTAATAGTTTGACCACATACCAGTTCAGCGGATGAACTTTTCAGGTTATCTTTGACTGGGAATCCGACCATGCAAAGAAGATAATTCGGGAACTTTGAGCTTCAATTGACGGCTTTGAGAGCTCTTTTAATTGGCGAAGAAAGCGCTCAACCATACCGTTTGCTTGTGGATGGTATGCGGTAGTTCATATTCTATGTCAGCCTAAGAGATGTATAAGCTCAGTGAATAATTTGGGTTCGAAATTTGTGCCTTGATCGGTAGTTATGTTGACCGGTAGGCCGACTCTAGAAATGTAATTTTCGACGAGTGTTTTTGCAATTGTTGGTACGGAGATGTCTTTTATGCAGTAGGCTTCTGGTTAGCGCGTTAAACGATATATAGGCAAGTTAAAATGTATGTGAATCTATTAGATGGTAGAAGACGTCCAATAATATCTAAATGGATGTGTTCAAATCAACCTGGTGGAATTTTAAAATTCCCGTGAGGTAATTTAGTGTTGCGTAAGCGTTGTACTTTGCATTTTTGGTAGAATAAATACGATTTTGTCCATTTGGTTAAATTCTTTGTTCATACTGGGACAAAAGTATCTTGAAGTGACGAGTTTTCTAGTTGCTAGTTATGCAGTGTCGAAGATAGTTCGACGTAATGAATCTGGAAGGTACCGGCGATTGAAATTTCCCAGTAAATTGATAAATAAGCTTACGAAAATTTATCTAATTTCCATTTGGAAGAGTGCCGATTTCTAGAACTATCGCTACCATACCGACAAATTGTTGCATTTGTTTGACGTTTTGCGGTGCTGAAAATTCTAATAGCATTAATTCGTCGTTCGGACAGCAGAATGCCATTAGGTGTAATTTTTGTGACTAAAAAGGCAAGATTGCTTGTCCCAAACTCATTTCTCCAAAAGAAGTAACAGTTGTTCCAAATGATGTAAGTGTTGTTTCTTGTTTCTTGATGCTACGAGAATGACGTCAATATAAGCAAAAAACGAAATCGAGATCTGTCACGGTTTTGTTGATGAAACGCTGGAATGTTTGTGTAGCATTTCTGAGACCAAATGGCATTCGAGTGAATTCGGAGAAGCCAAAAGGTGTGATAATTGCGTTTTTATGAATATCGTTGGATGTGACTGGAATAAGATGGTATGCTCACACTTGATCGATTTTCTAGAAAATCGAGGATCAGTGTAATTGGAGGAGTTATGACTAAGTTATGTCTTCTGTAGTCCTCACATGGCGTTCAGGCTTTGGGTTTTTTCTTCACCATGTATAATGGACATGATATTGCCAATGAAGAAGGTCGGCAGATTCCTAGTTTCACCATGTCTTGGAATTCTAGGAAAGCTGCTTTGTGGTGTGCGGATTGGATCAAGTCTACGTGACGTTGAAATGGTAAATGGCCTGTGGTCACGATGCGGTGTTCTAAATTGTGCCTTATTGGAGAGTTGTAACCATTATAGATTATGTAAAACAATGGTGAAGGTGTATAAACGCGTGCTGATGTTGTGTTGATTGCGAGATTAGTGGATGGAACAATCAATTTGCGATTTTTCAGATGTACTAACAAACCGAATTTTAAGAAATCCGCGTCAATAATAGGTCGATTGATAGTAGGAAAGATAAACGCATGTTTAAATGAACGTCTTAATTCAATGTCAATGGTTAGTAATTTGGAACTGTATTCCGTTTGCTGTAGTATCTGTAATACGGGATTATGCTTAAATCAGCGCCGGTATCAATCAGGAATGTGATAACCGAATCCCGTATAACTAAGCGTCTATGCTGCATTTGTCTTAGGTCTGCTGCTGCGCTTGTCGATCTTAAGACTTATTGGTTTGGGAAACCGGTATTTGCGAATTCCATTTGCTGGGTAACAAAACGGCATGGTTTGATGCAGGATGCATTGTTACCAAATGTTCCATGATATACCAACACCAGTTTTGTGGATATTGATATCTTGGTGCTTGTGGTTTGTTTTTGCGAATGAATCTTCCTTGTGTTGACGGCGATTGCAATTTTCTCGAATGGGAAGTTTGTCTCCAGGACGATTGTGAACGCAAAGGTTGTGTGTATGTGAAATGTTTTCTAGTCGAGCTAGCCTATCGCTAATTTGTGTTAGCATAGTTTCCAAATGGCTATTGTTAGAGCTTGCCGCATGTATATTTGAATTATATGTCATCGTGTCGCGATTAATCGAACTCAAGTTCTGAGCTCCAGTGCCATCCATATTATGTATAGGTTGTTTGTCGGCAACATCAACAAACATCCTCGTCAGGCTTGTCCAGTTGCAAGATCAACGCTGTTTGTATGTAATCAGGGAGCTGCCTTATGCATATAGTTTTGTAAGACCGTCGACCATGAAATTCTTGCTGAGTATGGTTTCTAATTTATGCTCCTCGGAAATATGGAATAGCGACCAATTAGTCCTAGTTTAATTGTCTCGTATCTGTCTTGGGCTGGAGGGTCTGGTAAGATGTAACTAATCTTCTCCACTTGCATTGCCGAGAATGATAGCACAATGTGCACAAACAACTGTTTGTCGTTAATGATTTTGCTCGCGTTGATCATTATTTCGGTAGTCAAGAACCAACTCTTTGGGTAGGTTTCCCAGAACGCTGGTAGTCGCCTCTAATGTTTTGACATTGATATCTCAGGTTGGGCTGCTGCTTGTTGCTCTTATTAACACCAGTAGTTGCCATGTTGATTTATTTTGGTGTTATGTTAATTTGTTTCACACACTTAATACGAATACAATACGAATACAATTGTAATCGCACTTGTAAAAATAAATATTGTTTTGATGCGCGGTTTTCGGCCAGAGAAAAATTAAAGAATTTTTAGAAATGGTGTCGGAATGGACCCGTATTTCTAAAAAACGAGCAGGGAATTTTGACGACTTATGCATATAATGCGCTTACCAGCGGTGGGGCTTGAGCCACTATTTCACAAAACTTCTCATGTAATTTTAAATTTAATAAAAACAAAACACTTCATGCACTTTAATACAACAAATACAAATACAGCTAAATACCTTGGCATGACCCTCGATGCTAAGCTAACATGGAAAGAGCCCATCAAAAAGAAAAACGAAGAGTTAAACCTCAAATATGTATAAGAAAATATACTGACCAACGGTTAGAAATTCTAAACTCTCAATACACAACAAATTGCTTATGTTAAAAAACAAATTGCTTCTGATAATGTTAAAACCAGTATGTACCTATGGTGTCCAATTTTAGGGTTGTGTAAAAAATATCACCTCATGGTACATTAGAAACGACAACCTTCATAGGGACTTACAAAATGGACTACGACACCGATGAAATAAAGAAACGAGGAAGGAAACACGTATACACCAATTATCTTCACATGAAAAAATGCAGATATCCATTGTATGTTGGACACCACCAATGGAGTAAAGACTCCAAAGGCAGAAACTGCTGGTGCTGCGCAGTTTAGAACAAACTCAATTAGAATAAAAAAATATTGTTAAATGAGTTACCAATAGGTTACTCATCATAAACCGATTCAGATATGTAACCATCAATTTTTGATGAGCCTCATGAAATTTTTAAATCTTGGAATATATCTTAAGTATTACTAAACACATCCAAATTGAATTTATATTCGATTATTAGTTTGAGGGGTTATGAAAAATTCGTTTGGGGCGAAGGATTGTGGATTTATAAGAGCATATAAACACCAAATAACTACTGTTATTCAAAAGAACATAATTTAACAGGTGGATCCCATAAGTAAATATAGAAAATAATCAACTGCGCAATTATTGTCAAATATTTATAAGATAATTGCAGTTGATTATTAAATATGTCATAAAGAAAAAATTATATTTTAACTTATTAGGGGTTACCAAGTAAACCTCGTTAAAATTCCTCTTTAATAGATCTTTCAACTGACTGATGTTGACATTATCTAATTGAAGTTCGTTTATTAATACCTTTAGACCATGGCTGGGCTTCCAAGCTGTTATAACTATAGGTTAGGCCGAACAAAAAGTATCATGGTTTTTAAAACAAAATTTTATTTTCATTTCTACAGTAAAGTTTCGTTTGTTTGTTGAGAATGTAAATTACGTTCTTTTATGTTTTAGATACAAAAAATAAAATATGGTTTCTTGTAATTGGATTTGTTGTTTTTTTGATTAAAATGAAAATGTATAATAGTTAACAAAACAAAATATTAAATATAATAAATAAATTTTGTATATATGTGTATGTGTGGTATGTGATCAATAAATAAAAAGTGAGATTTATAATACCGCGACAATCACAAATCTTTGCCGTCTGCTTCATCATCGGAACCTACTGTAAATTTAACTTCATCACCACCTTCTTCTTCTTCTTCTTCCTCTTCATTCGGCTCGACTGGTATTGGTTCGCCACACATCATTGCTATATACAATTCTGCTCGTTCTTTGAGTATATCGCGTACAATTTCTTCGAGTAAATCACGCGAATCGATCATCTGGCCAACTTCTTCGGCCACCTCATGTGCCAACCATGGTCCTAATTGGCGTTCTAATTCCTCACGGTTTTCAGCTTCGGTTAAAGCTTCGATATTCTTTAGTACACTCGGCAGTAGTTTTGCAATATGTCCCTGTAACAATTTGGCAGCGGTAATACGTTCTTGCATTTCACGATCCAAATCACGTGAAATTTCTTCTTGTCGCAAGCGTAAATCTTTTTCTGATTGCAAACGTTTCTCCTGTTCTTCGAGACGCCGTAGTTCTGAAAGTTCGGCTTCCCTAATTGCTAGATACCTGTGTTGCTGTTCTTTAAGATCTGATAATTCTTCTTCATGTAACACTTCAACCAGTGATTGTTCTACTACTCCTCCGATCAATGTTTCTAGAATCGGTTGAACTTCGGTGTCGAAATCGAATAAATCGCCATCTTTAATATCGGTCTCAACATCATGCCCAATTTTAGCTGGTATGTACGGTGGTGTCATGGGACGATGCAAGAAGAGATCAGTTTGACAGCTTGCATCGTATTCAGGCGGTTTGGAATATATCTAAAAATAAAATAAAATTTTACAACAATGCTTCTGTAACAGTTTTAAAACCCTTATATGGTACTTCTTCGAGATATTTTTCTGTTTGTACTGGTTCATGTTTTCGTCCTTTAACAGCCGGTGGAGTTCCAATAATTCCCCTTTGGGTTCTTTGTGATATTGTTTTTTTTCTAATTTGACTTCGTCGCAGTGCCTCCTGTTCTCTTGATAAACAGCAGTCACCTTCCCCACCCTAGAAAAAAGACGAAACAGAGACACACATGGAAATTAATTTATTTGTATATGGATAGAAATCAAAAATCAATTTTTATAAATTAGGGAGAGTAAACAAGAAGTTGTGTCATTATTTATTTAAAATAAATTAAGGCCATCAAAATTAGTAGTACAACACAAAAATTAGTTAAAGATTTATTACATAACTACAAAGAGATAGAGAGCAAATAAAATAACACGTGAAAAATAAACCAAATAAAATTATCGCATGTAATTAGGATGAACTATTGAACCGGAATCCGGGGCAACCTATTCATAGATAGGAATAGTTTTTATTTACTATTTGGTTCTAGGTTATTGAATAAAACATGTAATTGAAATTTATGTAATTGTAATTATCATGTCGATTAAGCACAATTAGAAATTGTATGTGCATCATTTATAATTACCATAAATTTCAAAACTTTACTGTGATCGAAAACTACTTTATTTTGATATAAACATTTATTGCATGCCACGAAAAATGATTGTCGATTCGGTGGGCGTAGACAAATACAGTGAATATAAGTAGGTATTCTCACATTAGCTTGTACGACATGCAGCACGAATTATGCAAATGTTTGATTCGGTAACTTAGCTAGAGACGATTTTTTTAGACCACGACTTTCTAAGTCGCTGTATTAGATAGGCAAAACTAGGGACTATCTATAGAATTTACAATAGTAAATTCTATGTTCCCAGTTTTCCGTATTTAACTTAAACTGTCTATAACATTTAAGTTAGACATTCAGAAATTAGAAAACAATACATACGATAATATATGGAATATAGATTTCCAAAAATTCATATCTCAAAGTCGCTCTCGATAGCAGGGTAAGTAGTGTGCTTGCTCTGTTATTCAAATGTCCCGGGTTCGATCCCGGTGGTGACCAGAGAAAACAAAATTGCTACTGAGTATTTTTGATGTGTCATGTGTACATGTACGTTAGCGTTGTTTCATGAAACATGAACTGAACCGGATCAGATCAAGCACCAAGAAACACAGCTATTGTTCTTCACTCCGTTAGTCTGCTTTTCTATACTCTTTTCGGTACTTCAAAAGGTTTTAGTTTTAGGGTAGTCACAAAAAACTAAACTCTTAAACAGTATATACAATTTTATTCTCGACAAAAAATAATAAAACTTATAAACAGAATATAAAAAATTTCGTTATCCATTCGTTTTTGAAAAAATTTTGGGGTTTGGAGAGCCTAAACATTTTTAATGGTCATTTAATAAGGCCATAGTGAGCCTTTAATTATGTTGGACATATTTTTAGATCTGGGTTCCGTTAGCACTGAAATTAAAAAACCATAATATTTCATCAGGAACGAGTGATGTCCAAACATTTTTGGTAGGCCATTTAATTAGCTCTAAATTTCATTTACCCATAAAGTGAAAAGTATTATAGTTTATAAGGGATAACTAACATATGGTAATGCAGTAATTCGCACAACAGAAGTTCAGAGAAACCGAATTGAAAACCAGAGAGTTAAGTTAATTGCCATGGATATTTCGCGAAATTTTTTTTTTGGAGATAATTGGTGATGAATAGTTTTGAAGGTGGCATCCTATTTAAAGTTGGGAACTCGTTAAAGCATACCTTTGAATCAGCTCGGTTAAATGACCAATCATTATTTATTTAAATTCGATACATAATTCAGAAACTATTTCGTTAATAAGAGAAATTGTAACTGCAGTCCGTTAGGCCAAGTTATTGAAACCTGCATAGCAAATCACCCAACCTGCTGTCCTGGCACAAGTGGCAAATTGTTTGTTTATTATGATCATGTACGTTTCAAATATTATAAAAGGTCTCGAAGAATGTCATATAAAGTTATCTGAAGTACACTATATAGCACTCAAAACTACCTATAGGGCACTGAACGCAAATACATTTGTTTTCAGTCCCATGTGATCATGTGGCATATCGTTTGAAAAGACTTGGACCCAGCAACAGTTTTTTTTATCAATATCTTTGTTCACAAATTCACCTTTTTGGCGCGGATGGCAAATTATTTGTTTATTATAGAAAATATATGAAAAAGTTTTGAAAAATGTCACAAATTTAAATGAAGTAAGGAGACCGACACATTTTATTTTATTTTGATATATAATCATGTCCTATCGCTTAAGCTTTTGAATTTTTTTATGAGAAATTTAGTTTAAAAAAACCACAGTTTTGGCGCTAGTGGCAAATTATACGCTTATATAGAACATATACGTGCTGGTGCTATACATATCATGGAAAGGTCTTGCGAAATGTTACGAATTTAATTGGGTGCACTTTACTATTCAATATACAGCTATATAATCAGATGGCATGTCGTTTGAAAGGTATGGGGATCAAGTGACAATTCTGTTAACATAACTTAAGTTTACAAATTTATCGTTTGCTGGGCAAATAATTAGTTAATTATTTTATTTTATGCAAACTTAACGCCAAAACACAGATCTTGATGATCCAATTTTAGGTTAGACACACATACAATACAATACATATTTAAAACAGTTACTCGTACATAGTTGATAATATATACTTTAGTGATATTTAAATTAGTCTTATTAGTTGTTTTCAAGCATATAATATGAAATTAGTAAACTAAAAAAATAATAATGGTAATATTGTGCATACTTAACTTAAAAATAGATTAAATATCAATATGAATTATTTTTTTTGAATTCTCAGTTTAAATGACTTGAGGGTGCCGAACGAAAACAAATTAATTGAATTAAAGAAGTTATGTTTAATCTGCAATCTGATTAATGGCGGATTATTTCTCTGGTTGGTGTGGTACGTGAAATCTTATTGGTGGTGTTTTACTGGCTGGAGATCCTGAAGTTTAGTTTAACAGTTAGGATTGTGTCAATCTTCCTGTTGAGTGTAGATTCCAAATAACAGTCAAGTGTTCAAGAGTACTATGCACAAGCGCGTTATAAAGGTCTGTACACGTTTTAGGAGGTTTAAAATGGGACCCAATTTTCATAATTAACTCAAGCAATTTGTAAGCATTATTGACTAGTTGATATATATATACTGCTCGTCAAAAAATTCCGGACACTACATTTTTTCAGTAAATATTTGTGTTTACCGTAACTATTATTCAAGTTATGAATCGAGTTATGAATAACGGAACAAGTTTTTGTTTAATGAAAGTAATCAGATGATCAAAACAAATGAAATACCAATATTACCGAAAAGTAGATATTGATATCCGTTTTCATCTTTATTTAAATAAACATCAACAATCAGTCTAAGCGGTCGGTACTCTAATATTCAGAATTTCCTCCACGAGCTTTGACCACATCTAGCATTCATTTCGGTATACATATAGGTCGCATAACATTAAGAAGTTGAAGGAGAATATCAAAAATTTAGCTGAAGCACCTTAGTACTGAAACTACCGCTATGGCGCTGGAGGCAGATAAGTTTTTTTAATTCTGATATAATCATGTGGCATATTCTTTGATAGTCTTTTCGGCACTGGAATATTTATAAATATGTGTGTAAGTGAATGCCATATCATTGTTAATGTCGCAAAATGCAGCAAAATACATCGCACTTCATTCATTCATAAATTGACTTTAATTCCAAATGTCAATTGTATAAAGATAACGTGGTGACAACAAAAAGTTGAAACTAGTCTGATTTTCCTGAAAATTTGTTTATAAAGATGAAGTTCAACCTTGGAACTCGTCACAATGCGGAAAATCACAAATAATACAACTCAAATTTTTACTCCGAAATTCCTGCATTTTACATGGGTTTTTCGAGTTGGGTGGGCGAACCGAAATTTTAATTGCCTCATGACGTTTCAGCCCCTGGAACATTTTAATTATCTTTCCGAAAACTCTGAAGTTGACTAACATTATGTCCTTATGGCCTATCCAATGAGCATAGTGACAACCATGTTAATTTGGAGCACTAGACCATTCAATGATTTTAAAATATATAGAAGCCTTGTATTGAACCGAAACTAACTAACAAGAATTAGACGACCATTAAGGCATAACAAGTAACGAACAATTTTTTGAGTCTTGCGAGATCAAAACTACTAATTCATTGATTATTTACACAACAATAGAGAGAAAGGATCTGTAAATTGCATGGTTTAATCCTAACAAATCATTGGTTTGTTAGGATTAATATCGATGTTGACTATACAATCTGCAATATATTTGAGTGATGAAAATTCAAAGTCACAGTTATAAATACGGTTTTTGTACATTTAGAAGATTTTACATACCCCAGAAAATAAACTAAATCTTCAGACCAAATAAACTTTTATTTATTGGGTGTACAAATGTATTCCCGACTTTCTTATAGAGGTGTCGTTAGTATATATTACTGCTTGTATAGTATTCAATCGGACAATACATGTTTTTTGTAGGTTAAATGTCAAGCTTGTATAATTAGTAGTGACATTTGTTCAAAGCGCAAACAACAATTATTTTCATATAATTGAAAATGTCGAATTTTGTGCCAAAAACTTACTTCATTATTTTTTGTTGAAGAAAAGTGCAGCGGAAACAAATCGTTTGCTTATGAAAGCTTACGGTGAACATGCTCCATCGAATACAACATGTAAAGAGTGGTTTCAACGATTCAAAGTTGGTGATTTTGACGTAAGAGGCAAAGAACGTCAAGGCGGACCAAGAAAATTTGAAGATACAGAATTTGAAATTTGTTTGACCAAACCATTACAATAGAAAAACAAAAATAAAAGATACAGCATTGGAAGAATTTAGAGACCGAAAAACAATTGACAGAAGAGTTGAATATTACCCAACAATGTGTTTCGCAACGTATACATGCAATGATTGGTTCAGAAGCTGGGAAATTGAGTGCCACACAAATTGAAAGAACGGGACATGGAACGTCGGAAAACCATGTGCGAATTGTTGCTTCAACGACAACAAAGGAATGAGTTTTTGCATCCGATCATCACTGGGAATGAAAAGTGGATCTATTATGACAATCTAAAGCGCAAACGGCGCAATCGTGGGTCAAGCCAGGTGAACCAGGGCCGTCGACGCCAAAAGCAAATATCCATGGTTCGAAGGTGATGCTTTGTATTTGGTGGGATATGAAGGGTGTCGTTTATTATGAGCTGCTGAACGAGCGTGAAACCATTACGGGACAAGTTTATCGACCACAAATGATAGCTTTAAAGCAAGCTGCAAAACGACCGGAATGGGACAAAAGGCACGATACGATTATTTTGCAACATGACAACGCTAGACCACATGTTGCTATATCTGCCAAAAACTACTTGGACAGGCAGAACTGAGAAATTCTACCCCACCCGCCGTATTCACCAGATATTGCTCCCTCTGATTACCACTTGTTCCGGTCGATGCAATCAGCCCTGGCACAGCAGCACTTCATTTCATATGAAAACGTCAAAAAATGGGTCGATGACTGGATCGCCTCGAAACAATCAGACTTCTTCCTTCTGGGAATCCGTTTATTGCCTGAACGATGTGCGAAGGTTATTGCTTCCGAATGAGCATACTTTGAATAAAACACAAAATTTCAATTTATAAAATCGATGCTTTTAGAAATCGAAATTTTGTTAAGTGCATTTTTAATAAACACGACTTACTTAGAAATAGCCCGGTGTGTGATACCATTTTAAAACCTGCATTAGTGTCGCATATTTTTCTGATAATGGGGCAACTTTCTGTAGTATATTGTTTTCGCCCTGGCGTCACTTAAACATCAACAAAAATTTTTGTGAAATAAATGACTTTACATAATCATTGTTTTTATTTGACAGAAGATAATACAGCTTATAAAAATGATGTTATTGGAAAGGTAGTCTTTTAGATCTTATTAAAAGTGAAAGTTAAACAAAAGAACTCTTGCTTTTGCTTAAGTTAACACTTTTATTCCCTCAGTCGCATCACTTCATGCGACGTGACTATACTCATCTTCTTGGTTACTAGATTATTAGATCGAAACTTACAAAATAATTATTTACAAAACTCGTTGCGGCCGGTTTTTAAATTTTAGTATGCTGCCTTATAAATATTTTCTTGTGACTTCTATCACTTCAAACGACTATTTTCATCACTTGAAATTTTGATGCGACAGATATATGTAATTTTTTTCAAACTAAGGCAGCCAACTAAGATTTAAAAAATATTCACTGCGAGTTTTGTACGAAATTATTCCGCATTTTTCGATTTTACAATCTAGTAACCAAGAAGATCCATATAGTCACGTCGCATGAAATGATACGCCTATGGGAATAGAGACCTAATTTTTTGGTGGGTGTGCATGCGAAACACTAAAAGTGGAATGACTTTTGCACCATCAACAATTTGAAAAAACTTTACTTGGCTGTTTTTGTTGGAAATGAGCTCTCCTATCACCCTGTTTCATTTGATCGTCCAATTCGGGGACAACCTGTATATACAATTTTATGTTGCAAATCTAGTATAAATCACTTATATAACGAGTGTTAACGATCGCAAATTTGGACTAATTTCTCACTAGAAAACCATTATCAATTTATTACAACGTTATGATACGACCGTTTGCCTTTATCTACGGCAAAATTTTTACTTAAAAACTCGTTTAGTAAAAGTTGATTTGCATTTCATTGACATGATAATCAATCTAAGGCAAAAATAATATTAAGGAGGAGGAAAGAGTCTGTTTGATTGATTCCATAAATTTTTTTATATTAATGTTTTGATAAAACTTGTTTTCAAATCAAATTGCCATACCGCCGTAACCCTTACGATACTTGAGTATTAACTCGAACCAAAATAATATTCACTGAGCTTAAACAAGTTGAGCATTAGTTCAGTCATGTTTCTAAGCTAACTGACACTGAAATATTTGCAGTGATTTTCTTCTATGAAAAATTATTCAAAATTTACGATCGCCTGCTTTCGTTATTGTGTTTATGGGGTTAGCAGAATAAACCATAGCGGACCGAGATTCCGTTTAAAGTAAAAATTAGTTCAAAAATATTATATCATTAAAAATAAAAAGAAAATATCAGAATCGTAAAATTAAAAATTGAAATTTTATATCATTTCCCTAGTTCACTTCTTTGGAAATTGAGACTCACCTTTCCTGATAAAAGGCCAGCATATGCGAAATAAGGATTCCACTATAGTGTATTTGCGTTAATTTTAATAAAAAAAATTAAATAAATTTTTTTGTATTACTTATCAAAAATCAACACACATAAACTCAAATTATACGAGATATATGAAAATGTAGTGTAAAGTGATATTATTTGATTAGATAAACATAAATCTTGAGTTGTTGTACTTACAGTTTGCGCATTTGTTCCTGAAAAATTGCTTCCTCGCACTACCCTTTTATCAAACATAACATTTTGGTAAGTCTGTGATTGTGATTCTCTGTAAGTACAAAAAAAAGTTTCTAAAAATACATCATTTATTTGTTGGTAATGTAAGATGTTTACAAAATTACGTAGCAAAAGCTAATTTATAAAATACAATAAAAATTTCCCCAAAACCGGTAATTTTAAGAACAATGACCTCCTAATTTTTCTTAATAAATGTATACATAAAAATTTTCAATACCTAAAGCAAACGATCAAATGTTTTTTGCGTCGACTTTACACATTCTCACCACAAAGTTGTTCAACATAAAGCAATTCACCAAATTTCGACAATAAAATCAAATTTTCTCGAAATGGTTTAATGTCACGCAAAGAAAAGTCATAACATTATGTATACACATTACACATATACAATTATTTAGTTGTTCTTACAAACGTGCAAAACGGAAAAGAGAAATAAATATAATTCATGCGATTTCCCGATCGATCCATCACTTTCCATATTATTTAAAAAATTATTTTCCAATATTTTCATATCGTTCAGATATTACTTATTTAAAGAAACCGATTTTCTTATTATCTGATTTATTAGTGTTACAGGTTTTATTAAGTTTCATGCAAAGAAATTGTTGATTCCTCACAAGTTGCGTTTTTGAAAATTAGTTTTTCGTGCGGTTTACTTTCTCTTTGAAAATAAAGTTTTTTTTGTGGTTTCCATTTTGTAAAATACAAATTAGTAATAATTTTAAAATCGTGTTTTATAAAGTTCTTCATTAGTCAAACGATTAAAAGTTTCAAGACTTTTCACTTTTACTACATTGTGTGAGAAATTAAACAAAATGAGGCTTTAATGGTTTCCAAAGAGCAAAATTTATCAAAAATCTCGAGTCGATTCTTGTTTGTTGATGTTAATCCAAAGTTATCTTTATCATGCGTTTAAATCACTAGAATTTATTGGGAAAGTACATATTTATATAAAAAAAAATCTAAATCCATCTCGAAATTTATTAAACGTTCCAGGAGATTCCAAAATTTTGTTGAATTGTACTACTACGAGTAATATAGAAGATATTAATACAAAATTGTTGTTGCTGGTCAAAATTCTAAAATTATTTAGAGGTTTCGGTATTGTTTTTTGTAATTTGAGTAACGTTTTTTAATGTTATTCCATTAACAGTTTCTCTACAGTTCTGGCTAGACAGAACAGCAGAAAACGGTTGAGACTTTTTTTCTTAATGATTTAAAAAACAATCAACTTATAATTTTATTATTTAATTGACTTAATTCGATAAATACTATTGCGGACTCGACCCGATAATTTTTACAAAAACGCACAAAAAAACGCTGCTATTGTAATGTTGAATGGATTTTATGTAATATTTTTTGCAAAATTCTGAGTTAAGGTCAAGTCGGATGTAACAAAGCAAAATAGTTCGTTAACAGATTTAATGAAATGATTTAATAAATTGATATAGGAATTTGGATTTGAAAATTATTTGGAGCTTGCAACACTGCTTGTATACTGCTATAAATATGTAAATATAATAATAAGAATATCTAAATACCGATATCCAGGTTAAAGCCAAATGTTAAAAGAACGCACCAAGCCAACATGGCGCAACATAGTGGAACATCACACAATTAATATTACAAAACATGGTGCAACATCGGGCAACATGGTGTAATATCGTGCAACATCATGCAACAGCATGCACCACCATGTGGACTTCATCGTAATTTTCAATCGTTAATAGTAAATTACAATTTGAAGCACTTCAAAAGGTATTAATTTGTTTTCATTTCCGTGCTACATACGAGTACTTCTACACTTAGACTCATAACTGAAGTTTATGCTCAGCAGGTACTTTATTATGATAAATTAAATAATTAAAGAACTTAACAGATTTGTCTCATTAAGAAATCTACAAAAAAATTGCACCGTACGTGCATCATAAAATATATTTCAACACGAACTTTTCTTAACTGCCTTCACATTATTCAAATAAATCGGAATAGCTTTTCCAGATTATAAAAACCTATATACGTTTATATATGATTGATTGCAGCTTTCGACGTATGGCATATTTAAATCTGTTTTGAAAATTAACGTCACAGTGGTCATTAAAATTATGACACATGTTATTGTTTATTTATTATCGTTTGAAAATGTATCGTTTCTTGGAAATTATTATTACGGGAAAATCAAGCATAAATTATAGATTAGTATACTGGGTAAAGTATGATTTGTTTTATTTCAACAAAGATAAAAATCCAAGGGCAATAATTTATAAAAAACGCCTGATGATTAAAATGGACATAAATTACATATAAAATACAAAATTTTAGTTTCGAATACTTCCTGCCGTACTGTGGCGATGCCGAACCAAACCTACGAAAATGAAAAATATTTTTACAAGATTGTTATCAGTGCTTTCTGCTATTTTCCTTGTCTTATTCGGCAAGGCTAAAATAAATTATATGGTTAGAACTTGGAAAAATCGATAAAAGTTTAACATAGTTGGGGACAGAATTTATTTAGTTTTGGAGCGACCTTAAGTAAATAGGGGAATCTTGTTAAGGCATATGCTCCATTTATAATGTTTAATACATGATAATCGTTAGAATTTCTACATAATACATTAGTTTTAAATTAATTAAGAATGAGATGTTTGTGAAATAAGAAAGAACTGGGTCAATTTGTCCTTTATTTATTTTATTCCTATCTCTATCATACGAGGCACTTCTATTATATCACTGGAATTGCTCTATTGTAAGCTCTTATTAGTTTTAAATCATGTTCTTACTCGTAGTAGATTGTCATTTATTAGATTAGGTCATATGTTAGTTGGCCGATTGCCTTAATCCTATCACAGGACTGGTATTCTTCCCGATTGGCCAGAGATAATGCTGAACAGTCAGTCTGTAAAAGCTTAAGTTGATCTCTATCTAGTGCTATTTAAATCCGTTATGATTTCTTACCAACAAACACTTGGAATATTCTTGTCAATACTCATTCAACAAATCCTGAAGTCTCTCTGGTCTCTAACTGTAATGCAAATGATCAAAATTGAGTGTAACTTAAACTCTTACGAACTAGCTGGTTTAGCCTTTGGTCCTTATTCTTCAAAACAATGTATGTACATATAATATCTCGATAAACGTAGAGTACAAAAACAACACAATAATAAAAACAAGAATATGGGATGGAAGCTGTTGTTTTTGTGTAAATAAATTTCTGAAGTCTGATACTAACTGGTGTTGCATCAAATAGTATTAAACCAGTTTACTGGTTGGGGGTTTATCTAAAAATGGATTGAGTATTAAATTTTAAAATAAACCGGTAAACACATAGCTTTTATTACGGAGTGTAATGGAATATCACTCCAACTTCAAAAATCCAGCAAATTAGAAATTGCAAGAAAACCACGCAATGGTGATGATGTATTGAACGTTACATTTGATAACGGGCGTTTTATGACGGTAAATATTCACACTCAAACCATCATTTAGAATTTGTGATTAGTACGTATCGTTGGACTAATGCCCACTCAAAAATACTTCAATCTCTTAAAAGCTAAATTGATCAAATTTGATGGTCGGCGACGACCGTTAGTTGCTGTATTTAAATACAGAAAAATCGGGCCGCTTATTTAGAAATTTCGCAAAATCGCTGCGATATTTCTAATATAGCTGGAGCAACATGCACATGGTGCATAAGCCAAATATACTTTGCTAATTCCTCTATTATCTGGTATATACTTTAGTAGTATACTTTAGTTTAATTATAGTATCGAGAAGGGTTTACACAAAATAAATTTAAGGAAAGAACATTTATTTATTGTTATTCACCTGACTCATTGATTGATGTTTATTTTCTAGGAAGCCAAGTGAAATTGGCTTCGCTACTGTAAACAATAAAATCCTTAAATATTTTACAATTCATACAATTCTATAGAGCTGCAAGTAAAATTGTGTTGACCAGAGTATTGCAGAATACAGAGACATTATTTTATCGTAATTCTATTTAACATTTCAATTTGTTTGAGTTAAGAACTAAATATTTATCTTTTTTAAACCGCTTTGATAAAAACAATTAGCTGTAATATTTTGGAAATCAATGCAGATTATCAAAATCTTAATCAAATTAGCATTGAACATAGAACCGCCTCTAGTCGTAGGTCATTCTGTGGTGCGGTTAGTTCAGACAGCGCAAACAAATACCAACGTAGAAATAGGGGAGAGAAAAACTCCCTAGTAAAAGATTATCAAAAATTCTGATACAAACGAGCAGCAAATTTGTGTTGTTTCGGCAAAACTGAAATCATATTAAATTTAATGAGGGCAGTAATGAACGGATTTTGATAACATCTCTGACAGATATAAGTATTGTTAGTGCATATTATTAGTAGAATATAGGGAATTATTGGCTTTTTGCTCATCAACAAAAGATTAAATAAAAAAGCACAAGACACATTTTGGATATTGAGATTCAAAATTGGACCAAATATTCCAAAGGCGCGGGATAACATAATATTGTAGGCCAATAAGTTTATTGTTTGTCTTAAGTCCAGCCGACCCTCTATCTCACTATCTCAAAACGGTAAAATATTATTCTAATAAGATGAACTTTAAAATGATCGAAAGCTTGCAGTATTACTCAAGTTAATAAATAAGCATGTATCACCGACAAGATTATATAACAAAATAATAAATGACCTATGAATACAATATAGTATGTGTGTAAAGCGAAAACTAAAAAAACTAATCGGAAATGCAAATGCTTTTCATTCCCATACGAAGCTTTTGTCTATCCTATAAATTAGTGATATCATTTTAATCTGCATAAAATACAAAAATACACCCAAGAGTTAATTGAACTCTGCTGTTATGTAAGGCGGTAAATGTGCATATAGATTTCGATATAAACCAAACTAAATTCAAAAATAACCTAAAGAAGTTTCACCACTTCTTGAATGCACAAATAATTGTGTCAATCCAATAATGTTTTTGTTTTTTTGAATTGACCTAATCGCGTGTGGGACTGTGGATATGAAAAAAATACAATTTTTCTAAAGCGAAAATACCAATTCATTTAATTTATAAAAAAATTAGTGAAGATTTTTTAAAAGCTTTTTAGTAATAATTATGTATATTAGTTTTATACATTGATTTGGCATATATTTCCCATTCACGTTTACCTTTTCAATGCACGTAATGAAAAACTTCTATCTGTACGAGTATGTATGATTGTGGATATGTGTAAAAGTATATAATTGTGTATAGGTTAAAGTTTGAACGTTTTCCTGTTATTATACACTTAAATAAGCTTATGTTAAACTTCCATTGACAAATATTATTAAAAAAACAGCAAGGTGAATTAAGCTTTTACTTTCAAAAATATATGTCAAAGGTTAAATTGTATATGATACAGAACATTTTAAACGACCTAATCGATGATTTACACGAATTTTTCGAAATTAAATCACCTTCACATGCCTGGCACTTTGCGGTTTTACCAAAATAACGTACATAAATAAGTCTAAAATTTATTATTTATTTTCTATTGCATTGCGAAAAATTATAAACCATTTTGACTGTGCTTTGCATAAACTGACCTAAGGAATATGCAAATTTAAATTTAACATTTTTTACTTCATTTTATTTTACATTGAAATTTTATTAATACCAGACTAGTAGCAAAAACAATAGGACATACATGTTATTTAAAGTTCCTGGTTAGAAATGGTCTAGACTTAGAAACAAATTCTCGTAAGGTTCATTGTACTCTTTATGTAATAGCTAGGTAGGTATAATTTTAATTTAACGGAGTTTATTAAGATAATATCGGTTTGATTATTACGAATACGATTTTTATATCGAATGTGCACAAACTTGTATAATCCTAGCTCATTGAAGAAAACTATATATTTTCAAACAATTATTCGAAATAGTAACAAAATAATTTTTAATTGTCCACATTTCGTACGTAGTTGGAAGAAAATCCTCGGTCTAGCGAGGATAACAATACAGCTCCGCAATGAATGAAAAATCAGTGTTTGTTTTTATAATAAGAAAACACACGTCTGTGACGAATTTTACTTAATATGACCATAGTATTGATTTTCATTTACTATACCTACCTAGTGTTTATTAATTAAAACAAATTTATTGTTAGCATTTCCCTTCTTAACAGCGCTATGTTATAATACGTAACAGAGTCAAAACAGTTTTCCAATTATCATTGTCTATTCAATACTAATCAATTTATTTGCGGGTAATACATAAATTGGTCTTTATATTACTAAAACAATATACAGGCTATGTAATACCTGTACATATCGTAGATACTAACACAAAATTTATTTATAGCACATTAAAACGCCTAACATTGTGAAATTGATCAGTCAGTATATTAGAATATTTATGAGGAAAAGGTCAGTTTGGTGTCAAACACACAATTATTCTGCAAATACAAGCTGTGTAAAGAGAGAGCTGTTTAAAGCTGCGTCGTTCCTCTATTCCGCCACCCTGGGTGCAACAGGAATAAATTAGGGTTCAAAAGATCACATAAAAAATTTTATTCCCTAAAACTATTATATAAAGTTTTGTTTTATATAAAGCTCGAAACGAGTTGAAACATTAAACTGGTCTTTATTAATATTATTAATCAATATATCAAAATTCAAAATCAATTTATAATTTATAATTCGGATTAATGAATCACAACCAGCTCTCAGATGGGCTGTATGAAGCACCGGGGTTAAATGTTTCCATTTCATTCCGTTTTTGCGTATTATTTTTAGTTCCCATACGATCACACAAATTTGTATTAATTGTAGGGGTTCTTTTAAATTATAATACGTGGTATATTTTACAGATTGAAAATAAATTAATTCCTAATTGCACAAGATTTTGAAATTTCATAACCGATGAAATAAAATAGTCTAAGTAGAATGTGGGCGAAAGGAAGTAGAGGTGAGCGCCTTCGGGTTATGACTTTTAAAAATTCTTATAAACCTTTAAGTATGTCTCCATGCATCCCTAATTTTTTAAATTTCTTTTTTAAATTTTAAAAAGTAGTATTTTTTAACTTATCTAAACAAAAACTGTGTTTTCCAGATCTCCGAAAAATTTAACTTTTTATATCCGGCAAATTATGTGACATCAGTAAGTACATATTAAGTAAGAGAGAGCTATTATTTCTGTTGCTCCTAAAATTTTTTGGAACTGAGCAATTATAAATTTGGTATCAGGAGCAATTTTTGGTTTATTGTAAGATAGACAACAATGTTAGTTACACTGACATAGTTTTTTGATAACTTAATCATTTAATTCTTATCATTAAGGATTGGATTGTTACAACGAAGGGCAGCGGTTAGGTAGCTTATAACGCATTCTTTCGTTATGTGACCATATTAACTGTACAGCCCTTTAAATAACACAATATCTAAATTACTTGAGCAAATGTCGGAGACCGAGGGGATTAGAATCCTGAACCTGCCGGGGTCTCTAACACTTCAAAATTTGAAAACTTTGAAGAACTGAGCGAACTATCTTTTACTACATATAATGTGGTGTATTTGTTCTAAAGCGTGTAACGACCAATTCAAATTTCCCTATATTAGAAAAATATGCCTTCATCTTCCTTTCATCGCTTCAACTCATCCTGAAGATGAGCACGGGTATAAATGGCATATAACTGGCTTCATTTAATAAATTAATGCATTATATAAAATGCATTATACCGTATACATAAACACGATTTTGAAACCCTGCCAAACGTTCAAATTTCTATTGAAATTATAATATTTTAATAGGTATTTGACCATTTTAAATTATGTCAAACCAATTATGATTACCCGATTTAAACTAGATTGTATAAATTGGCCTTGTCACAATTTATAAAATGTTATTAATTTTAATCGACGATCCAACATTTTCCACCCTTTATACAATTCTACTGAATTTTTCTTATAATCACACTTATCATGTTGCAGCAAGCGGAATGTGATAATCACGTTTTATAAACGTAAAAGTCCTGTTTTGACGATAATCATGTAATGGCACACCGGAACAATATCATAATAATCAAGAATTTACGATTTTGTAGTATGTTTTTGTCTACGGTATTAAAGGCGCGAAAGAAAATGTCACGACAACCTTAAAAGTTACCTTGTTTGAATACTCCTCAACACAACGACCATTCTTCTATAAATAAAATACGCGCACCATATAGACGTCGTTCATTTATGTTAACTTTTATAGTCTATATACCGTGGGATTTTCTTCAACTCATAGCATTTAGATAGCACATCTTCATATATATCTTGAACTAAAAACAGCAAAAAAAACTGTATACAGTCCTTGTAAAGAAACACCAATTAAAACTTCAATTCAATGTCATAGGCAACCCCAAATATTCACTCGTTCGTCTAATTAACTTTCAAGAAGCATATGTTCCATATGTAAATTCCTCCCCGAGCAACACCCCGGTATACTTTTCTATTCTTTGTTCACACGGCAAAGGTACGTGAACCCTTCTGATAAAGCTTCTCGTTCTTCCACACCATCAAACCACACAAAGGTATTAATTTTTAATTTTGTTTTATAGTTACATATGTATGTATATAAAACTATTTACGAATATATAGGAATACAATTTCCACCTCTTTCGATACCTGTTCTGGCAAATTCTCATTCCTAATACTTCAGTAGTTAATATTTACGAGCAGCCCAAGAGCGATATTCATAAAAATATTTTTACCTAATGATCTCTTTTACTTTTTTTACGTAGTAAAATAAAGTATAATAGATTTACCATTCACCACATCGCAAAATCCAAAAATGTGGTTTTCAAGAAGTTCCTTGTGCGTGTGCTGTGTGTGGTGCCGTGCTGACTAAATGTCGGATTCTACAGCCCAGACCGATTGACTGATCGAAGTGAAACTTCATACTTAAGCTTTTTCCATAATTTGGGAGATCTTAGCGATTTTTGTTTGCAATCGATCCATCGGAAGTGGCAGCCTCCACAGGAGCTTTTCCGTTTTTTTTGCAAAAATTTGAAAATTATATCATTTACGAGAAAAACGAGTATAAACTACATTATTCTAAATTAAATTTGCAACAATACTGGTCTTGTTTCGAAAATTTAAGCGAAAATGACGATATTTGTCAAAAACCATGATTTTCAACAAAAATTCGGCTCCTGAAACTTCATACTTAACCTTATGCTATAAATTGGGAGAGGTTTGGACGAAATCAGCATTTATTATAAAAACGATTAAAAATAAAAGTTTGTAAATTAAATTTCAAACTAAAATAGTTAGGATCATTTCTTAAATTTTACCGGAAATAACGAGTTTTGATAAAAAATACTTTATTTTACCAAAATTTGGTATCTCTACATTTCAGGCGGATCCATTGTCGGAAAATAATTCATCCTACGAAATTTGGTGGATATCTGCGTATCAGAAGTGGTAACGTAAATGGGAGCTTTTCCAAGCTTTGCAATTTTTTTAATTATTCAAGAGTTTTACCAAAAGTGAGGTACGCTTAATTTTTCGCTTTAGAAATCAAGTGTGGTGTATTCGAGCTCTATGTGTGCATGCATTCGTGGTAAAAGAAAGTCGGGTATTGGCCAAAATACGTTTTCCCCTCCATTTATTTTTATTTGTATTGATTGATTTTCGTCGTCACCTTATGAAGACGAAAATCAATCAATAATGAATATCGGTCTTCACTAAAATGTGTAGGGAGCATGCACTAATACGAGGAAATGGATACAGCATACAATCAAAATAATGGAGCAAATAATATGATGTCTGACAAAGAAAGAAAAATATTCTGTTCTTCTCCTTAATTCAAAATTTTAGGAAATCAAATTCAAATTGGTTGTCAAGGTATTTGGTTGATGAAGTTTTCGCAACTTTCCAGACAAATTGCACCAAAAACCAATTAGAGGTCTCATACAATTTTTTTTGGAATGAAATATTATAAATTAACAAATTTGGACAGAAGTAATTACTTTTGAAGAACGATATAAAATATTTTGGCACGAACATTAGCATAAAAATTATCGTGGATTAATTTAAAACTAGAGTGAGAGATAATCAAATTAAAAAATATGAGTTATGTTTTACATACTTTCCTTTAATTAAATATTAGGTATGATAGATTATTATACAATTAATGTCAACAATTTTACTTTATTGCAAATCCTCTTAGGGGATTCCCGTTTAAATAAATTTGTAAGCTCACCCACAAGTTCTATGCATATACTATACGAAAACCAATTGGTTAGAAGTAGTACTATTCGTTAACTGGAAAACCAATTATGAAACCAAATATTTTTGACTGTTTTGGTCCGTAGAATTTGACGGTTACAACACCAATTTTCGTAATTTACACACTTCCGGAATATTCGCCAAAATACCGAAAATAATCTCTGTATAATTTTCAAATATTTAACTATTATTTACACCACTACAGAATATTCCCGAAATAATATTCCCACTTTTATTTTACCAACACAAAGTTACAACAACAAATAATTTCCACAATTATTTATTAATTCCTTTAACACTTCATTTACAACTATTAATTACACCACTTTTTATTTTCCCGCTACTTATTTTCGCTTTTAATCTTTCTCCGTACCGAATCTCCCAAATGTCACAACAAGACTGACTCATTGTGTTCGTTGCACGTGTGTTTATACATCGATCAAATATTCTAGATTCGCCTAGATATATTCTAGACATTATGTTCTTGACTACTATAATCCGGTATACAACAAAACTGTTATAAAACTATCTTTATTGCCACTACCCAACCTCAGATATCACTAATATCACAAAAAAAAATGTTAGTAACGTTCTAAACCTTAAAGGAGCAATTTTTGCTGAATACATGTCTCGCCAATGCCGAATTAATTGCCCATGAATCCAATAGGCAAGATCGTAACATTTTGTTTAAATTTTTTTTAGCAGTTAATTGAAAATCGTAAATAATATGTTGTTTTGTGGTTTAGTTTAATTTAAGATTAAATACGTTTTTATTGTTGGATCATGTCGCACATATTCAAATTGTTCATAAAACTCTTGCAACGTCAACTTTTTTGATTTTTTTGAGAAGTGTTTGACAACTGGCGGGATAATTTAAAACTAGGAAGTCGCGCTGGCTAGGTGGCGAATAAACTAAATACCCTTTATATTTTATTAAAATTCGACTAAAGTATAAACACTAAATGGAAACACAGATACAGCGACAACGCTGCAACGCTTTCACTTAAGTAACTGTCTAATATTAAGAACCCAATTGTTATAATTTCATTTTATACACGTAAAAATCCTATTTTGGCGAAAGTCATTTAACGATAGATCTTCACAAATCGTAATAATCAGGAATTTGAGATTAACTAAGTTTGACTCTGTCTACTGGATAATGTACCTGTTAATTATGATACAATTATCTCTCAAATGTCTCTCTCAACGGAGATAATATACGAATATTTTGTGTCGGAGATGAGCAATGGTTAAGTAATCAGATTTTGCTTATAATGGAATATTAATTAATTTTTCGAGAAAGAATATTTGCTAAATAACAACTGCGGGTAATATTAGTAGAGGGTTTGCTATGTCAATAAATAGAGAAGCAGCCCAAAATTTATTACGAATAATTTTAGTACCATAAACCTATCCCAACAAAAAGCATATACAGTGACGGAGAAGCTCTTTACGTTTGAATTCCGTATGAACCGCAAACTGTTAAATGAAGTTATTGATCAGGATACTGGAAAAAGTCGGCAGTATTTTACTTTCAAACGTATTTTACGGAAGATTGGCAAAATCACAGCATTCAACGTGGCAAAGCAGTGTTGTATTTAAACCCAATGAGGTGTTTGAAGTGCAACGGTTAAAGAAATTTATCTATTTATTGGTGTTACAGAGATGCCTTACACGTACGCATTTACTATATCACAATTGTGATATTTACTGCAAACTTCATTCTATGATAAACTGCAAGTTCTGGATGTATGGAGGTTAAGCTGGAACAAGAATTTAGCCTTTTAAGGAAAGATTATCTACAAAACAAACTGACGCAATAGTGAATTATAATGTTTATATTGTGTGATAAGTCGGATAACTTTATTATATATCAATGAACAAGGGTTATCTGAATATAATATAAAACATCTACTTTTAGGCCATCAGAAGTTCTCCATTTTAGTTTAGGATAGTTTACATTTTAACTATGATTGTGCTCGGAGCCTCGATTGCATATGAGTGGACAGATAACGAAGCCTATACCTATAATTAAATTAGATTCTTCTGATTCCACTTGATGACATGGCTGCTGTAGATGCAGGAGTTACTGTTTTTCTTCTCCGAGCGGAAATCCACTAATAATCCACTAAAAATCAACTCGAAAGCATATGCCGAAGAGAACATACTGGATGTTTATCTTAACTTGACAAAACAAATATCTCGAAAAATCGGACACGTACTTTACAAAGGAAAAACTTACAAAGGACAAAGTTCGCATTGAAACACATAATCGGATAAAAAACAAATAACTTTTTTTGTAAATAGGAATTTTTTATGGCAAAATATGATTCACATTACAAATCTACATCTAGAGTACATTTCTCAGGTCTAATTCTCTTTAGAGATGTGATGTGGGTAGAATTGAAATTTTTTAGAAGCTTTTTATTTTGAATTTTTTGGGCTTACCTAGTTGATTAAGGTGATTAAATATATATTCTTCCACGTCGTTCACTTAATGTACCATCTATACCGACTAAACACTTATTCTTATGGTAATTTTTTGAATATATGTATGTATGTACAGTGCGATCAGTAACTATATAACCACTTGTTCTTCCGTTTTTTTTAAACAACTGATTTATAAAATTCCAAGAAATTAATGCCAAAAAATAAACGAAAGTATGTACGAGTATGTGATTCGTTATGGAAAACCCGTTTCAAGATTCAATTATTTTGAGAGAATTTTTTTTCCCAATTTTGCTTATTTCCATATAACTATATAACCACAGTATAGGCTTTGAATATATTTTTCTCGCTAAGCCTAATAATTGTATAAATATTTTAGTTTTATTCGATCTGTCAAATAGCCAAATGCTGTATAAAAATAATCCCACGTGGAAAATACTTTTCGGCTGAGGAAAAATGCAAAATACAAAAAGTTTTTCTTTTCCAAAAATAGGCAGAAGAATCGCCAGTAATTTCACGAAAAGTATTAAGCAGCTAAAAAGTGATTTCCAGTTAAATGTGTCCCAAAACACGATCCATCGGGCTTTAAAAGGTGTTGGGCACCTGAGTTACGCAAAAATGAAACAAATACCATATGTAATGCCACGGCACAAGAGCGCATGAGACAGAACTGGTCAAAGGTAACTGAATAAATTTAGTTCTATATTTATTATAACTAACCATTAGCGAAATTTTGGTGGTAGATGTCTAATGGTATGGGGGGCTTCTGTGGGTACGCTCACTTTAGCCTTTCCATAAACTAGAATGAACAGCGTCTAGTACATTGGTGTCTTAGAAGACCACCTCTTACCTTTTCAGTCAGTTTGTGGAGCGATACATACCAATTTTACATTGGCGCGCTTGCTCTCCAGACCTAAGTCTCATTGACAATATTTGGGGATTATTCGCTAGAAAGGTTTACGAGGGTAACAGTGAATTCCAGACCACGAAACCATTGATTCATTGATTGGAAGTATGCCTAACATAATTCTAGCGTTGGCCGAGAACAAAGAGGGCCGACGGCATATTAAATTTTTTGGTTTTTATTTTTAATTGCAGTTTGAACGTTTAATAAAAAGTGGTTATATAGTTATGGCACATAATAAATTTTTATTATATGAATTTATTTGTACGAGGACAAATCAAAGTGATTTATTGTTATTTAAGTGTATTTATAGTGACCTTCCTCCATTTCGCATGATTATTATTTTATTATTTCATTTTTTATTTTAATAAAATCCGGAAAAACGGGTAGTTGTATAGGCACTGTATAAATTGCATTTTTCGTTTACCTATCAAACAAAAGATCTCGGTATGAAAAACACAAGGCATTTACAACACGCTCCTCTAATACTCTCTAGGGTTGCAACATAGTTTGTTTAACATCCAGTATAATCGGGTGTTATTAATATGGTTGGAGATAAATTAGGTTCGGTGGCATCCTCATGGTCGGCATTCGTTTTAATGTTTGTGGGTGTTCTCTTACAATTTCGGCATTATACACGTTAAGCTGACGGATCTGTTAATACAGTTTTTTCTTAATTTTTTTTTGCAAATGATCAAGTTTTCCGCACTTCCTGAATGCGACCTTAAATAGCAACATTATGTATCGATCGACTATTAACTTTGATCCAAGTACAGCGTACCAATCAGATATGTACGATTTAGTAGTAAATATACTAACATTGCTAAGTTCATAGTGCATATATTCTGGCAGCTATATCTGCTAATACATTGAAAATTCGAAAAACATTTATAACTTATGCAAATAAGTTTTGAAAGAAATTCCTAACCATAATACAAAATGGCAAATGTACTTGCACATTGATTGCATATATGTACGTATGAATTTGTCATACTACTCGATTTACATGTACGAGTATATCGTCATGCAAACAATTTTTACCTTTTAATTGATTTATTAACAATAATAAAATAACCTTGAAAATAGTTAATCAAATTATTTAGGATCGTACATACCGGCTTATTGAGCGTCCAAATCGGAAACCTGCAACACCCGAGGCAAGACGTGCAATTCCATTAAACAGCGATGTACCAGTTAATTTATCCTTGTCGGTTGTGCCCAATTTTGTTGTATTATTTTGATTTGATGGATTTATCCCGGACTCATGGATTGGTTTAAGATTGTTGACATTATTGGTGTGATTGTGTAAAATACGTGGATGACTCATGTAAGAATATACATGACGTGATTGTACTGCTGGTATATCGCGTATTTCTCGCACAGGCGACAAAAATACACCTTTTGGAACGGTTGTTATAAAAATGGGTCGCTTCTGCTGTATGACAGGTAATTGGGCCTGTAAATTTAGTGTGATAGGTATACAAAGAACTTTTAATATAGTTTTAATGTGTATGGGGGCATTTTAACTAAAGTTTCGTTTCCGAAAGATAAAGGTTTATGAAGTTTTATAGAATTAGATGCAAAACAGAAACTTATTTGATATAGATACTATAGTAACTGTTTTTACAGCAAAACTATTTACCGGGCAACTGAGCCAATTTAGCTATGGTGTGCGATATGACACTTGTAAATATAAAATATGCATTTGTAAAAGCTACATGTGTCAACTATAATGTACATACATTTTTGGATAATTTATCCTTTTGTAGTCTCCTTATTTTCAAATCAAAATCAGATTTATCACTATTCTTATTTATATTATTATTATTATTGTTATTATTATCATTTTTACTATTATTTTTTATATTGTTATTTTCATTATTTCCATTTATCTGTTGATGATTTAGTAAAATCTGGGATTCCAAATTACTTAAATTCATTCGACTATTATCGATTGTTGCCAACAGCTCCATGTGCCGCAGCGGTCGAACTATGGCATTTGGTTTCCCAAATGAAGTAATATTGTCCGAGCTGATGATAGTGAAGGCCGATGAGGTCGTCGGAGACGTACCATAGAATTCCTTCTCGACGGTATCGTGATTAATATGGCCCAAAATTGAATTTCCATTTATTGCCATTTCATTTGTAACAGTACTGCCGCTACTACTACTATTTGAATTTGGTGATAATGACGGCATTTTTGATTTATTACTGTTGGTACTAATATTATCTACACGAATTTATATTTTTAATCCAAATATATGGCGTAGATACAAAAATTATTAAATTTTATTTTATCACGAATTTTTCATTATTTTCCATATCGTATTTAGGACGTATGCATAATTTAATTTCTGTGAATGTGTTCCTTATTATGATTTTGTGTTGTAATTTAAATGACTTCGATTATAATCGTCGGACGATACATAAATATACGTATATGTTGTGTACTGAATTCCTAGTGACCTGAATTGCATTTACTTTTCAACTTAATCAAATATAAATTATTATTTTCACAACAATGGTATATAGCATATTTAGACCAAAGATAACCAATTGTCCATTATTTGAAATGGATATATGTATAAAGGCAATTGTGAAACGTGTAAATACGTAGAATATTGCATTTTTAGCACAATAAATTAAAATCACATTAAATTAGTAGATCGCGGCAAATAACTCTTTAGAAAAACCACTTTTGATTAAAATCAAACATAAAACTTTTATTTTTTTTTTGTTCGATTAGAACACAACCACATTGTATGAAACAGAAAATTCAAATGACCACTAGTCGGAAAATATAATTTGATTTTCATGAAATAATAAAAATGGGAAAATATAAAATTATTTACATCCCTTGCGACTCGACATATACATACGTTCTAACGACCACTTATACATTTATATAATATAATACAACCACGTACATACTATGTACATACATAACGGTCAGCTGGGGTAAACTAAAATAAAATAAAACTCATATACATAACATAATTTTATCGACTGAATATATCGTCGTTGTTTTTCAAAAGTTTTTCACTTTTTCTCTTATTTTGTTTTTGGATGGCATATTTTCACCTTCCCGAAACATTTTAAAAGCGCTACACGAAGAAAATTATTTTGTTTTCGTTTTTCCTATGTAGTAGCTACTCGTATTTTCTATTTTTGTGTACAAAACTTATTGTTTTTCTTGGTACAATAGAAATTTGGACATGCTGTTAAAATGTCAGTAGGAAAATTTATTTATGTTCAATTGCTGCGATCGCAACCTATCAGTTAACGACTCTTTAATAGTTAGTATTTTTTTATTTATTTACAATAAAAAATTTGTAGTAACAAGAAACCCCTTTTCCTGCTATAAGCTCCTTCATAAAGATGTGTGTAAGGAGCCTATTATTTTATTACAAATTGACGGGTTCTTAAAGTTGTAAATTTGACATTCTTTTAATTTTGGGTCTTCTTACTTGGTATAATAACGCACAGCACATCTTCAGGATTTTCAGGTATTTTAAAGAAACTGATTTGCAACAGTCATGCCTCTCCTTACTAGTTATATTAATAAATAGATTTACGTTGATATTCCTCCCGTTCGACTGCATATTCAATGCCTTCTTAGTGGCTCTTAAACTTAAATTCATTATAAAATAATCAATAAGTCAAAGCTAATCGACCATCAACCTTTATCGTAACCGTAGTTATACAAATTGGCCACAATTTAATAACAACAAATAATTGAAAATACTCGGGCCAATTCCTTGTACATATTTTGCTATTTCTTCTGTTATTTTATATTTTAAAGGCACCTAGATAACTAAAACAAAACACTAAATAAAAAGGGCAGAATATAGAAGTACAGATTTCTTAATAGTGGCGAGGTTATTATAGATAAGAGTTCTGGGAATTTAAGGACGTTGACAAAATACTGCTCGTTTACATTAGCAAGGCTCTTATTAACGTAATCATTATATTGATGAAAGATACAGATAATTCGACTTTAATTGGAATTATTTACCTGTTTTATGGAATGTGAATATCAATTAAACTTATTTTAGTTATTGGATACAAATGTGATTCCTAGAGGTTTCGTAATTATGCTTCGATAATCCGCGTCACATAAACTTTCAAATAAACTAAGAAAGTGAGGTGATATACGTTACACGAATGCACACAGCACACTCAATCAGAGTTGAAACGATTACTATTTTCTTTTAAAACTATGTAACTATGCGGGTAAGGTAAATTACAAAACTCTAGTTATGTTAGAATATCCGAGCCATCTCTATCTGTATTGTTCGTTATCAATAATAGTACTATACTGTTATTGTTGTTGACTTCTATAAAATCAATTGTATTTGCTGTGTGAAGGGTAAACGTTATGTCCACATGGATAGGATAACCCAACACTGTCAGCTATGGTATGATAGGTCATGCTTACAATATTTATAATGAAATTGTCTCCAACTATTCGAGGGTGCACGCATTTTATTATGAATTACATGTTCATCCATATATTAAATTGTTTTGTAATTCTATTAGTTTCTTTTACAGGTAAATGGTATACATAAAATAACCGAGCAATTGAAGAGTATGACCAGAGGTCTTCTTCCCATTTGTAAGACGGATGATATATTAAAGGATTAAAAGATAGAAACAACTATAAACTGGCTTAATTAAATTTTAGATGCAGTAAATAGGGATCAGTTATTATAGGGCTCCACTAATTCAACAAAAACGAAATTTTTAAATTTTTTTTAAATGGAATTATATTGATGCACGGGAAATTAGGTGCGTAAAATTTACCGCAAATACCCCGCAACATGCAAAAACTGCAAAGAGTAACACCCGGCAAAAAACAGAGATTTTGAAGTAACATTACAAAAGACTGATAATTAAGAAAAACATATTTCAATTTTTGATATTAATGATTCTGTAAAAATAAATTTATTATTTAAACCGCTAAATTACCTATTATTCTAGAAGGAAGAGGTGATTTCAGAGTAAAACTAAACATTCAGTTTAAAACAAAAATTAAATTAAAAAAAAGATTTTAACAAAAAAATATTAAACAACAAATAGAATTCAAATTTTGATTTAACTTTTAATTGTTAAATCAAAATTTGTTTAATATTTTTTAATTTTGTTCTGTTTAATTTTTTTTGCCTTAAATTAAAGTCAAATAGATCATCGATGATGTTGAATGATTTAGACAATCTTAATGGGGTTGTTTTCGCCAGATTTAAATTAAATAGAAAAGTTTTTTTTCAATTCTATGTTTTTTATTGAAAAATAAAGTACATAGGAATCAAATCACACACAAACACATCGGGCAAGTGACATCCACAGCTTTGCTGGCACATACGCACTCTTTCGTCGAATATTTCCATAACCATTTTGCATAAATGTGGCTGAATTTCGTTGCTTTGCTACAGCGTTGAATCTCCTCTTTCAATGCACGGGTGGATGCAGGTTTGTTGACGTAGACTTTGACTTCAAACAACCCCTTCGGATTTCTTCCAATGGTGTTAAATCACATGATCTAGGGGATCAATTTTGATCATTGAAACGAGAGAGTACACGACCACGAAATGTTTCATGCAGTAATTGGATTGTTTTACGGGCCATCTTCGTTTAACGAAGCCATCTTGGTGAAAATTAACTTCATCGCTTAGGGTGATTTTGCTCGAAAAATCAGCATTAAAACGTGGTTTTTTCATATAGTGCTGCATGTTTACCGACCCTAAATTGTCAACTGTCAAACTGTTTTCGCGTAAATACCCTTTAGAATGGTGTTCTAGTGTTAAAATCTAATGGTTTCAACATGTTGAAGAATTGATATGTTTTCTAAAATGCAATCCTGTTTATTGTCATCAATAAAAACCGTGCTCAAGAGGAGTCGATTATTTTGAAGCATACATATTTATACTCTGTGCATATTGTTTAGTACGGAGGATACCGAGCTAAATTTTCATGGAATGGTGGTAAATTTTGGTCATCGTCAAAGCCACTTTTCAAGTCACTTTTCAATTCAAAGTTACTTTGAATGCTTATCAAATTCAAACATGGCATTCGCGTTCGCAATGCAATTTTAAATATTCCTACTGAAATTGGTGTTTTCGACAAATCTAGCATATATATATATATATATATATATATATATATATATATATAAAAGGTGGACCATCTATTGTTTTGTTTTTGTATCCTTTGAATTCTTTTGAAATTTTGACAGCTCGTCAGTCTGATATTCCGCGTCACGAAACAATCATGTTTTCGCAAGAAATATGGATTGTAAAAGAGCGTCAAGCGGAACCGCTTTAGTGAAATTGGTCAAGAAAGTTCGTGAGAAAGACGAAGGCCCAGTTGACTCAGTAGTTGAAAGCAAATCACCATCCGCTTCCATATCAGTTCTCTGCGTGGACCATATACCAGCTTCATAATAACGTCGATTTTGGTCGAAAACCCATCTTTTCAGACGAAGCGCATTTCCATCTCGAGGACTATGTAAACAAGCAGAACTGCCAGATTTGGGATTTGGAACAACAACACGTAATCGTATAGAAGACAATTCATCCACCAAGAGTGACTGTTTGGTGTACACTTTGGAGTGGTGGCATAATAAGCCTAAATGGCATAAACGTTGCTGGAAATGCCGTTACCGTCAATGGCGACCGTTACAGAGTTAGGCTGATCAACTTTTTACTGCATCAAATCGACGCTATGACTGTGAACAACCATTGGTTTCAATAAGATGGCGCCTAATGCCAAACAAACCCCAACAATCGATCTCTTGCGCGCCAAATTTGACAACCGAATAATCAGCCGTTTTGGAGATGTCAATTGGCTTCCGCAGAGAAGCGATAGAATTCCAGCTTTAAACATAATATTGCCGCATTAATTCACGAAATAGACGCCGAAATCATCGAAATGTTCTTAAAACCTGGGCTGGAATGTTGTACCAGCACAATTTACAACTATCGATTTAGTTTATGCCTCATTTTTTACGAATAAGTAGTAGTAGTCTATTTCACTTCCAAAATTATGGGTTTCCTAATTGGTTTCCTAATGTAATTACAGAAGTTGGAATCGCGATATAAAACACATAATTGTTTTCGCGAAATAGAATGTTAATTGATTCCTGAAAATTGAGGCATAAACTAAGTCGAAAGTCAAAAAAAGTGGTGGTACAATATCCCATTCCTGGACTCACAGGATGGCTTACTGTAAGACCATCCGAACGAAATTGTTTTCCATTCTTAAACCAGAGACTCCAATCTACACAATAAAAAAAAGTTTCCACAAAATAAAGATGTATGCTCATTTTATAACTTTTTTAAAAACAAACGTTTAAATGGCCCACCCTTTATATTAAGCTTAATTTTATATTAAGGCTGTATGGTACTGAGAAAAACAAATTTCTTTTCTTGTATCGATATTTAAATGCCCCTAAATGTATGTACTAGTTTGATTCTTTAATAAATTTGAGTACCATAATTTCGTATAATTTGCTTACTAATCTTTATTTATATTGTTTATATGTGTACAATTAATTAATAAAGTTATTGTTTTTCATTATTGCTGATCTTTATTTCGTAATTTGCCATCTAATGATAGTAACTCGTAAAAAATAATCGTCATTACGGCGTAGAACAAATAGACTTATCGCTTGTCGTAATTTTTCGATCGATAAAAATCGAAATTTTTAATATTTTTAAACTAAATTTTACATTTTCTACGTCATTTTAAGTCTAATCTTGATAATCATGTACTAATCCTTCGATTTTATGTTTCTTAACACCTTGATGCAAAAATTTTTCTGTTTAGAGGGCAAATATTGAAAAAATTGTTTATTGCGTTTTAAAAAACGTTAAACTTTGAAACCTAACCATAGACAAACTAAAACTGATTTTTACTGTAAACTGTGTACTTTGTACATCGATTTTGACAATTTGAGTACCACACAGCCTTAAATTAAAGTGTTAGTGATATTGTGTATAGGGTCGTAACTTCTATCCTAAATGGAAGGATCAAAAGGATCAAAAGTACAGACTATGCTTCCAACTGATGTTGTATGACGTCATCGATCATAATATGGAAGGTCGTACTTTGTTACAACAAGTGCAGGAGGGAAGGATAAGTGAATTCTGCCAACTGTATTATTCTGTTGGTTTTTAGGATTTATTTTTTTATTCTTCTAATTTCGATCTTTTGATAAATTGATTTTTCATGCAGAGAAAGTATTCTTCTATGCAGCACTTTTAGCTCCTTGGATTTTGTCATCACCCCGCCCAACTGGCTGATAACCTAGCCGGTAAACGTGCTGCATCCCACAATTCCGATACTTCGAAATGTTTGTCTTGTTTATAACTCGACCTAACAACGGCTAGATCACTTAAGCGCGTAACAATTGAGCCGTAATTATTCCATTGCAAGGATTTTATTAAAAAAAATTCCCATTTTTATATTAATCATCTTAAACATTTTTGTTTATAGTCTTAGTAAGTTCACTTTATATAAATGAATCTAACCATAACCACATCTACGAGTATATAACTATTTGACCTGTTATTTTAAAAAATAACGTGCAACTATTTCAATTAAGTGTATCTAATTGTAGTTGTTTGCATATAGGTTACGAACTGTGTTTATCAAAACGATATTCAATTAGTTTGAGCCATTTTGTTAAATAGCGACAATTATCGCACAAACTAGCAAAGAGCTACTTAATGGTTTTTCGATGAACAACATAATTTCTTTATAACTTTTTTTTATATAGAGGTGTGCTTTGAAATTATTAGTGGCAATGCGTGTCTTAAGTATAAAGAATAAATTTTTCGAAATTCCAAGAAAAGCGAAAATAATACACGATTTGTGTTTTGCTGCCATTGTATTAACCTCTAAATTGTGGATACGATATTTTGGCACATGAACTTGAATATTTTTAATAACAGGTTTGGTCAAAAATTTCGAAACTCTTACTTTTCGCTCGTTATGTAATGACCTTTGAGTAGCGGTTAAATTTGATAAAATCTTTTAGCTAGAAATAATAATTATTTTGGTATTGTACAGAGATTGTTGTTTCGATATCGTGGCACCATGTTATTTTAAAGGATACAAATGTCAAGTATTTTAGGAGAGTTTAGTAGTGATGCGTGTTAGTATAAAATAGTAGAATATCTAACTAAAATTGAACGATTAGAATCATCTAAACGAAAATAATGAGTTCGATACAACACTTTGGGGAAGGTTAAGGTAATTCGATTAATTAAACTTTATTGAATATCATACATTGATCCACTCTTAAAAAAAACTTCAAAACAAATTTGTTATAGTGTAATACGTTTTTTAGAGGTGTTTAATGTCAAACACTATCGACTGATAAAAACGAATATTGCTAAAACATGCAACCTATAAAGTTTCCATATCCAAAGCTATTTGTATAGTTTAGTACACAGTTCGGTTTCATGACAAACTATAAGAAAATTTAAATTTCCATTTATGTCAAAGTATATTTCTTCAAAAATATTACACTGAAATATCGATTTTAATGTTTATGTATTTTCAAAATTAATGGATATTTGATGAAAATTTGATTAAGTTGTTTGTGTTAGTTCGTTTATACTGTTATCTTTTCGTTATTTAATTTTAGAAATTGGATTATTGACATCGCTGGTATATTAAATATTTATAATTGTTCCAAAAATTCATTCCATGTAACTGACCAAACATGACAATTTTTTACTTTATATAGATATTTTATGTACATTTATAATAAAATAATCAATAAAATAATTATCCTACCTAGTGTATGTACACCAATCCCAATGTAAATAAATTATGACAGAGAATAGCAGCGTTTTTCTGAAAAACAATCGGGTTGAGTTCGCGATAGCTTTTTTCAAATTTGTCCAAGTTAAAATTTAAAATTTATTTATTTTTTAATTAAATAATTTAGATTTAATAGTAATCTACGTTTAACCGAAAAAATCCATCATAAAAGTTGTATAGTTTTCTTGTAATATCGTTGTTCTGTATAGTTCTGTATAATATCGGAGTAGTTCAGAACTATACAGAGCAACGATATTACAAGAAAACTATACAACTTTAATGATGGGTTTTTTCAGTTATACGTAGATTACTATTAACACTAAATTATTTAATTAAAAAATAAATAAATTTTAAATTTTAACTTGGACAAATTTGAAAAAAGCTATCGCGAACTCAACCCGATTGTTATTCAGAAAAACGCAGCTAATGTCAGTTTCCAGACCAAATGTTATCTTCACCGTAATTTATTTGAATATACGAGTATGTATTTTCTTTTAAAAGTGCTAAAGGCTAACGTAGAAATAGGGTCAAATATTCTGGAACATCTTACTTTTGGGACACAGTTTAAATTTAGAATGATTTTGAATTTTAAATATTCGGATTTCCGACTCGTACATATCTCGGAAAGTAATGAGTCAAAAATTTAAATGTCCTTTGCGTTTTCCGAGAAAAGTTAAAGGGTTTAAAATGTATTGGAAATTTAAAGCATGCTTTTTAATATCGGTTTGAAGTTACTGCCAAAACAACAAAATATACACGGATGCGTAAAACAACCAACAAAATCGTTATTAAAATTATCAAATTCCGCCATATTGAGTGAAATAATAAAACTATAAATGAAATAACAAAAAATATGATATCTATTGAAACTGGTAGTTCCCAATTATATCACGTCCATAAGGAACTGGACAGCTAACCCTTGAATACTGATATTTTAACGAGAAATATCAGTAGAATCCTTAATTTATTACATGAATTTACTATTATTTCTCGTTAAATTTCGAGTATTCTAGGGGTCGCCGTCCAGTTTTTTATATGAACCTGGCGTACTGATTTGGATATGCCCAAGTACCCACTATTAAGATATACTAGTGCTTTTCGCCGTTGTGTAATGAGTCCTGTACCATAATTTCTTACACTTTTATTACAATGAATCCCGATTTTATTACAGTTACCGTTTTCGGCGAAAGAGTGGTCGTTTTAGCTTATAATTAAACCTGCACCACCAAGTTGTAACTTTTCATGTATAGCTATAATATCCGGATGGTTCTTCCAGAATTAATTATAAATTAATTACATTTCATTGGTTAGTTCCAAACCACTCTATGATTAGCCGTCGAGTAAATTTCACCCCAAACGATTATTATCACTAAACACTCATTAAAATAAACAAAAAAACTGCTAAAGTATGAAAAATGTTCTAAACAAATATTCTTTATTATTAAATATCGCATAATCAGTCCAATCCAGGTGAAATAAGAATTACTTGGGGGGCAAAACACTGGGGAAATGGACTTCAGACATGATTAAAATAAAAACTTCGATTTAGTCTTTTTCAATAATTTATTACTCCAGACCGCTACCGGATATTGGGTCAAATGTTAGTCCATTACTCATAAACAATTTGCCCTTCTGAAGTTCCAAGGTGTAACATTTTACTACTACTACTACTGGACCCGGTCTGTTGTAAAAAATTATTGAATTTGATAAAACCAACATTTATTTTACATATCTGAAGTCCATATCTCCTGACGCTAATTCCGTCTAATCTGACAAAATATAATTTATTACAAATCTGGATAATATTGACCTGCTCTTCATACTTTTACAGTAAAATTTGACTCTATATCGGGTAGTTTCTGTTTTATTAAATTACTATAGGTGGTAAAATCGACTTTAATTTTACATATCTGAAGCCCATATCGCCTTAAGCCAATTCCGTTTAATCTGATACAACAATATTTGATTACACACCTAGATAAGGTAGATAATTTACCTTCTATAAGTCTTATACAGTAATATTTGATCGGTGGTGACCTGGTATAATAAATAATTGTAAGTGGTAAAATCATGTTTAAAGTCTATTTTTTTACTCCAATACAGCAAAATTCAAAATTTAAAGCGTGTATTTTTCACAACTAGGATTCTAATGAAAGAAATACTTTATGGAGCTTAAATCTAAGCTAAGAATTTAAATGAATTGGATAAATTGGTAATGGTTTAACAATTACACTTTCTCAAATAATAAATATTAAAATACCTACTAAAGAAATTGTTGATCCGATAGAAGGAAATGTTAAATTAACCCCTAAAAATATAACAGTAAATTGTATTTTTAATCATTGAGAATTTATTGTTTGTCCTGTTAATAGAGGTTATCAATGAACAAACCCTGCTATAACAGCAAATACTGCTTCTATTGATAATACATGGTGGAAATGGCCTACTACATAATAAGTATCATGAAGAGTAATATCAATTGATGAGTTAGCTAAAATTACTCCTGACAATCCCCCAATAGTAAATAAGAATACAAATCCTGAGATCCATGAGGGGTTGCAAGCCAATTAAAAATTTTAATTCCTGTTGGGACAGCAATAGTTATGGTAGTAGAAGTAAAATATGCTCGAGTATCAACGTCTATACCTACTGTAAATATATGGTATGGCCCATACAATAAACCCCAACAAGCCAATTGCTAATATTGCATAAATTATTCCTAGGGCTCCAACAGTTTCCTTTTTTCCTCTTTCTTGGCTAATTACATGTGAAATTATTCCAAATCCTGGAAGAATTAAATGATAGACTTCTGGGTGATCAAAGAATGAAAATAAGTGTTATGGTGTAGAATTGGGTCGCCTCGTCCAAAGGGTCGAAAAATGAAGTATTTACATTTTGATCAGTTAAAACCATTGTGATAGCGGGCGGGTAAAACAAGGAGAGAGAGTAATAATAAAATTGCAGTAATAGCTACTGAGCAAACAAATAAAAGTATTCGATCTATATGATTCCTCTTGACCGTATTTTACATTATCGACGAAGAAGAATATAAAATCGATCATCAATCGAATATTGTCGATGATTATTAACACTGAGCTATTAGGTAACCAGTGGGCGGGATTTCACTAGCGAGTGTTGAATCTCGCTAATTTGAATCTAAATGTAGGATAATCTAATTTGTAGACTTGCTCGCGTGATCAAATTTCTACCTCCTTGTTTCTGGTTCATAATTTGGATTTTTTTATCAAACTAAATATCTAAATATGACTGAAAATTCATTTACTCATCATAACTTTTGGACCAGAGTTTCTACTAAACAAAAATAAGACTATTGTTACAAAAATTGTAGTCCATGAGATTATCAAGATTTTTTTCGTTGAGATATTATGTATCCAGCGGGTGAGATGTTGAGATCTACATTGTATTAGTCCAGCGTTCTAGCACGATAAATTTATAGATTGACTGGTACAAATTTGAGATGACGATCGATAAGTTGTTTCAAAGAAAGTATTGACTATCCAGTGGATTTCATGTCCCGTTTAGGTCAATTAATATACCATTTTTATTCAGACACACTTGATCACCTATTCACCTACTCACGCAATTACTGTATACTATCTGATTGTTGCAAACTCCATGTCAACCTAAGGGGTCAATGCTAATTTCTTCAGTTGAACAGAGGATCATGGTTGTGTTTATTAATTTCACCGATCGTAATTGAATCGGTAAAAAAATGTTTCGAAAATGGAAATTTCCGTTTTTGCCATAATTAAAAAAGGAGCCCAGGATACTCGCAGAAAAGTAAAAAAAATCAACTCAAATAAAAACCAGTTTCGGTGTGTTTCAAACGCGTCAAACGATTTCCTTTGTTCATAAAATATATAGGGTATACAAATAAGTCTCTGACGTTCGACAAAAGATGGTGCCACCAGTAAGTTATGGTTAAAATTGCCCGATGTAAAACATGATATCCTACCCGCTAAACAAGGTAAACCATTTACGAAGACTACACTTCATACAATAGGTCGCAAACGAATCGATTTTGCAGCTGAAAAACGAACCGCTAGCGAACTATTCGTTCGCATAATGTTCACTTTTAATGATTCGCAAACGTAACAGTTTTGCGATTCACTAACGCAACACTTTTGCATATGATTTCCAATAAATTTATCCAGGTTTAAAAAAAATTTTGGAAATAGAAACGAAAAATTAAGTTTATAATTTATATTATTTTATTTTCATAATGACTATTTTTCATACTTATTTTATAATTAAAAATAAAATTCCATAAATCAGTGTGCTATGTCGTGTCCTTATAACTAATCTGGTGATGTTTCGATATTCCCTTGTTGACTATTCGGTGTGGATTATAGTTGATTTTCGGCACATGTTTTATTAAATTTTTTGTTTTTTTTATAACTTAAAAGTTAATAACATAAATACACAATATGGCATTATCGCTCGAGTCACGAACATTAAATGATTTAGTTTATGCTTTGTTTTATCCCTTTAAAGTGAGAAAAAGCAAAAAACAAATGATTCGTAAATAGCTCGTACATGTACCGAATTTTGCGAATTCGATTTTTTGTTTACAGAGTATGATTGGACACCTGTCAACAACATAACCTTAAAATACTAGCGATTTTGTATCAGCATCAGATATTTCTTTCTCGTGAAAATGTCAAATTTTGAGCCCAATAAGTGTCATTTGTGGGAAGTTTAGATTTACTTCTTTAGTTTGAAAAAATTTGCAGCTGCATATGGTGAGGCTGCCTTAAGTGAGAGATGTTGTCTAGAGTGATTTCAAAAGTTTAAGAACGGTGAATTTGATGTCGAAGATAAAGAACGTAGCGGATGATCGAAAGTGTACGAAGACGAGGAATTGGAATAATAATTGGATGAAGATTCATACCAAACGCAAGAGGAACTTGCACTTACATTAGGAGTGACTCAACAAGCAATTTCACATCATTTAAAATCATTGGGAATGATTCAAAGCAAGGAAGTTGGGTTCCATATGAACTGAAGCCGAGAGACTATTTTCACGTTAAATACTGCTTGCCAGGCATAAACGTAAAGATTGTTTGCATCACATAGTCACCGGTGATGCAAAAAGGATCCATTTCGATAACCCAAAAACGCAGAAATCATGGGGACCATATCTGGCCATGCTTCAACATCGAAAACCAAGCCAAATATTCAAGGAAAAAAACTCATGTTGTGTATTTGGTGGGATCAGCTTGGTGTCGTGTATTATAAGTTGCTAGAAAGATGGAAAAAAGTACTGGCTATAGCGATGGACAGTATACTTTGAATAAAATACACACACACACAATACATGCTCAATTTTTGCTAAAAACGGTAGAGACTTATTGGTCTACCCAAAACAACGTTTAGTAATTAGTAACGAAAGCAACATACTTTCTGAAATTTTCAGTGGTATGAGTCGAAGAAGAGCTTGGGTTTTGAAAACAATACTACAAGAATAACATGATCTGGGGAAAAAATTTATTTAAAGAGGTAAAATCAGTTGATTAAAAATGTTAGCGCGGTTTTTCTTCCACCGTTGTAATTTAAAGTGCTAATACTAAATAGGTTTGTTTTTTGGGGTTTAGTGTCAATGATTTCTTTTGTTTTAAATTTACATAAATCTAGCCCAAGTTTAATTTACTTCTGAAAAATAAGCCAACTGCGATGATCAACTTTTTGACCAAGAGAACTTACGTACTTGGAGGCGAAGAATCCGATTCTCCAATAAAAAATTGGGGTTCCCATTAAAAATGTTAGAGAGACTCCTCTCTCCGCCCACCCTCTGGGGATGGAGGTCGAGTTTGGTCCCACTGAATAGCCTTTTAAAGATTTAGGATTTTCATACGATTCTCTCACCCGATATACGAAATTGCCGAATTCAAGCCAACATATCACATTCCAGAATCTTACCTAAAATGTAGTTTAGGCTTCTAATTCTATCTTAAATATAGAATTTATTTTGGAAAATTTGGTTAAATATAACGAGTTTCATATTAAGTATTGTCGGTGTTACTCCTTTACACCGCAAATCACAAGCCTCTTGATTTATATCGGTTTAAGGTAAAATATTTGTAAGGTTTGTAAGTAATATTAATTAATTTATATGGTTCATATGGTTTTGCAGCTGTTATGCGCTAATCCGATAATACTTAGCTTTGGCAAAAGCCCTCTTCAGAAATGAGGTCTGCTAATTTCTTCTTTAAATAAAGAATCGTGCTTAATTACTGAAAAGTGATTTGTATCTGTGGTATTGTCTGGTGATTAGTTTTGAGTGAATATTAGATTCGTTGGAAGAATGAATTAATACTCATAAATAAAACATAAAGGCGGCATTCACATCTAATGCGAATAGCGAATGCGAGTTACTCTAGTCGTGAAAACATAAATGGTTGAGACCTCAAATAAATAGATATTTCACGAGAAAATGACGAATAAATTATTATCTATCGGCCATAATCAATATTCTCGTAAAATTATCTTTGAAACACAACATCTTTCCAAATACGCGGTTTTATAAATAAATTCGCAAGTTTAAACGCGTTTTTTTACAATTCTTTGTTAGATGGATGATTTTCAAAATTATTTTATTGTGAATTATACGGATCGTGCTATTCGCCCTAAATACGTAAAGTATTCGTGAGCTTAAAACGCTGAAAGCAAATTTTTAATTTCGAGAATAAATTTAGCCCGCAATTCGCGTTTGGTGTGAATACCGGTAAAATAAATAATATTTTTGTTCTTCGTAAATTGCAAAGTTTTTAAATTTTCGGTAGGTACATAAGAAATTTTTTATCATTTTTGAAAAATATGACGAATGACTTCCATAGAAGTTGTCGTCGCTGCAGGCAGAAATATTTGACTTGTATAAATTTATATTTTTTTTGTTAATGGAGTTTCTATTGTTTATTTTAATATAATATAAAATAATAAAAGATATTGTATTGTGGCTTTTTTACACTTTTTCAAACGTGATTCAACCAAGTTAAAAAGTCCACTCAAACGCTCGATTCGGAACATGGTCCTTCGAGCCGGATCGGGAGAAAAGTACCAGCGTGGGTTCACCATTTTGGAAAAACAAACCTTAAGTACAATTTTTTTTTATTATTGATATACTATATAAAACAAAAGTTAATTGACAACCAAGTCAATCCAATTCAGTTTTTTTTTATATTTTGTTGTGAGAAAAATTTATACATAACGTAGTTGCATATAAATCAGTGGTGTGGTCGGCGATTGATCGTCGTAGAGGAAGGACGTGTTTTTGTCTCTCCTTTAAATAAATAAATAATTTATTTTAAATGTATTTTAATTAACTAATAAAAAGTATAATATTGATATAATTGATAATTTTAATAAATAATAATTTCAATAATAATTTGCGTGAATTTAATAAGTGAAGTGAATAGTTGTACATATTGTATATTTATTTTAATCTGTGTACGGTGCGCTTGTGATGGTATAGAATATGTACATAACAATTTTCGTTTATATGTATTTTGATACCGTTGCTTGAACGCAACGTACGCAGTGTATGTAAATCTTCAATATGTATGACTTTTTTGATTCCAATGGATGCCTAAGATAAGTGTTTTTCATTCTTTTAATTCATATTTTTCATATTTTTCTAAAATAAATTTTAATTATATAAAATATGTATTTAACTGTTTCTATTTGCGTAAACGTGTTAAGAGAGGAGCGTAAAATAAAATACCATTTCATTTATATGTTTTGGTTTAGTATATTAAATATATACATACATTTCTATTTTTTGTTTTTGCGCTTGTTGCGTGAGTGAGAACTGAGAATAGATTATTATGATCATGCTTAGTGTTTTATAATTTATCCCTTCCATGTTTCAACTAAAAAAGAAACAGGAAATAGAGAAATAAAATACATAAAACAAAATTTTGAGGGGATAAATATATGACGAAATTGGATAGAAACTAAACAAGCATGATCGTGGTTATTCTGTACTTTTCGTTTTCTCCTTGACAGATGAATTCATTCATTCATATACACCCATCCTCCGATTTACACGGTAGATTGGTTCCGCGGAAAACGTAATCGCATTCATAACTATATACAGATCCTTGTAGAAGTATAAATTAATAATTTATTAATTTGAATTTTAGGTTTTAGTGTAAAATTAAATTAAATTTCTTAAATTTCTTATTATTCTTGTTTTGAACGTGAAAATAATAATTTAACGAATTTTGGAACTCTAGTTTAGGACATGTAGAGGTAGGCGGCTGTGATCGAATTGGAATTGTTGGCTTAACTTTATAACTTTGCTATTTCTGCGAATATTTGAATATTTGGAATTACATGGAAGCTACGGAGTACATTTGAATTGCAGTCAAATTTGCTATATGTAGATAGTTTTTCGGGATCATGCACTTTTTAATTAAATTTTTTTCTAGATTATTTGGAAGACTGTAAATTGGTAAAGGTTTTGGTTAACTTGTTCTAGGTTGGACAAATAATTATCGACGTATGTCGATTATATAATTTATAATTTATTTAAGCTGTTGTAGATATATATATGTGTGTGTGTATGTATATGTGTGTGTGTATGTGTGTGTGTATGTATATATATATATGTATGTATGTAATTTTTTTCTGATTTATTTATTTTATAATTAAAGCATTGAACCATATAATTGGGTTATTTGATTATCATGGATCCTACAGATGTGCTAGCTACTTATTATTAATTCTGTTATCTTACAGATTCCTGATTACTTTAATAGTTTTATTTAATTTTGGTTGAATTTGTTTAGGTATTGGGGATTCTAAAGCTGTGAAAAACATTCATTATTAATACATTACCTTACAGATTCCAGCTTAGCTGTGTTTGGTCATTTTCTATTTTTATAAATAAACATATTTGTATTAGATTAGGGATGACAAGGACAAGTGACTTTCATAAATATTTTTTTATAAATAAATCCATCAAATCAACAGACTTAGAAGTTAGGAAGGCCGTGCGTGCCTTTCCTGGATTCGATTTATTTTATTTGTTTTATGAGAACCAAATTAATTTAGTTAATACTAATCGTTACTTTACATTTATTTTATTCAAGTATAATTTTATTATATTGTATATATATTGTCCTAAATATACTAATGAATTTTAGAATTATTTTGAATATAGTTCAAATAACTTTGGTTTCAGGAAATTCTACTGTAAGTTGCGGAGTTGCAGAATGATTAAATTAATAAATGTTTCAATTATTTAGGAAGCCGGAAAATATGAATTTAGAATTAAATTTCAGGAAATTTACAGATGCTTGTGAATTAATGCTTCATTGTAATTGCTGATTGTGTAGTTTAGAATTGTGTTGTCATTTTATTACTAACGACTTTACATAGGTGTCTGTAACGGGTCGAGTCAACCAATTTTGGTTAGGAAGCCGAAAAGTATTAATAGAATTAAATTTCAGGAAAATTCCAGATGCATGTGAAATAATAATATTTTTTCTTAGGTTGCCGTTTTAAAGAAGCAATTGTTGAAGACCAATACCATCGTTATCCATTAACCTATTAAGCCTTTATCCTTCATCTAGTAGATTAGAATTGTGTTGTCTTTGTGTTACTAACTATCGGCTATACCTAGGTGTCTGTAACCGGGCCGATTCTGTCCCACTTAACTAACCTATCCAATCCTTCGGTTTTGTTATGTGTAAAAAAGGGTGTACGGTGGACCCGGCGTCATCCGGGAACTCAAGCCTAAGAACTTGGTCGTACATTCAAAATCAATCAATCAATCAATCAATTTTTGAAAAATATGACGAATATAAAGAAACATAGCATTTTCGCTAAAATTATAAAATCCATGTTATGTTACGTACAAAACTAATTAAAAGTTGTATTTCACTATAACAAATTATAGTTTCGGGTAATAAAATATTTTGTTGCTTTAGATGTTTCCTATTTAATACATATGTATAAATCAGTACATACACTCCGCCACCCATACAAAGTTTAAGTTTTGACCGTAGTATCCAATTCAAATAATCTCATTAATCATTTTCCATGAAAAAATTGATATGGCATTTATAAAGCGTTAGTTAAAGAATTTGTTTAAGTTCTCGCTTAACGACCAGAGGTTTGTTGAACTTCACCTTTTCTCATGCTGTTTTCTAAGATTCCAAAGAAAAACGATAAAATTCTTTTTCTGTTTTGTTTTTCCAATATTAATTCCATTATTATTTTCGTGGAAAACTCGCAGCAAAATCCGATATGACGAATTATATTATTTAGTGGTCAGCTTGAGTGACTGGACTTTGTATGATATAGGTACCGTTGCTATTCTGGAACATGAAAACAAAACAAATTAAATTTCGATTTTTTTGGTTTGTATGGTTTTCATTGAGTGACATTGACAAAGAAAATTGGTTTTAATGAAAATGGAAAACATTTTAGTGTATTTTGTTGCTGGATTTTCCTCGTTTTAATTTGAATTTGTGTTATAGTTGACAAAAATAAAGCCAATACTCTGTTATTGTGTATAAACAACAAAATAGTGGTCGGTGGAAATTTGGGTGGCTTACAGTCTTTGCACTAGAAGAATGGTAAATTCCGAATGGGATTTACGTCAATCGAAAGTAAATAAGCAGTAGGTATATATGGAAAATTAATTTTAATTTATATAATTTGGTTTTATATACAAGTCTATCGGTTAGTCATTGTAATATTGTCAGAAACATTCCAACAGTATTTAGTGTTATGCCAAGATTTAACCATCATTAAACAAAATTTCGCATAGTTGCAGGAACATAGATATGATGATCGATAATTTTGGGATCAAAGTATCACCATTTCAAGGACAAAGATGAATTATATCGATATTTCAAATATCGACGAACCATATATGCTAACCAATTACTTTTTTCGAATAGCCAACCACCAATTATTTAATCGTCGTCACAATAAAACCCAAGTAAAATTTTCCGTTATAGGTAGGTACAACAACAAATAATTTTTAAATAAATGACCTTGATGTAGTCCAAATTATACCATAACATACAATATGATTTCACTTTTGACTACCCACCCGCATAGATAAAGTGGAAATTATTGCTGTTCATACATTCAATATGAATAATGAGTCGATTAATTATTGAAAATGGAAAAACGAGAAACGTCCACAAATTAAATTTATATTTGGTTCAATGGACTTATAACCAACATTTAGATTTAGAACATGGACATTTGATATAGTGATGTACGCATATTTTGGGAGTTGAATGAACATATTTCGAGCCTCGTACATGAGAAAAAAATTGGTTTTGGTAATTATTACTGTAAATAAAGTGAGCGAAGTGGGAATAGCCGGACGTACTTTAAATTTTTCATACGATATCTATAACATAGGCTCATTATTGCATTACCATTACAAATATTTTATAATACAATCACTATACGGGGTTTTGTAATAAATGCCAGGCTTTTATCTCGGAAGCGATGCAACATAGGAAAAAAATACCTATAATTAAAATTGTTAAGTGTCAAGGGAGACATTGTTGACATTTGTATAATTCGTTGAGTTTTGTGAAAAAATCGCTAAATAGTTATGGAATATTTTGATATTGGATATTTGAGGGCCCAATATTATGATTTTCTAGGCGATAATGATTTGGTTGTTGCTGATGTAACTATTATTCCCGCTTAAATTTCAGAAAACCATCAGGGGCAACCCTGGTTAAAAATTCAATCTTTAAATTTATTTGAAACGTTTAATTCCTTATAGTTTTTGTAAATGCCATACTTTTCTGTATCGTTACAAAAATTTTAAAGGTGCTACGGAAGCTGGCACTTGCGGTAAATAGATATCAACGATGCTTCACAAAGCTCTCCCAATTTATGAAAAAAGCTTTAGTATGAAATTTCATCCTAAATAATCATTCCGCTTGCACTGTATAGTTGCCGAATTGTGGTAAAATATAGTTAAAAATATAAAACTATAAACATAAATACCATTTCACCCTCAGGAATGGGTGATATGGTACACCACCTGAGGGGATAGGGTACATATTATGCACTGGTTCCAGTCGTCCTTTTTCAAAGTGTAGTTATAATCCTCTCCACATCCAACGCAAAGATTCTCTTCAAAATCCTCCACGCCACCCGATTCATCATCTAATGGAACAGCAATATTGCCATCTTCAGATGAAGAATACTGCATTACTTTGTTTTGTTCTTTTGAACGTTCTTGTTATTGTTAGATTTTGTCGGTTTCTGCTTCATTGTTTTTGACTTTAGTTTATTTATGTTATCTACCGTAGTCAATACACGAGCTTTTTGCTTTCTGACATTAATGGTTCTACCCTTGGACGTTGACGCTATTGGCGATATCATATTAAACATTTTTCCAGGGGTTATGTCGCTGATATTCGTATTGTCTACCGTTTCCCAATCCAACTGATGATGTTTCTGGGGAGTAGTCGGCAACTGCAAAGATGGAGTCTCTGTCGCTGTGTGTTCAACAGAATTTCCAATTATAGGTACCAATTCGCTGATTGTTATTGTAGTCTCTGAAGATAGACTTAAATTTTGTATTTCCACTATATGTATTCCCGGCTCTTGTTGCTGTTGTTGAGCAGCTCTGTTATCACGCATGCGAATGAACGCATAATCCGGAATTATTTCAGGATTAAACGCGAAAATATCAGTTGCTGAAAATGCAGGAACGCCATTACTTGGTGTTGCAGATTTGTTACACGGGGTTGTTAGTAATTGGCCAAATTGCAAACGAGAAATTTTTCTTTTCGGATTGTTTTTAATGAACAAATTGCTTGCCGCATAGTAATGGGATTTAAATGATTTAAAAAAACGACCGATCTAAAGGGTGTACAAATTGTGTTGTATGTGTCGTGCGGCAAACAAAGGAGGAATATCTCGTTTGCTGCAGTGAACTCGGTGTTACTACGAATGGTCGTCTAATATAATTAATATTTTTCCTTGTGATTTTCTTGGAAGAAACTATTTTTAAGCCAAGTGCAGGAAATTTCAAAATTAACTTAAGCAGATTTACCCCCCATGTTTACCATTGAACCTAGAGGCATGCTATCTTCAATCTTGTTTTCTTGTTTTTACCTTTAAAAACACAGGCTGGAGGCAAACAATTTCCCTCTGCATTACAGCAAGCACTAACAGAAATTGTTTCCCCTTTTTCAGCAGATGTTATTGCTGGTACGTTTTTAGACCCTCTTTCTGCTATTACATATTCAGGCTTCTTATTTAGCTGACATCCGGTCTCACCCATATTATAAATATGTCCTGGTTTAGCGATTAAATCATGTTCGATTAAAGTTTTTTCCAATAAACTAAAATATTCTGAAACTTTCCGATGATTGATTCCTTCAGCACGATTTTGTAAAAGTCCTTCGGATTTTCTTAAAGACAACCCCGGATAACGCTTCATGAAAAGTGTAAACCATGCTTTACTAGCCTTTCTCTCCTCCAAATTAAAATTGTATGTTAAATTACATTTCTGTGCCAGTTCGAATGCCATTTCACGTATCTCATTACTTGTTGGAGAAAACCCATGTGCTTGAAGATTTTTTATGTGACTACAATCTTAATTTAAAAATCGTCACCTAAGCAACAAGAAGCACCCAATTCTAGTTTTTTATTAGAGTGTGAGCGCGTAAGCGGAGTTGTGTGTTTTATCTATAAATCGATCTATAATTAAAACATTTAAAATTAAATTAAATTTTGAAAGTATTAGATTATGAAAACCAAGTACAACAAACATATTAATAAAGCAACGTAGGGGATATATCACCTTCTATCTATATATACCATATCTCCTTTATACTAACGCCTGATATTTCTAAACATAAAAAATCGCTTATTATCCCATTAGTTTTTCAGGCAAAACATTCCAAAATATAAATCGTTATACTCATTTGGCCAAATGAGAAAAATACTTGCGCTTTATACTTACCGAAACACTTAAGCCTCAACCAGCGATAACTTAAGAGCTTAAATTGTGCTCCGTTTGTACCACTATACGACGACCAACATTTTAGCGGTTAGTTGTTTATTTGTGACGAGAAGCCTATACAATTTTGGTGATTGTAGCACTAGCCGAAATGATACAAACAGCATGTAACTTAAGCTCTTAAGTTTTCGCTTACGTTTTTGTCGTACACGTTTTGTTGTAAATTACGTTTTTGTCGTTTTACTTTTGTAAGTAATTAAATTCAATATTTAATTACTTACAAAAGTAAAACGACAGCGCGACAAGATGTCTACTGTCCGAAGAATAGTGAGCAACTAAAGTTTTTAGTAATGCCTCAACCAGCGAACACTTAAGAGCTTAAGTTGCACGCTGTTTGTACCATATCAGTTAGTGCTACAATCATAAAAATTTTATAGGCTTCTCGTCACAAATAAACAACTAACATCTAAAATTTTGGTAGTCGTATCGCTCCCCTAAGTGGTCCAAACGGAGCACAACTTACGCTTTTAAGTTTTCGCTGGTTGAGGCTTAACGTACACAAATATAGAGAGCATTCGTATATATGAATAACGGACACTACGCCATATCTCTCTCTGCGCCATATCACCCGACTTTACTCTATCATTTCCAGTAAAATTTAAAAAATGTTGTTAACTAATTTTGTATGAACATTAATTTAGAATTTTTGTTATTAATATTTTTGTCGTAAAATATCCTATAGTTTTCAAAATATTTGCGAAACGTCTTCTATGAAGCTGCCATTGCCGGGTGAAGCCGAGGAATTTAGCAAAATGGTCGCTGAAGAAGACTTAGTACTATGGTAGTTTCGAATTCTTACGAATATTGACTTCACATGCAAAAATAAAATGTAAATGTGTGTATCGCTGTATGGAACAAATAAATTCAATTTTACTGTACAGATTAATTAGAACCTACTAAATTTTTTGTAAACCACCTTCAACACTTCTGCTTATTTTGTTTGCATAAATTTTGTTTAATGTTAAAAAGAGGTTACGAAGCACGTGGTCGTTGTTACAATGGAAGTTTAAGAACGATTTTGACCTGTCATTGTAACAATGTAGAGTTTATGAACATACTCCGGATTAGAACCGATGTGACTATTTCAATTCGATAAACCACGATCCTAGGTAGAATTTGAATACAGGGTTGGGGTGGGTTGAATGCAGGCGGCAAAATCCCTTCACGAGATATGAAAGCTAGAGAGCGAGTCTATTGAATGAGGGTTAATCTCCATATTAAATCTAGATTTTTCCTATAGGAATATAGGTATGTTTTATCGATTAAATCGTTTACTGGAGGTGAAATGGAAAATCAAATCGAACCTATTATCAAATACTACTAACGGCCATCGTCAATCGAATTGCCATAGTTAGATCGGTGTCCATGAGATTTACAATTTGTTTGTTTATATTGAATGAATTATTTATTTTGAAGAAGAATGTATAACTTAACCTTGAATACGTGTTACGTTGGAATTACAAAGAAAAACGAGTATAGGATCGTTATCCTTCATGATGTAGTGTAGATCGAATAAGGCAGCAAAGACATCGGTATGCCTTCACCATTTTCAAGGTGGAGGGATTGCTACTGCTTACCAATAACCAATCCTCTTAGAATCTGAAAAATCAACCTTCTAACGAGTATTATCAATAAAAATGTTAAAAATAGAAGAGCGACACCGAATTAGGGTATGTTGTGTAATATTAGTCTGCTCCAGTAGTTCTTCTACTTCTTAAATCTTTTACATATCCGTAACCTGTAAATTGAAAAACCTCACATGATCGGGATTCCTAGGTAGTCTGTTCGGTGTTACTTGAATTCAGTGTAGTAATAGTGAAGAGTAAAGTGAGAAATTATAAAAAGAAATCTCTCAAAAATTTCAATAGCTGTGTCAAGATCTCTTAGAACCTATTTGGTAAAATGATCTGTTGATTTCGGAGTGTCACAGTTCTACGTGAAAAACGTGTACTCTTGTAACTTGTATTATTCAAGAATATTGCAGATGTAACAACTACATGATATAGGATAAAGTTGGGTTTGATTAGAACGTCAATCAAACCGTCAATCAAAGGTTGCGATATATTAAAGATAGATATGAAACATAAATCGGCTTATACGACCACCGTTTATTAAAACATTGGTTTATTAAAACCAAAACTTTCGAAATGTTTAGTTTTCTCAATACAGTCTTAATTTTTTTAAATTTTTGTATACAATGTATGTATACGGTTACCACTTTAGTTTGAAGGCATTGGCCTTGTAGTGAAACGGATAGCACTACGCAAAGTTTCACTATACACTATAGGCAGAAATAGTTTCAGAGAATCCGTCTTGTGTAACCACATCAGATAGAGTAAATTTATTATTTCGATATTGTACTATTGGAGGTACATATAAATTTTGAGTTTTTTTTTCATAATTTCGAAGCTTTATGTAGAGAAATTGGTACAATGTACTTTATTCAAAGTATATTGTCCATCGATAGCTACGATTTTTTCCCATCTTTCAGGCAGCATACGGATTCCGAATCGCAAAAACTCCTCGTGTTTTGAGGCGATCCAAGAATTGACCCAATTTATGGCTTCTTCGTAGGCAGTGAAGTGCTGCTCGGCCAGGCCATGAGTCATCGCCCGGAACAAGTGGTAGTCGGAAGGAGCAATGAGACACCTCCAAAGTTTCCTTGTCGAGTCTTGCAACATGTGGCCTAGCGCTATCGAGCTGAAAAATCATTTTGACATGTCTTTTGGCATGTTGTGGGCGTTTGAGCTTCAATACTCGGCTTAATTGCATCAATTGTTGATGATAAGGTTCCCCAGTGATGGTTTCGTTAGACTGGAATGCACAGCTTTAGCTTATTACCATGAATATTCGGTATGACGGCTGAAGTTGATGCATTGTCGGGCTTATCCACCGATTTTCTGCGCTTTGGGTTGTTGTAGTGGATCTACCTTTCATCCCCCGTCACGATTCGATACAAAAAACTCTTCCAATTTTGTCTTTGGAGCAGTTTGTACCACATACCTATGTTCTTGAGACTGGTTTGAATCGCTTGTAGAGTCACTCCCTACGTTTTAGCGAGCTCCTCTTGAGTTTGGCATGTATCTTGGTCCAATAACACCTTATCTTGGTCCAATAACACCTCCAACTCAGCGTCTTCAAACTTTATTGGTCTCGTTTTGCGTTCCTTGTCACTGGTGTCTAAATCAGTGGTCACTGGTGTAAAAATCGCCAATTTTAAAACGGCGGAACCAGTACTCACATTTTATTGATGGAGTATGTTCCCCATATGTTTCACATATCAATCGGTGTCCATCAGCTGCAATTTTCTTCAAATTAAAACAAAAATCAGCGCTTCCCGCAAATTGCGTTTTGTTGGCACAAAGGTTGACATGGTTAAAGCACAAAAAATATGTTGTTTACACTTCAGCGAAATGACATATAATGATTTTTAGAGTGAATTGATGACGCTTTAACATGATTATAGTTGCAAGATGGCCCGATGCGATTTAATACTCGTTACGCCATCTTTTCTAAATCCTCAAAACTTATTTGTGCCCCCAATAATTTTCGTCTATCATGTAAACCTAAGTTTAATAATAGAATTTGATCAAAAATAGCCTAGTGGTTATGTTATTTCGGAGATCCTTTAAATTTATTATTACGAAATCCGTTACCATAGAATGACGTTTAGTGGTAGTAACGGCTAGTACTCGGGTCCTACTGAGTAAACCAGATGAATTTTGTTAGTCTTATCATTTGGTTCAAAGAGCGTACAATTTAAACCCTCAAGCGCCCGCTGTTCTGAAAATCTGAAAGATTTTTTACCTTTCTGGTACAATAATTGTCCAGCAAATTGTTTAAATAAATTGTTTAAAATCTAATTTTTCTATACCACAAGAGTTTAAACCCCCGTTAGAACTTTAAAAGTGATTTCAGTTATTGATTTTTGGGGTGTACATATGTGTGAGATCCTTCCTTAAATTTTTATATACAAGGAAATTTCGTTTTCTTATCTACTTTACATGGGAACCCGACGTACTCGTATTTATTTGTCAATACCAGAAATTATTTTTTACAATCAGAACTTACCTTAAAGCATTTTTAACAAATTTTTTATTGTGATACATAGCCCGCGGCGAGCTAACCCACGTATAAATGCCCTTACATGGCGGACACACAGCATTATTCCATTTTATTGCGTCTTTGGGAAAATTTGGCTCTAAGTTACACACATTCTGTTCAATATTTGGCGCACTTTTTTGTACTGTAGGGGGCGGGAATGGTCGACACACAGGCATTTTGAATCACACTGATTTTTTATATTTACACTGCACAACCACTTTGAAATTACACGAGGCGAGTATCACAAATATATTTTATTTTTATTATGCCGCGATGAGGTTTTGTTTATATTTTGGTTCATCCAATACACATTTCTCGTTTATAGGTACGCACAATGGAAATCAAACGTTTTACACAAGGAAAAGGTTAACACTATAAACACAATATAAAGAAAAAATTTGTCACGACATTCGAAATTAGATATGTGCTAGAAAAATAAAATTTGTTTTCTGAATAGAGAAAACTATTCTTGTTACTAGTTTTTAATCTACAATTCAAACCGATAGCAACATACAGAAAATAATACCAAATTCAAGATTTTTTTGTGAAAATTTTTAACGAAGAAGGTTTTTATTTACAAAAATGAAGAGAAATAAACAATTGCGATACGAATTTGCGTTTTATTGAAAAGAAAACTAATAACAACGCTGTTGCTATAGTGAAAATGCACTTTGCGAATCGGTTAATACCGGTTGGGTTTGAAACTTTGATACGCGGTTTAGCTATTCGTCATTAGGTTTGCTAGCATTGGTCGCATGAAACATTTATAATTTTCGTTTTGGTAAACAGGGTGTCATCTATCAACTAGTAGATGAAGCAATTTTGTTACATTTAATTTTGTAATTTCATGGGTTGAATTTCGTATATGATGGATGAAGGGTGCTTCGAGAAATTAAAAATTTTGAAATTGTATCTTTTGTTAATTTAAATATAGGTTAAATCGGAAAATTATTTATTTATTATTTTAACCAAATTAAGATGCTAAGTTTAATTTACGATTCGTCACAATTTTCTTGTCTTGTAGCGATAATGAACTACTGAACTATTAAACTTAATTATCAAGAATTATGCAAGGAATTCTTAGTCGAGTAAAAACAGACATGGATGGTGACGGATGATGCTAATCGTAAACGAGATCCGTGTGATTTTACTCTAGTGAGTAGGTACTCGTGGATAACTTATACTTGTTATTGAGCAAATGTCAAAGCGTGAGCATTTGAAAAGGATTTTATAAAATCAAAACCCCGTTCTAAGCTTAAACCAGAGTAGAAATGAGACATCTAAGTCCAATGAGAATGTTTTATTTAACCAGAACCCTAACTTTTGATTTTCTGTGAATAAGGGATAAGCTGCCTATTTAATATTATCCAAGGAGGTCGTTAATAGGATAGCAGTAGAAGGCAATTGATTGACTCTTAGATGGATTAGGAACACGCTTCAAGAAAATTAACTTTAAGAATATTAGATATGGCCAACTTGAAAGGGTAAAGCTTTATCAAGCTGGAGCTCTGCTCTCAAGACAGATTTATATTTACAATTATATAGGTGCATTAGCATTTGTGAGAAAATTATAATTTTTTATGACATCAGAATTTCGGTTAATGAAACGAAAGTAAACTGGCTCCAATGAGAATCCTTAAGAAACTCCCAAGTTAACTCTGATTACTGAAATCTATTGAATCAGGTCCAAAATTCAGTTACAACCATTTAATGTTATCTATTAACTGGCAATCAGTTTCTCGAGACACATTAGTGGGTAGAATTTCACCAATTTCATCATTATATGTCCAATTAATTCACCCGATATTGGAATAGTGTCTAATACATTGGCTTTGTTGTTAATTTCTTCGATGACGTCACAGCAAGCAGTATAAGATGTTAATGGCGAGTCCGGTGGAATATATGCCATGTATAGGTAGATAAATACTGACATTTTTTTAGCCGCTACTTTAATACACACCTATAGTTCGATGGATAAATTGGATAGATTAATGGATTTGTAAACCGCTACGAGTACACCTCGTTTTTTGGCTTGTTAGTGGCGCGTAATCACATCAATACACACTCTTTGTTCAAGGGGTTACACACTCGACCAATGTTTGGCGGATAATAGGTTAATCGTGTCTGGCTTTAGTCAATCTAGATTTCACAATGATATGTTGAAGATTCTAAAGATATGCTTAAATGGCCGTACGTAAAAATGAATACAGTTCATTACCTTCACTTGGTGCTAAATTTACGAAAATGTCTCATTACACAAACAGTTAGTCCTTGGGCTCTATGTATAATCAATAATTTACTTGAATCTGTAATAATTTCAGTTTGCAGCCTAACTGTTTTTTGTCGATTTTCGATTGCATATAGGCTGTTATGCGTACTTAACTTCAGCAGGGTATCTAAAGGTTGTACTGAGATTTTTCGAATTGGTTATAAATTTATTGGCATCAAAAAAGCGCGGTATTTGGTTCTGATCCCACAGAATAAAAATTATGCAACACCCACTTAGCAGAGTTACCGGTTTTAATAGAACCACATGAACCATCATATACTCATCAATAAAACAGTGTCATATTTTTTGAGATGAGCTTACAGGTTTGAGGCAATCGTGCCTAAATTGGTTATAACATCTTAGTTTGTCATATTGTATCCGTCACATTGAAACGCGCTAGTGTCATGTTTTGTAGAACTGGGGACCCAGAGCCTTCGAATACGATGTAAATTTACAATCCATGTAGATTTACCGCAATCTGGTACTCCTTTGGTAAGGAAAGCGAATTAAGCCTTTCAAACGTTTTTAGTTTCAGCCATACTTCTATTAAAACAGGAAATGCAGGCTGTCATCATAACAGTTTCGGTTTTCATTATCATAAACAAATATTCTGAGTGATGATAATGAGCTTGCGAAGTAGGCTAGGGCAGTGTACTTACTGATTTGAAATAAGGTTTTGACAACTCGCCGTTAACTATAAAGGCGTTTGGGAACTTCGTAAATTGAAGAATTTTTTTCATTGCGTTCTGATAGTAGCTATCGGGTTCCTCGTCTGAGCGGCGTTTGGTGTTTCCGTGAGGCACATTACCTAAGTTCGGATTTCGTCACTGAATTGTTTTCATATATTGTCTATTGATGTCATTCCTGCTTTTGTTTAGAAACGTTTTGACCATGCATTCGTCTAATTTGTCATACATGGCAACAACAATTGCAGAGGTACGTCCGGTAGAGCTTTGGCTCTTATAAATGTAATCACTTCTGGCTCAGCTTTTCTATAAAACTTTAAAGGGAAGAAATCTAAAAGTTTGAAAATTTTTCGCAATTCCAAAATTTTCACAATGTTCTATCACTGAAGTGGTGGCTGATTTACACTGGTTGGTCTTAAGCCTTGTAACCAATGATGAAGAACACGGGAGACGTGTAAGTTGAAACTGGATGTCGGCCAGCGTTCGACAATGTACCTGAAAATTAGAGGTTTTGCTATTCTGTCGGTAATTGGATTTAATAAATTCGACAAAGTGGAATGAAATGGTGGATTTCACAAATTGAGGCTATTAACATACCATTACAAATATATAATGCAATTTTTTTTTGTCGCTCAGGATATGTAAGTTCTCGATATAGTTCGCCAGTGTTCCGGAATAAGGGCTGCCATCATTTAACTAAGACTTAGTTAAAGTTCGTGTATTTATTTTACATTTACTTTATGACAAATAAAATTAAAACTAAAAATTATTAATCGCGTAATATAAAATTGCTAAATTATGAAGTATTTTCTCGGCAAATAATGCAGAAATGCCATTTTTATATGTAGCTTATGGTACTTGGTAGGTTGACATGTGCTATAGAATCGTATACACAATTTTAAATTAAATTCTGTCTAAATTCAATTATCTCATTTTAAAGTCCCGCCCGCCCCGCATCTAAAACTTCAGGAATCCGCAATACAATTTTAATTAATAAATTTATGTAATCATTCATCAGAGAAGCGAATGGAACATACCTTACCTAATCAATCTTTCATAATCATTTGCCTTATTCACAAATTATCCTCCCATTTCCTTTTAAAATGTTTCTATTTTCTAATCGTTCTCACACTTGATTAATGGAAGATGTAGTCAATTAAAGTCGATATCATGTATGTAGATGTGTACGATGCTACTGATCTGAACAAAAATACTGCGTATGAAATTCTGATTTCTTAATATACGTTTAACACCACATAATTAATGATCAGTTTTGATTGTTGATCGCTTCTATAGGATCAAGAAGACCAAATGTAAAACAAAAAGGCACAAATAACTAATTAATTCACTCTTCGTCTTATAGGAGAAGAACATTACCTTTAAAATTTTATTCACCTTTGAACTAAGTGCTACCTAGAGAGTTATGATTACAAATTTAAAATTTAATATTCCAAATCTGATCATATTGAAAAATGAGTTTAATTTGTATTGCTCTTGAATTAATTTCAAATTGGTTTAACTTATTTAAATACATCGACGATCTTAGTAGCTGCGGTATCGTAATTTACATTCCAAATGAATTATTGATTAAATTGATACTGAATTTTTATTTAAAATTATAATTGAAGATCAATGGAATAGGCACTATATATATATATATATATATATATATATATATATATATATATATATATATATATATATATATATATATATATATATATATATATATATAAATATATAAGAGGGGGCCGTCATTCAGTCTAATGACATTGCTTGGTTTAGGGACTAGTTTTAGTTCATAATACATTCGGATTGCAATATCCAATTTTTGGAATTAAAATATTAAATCATTGTCATTTCAAGAAAAAAAATTAAAACTTAACACACAATGATTGATTATCTAATATATAAATTGACTTCAATCAATCGGCGTTGACATATCGATCATCGATCGATACCTCGATCAAAACCAGATGTATACTAATATCTGATATATCACGAATAATGTAGATATTTCCTAGAAGTTTTTGTGCTCAAATAAAATCTTCATAAATTTCAAATTCATGAATTATATTCTATGAATGAGATCCGTTCGAGATCGTTCCAAAAAATTTGAAATTTAAATCATCTTCATGAACGATAAATGTCAACTAATCGATCGATCGATATACATAAATTCTATATATATATATATATATAAGTGATAGGCCCTAAAATTAAACTAAATACAAAATTAATTCAATTGGTTTAATAATTCTGAAGAACTGGAGTCCGAGATCTTTATCGATCGCATTTTAAATTAATTTCGATTTTTTGTGATTGTTTGTTTTCAAGAGCTCTCCACCTTTACTGATTGTAAATTATAAAGTAAATCAAATGTATTACATCATGTAAATTAGATTTACGTACAAAAAATTAAATCATGTCGCCAACGGTTGTTGTGATCAGTGTTTTGATCTCGTAAACTAAAAGTAAAATAAATCAATCACGTTTAGATAAAATGTGATCTCAATTTCTCTTGAGTTTTATTTTTGTATTTATTGACAGCATCGAAAATTCAATTTCGTAGAATTTTTTAGATTTTTTGTAATTTGATCGGATTTGTGTTTATAGACAATGATCGATATTGGGACAAATGGTTTTATAGGTAATTTTCACGTTTTTAATCTCACATTTTCAAATTCAGACAAAAAATTTCCATGATAGGTATGGGTATATTTATTATAATAAATGTGGTACCAAAGGGGACGTTTCTCGAGACTGTACCAAAATAGATCTAAAAACGTGTGCGTATGCGATTTGAATAAAAATAGAATTAATAACTAGCCACAATATCTTTTAACTTTGTGCTATTGAAATCCAGAAAATATTCGAAGCACACTTTTGAGTAACAAAACAAATTAACACTCTTAGTCTAAATCCAGAGCAACTCAAAAGTGAGCTTATTTGGGGACGGTTTTTACAATAATCGAAATCTGTTTATATCTTATGATTTCCAGTTTGCGGTTTTCGGAACCCTATAAAATTACAAAATTTACAATGTAAGAAATTACACAAAAACAACAGAAAATGGATAAATCAACGAGGAACCTAAGCCATACCTGAACGAATTTTCATCAATGTCGATCGAGTTGTTTCCAAAACCCTTGGCGCAAACATACAGTTTCATGGCGTTTGAATGGTGCCGTATCTCACAGCATCAAATAGAATCCGAAGTTGCCCAATTTGTCCCGAAATAAATTTTTTGAAAAATGGTGATAAATGGCCTAGTTCTGCCACAGTTGGCCATATTTCAGAACTTCCTCCAACCAAAGCACTAACTTGTTGCTGTATTTTTACTATTAGCAACGCCAGATTCATGGTCCGTTGGACAAAGATTGAATACGTCGGAAGGCACGATGCTTCGTACCAGTTTTAAATTGGTTAAATGAAGTCATTGAAAACTACATTGAATGATTATCAGGTAATGAGTTACTGGAACGTGAAAAATACAGTGAAACGAATGAATCGAAAAATGATTGTGTTGCATACGCAAATCGAAAATGACATGTATCAATGTCGTTTCAAGCAATAAGTGATATGAAGATGAGGTACATCAACATATACAGTAATTGGCCAAGCTTAGAATGAGATATACGAATTTTTAAAAATGTACGTCTATTCGCTCAAAAGTTTTTTTGTTTAATGGAGAATACATTTTAGGGGGTGAGGCCATTTGGCGTTCTACATAATATGTCGCAGATTTGAGCAGAATGCAGTTGAACTTTACATCGAAGAAGGCCTTTATGTTCAAAATACACCATTGATCCATTTCAATGAATCGTCAAATATGGATGCATATTTGACGAAACGCCGACGTGGTTCGATAGATAGGCTTAATTTGGTTCTGCCAGTTCTTAGATCGTTATCACACTTTATACTACAGAAACGTGTTCTAAATCGTTTGGAATGGATATTGGAACTGGTCTTTACTTTGAGTTGACATGGCATCAATGTATGAGGTTTGAGTCAAATTTTAATGTTCTTCAGTAATCCCGTTTCAAAATAATGTTGGTTTTCGGTAAGGGTTTTAATACGCCCCAATATGGTTGGTCTATTCAGAATAATTTTAAAGCAGTAATAAGAGTGGTCTCCCCAGAATCAACTTGTAATTATTCATTTTGACTTTGATATTTTCAAAATATATTTTGCTTATATTAAACAAACAACCGGAATGAAAATGATATTTGAAATCAAAGTAACGAGCAGAGTTAAAAATGTCTTTTGTAACAATGTAAAACAATGTTTATGAACGAATAAACCCATGTGGTTGTTCTTAGCATTAGAACTGTCGTAACAATGTCGGATTTGTAAACGTACTCCAGACAACCACCAAAATTTACTAATAAACAAATCGGACGTGATTTTCTATAATGACGAATTTGTAAGTGAAAAATCAAATTTAATCGAATTTTGGTAAAAAAAACATTATTTTTGTCAAAAGTTGTCATATCCGCTTAAAAGTTTTAGAAGCCCGATAGACCTAGCGGTTCTATAAAAAGTTTAATTTAGAGCTATTTCGTTACTAAAGTGTATCGTTTTAAAAATATTTGAGCATAGGAAGCTCCTTTGCATGCTGCGACTTCCGGTGGGTCAATTTTGGGACCAATGTGCCAAAACATGAAGACAATATGTCGAAATCCTATTATTCCTTGGAAATAACCGAAAAATCCAGAATTCCAAAAGATTCAGGCTCAAATAATGCAGCAGCTATCGGAACTAAGAACCAACAATAGCCTCGTTAAAGTGACACTTTGTAGTCCATCAGGTTGGCAATCATCCCCAGAGGATAACTAAACGATTCCCATAATTGGATTTCTGAAAATATAAGGATTGTCAAACTTTCCAAAGTCGAATGATTAATTTTAACGAATTTTCTTAATAAATAGTTACGTAGTGATGGCCAAATGAAATCAACTTGTGACCAATCCTCTTAAGGACATATGACCAAACGATTACGATCGTTAAATTTGTGAAAATATTCGGATTGTCTAGGATGAGATGATATATGCTTATTATCTGGAACACACCTTATTACTCAAAGTCATATAAAAATACGTGGCTACGAAGTTCCCTCAGCAGTACATCTGAATAATAATGCGCGAGGAGGCAAAGTCGTGATTATAAAAAAGGCATTAAATACGATCTGCAACAAATACTTGAAAGTAACGAAATACAAGCGATTAGCATGAACATTAATACTCGCAACCATAAATTAGTGGTAGCTACAATATACTGCCCACCTAGATATAACATCAAAGAGAATGCTTATGCTTATACTTCTTCAAGCAGCTAGGTGAAAAATTCATATCCGAGACGACTTCAACGCTAAACACACAGACTGGGGAACCAGACTAACAACAATAAAAGGAAAAGAGCTTCATGAAAGACTTAATTGGTTTCTTTATAACAAGAAAAGTCCCGATTGATTATACCGGGTGAGTTTTTAAAGCTGAAACTTTCAAATATCTCGGAAAATAAGCACTCTACGAAAAAAATGTCGATTATCAAAATTTAATCATCCCGGGGGGACATACATTAGTGCTAAACTTAGTACCCCTCCTCCCCTCTTTGTAAGTGGGGCGGGGGGTAACTTTGAAATTAAAATAAGAGCCCCTATTTTTATAGCAGATTCGGATTCTCTGACTTAAAGTACCTAGGATTTCTTTGAAACATTTTTTTCGATTCATGATAGATGGCGCTGTAATAACGATATTAAATTTTTCAATTAAACGATTTTTTTTGTATTTTGTTTTAAAAACATCTGAATAACTGGGAAATTGTTATCTGTTGAAATGTAGTTGGCTGGTGAATAAACTACTTTCAACGTAACCCACAAGAACAACGACGTGGACATAGTAGTTTTCTGTTCTCTTCGGGGTGCTTGATTAACGTGAGTCCTCTCGCCTCTCACGTACCATGGTGCTTGATTTACATCTTTGTTTCGCCTCATCATCTCTTAATTAAATTAAGTGCTCAACTTAATTAAATTAAGTGACTTATTAATCCACATTTCAAATGAATGCCCACAACTGAGAAGCGTGTAAATTAAATAATTGAATTTAACAGCGTTATCTATCATGAATCGAAAAAAACGTTTTAAAGAAATCCTACGTACTTTAAGCCGTAGAATCCGAATCTGCAAAAACTAGGGGTTCATATTTTAATTTCAAAGTTTCCCCCCGTCCCACTTACAAGGAGGGAAGGAGGGGTACTAAGTTTAGCACTAATCTATGTCTTTCCGAGATATTTGAAAGTTTCAGCTTAAAAAAATCATCCGGTAAACAAGTGCAGGGATTTGCTCCACATCTAACAACTCGCCTATTTTAATGATAATAAGTGGTACAACAATTACAAATGAGAAACAGCTAATATTAATAAATAAATATACTAATGGTAAAAATTTAGAAATGAACTATCAATAGCATAATTTTAAACACACGGCTGTCATCACAAGAAACATTATAACAAGAGGTGGAAAAGCTCGTCAAAGATTTACAACAAGCAGCGTGGAATAGTACTAAATCAACAAAGAAAAGAATAATTGGCAAATGCTACTTACTCAATGGAAATAAAATCACTAGTTATAGAGAAGAGAAGTACTCGAAGGGAATGGCAACTTACACGAGACGTATTTGGCCGTCAGAAATAGTTTAAATAATTTAACACGACGAATACTCAGAGAAATACGGGAATTTACAAATAAATCAATAAATTTATACCTAGAATCACTTAACTACAGTAAGGATACTGATTATTCATTGTAGCAAGCAACCAAATATTTGAAAATATTAGTTACCCACATACCACCAATCTGAACAAATAACGGTCACCTGGCTAAAACCAAAGAAGAAAAAGCAGAAAGTTTTGCTGATTACCTTGAGCGTCCCAACTTAACAACACTCAATCAACAGGATACTGATTGAAAACAATACAACTATCTGGAGGCAAGAAATACCATTAACTAATACTAAAGATGTAAAACAAGAAATTAGGAACCATGTGGGAGGATATGACCAGGGTATGCCAGGATATGACTTGATAGCTGGAGAGATTCTTAGACAACTACCTAACAAAGCTATAAAGAAAATATCAGACATAATTAATGCTTCTTTCAGACTCGATTATGTTTTACTGCTTTTTTTCTGGCAATCCCATTTGGACATATGCGGTATTCAACTGTGGGGATGCACCAAAACTAGCTATCAACAAATAGTTCAACGATTTTAAAATAAAGTACTCAGAGGGATTGTAACTCTCAAAGAGACCTCTGAACGGACACAGTCGCAAGTGAAATAAAGGGTGTGTTCAAAAACACCAGAAGAGGCTCCGTCAACACCCTAACATCGAAGCTGCAAAACTACTTCATCAAGAGGTATCATAAGAAGACTCAAAATATTAACCCGGCCACTCAACCTGAATAGTCCGCATAATGCAACCAACACAACAGTTAATGTAAAGAATACATATTGTTAGTGCGTATTAAATTGTCAGACTCAAACACGGTTAGTCAGAAATGACTAGTTACTTTGTAAAAAAATAAATAAATAAAAACAGAATAATTGATTTTGTTGTGCAGAATTGTGAAACTTCAAAAAACTCCAATTAAGCTTATTTTATTACTTTCTAAATTAGGAATAATTTTTTCATAGCGAAATTAGTATTGACAATTTTTCTCAGTTTTTTTGTGTCAAAAAATACAGAAACTTTTTACCTTAGTTATGTCAGAAAAAAATAATTTAAACAGAAATCATATGTAAATTCCTTCTCCAGTTCCCTGTTCTCAGGAAATTACCAGAATAGAACCATTTGACGATTCTACATCGAATGAAACTAGGTTCCGTCAAATATTTTTAACTGTCCGTCAATCAACCATCAAACGTTTTCAAGAAAAAACTTCAATTTTCAAAATGTGGGGTGCTAACCCAATGGAGCTAAATTATTGATTGGGCATACCAAATGGGAATGTGCAAAATTGAAGGTTATCCGTACTTGGTATTCGAAAATTAAAATCATAGAAAAATTGATTGGTTTTTCTATGAAACTGTATAATCCACTACGAGTGTTAAAGTTAATGTTAAATCAATTAACTTTAGCGAATAATATAATTTTAAGTTTTAGATAAAATAAATTCTTTAAGTAAAAATACAACAATTAGATAGTGTAATGAAAATATTAAGAATATTGGCTCAAATCTTTGTCAAGCGGTATATTAAAACAAATTAAGACAATTTCCGTTTATTTATGCCAATTTACACGTGTTTTTCCTTTTCGATGCTGGTATTACGAACCTTTATAAAATATCGAGTACGATACCTACCTTTATTTTCACAATGGTTGTGTTAGATTTATAAATTTTTGATCAAAAAATTCGCTCTCAAAAAGCAGCAAAAAAATTGGAAAAAAAAATTTTTTTTTATTCAATTTGAATTTCAAAATAAGTCACCTAATTCTTTACATACATAACTTTAAAAATTTATAAGATTTTCGATAAGAGATAAAGAGTTCGTGTTTAAAGGAAAAACAACATACGTACAGAAATCAAAAAACGCCTTTCAAGTTTTTTTTTTGTAATTTTATTGAAAATTGGCAGGAACTATTCAGCATGAAACGAAATAAAATCGAAATATGTAGATTAACCTTATGATGTAAGATTTGATCTTTGTGAATATTTGGTACTATAAATATTTACAGCTATATGGTTGAGAGGTAAAGAGATATATAATTTTAAGAGTGGGAGTTAAGTTGAGTACATTTCTTCCAAATAGATTTAGAAATATTAAAGGTGGGAACTAACCCGTTGTTTGGGGTTATGTCACCAAAAAAAAAATCAAACATTAAAATAATATTAATTTGCATAGGGTTGTTAATTATATCTATTCTTGTAAAATTTGATTGATTGGTTGGGTACACCAACACCATATTTTGTGTTATTATTTAGCATTTTATTTAGTTTAGGCCCGAAAAACTGATCATGTCAACCAAAACTTCATATATGCAAATTATAGATAATTTATTGGATTGAAATTGTTTTACATGTTATTGTTTGTTCGAAGTTGAACTGCTTCTGGTGATACACTGGGTATGGTATCTAATTTGTATACATAGTTGAATGTACTAAATTAGTCCATTGTCTTACTATACCTACTTTGATTTTAATCTGAATTGTATTTTCTGCTAAATCATGTGCCCCATTAGAACCCTTACTGATCATCCCACTTTGGGTATAGTACGTCAAACTATATAACACAAAAAGCCAACATGTATACCGTATGCACATATTTATATACATTTTCAAGTTTATGAATAATACATAAATATTGCGGAAGAATAAGAAAATTTTCGTTAAAGTTTTTTATGTGCTTTGCTTTCGATACGGTTATTATGAGAGACGAAAAAACTGATCCTACGACACACAACATAAATATTTTTTTTAGTATTTGAAATAAAAAATAATAATAATTTCTTATGTTGACATCATTATCCAAGAAGTATATCTCATTTTCAAGAAATAAAAATAAGATTTATTGTGAAAATTTCTCCTAAAAATATATAAAATAAAAGATGACATCCCCAAATTCGGTCAGTTTGCAGCCCCTACACTATAAATATAAACTTTATCTAGTTGAAAAAATCTTGGTTTTGTTTTGTTGTGACAACAGCAATATTTCTGCATCTTCATCTTTAATTTTTGTCTTATTTATGTTTTGTTAATTTTTTTTTTCGTTTCGTTGCATATCGCATGTGATAGATCAACCAATTGAAAACTATAAATTTTAAGGGTATATAGTGGGGGAGTAGTATTGGCACAATGTCCTATCTATTTTTCTATTTTGCACAACATCCTTTTAGCGTATGTGTGTTTGTGTGTGTGCTTATAGGTTTCCTTTCCTCTAATGTGTTGTTATACGAGTTGAAAAACTATCTATACACTTTCAGAAAGTTAAAATGTTTATGTTGCACTTAAACAAGATAAAAACAAAAAATGTTTGAAAGATTTTGATTTATAGTGAAAATTGATGATGTGAAAATGGGAACGTTCCTGAATGCTTATGTACTTTAGATTTTCGAATATATGGAAGTATATAATATAGAAAATGTTAAATCAATCTTACAATATCATTTTTTTCTACTAAAATTTGAACAATATAAACTTACTCGGAGTGTCATATTCGGAAAATTTTAACATACCTATGCAAAAAATGCAAAGTTCACTCATTTGGATTACCGACAAACGTGCCAGAAAGATGGTACTATTTTTAAAATAAATTAAATTATAATTTTTACATATGCTCATATACATACATAAAATTACCACAGAATATTATATAATTGATTCATTTCAGACATACCACATACGACTCGTCTATGAATTTGTGTCACGAACGACAATTAGTATTATTGCTGATAAATATCTATATACGTCTCATAAGTTTTAATGTTCTATATTTTGTGTGTGTATTATACATTGTCCATCTTGTTATGTTGCAACATTTAGATTCCCTTCATTTGATTCCTTGATTTTTCCAAACAAGCCGTTTGAGCTAATTTCGGTTCGTACCAAATTACATAATGTAAATGGTTTCCAGCAGAACATGTGAGATAATTTCTGATAATTTTGATGGGTCTTTCTCTAATTGCTTATTCTAAATTTAAAATTTTCTGGATTGATGGAAAATCGAGAAATGTCAAATTGTGATCTATAGTAATCTTTTCTTAAATGCTAAACAATGTTTAGGAAGAAACAACTAAAATCTTCTAATATTCTAACAGGGTCTTTCAATAAGGACGCTCGATTGTTAAATGTAAATAGAATAAGTTGTGCGTGAGGTATTCTCTCATTTTTTTTTATTTGAAAGAATATTTTAAATTTCCGCCGCGGCTTTGCTTGATGGCAAGTATTCGGGAGGTAGAATTTTCGATGACTGTCGCATAAATCTGGCTGAATTTGCTCGATGGTGTTCGTTACGTTGACTTTGTGGACATCAACTGTTTGCGGTTATGCGAATAAACCTACGATTTAAGATAGTCTCAAAAGAAGAAGTCTAAATACGTTATAGGGTTAGGAGTTGGCCTAAATCATCATTGTGTCGATCAGGCGTTTTAATTTTTTTCGTATTTTAAATAGTTTTTATAAATAAATTAAAACGATGCAAATCAGAGAGGGTCGCGCTAAATTGAATGACAATTCAATGTCCATCGTGACATGCGCGTAGTGGCAAGTAGTGCTGTCCTGTTGAAACCATATGTCCTCGGTGACCATATTATCCAGTTTAGAGTGCAAAAGTGGCTTATCATCGATCTGTAGCGCTCGCTGTTGACGGGTATAGCAATGCCAGCTTCGTTTTGGAAGAAGTACGGACCGATAATTCCGCCAGACTAAAGTTCGCACAAAACTGTGACTTTCTCGGGATGCATTTGGATGCTGGTGCGTCTCGTGTAGATTAGTATCACCCCAAATGCGACAATTTTCGACAAATTTGGGTCAACTTCCAACTGCTCCAGAGCCCAGTCACAGAGCACACGGCGTTGTGTTTGGTCGTTTACCTTAAGTTTCTATGTCCCGACGCAAAATTCGCCAAGTTGAAGTCGCATAAAGCCAAGTTCTTGTGAACAATCTCACGCACAGTAGAGATGTTTTCAGCAGACCTTGCATTTCGGTGATGCACGCAGGACGGTGCGGCGAGGATGAAAATCATGTATTGCGCAGAACGTTTCTAGAACGGAGGACTGATTTTGAACAATTCACAACCAATTTTACAGATGTTGCTCACATGGCTAATTTAAGATGGCTTTGACAGAATTCTAATTAAGACTTAACTAGAATCGGGTTGTAGTTATATTAACCAGATTGCGACAGATAGATGCCAGTGAGAGGAAACTAAAAAGTTTTGTTCGGACAAGTTTTGTTTCTTAAATTTGTCATATACATTATAAGTATAAAATTCTTGCAATGACTTACCAAGAGCTGCATAAATAAATACACATAAACAACTGTGAACAAAATTCATAGGGGCACGTCGAACTTTAACTGTTATGGCGGCCATTAACCTATAGTTTAAGAGAACATAAGAATTTCTAGAAAGATCAGTTTTTTCTCTACAACCTAATATTTTCGCAGGTTGTTACGATTCAAACTCAATGAGAAATTCATTACTAGCTGTATTTTGTTGAGAGATAAAATATTAGAGACCTAGTTGGATTTTTTTATCAGTAGTAATTATGATTCAAATTAGATTTAATAAACTTCTAATATTTTTGATTTATTTAAAGCAAATTCGAATTTAACTACTACTGATAAATACTATGGTGATCAATTTTTTTTCTATGATAAATCGGGATATAAACACTGCTTATTCGAAATAATTGTTTGAATATTTTTGTTTATCCAGGAAGTCTTAAGGTAACTATGCCCCCCAACCTTGCTCGTTGGACATTTCTGTGGGCTGGCTTTTGTTAATATTTATCTACTGTGGGGCCAATTACAAATGGAAATGATTAATCATTTGGATATTGGGAATATGTATATTTATACGGCTTGTTTATCGTTACCAAACTGTTGTGCATTTTTGGTTCTCTTAGTCATCGCTGTGATTAGGGCAGTTTTGTTATACAGTAATCTACCCTCATTTATTTGGATGCGAAAAAACTCGTCAACGACAAATGAGTTCTGTTCATCGTTTTAGAGTGGTGTCGTTTCATAGCTCTCATTTTATACCTATCTCTGAGATTTGAGCAATTTTATATAAAGTGAGCGTCCTATAATTATCTTAACGCTCATATCAACTTTAATAAGAAGTGGGTCATAACCAGTAATTTTGGTTGGTGAATTTCACGATGTTTAATATCTTATTCGGAATCTTTTGTCTTATTTCTTATACTCTTGAGTAATTTTTCATTTCGAAAATCCTCATCTTTAGGTTTTGCAATTTATAATATCTAAAACAATTCGAATTTCGTATTAATCTATTTATTTTTAATTGTCATTTCCGAAGTCGCTTTTCATAACAATTTTTTGCATAGGCCTCATATTGTCTTTCTCAACTGGTTTACTAATCCATGTGAATTTTTGTTATTTCGACAAATTTTATGGACCACCATGTTTTGTTATTTTTAATTTTGTCGGAAGCTTCACACCCCTGAAAGAGTTGGGAGTGCTTCGGCCCCTGACCAAATTGCAAAGTTCATAAACAAACAAACACGTATTTATTAGTTTGTGTTGAATTTAGAAAGGGCAAAAGTTAAATTATATCACTTTTGCATTTTTGTTAAATCCAATGTTTCAACTTTAGTTGTTTCTTTTTGTTAGTTTTATAAATTATATAATTTGTTATCGAAAATTTTATTATGTTCCTCTGTTCTTCCAGGGAATGGAGATGGCACTTCTGGTTTTCTAATATGCTAGCTTCGCAGTTGGCTCGAACTTGATTGTTTAATGCTTCGGTATTCCAACGTAAGGTTCGTTGGATTCGGTTATAAAATGTGGTGGATAGAAGAGTTGCATATCACACCACTACCAGAAAGTAGTCAGAATCGGGGTTGAGGCTGCGTTTGGACTTAACGTCTTTGATGCTAGAAAATGCCTTTTAAACACGAGAATGTGCTTAAATTGATTCACCGTAACTAAACCATATACGTGCCTTTATTATTTCGCTTACATATGGGAAGTATGTACTAGCTACCACCATATTATCTAGAAAAACTAGCACCATTGGGACACGTACGCTCACAAACTGGTCCATCGAAGTTGTTGTTTACATAGATATTAAATTCATTCGTCTGTGATCTATCTTTGTTATTGTCTATTAGTTTTGTTTCTTCTTGTAGTGCAATATAGATCAGGCATGTACTGGTATGCCTGATCGAAGAGTTTGTGAAGGTTGTTCGGGTGCTTTAAGCTTAATAGCAACTGGCTACCGATGACCGGCGGGATGAAGCGGTGTGAGCACTTGTTGAAGTTGCATCCAGAGACGGCACATGATGTAATGTTAATTTGAATAAATTGTTATTTCGCATAAGTTTTGCTGAAATCTGCATTAAAATACTACAGACGGTCAATGCCTACCCCATTGAAGCAAACCACAATACCCCTTTTTGTTCTTAATCAATCATTCACAAATTTTTCTGCAAATCAAAATTACTAAAAAATATCAAGTATGAATTTGATTCTAAATCTGGATCAATCTGTTTGGACTGTATTATAGACGCGGACTGTTAAACTGTTGGTCCGACAGGCACCATTTTGAAACCGCTTTTCTGCTTTCGGTGATATAGTAAGATAGATATGACAAAAATTGGAGTTACCTTCACGTCGGGGCCGATACAGAGAGCTAATTATATATGAAACCAACAAAATTGCGCAATTTTTTGCCGTGAGATTTAATTAAGAAGGAGGAACTAATGTACTTTCTCATAAGAATCATCACTTCAAAGTGTACCAGGTGTTTCCCAAATTAAATACTGGTAATAATTCGTTTGTAAGAATAATTCAGCTGGATTATTGCGTTTTAAATTCTATTTTAATCTTAACGAACCACGCCAATTTGTTTTCCTTTGCACATTCATTTTTTAGTTTTATTCAGAAAAAAATTGCAGCATATAGGCATACCCTCTTAAGCAACAGCTGATAGCTGAATGTTTAAGGAGCATGTACGATTTTGTTTAGAATTTTTCTATGTCTAGGAGTTGAGATATAGTCCATAGAAGTCAAGAACTATTTGTTGGTCCAGCTACGCTAGTTGGGCCAACGAATAGTTCCTGATTTCTATGGACCATATCTCAACTCCTAGACATAGAAAAATTCTAAACAAAATCGTACATGCTCCTTAAACATTCAGCTATCAAACGATGTGCATCGCACAAAAAATCCCCACATTTTTACTCTCAACCACGAAAATTTCGATGGACATGACAGTTTTTAACTATCGTGATAGCAAGAATTTTCGGGGCTGAGAGTAAAAATGTCATGATAGAAATAATTTTGTTGCCATCGCATTCGTCTGAGACTGAATTTAGCCTATCTTTACACACATATGAAGATTGGGCTTACTTTACAAACATGTTTTTATAACTATTATATCTACTCTCAGCGCCGAAAATTTAGATTAGCAAGTGTTTTTGGGGCTGAGAGTAAAAATGTGGATTTTTTTTAGGCTGAGCAACATTTCTACGTTTGGTAACTGATAACTGTAAATTGAAGGTGCGTGAGATTACTAAGATAGTAGACGCCGCAACTGAACGTGTTCACAACATTCTACACAATTCTTTAAACGTAAGGCTGCGACTTATGCCTCGTGGACTCAACGACCAGCCAAAGTTACAAAGAGTTGATATTTCTCAACACAATTTGGACGCATGTTAAAGGATAATCGGAAGGAGCATTTTGTGTTGTATTGTAACCGATGTTAAAACATGGATACATCATTACACAGCAGAGACCAAGGAACAATCAAAACCTTGGGTGGAAGCTGATAGATAGTGCATTGACGGACCGGAAAACGCAACAATAGCCTGACAAGGTTATGTGGATTGTTTTTTGGGCTGTGTATTGTATAATGCATATTCACGATCTGGAACATGAAAAATAATCACTGCGCAATATTTCAGTGAATGATTGGATCAATTCCATGCAGCAAGAAAGGTCGAACAACCACATTTAGCGAAACAAAAACCATGACCAAATTGACCGATTTGAATAACTTCCCCATCCCCATTATTCTTTCGATTTTCACTCTGAGATTATTATCTGTTTGCATATTTGAAGAGGTGTCTAGCTGGCTGATGATTTTATTTAAATGAAGATGTTACTGCTGTTACTGCCGAAATAATAACGAGCTATTAGAAACTCGTTAGAATAAGTGTTCCGAGTTAAAAGGAAACATATTCAGCTATGTTGAAAAATAAATAGGGATTTTCTCAACAATTTAATGTTCCTGGTAAGTTTTCTTTGAGGTTACCATTTATTTCTTAGTGGTAATTTGGTATCCCTTTGGCACTTTACTTGCTGCCAACACTTTATTAATGGACCATAACGAACAAGAAACGAGTAAATATTTTTTGAGACTTTTTGTCTATAGTATGGTAGAGCAACTAGACAATTAATTTTAAAACTAACGCAATAATTACTGAAATTTCACACGCTTCCAAAAACAAAATAAAAATAAACCAAAACATGTTGTCTTACCTTTTTCAATTTTTGTTTTTCGTTTGACATTTGCAACATTTCGATTCCAGAGATAAAATTTATGAGATTACATAATTTATTTATTTTCAGGTAAAACCCATCTCTACTTTAAACCGTACCTCAGATACAACTATAATAAAATTTATCGAAAATTCAATTTATTGGAAATCAAAAATAGGTCTGAACTACAAAATCAAACCTTTTCTTCTTTTTCATCTTTGAACAAAAAATCCTAAGAATATGACCCTTTACGATTAATGACAGGTCAATTTACAAACAAAAAAATATTTTATTGTTGTCAAAAATCAATCAACCACTAACTAGTTTTGTTGTTGTCTAAAGTTCTAATTGATTAAAAATTTTGTCTATATGCAAATTTGACAACTTAAGATAAAATTATATAGGATTGACACGTGATCCCGAACACGTGGTACCATTTTTTGGCCGAATGTAAACCAAGAATATCAAATAGTATATGATAAATTTATGTGATCGGTCCGCCATAATTTATTCTGTTTGTTCGTAGACCAAAGGATGGTACACGTGAGATGATTGAATTTCAATTTACCTGAAAAAAGGGGTGAAAGCTGACATATAATCCGTGTTGTGATTGTCTGCAGTCAATATATAACTATTTAGGTACGATCCATCAAACTACCGGAGTTAATTTATTCATTTATGTATTGGAATTGGTATCACTAACCAGAAGCTAGGTATTGGTTATTTACCATAAAAATTTAAAATTCAAATTAAGTTTTTGGTGTGCAGAAGGATAGTAAATAATGTCACGTGCGCCGACCATTTCGATCATGAATAAATTAGTTTCGCGAGTTTTGAATAATTGAAATTCCATGCGCATTATTAATTCATTTATCATATTTAGATATGAGTAAAAAATAAGAAGCTGTTTTTTACGATCGATCGTAAAATAAATAATCAATTTTTCAATATTAATATCAATTTTGAACTAACGTAACAATACTGACAAAAATTCCATCAATCATCATACTGTTGTGGTAAACTGAGATAAGTAAATCAGCAGGATTTTATTTTTACATTCAATTTTTCAAAATCTACACACAACGTCTGCAAAAGGTTGATCGATAGAATCTCTACATCGAGAGTTATTTATATAAAATTCCAAGTAGCAGGTTCTATTCTCGTAATATTTGATGGCGTAAAATGATTTCTCGGAAAAATATAATCGAATCGGTGTAAGGTACAAAAGGATGTTTTGATAGCAACTAACTATCGAGATCCTCCATACAATAAAAAATATTTATGATCATTTAAATTATTGCAGTCAGGATATCATGTACCGTTACTTTTTTATAGTTTTGGGATTAGTTTAACTTTTAGGTGAAAGTAAAATGATAACGATCGCATTTTGTACCTTACCGAATAAGCACGTGACTAAGTATTCAGAGATTTCTGTTATTCTTGGAAATATCTGATAGTTTTATGGGAACGAAATTAGCTACTGATTGTGTGACTTGAATTTGAACAAAATATTGCCCACCTATATAATATTGTAAATCACGTTATTTGTTTTATATTTTTTGTATTAAATTTACATTACATTAACCTGCGCTGCCAATCTAACCTTTTGCGGCAAAACGAAAATAAATAAATAAATGTTCTAATTTATTCCTTCGTTTATTACTCATTACATTAATTATTCCATTTCGGAGCGACGGAACGAATAAATAACAAGACATCGATGTGCGGTGTAAAAGGTTATCACACAAACAAAAAGTTCTATTCCTTTGTAAACATAAAATAAAATGTCAAAACTCAAAGGAAGCTTAAAGTATCGTTTCGTATATATGGTTTAGGGTTAGACGGGTCACTGTAGTAACAACCCATGCGACTCAAACGGAAGTCTTAATATTTCCTGTCTCGATAGGTATACGAATTTTTAGGCAACCCACTTCAGCTGTGGTCACTAAATAATTCGTTCAAGTTCAAGGTCATAAAATAATACCGAAAATTAATAATATATAAAGGTGTGACCACCAACACCATCATCTAATCCAAATTGCATTACAAATGGTCACAATTTGCGCGGCATAAATCAAACATAAAATTCTAACATCATTTCCTTTTGTTAATCTTGCATCTAATTAATTTACGTTTTAATTATTTATGGTCTATTAGTAAAATAAATAAATAAATTATGGAATTAAAATGTCGTTTGTAAAAACATGACAACAATAAGAAAATCCATCTTAATATATAAAACTATATCCATCTCGCCACATACCCATATTAAGAATAAGAATAAGAGAAGAATTGAAATAATTAGTAACGCTTCTTCAATTTGGTAGGTACTGTATGTGGTACCTCTCTCTGCCGGTTTCATTGTGTATCTTCGTCTTCTTATACATAGGTACATGACATGGTGTACCAATTTGTTACGATACAACTGATGTGGTGTCTCTATATATAGTTAGTTTTATACACACAAAAGACAACAAAATTTCAATTATCTTAACAAATTTTGATTTTCTATAAGACGTACTCATCTCTCGCACTCGCTGTACATATAATATGTGAGATGTGTGATTTATGAAATCTCATTTATCATTTACCATTTTTAACGTCTCTTGTATATGAAGTTAAATAATTAAGTAACAAGAAGATAAATAGAAAATAATTTACTAAGAAGAATATTAAACGTCTTTGAATAGACCACAAATATACAAAACGTCTTGTTTGTTTATTTGGTGTTCGTCGTCTTCTTTTATTTATATTTTTTGTTGCTGCAGCATTCAACGGATGGATGATTGGTGCGATAATTCAAGAGTGATGAGACAAACAATAGACACATTGAAGATCGACCACCTGTTAGATCTGTACAGATTGTGTATAATAATCCCTCTAAAATATATGACGGTTAGTAAACAGATTTTACGAGATATTCATTGATTCCCACTGCATAGAAGTCAACGGAATTTGTTGTGCAATTTAACTATATACTCGTATATGTACGTACAGAAAAAGGGTTAAATCAAAAACCCGCGCAATCAAATCAAATATTTATTAAAATCTTGATAAAATTCTTCGATGCTCAACTAAATCAATCAACACTCGCACAACACAAAGTTATAAATCTAAAGACAAAGGGAAATTATTAGAAAAATCCTGAATCATTATTACACTTTATTTTTGTGTGGTGGGATTGTGACTGAAAAAGGATGAACCCAGCATGACGCCGCATGCTCTCATATTTTTATTTCGAGTGTTGAAAAAATATCGAAATACCGAAAGATAAATAATTTTGGTGTTTTGTATAATCTTTGAAAAACCCAAAAACTTATATTGATAACCTTCTCTCACACGGGGGGAGTATCACACGTTTTAAAAGTCGAACCACATGTCTTCTTTGAATTGTAATGGATATAATTGTTTTTGTGTATTCCTCTCCCTAAATCCTCCGAGCATGTATTCTAATACAACAGCGAGAATGAATAATTTCACTTTTTGAACATGGGTTTTAAGAATAGCACCGTAGGGAACCCCAACCCATAAAGATTCCCTAAAATATTATTATAATTTATTATGTTCTAATTTTCTGGGTTGTTAACTGACTAAATTTAAAAATCAATAAAATATAACTAATTGGGTTGAAAGTGGGCGCCATCCTTCATTCGATTATTTTATTAAATAATGATGGTTATTAATAATTTTATGACTATATGATTTTTATCTTTGCGGCACTACTAAACTATATGGCTAGCCTTAAGTGACGATTGGCATCTAATTTCATAACGGTTATATTCGTAAAACTATTTCCGTATGTATGTGGTAAGATTGCGTCATACATACTTGTATCAAATGAACAGCGTTTACATTGCTACAAATAGTCTCTCTAGAAGCATCACAGGTCCTATAGAATGTGTAAACTCTGTTTTATATTTTATTATTTCCCGTCAAATACGAGTCCTGTCACTCGAATAACACGAACTGAAGGATGTTTACCTATATGAAGATGAACTGAGGTAATAATTAATTAGTTTTGTTACTATTTTTGAAATATTGGTGCTGATTTTAATGTAAAATCAAATTCTGGCCACTTTCGTACTGCTAGAACTCTCTGTTAAAAATAGGTCATGAGATTTTTATATCTCTTTGGAATGAAGTGATGGCGCCGAGGGGTTAGTCAGACACATAAGTCGGATGGATTAAATTTGCCTATTGATGCTTTTTAATTTTTGATAGGTCAACAAATAAAGGCCGTTACCAAGACAAGGTCTAGCCTGCTGGTCGATCCTAGCCTTTTTTGGCAGCAGTTTACATTTGTTGGCTGTATAAATTACAATGAAACATTTGCGCCTTAATGGCCACTAATTTAATAAACCTATTCACTAAATAATTCAAGTTATCGACTATACATATATAAAGTATTTAGTGAAATGCAAATTTGTTTGGTGGTACCATGCACTACAAAGTAGCAATATATACGTACCCATTACCATATTTTTTTTTAAATATACGAGTAGGCCGGGAATGAAAATAGTTACCTTAAAAGTAACACCTCGATTCTGACGCACAGTCACTAACTGAAAAATGGTCTTAGGAAAGACTTTTTGACTTTGTTTTGAGTTTAGTCTTAATTATGATGCGTTTCGTATTCTGCGCGTTGTCTTAATTGGCATTGGTCTTAAAAAAAGTCTTACATAAGACATATATTTTTGGTGGTCTTATTGGTGGTCACAGTTTGACGTTTCCGACAAAACTGAATTGCGCTCGGACATGGATATTGAAAAAATAATGGATAAACAATTATATAAGTTATGAATACATTTTTGATTTATTTTAATATTTGTGTCACATATTAAAATCTTAATTTGGCAGAAATTATCTTACGTTTGCCACTGTAAATCTATTTGTACGTTGTATGTGTTGTATTTTGTAACCCAATTTCTTTATTTTTGATCTGAAATTAATTACATAAATATTACGTAATTAATCGTAAATCACTTTATTTTTCATAGAAATAAAATTCGTAAATACTATTTGACAGGTCTCAAAGATATCGAAAAACGACATAGTGATATGCAGTGAAAAGTAAAAATTTACGGGTGGCCAATCTAACGTTTGCAATTTCAACTACCGGTTATTTCGAGTGTGGCAACACTTACGTCATTCGTGTTATCACAGAAAATGAGTTTAATGTTTGTCCTTTACGAAATGGGTCACTTTACTCTTGAACAAAATTGGGAAATTTTGGAAACTTACTTTCAAAGTGGTGAGTGTTTTACCCAAACTGTTAGAAATTTACGTGGAAAATTCAGTAGAAATGAAATGCCTACAAGGCAATTTGTGAAGCGAGTTCATGAAACTGGATTGTTATTGGATAAACCAACACATGCACGTGCATGTACAGTGCGTATACAGTCGAGAACATTGCAGCTGTTGCCCAGAATGTGCTTGAGCAGCCATCAACATCAACTCGCCATCGTACTCAAGAATTTTGAACGTTTCACGCAGTTATGTGATGAGAATTTTGAATAAAGACCGTATGAAGGCGCACAAAGTTCAATTAGTGCAGAAGCTGATGCAAAATGACCATCTGTGATGTTTTCGGTTCGCTGACTGAACTGTCAAACGCTTGGCAGAGAATGACCATTTTACCGAAAAATCATTTTTTCCGACGACGTTAATTTTCACCTCGGGGAGGTTAAATGAACAAGCAAAATTGTCGCATTTGGGGCTCAAAAAATCTACACGTAACCATGGAGAAGCCGATGTATCCACAGCGAGTGACTGTTTGGTATGAATTTTGGACCGGCAGCATCATTGGTTCATTTTTTTCGAAAATAGGCAAGGAGTCACCCTTACTGCCAATGGGGAGCGTTACCGAGTCACGATAAACGAGGTTTTGTTACCCAGAATTCAAGAGCAGGACACGCACGACGTTTGGTTTCAACCGGACAACACTGCACAACTTGCCACAACAATCGGAGACGGAGATGTCAATTGGCCACCACGCAGCTGCGATTTGACTCAGTTGGATTTGTTTGTGGGAAGTCGATTAGTGTTACGCGAACCATAGAGAGACTATCCAAGACTTTAAAGATCAAATCAAGGTTACCATTGATGAGATATAAGTCCATACAATCGAAAATGTTCTTAAAAACTTTAAAAACTTGGTTGACAGAATGTTGTACTGTTAGCTATCCAGTAGTTAAATTTAAATAAACGAATTTTGACATAACCTTAAAAATATTTTTGTTTCGAGACAATAATTTTATTTGTTTTGTTGTTGTGTTATACTGCCCAGTTCTTCCCAGTCAGGAATAAAATATTGTGGATGATACAAGGATGCTTAAAACCAGCGAAATTCACCTGAATCAAAAACCCCTCACCCGAATAAAATCTCAAGGCTTCTGCAAATACTTAATTATTAGTAAAAGAGAAATTAGTCGTTGGTACAACTGCAATGACTGAGATTTATGACCCACCAGAGATTGGTGCAATTTAGTAAATTAAAATAGAAGGAATAAAATCAAAAATTTCTGAGCTATCGCTCCTTAGAACCGATATAAACAAAATGTTTAATTCCATCTGGATTCATGAAGGAGTTCCTTCGTCTTAGTTGTGCCTTAAGGTGAATTACAAAAAAATATATTAAAGACCCAAAAATAACGCATATAGAATCCACGGTTAGTAGATTTGCTCGTAAATTTCATGGTCTGCATACTGTGTGCTTTTTACTTTACTCGAATAATTCCGTTAGCCAATTTAAATTCGGACAGAATAAAAAACCATTCAATGCGCAATTTAAATTCGAAAACTACGGAACTCTGGAACAGCTCGACTAAATTGAGCGTTGTCTCTGATAATCTGATGATCTCCAATCCCAATTCATAATTGTAATAAGAAGGATTTCGTGTTTTTTAAGAAAATGATAAGCGAACCATTGGCCCTGTTGATTGCTGTACTCAAACTGAATATTCATCAGACCGACGAGGATATTTTAGTTAAAAAAGTGTTGAAATGAAAAAGTGTTAATAACAAATCTTCGCTAAAAAAGTTCAACAAAAATTTATTTTAGGTAAAGGTATCGGGTTTAAATATTACCAAAATAATTCTCCTTCATTAACTTGGCTTTACTAAAAAAATAAAAAATTGTGTCTTGAAATGTTTGAAATAACGTGTATGCTACGCTATTGTCATTCTTAAATTTATTAGAAATGTTGTTTAATATGTTCACTAATTGAGGTCTTATGGCCTTACTTGGCCTTACTAGTGAACATAATAAAATAAAAATATTTGGGGTTGCTCTGCTTAATTTTAGAAGTTTCCACCTAAAATATTTTTACTTCTATAATGCTAACTATTTTGAAGAGATCAAGTCGTCCGCTAGAGAGAGGAGGAATACAATATGAACGAATGTAAAATGCATCTGTTTGTCAGGAAAACCCGGAAAAAAGAATACGAGAGTTTTCACTTTCGCTTCAAGGATCTTGGATTCACAAAACCGTTTATCTACAAAACAATTAAACTGTTTGAGAATAAAGAATCTGTCGAAAGAAAACCCGGCTCTGGCAAAAAAATGACAACTACAGGATAGCAAAGTTCGAATGGGATTGAAAGGTGAAATGGTGGGTCGAACTGCAAAATCGTACAAACAGCTGGGTAAAAAATATCAAGTTGACCCAAAAACTGTGAAGAAATATTAACAAGATATGAATATACAACGCAAACCCAAAAAGTCGACACCAGCTACTACAGCCAAACAAATAGATATGCAATCAAGTCTAGATTAAGAGTGATTTCCCAAACATAATGAATGGCAGCCAAAATACTACTACGAGACTCCCGATCACGAAGCACTAGAAAAGGAGAAGTTTATTCATAAGACTAACTTTCTAGGTAAAGTTATGTTGTGGTTGGCTATTTGGTGAAACTCCCATGCATGCTTATTATTTGGGAGTTTCAATCCATACACACCACGAATGTATAGTCCTCAATTGCTGATAGCATTTTGCCAGAAGCTCGGCCTAGTGAGAGTATAAACACATATAGTAATTCTTACACTGCTCTGAACGGAATTTTCAATTCATCTCAATCAGAATTGCGCTCTTCTCGGTTAGGGGTTTTGCAGTGCTAGCACTTCGAATATCATCATTCCAAGACTGACGTATCGGTTTTATGCTGGGTTGTGCTATAGATAATCAAATACTTTTGGTGCTGATGATGATCTCTCATCTTTGCTGAGATATCTCTGTCCTGATGTACAAGTCAACAAACCGCTTTCGTTTACCCCGCGGAAATAACGATTTTTGACCAAAAACTGTTTTTTAATAAAAATTCGGCTTCCGTACAGCCCAGTGGGATTGATTGATCAGGATGATACTTCACAATTAAGTGTTTTTCATCAATTGAGAGATCGCAGTAATTTTTTATTGTTCACGCTAGTTTTACCAAAAGTCCGATAAGTTTAATTTGTCGCTTAAGAAATCAATAATGGTGTATTCGAGATATATGTATACATTTGTGGTAACAGAAAATCGGGTGTTGGCCATAACATATTCATCCTCCCATTATTTTTAGGCTGCCACTTCGGAGACCATTGTGTAAGGATTTCGATCAAAAATCATTGGGATCTCACAATTTATGAAAAAAGCCGTTTGGACTGTAGAGGGGACATATATATTAATTTTGTACACGCATTCATTGTTTTTTAAAACCACTTCGTTTGACTTCAGTAAGGCGAAAGATAAATCGGCAACGGGAACTTTTATATAACACAAAATTAAGAAGAAATATTTTGAAGGATTTTTCATTCGTGTGCAGATGAAAAATTATAAATTCTTGAGAGAGTTTCGGCGTTAATGACAGCCGGTGTCAGTACTTGATAATATTATACATCAAACGCGCGACCTGACGTCGTTCGGAAAACTGACGTACACATCCAAACATTTACATGGTCAGTCTTTAACTTGCCGTTAGATCATGCAAATGCCAACAACTACCAAAAAATCTATGTTCGTTTATTCTGCAGGATATTACTCAAGGCGGCAATTTCTTACCTGACGACTGATACACATACATTTTTGAAAAAGTCATTTCAAAATGTCAATTCGATTTAGTTAAAAAGTGTGATTTTCACTAAAACTAAACCAACTAAAAGAGTTAGTAAAATTCGGGTTCCCAGTTTTACGTTTTACCATTGTAGCATTAAAAACAAGAAAAATCCCCTTTAGATTTTCAACTGTACTATATCACCACCCCTTATTAGAGAGACGTTTAATATTTTTTATAAGTCACATTGTAGTTTTTTGTCGAAAAATTATTGTCAACTATCGTATAGTGAGTTACGAATAACAATGCGAAAAATAAATAAAAAATCGCGGAAGTTTAGATCATTTATCAGTTTATAGTTTTGTTTTTTTCTGGAAGTGAAACAAAAAAAAATATCGTAACGGAAGTCGTAGTAATTCTTGATTATTAATCGCATATAGTTATATGGAAGCCATATCGTCGTTAGTCGTATTTTCCTCTATAATAGTACGTCACGTGACTCGGTATTAAGATGTTACAGTTTTTCATAACATTGGTGCGTGTATTTTGGCAGAATCGTTTTTTATGATTATTTAGTTTTTTTTGTTTAGTTTGGCTGGTATGAAGGATGATGATAAGATATAGAATATAGGATATAGAACCGGAAGGAATGTTTTTTGTATGACGGAAGATATTAAACTAATGTTTGCTTAACAATGTAGTATGTTGCGTGTATATTATACGTATCGTTGTGATTTATGAACATTTATATGGAAGGATTTTTAGAACGATTTATTGCAGAAACAATACAATCTCCGCTTTTATCCTAAATAGAACTTACTTCAATTGTTCGCCGCATCGATTATTCGAAATACGTTGTGTTATTGTTGTTTTATGTGAAAACGATACAAGAACTAGATATGCAAATCATAAAAATATTATTTTGCTACTTCATGGATTTTTTTCTTGTACTTCATCTTCAAGATGTTTGCAAGAAGAAAATATTCTGTTTTTATATTTTATCAATTTCTTTCGTGTTTGTTTTGGTATAACTCATTCGATTATTCTAAAAGCTACTGGATTTTACTTCTGAGATTTTGTTGTTGCAATTTTCGATCTTTTCCCTCGCTTCTTCATCTCACAATATATTTTGTGCTTACCGCACACGCGCAGATTGGATTGTGTTGTTCATTTTTCTACTGTTTGCTTGTTGCACAAACGTTTTAACTCTGGAATTATACGCAAAAATAAATTAAAGAAATGAATTAAAAGTGAAATGGATTAGTTTGAGCTGAAAAGGATTTATGTGCACAAGTTTCCACTCGAACTAGTGCGCTTCATGGTAAAATAAATAATTGATTTTGAAATATTTCCTGATCTGAGAGATTAAATAGATCAAAATCTAACTATGGATCGATCAGTAGTTCGATCAAATTGTGCGATAAATAAATAAATTTTCATTCATTGGAAGTTAAAAATTTTAACTTATTCATTCAAACAAAAAACGATCATCATCATCACCGTCATTTTTCAAAAATGATCATCAAAATTCCAATCATGCGAGTCCAAAAAAATTTATCCGAAAATAAACAGAATAAAACAAATTTTGTCAAATGTCAAAATAAAATTCCATTTTAAAGAAACCCAGAAAAAACGATCATCGTCAATCTTGTTTGTATTCCTTAAATAAAAAAAATAAGACAGAAGAAAAATGAAAAAATTTAAGAAAACAAAAGGCAAAAAAATCGATCGATTGATCGAATTCTATCGATTGATCGAATCAAAAAAAAAAAAAAATTATTTATAACAAAAACAAAAGAAATATAATTTAAAGAATCGATCAAGTATAAAAGATAAGGCAACAGAACGCAAAAAATAAATGGACATTGGAATGTGGTTCCTATACATATATTCTGTGGATGTAATTTGCGATTATTATTGCATTTGTTGCCATAAGACAATATATGTCCAAATTTACCGCAATTTTTTGCACACAATTTTGTCGCATCTCACAACCCAAAACCAACCGTATGCATAGCAAATGATTTTTCATAATTCTTGATCCACAAAAGAAAGTAGCCCGCTGATCTAACCGAACAAGTATATTAGAAGAGTCTTAACCATTTCAAAAGCCAAATCTGGAAAAAGGCTTAATACCATCTGGGTATATGAATTACGTCTTGTATAATATTCCTTATCAGAAGCAAAACTCCCGTTATCTTAAGAAAAAACATAAGTTTTAAGAAAACAGCAGGACATCGAAAAAAACATTTGTTTTTGTAACTGTTTCATTCTCGATCTAATTATTGCTGTTCCGCTCTTTATTTATTGTGTGTCCTATCGATTTGACCAAATTGGAAATAATGTGGTATTTTGTGTGTTATCGTCGTTGTTCTTAAATTTTTAAGAAGTTTAAGAAATTTTTCATTTTTAAGATAAGACATTTTTAAGATATTTTTTGTTTGTTGACGTTGTTAAAAACGTTAAATGTTGTAATTGATATGCAGTGCATACATTTTAATGGAGTAGCTGTACATGTGTGGTCTAAAATGGATGTGTTAAACAAATGTAGCGATTAAATCCTAATGAGTAATTCATTATTCAGAATCTTGAAGATTACCTGAATGGGGTACAGTTTTTATTGACAGACATACCACTTTAACAGCATTTGAATATTTAGTATGTGCATGTACACTCTTTACAATTATTAATAGAAATTGTATGGTTCTTAAATATTTCTATAATCTGAAATCACTTAGAATAATGACTTCAAATTTAATGATCGTATCCATAGCATAGTCCGTTAGACAAGCACCGAGTAAGAAAAGCATAGAAACGCCTATTCAAATAACAGTAATTACATTTTCTGGGCACATTTCGACATATTGCTAGAAGGGGCGCCCACAAAATATATGTATAAATCACTATAGAATTTTAATCTATGAATCGAGTTAATATACAAATTAATTGTCCTTTCCTAGCCGATTTATTTACATAAATGCCGAAATATTTTTGATACCAATTTTTAGAAGCATGCGTAATGGCCGTTTGATTCGTTTGAGATATGTATATTTCAACCAATAACATACCGGTTTTAAATAATTATACGTTGAATCAAATTATAATTTAAAGATTAATCTAAATTTTATATTATCCAACAATCTGAAAATACTTTAGTTTATCATTTAAATCAACAAGAATTATTCAGCATCCCAAAAATGTCAGCGGAAATTTGTAGGCATTCCTAGATTCGAGGGTGGCCGCAACTAAACTGGCAAAATCCGTAAAAGTGCCATTAAATCTTTCAACTACGAGACGAACAAGAAACTGGAAACTCTGTACCGATATACTGATCTACATCGTTCAGACGTCTTAAAAGTAGGACTGTTTTCATTTTCTGACGTGTAAATAATTCACTCATTTACAGACTGTAAATTGGGTTGTGTTTGGATGACCCCAATATTATAAAATTTTATAAAGGTGTCTTATAATATTCTGTGAAAAACTCTCACGATGGTGACATTTATTCAACATATTTCTTTACGAGTTTGGACATCGTGACACTTGATTTTCTGATCACATCTCACTGTAACTGGTTGTATACAGATCACAGGTTTACAAACACGTTCTAATTGAAATCGTACAAAATTCGAATGGTGAAAAATTTCTAACGATTTTATTCATCGCTGAAACCAAAAATCTCACCAAATTGCCATAACGAGCGAAATCACACCAGTTTCAAAATCGCATGGGAATTAAAAGTATTAAATCCGAATCAATCACCAACGTTATACGACAAACACATACATGCATGTAAGTGGTGCGAGGCATGTATCAAAACCGATCAAGAAATGTATTTTTCAAAAAGGAAATTGATTTGGAATGATATAAAAAAAAATTTTCAATTTGCGATCAATTATATTTCCAGAAACTCGCATAATTACGCAATCACATCACATAGACAAAATTCGCAATTTTTTATATATCAGTTTTTCAGTTGCATCATTAAATGTGCGCTCTATAATGAGTATATTAGCTGCTGCACAATAGATAAAGTATTGAGATAGATAATTGATTCGGTCTAAAGATGGAGTTATAGCGCGATAATAAATAAGAATACGTGAAGAAAGTGGTCGTCGTTTTATAAGTCTTTAATGTTAATTGCACACATTTTTTTGTTAGGTTGGTATTGACTAAACGCTGTGTTAAAATAATTAATGGATAGTCAATTATCATTAGTTCGAGATTTGTGTTTTCTGGTTGTTCCGATTGATAAGGAGTTTGGTGTTGTATAAAAGGGTCTTTGATTAGTTAAACACGACTGTTCTTATTTGATTGCTTGCTATATGTACTTTGGGAACGATAATAGTGTAAGTAGTATTAAAAGGGCCTGTGTTCTATTTGGAAAGTAATTTTTTAAGAATAATGATAAGTAATTTGGGCCTAGACTAACCTAATGTGTTCTCATATATAATATACCAGCCACATAATTGGTTTTAGTTTGGCAGAGGCAAAGGCAGCTTTTGACTATATCAGGAATCGAATTAGAGAGGTGCTGGTTACGGACAATCTCGTTTACGGACTCAAAGGGGACTTTCGAGTAGTTTATTTATCTTTTTACCAGAATCAAATGACGACTGTTTTGTTGTTCTTCTAAGTTTGGCTCTTGCTATCACAGCCTACTAGAAAAGTTTGTACAATATACTCGTATCTTTCCCTAATTTCGTTCAAGTAACCATAATAAATTATTTGATGATAGAAATGGAGTAAACATCACAATGTTTTAATCTAGCGGGTTGTTGAGTGATATAATAAGAGAAGTACAGTCGTATTTTTCTATAGAGAACAGAGAGTTGACAGAGAACATGACTCGTTTGCAGTGGGTCCTCCGATGAGGCCTGGTTTTTAGCCTGTTTTTCCTCAAGTCGAATGAATTTAATGAAAAATGCTTAAAGGGAGGTTTATGAGTACCAGTATTCGATTGTGAAGGGTTCCTGCTTCATTTGGATTTCACTTCTATAGGGCACCGAACAATTTTTTTTGAAAGTAACTAGTTTGCACTGTTCATCATTTCGATAATGTACAAGTGTTTACTTCTTTTACAAATTTTAGATGAAGATATTCTTTACATTTCGCTCAATAATAGTTTTAGGTAAAATAAGGTTCATATAAGATTTTGAAATTTTGACATTTGAATGGCAATTCAAATTGCCATATTTGAAGTTTTCGTATATTTTTAGTCATGGCAAACCGTACATAAATTACTGAAACCTGTTGAAAGCAATGCACAGCAAAAATTTAATAATGAATGTAGCCGAATGCATCGATAGTGATTGCTGTATTAATGTGCCACATGTTATGTGACAGGTGACAATTAGAAACATTCGGTTATTAAACATGGAGAGATCTATGATTGATCATAAGGCGTATTTTTTAGCCAGGCTTCTTTGGCGTTAGCAAAATACTTGGAAGTATTAGTGTATAGATGTTCAATGGAATGCAAATTTTTCAGTTAGAAGTAAAGAATACGAAAACAAAATTTTTGATTGCTTTGAAAGAACGAGTACCTTGCTAATGTCTAATTGAACCCTGCTATTGTTAAAACTTATTTTCAATTTGGTGAAAGTTATGCAGAATTTATGAAACAATAATGAAACAACGAATTCTTTAAATCAAAAAATTCGGTTGACTCTTTAAGCTACAGTGACGGGACCAAACTACAAAAATATTACAAATACTTTGAACTTAACTTTTTTAACCATTTTTAACCCTCTCGTAACCTCGAATTTTATTGTATTTAATATGAAATTTAGGGTTTTTCTGGGTGAACTTGGGGAAAATTGTTGAGGAGCGTTAACGGTGTGACCCGGGTTCTGCTAAAAAAACGATTCACACGATTTTCATAAAACTTGGTCAAGGATGATTTTAAGTATTTGAATCGATTGCGATTTCATGAAATTTTGATCAGGGTTCCTAAGTGCAGCAGGTTCCTTTTAAGGTGTGTTTAAAATAAACGACGGGTTCGCGAGTCTGGATACGATTGCGGTGAGCCAGAATTTGAAGACAATTTGTTAAAAGAATCATTCGAGGAGGGTGGTTTTTCGAGTGTTATAGAAAGTAATTACAATGGGTTCTGATTTCGGAAAAATTTGTTTAGAGGTCGTTGGTATAAGTCTTGAATCCTTTTTAAAAATTTTACCGGATTAATTGAGTTTCTTAACGATTAGTGGGACATGGTTTTCGATGTGTAAATCGGTGTATATATATTATATAATATAATATTGTTTATTTGCCTGAAAATGTATTAATCAATACCGTTTCTTGTTTTAACACTATAGTGTTTTATCTTAAGTTGATCCGATTACCCCATGCAGCTTTGGCATCGGTAAAGCAGATATGGCGAGTCTTGGTTCAATTGGCTGCTTCTTTAGAACTTTTTACTACGTATGTCACTTTTGTTAAAAAGTCATTATTAATTTCCGAAACACGCGGAATTAATAAATAGTCCAGAATTATAATATCGTGCGACTTAAAGTTTGTTGATAACCAATAGTGCATCTGAATCAAGTATTAAACATTTTACTTTGAGAAATGCACGAGCGGACAAGCTTGTTATGAGAAGTAGTTTGAAAACTGATGTTATGTAGATGTTGTCAAGTCGGACACTTGAAGCACTCGAGTCTTCTACTTGAGAAAATTGAGTAAATCTTTTGCTTTTGCAGTAATTCACGGAACATAGAAATATGGAGTAGACATATCACAAAGTTTATCGAAAATATGATGGAAGAACGCATGTCATCGCAATCGATTCGCGATGGGTGCTAATTTCGGAAATATTTCGATTGTGATTATTTCTAACTTCGTATTAAACTTTGTTTAGGCGTCCTCCGGTGGGGTCCTGCACCCTGTCTTAAAAATTTCTTCAAACGATTTTGATAAAAATTGTTGATAGAAGTTTTCAAGTATCAAGAAGCGACTGCAACGGATCGTGATTTAGCAAAAATCGTTTAGCGATTCTGCGATGCTGCCGTCATGCTGCATCATATTCTACAATAGATCCAAGTCATTTTTTAGCCGATTATTGGGATATGAAAGAAGTATTATTAAGTAAAAAATATTATTTCAAAATTATTTCCGGATGTGATTCTGGAAATGAAACAAATTGCATGGAACTTACCCATATATTAAACCATTTGACTGGAATTTGGTTGCTACTATGAAAATATCAAATTTGATTCTAACAAAACTGCGGAATTTTGAAGAACTAGTTGTTTACTAATTTATCAAGTACCACGAATCGATTTTCGAGTACCACGAATCGAATTCAGTGGGTTCTGGTTTCGGAAAAAATTGTTTGCGCGACTCTCCAAATGGACGTGGATTCCACATTTTATTTTTTTTCAGCTACTTCTCTTTTAATTTTAAAGTTTCAGCTCAATTGAGATAATTCCTGGTTTCGGGAAAAATTGCTTAAAGGATTCTCCGAGGGGCTTATGTCTTACTTTCAATTTTTCTCTCAGGTTAAATAGCTTTATTGAATATCCCTGATATCAAGTTTTTGAGTGTAAGGGGTCGATTGCGATGGGTCTTGCTTTTGGGCAAATCCGTTTTCGAGGTGGTTCGGTGGAAGCTATGTCAATTATATTTTTCAATGGTCAAACGTAGGGGTTTTCAAGTATTAATAATTGATTAATTTGGGTTATGTTTTCGGAAAAAATTATTTAAGAGTTTTCCAATGTGTCCAGATCCGTTTATTTAAACTGTTTCGACTTAAACGTTTTTAATGAAAACTGGTAAGAGCGTAAGATTTTAAGATGCGATTCCTTCTTTCTAAATATTCGATTAGAACCATTTTGACGCCAAAATTGGTGAAGGGGTTTCGAGTGCAATGATTATGACGAGGCCGGATTTCGGAAAATTTGTTTAGGGCTCCTTTATATGTTAATTTTTGTTTCAATTTCATCTGCTGGTCATGTTGAAATTGGTACTGTTGCGGAATTCTCCAAAGATGATGATCGTCAGTTAACCTAATATGGGAAAATAGAAACAAAGAATCATATACGAATAACTGGAGGTCATCTTTACTTATCTACTTATTATCAGTCTGATCTGAAAATAGAACAATATTTAATGTAAACAAAAACATTATTCAAGTTCGATTTAAATTATGTATAGACATCATATTATTACCTGTGATTCTTGACGTAATTTCTAATATCATAAATCTCAAGCCTTCTTCTGTTTAACTGAATGTTGGTACACCTGGATAATTTGAGCAACTAAAATTATAAATAATTTTAATTGTTGTATATTGGCTTCTTACATACTCTGTAAAATTCAACGTTCATTTGATCGGAAAATTACGAATTTCTGTCATTTATTACCTTACTTGCCTTACAAAAATAAAATTGTAAACCATATTGGTGTGAACATATTTATGAATTTCCATTGGTGGTATTGTGGTTCGTCATGAAGTTTTTTTGTTTGGATTTGTGGAAACCAGATGTCCGTTTTGAAGACGATACACAACAGGCACTCTAATATTTTTGAAGCAACGAATGTAAGTTATATGATAAAATTTGGATTCCAATACAAGTTAATAATGTGATTTTGGAACATGTCCAAATGAATGGAACTAAGCTTTTTCTCAAATGATCCAGATCATTGTCAATTTGAAGGGAACTAACCTGTTTTTCAGTTGAACAGGATGACTCCAATATAAGTTCCAAATGTGGTTCTAAAAGTAGTCAATTTTCGGACTATGAAAATATTTAATTTGTTTGTATTAAAGCGTTGGGCTCTATAATATGGCTGTGTTGCCGAAGATTGATTTAATTCCTTTTCCAAAGAACTACTTCAATAACTATGTTGTAGAAGAAGGTTCCCAATGTTAAAAGTGTGATTAGTGGTTTATGGGATGACATTTAATGGTTTTCTGTGATTTTTGCAGTTATATTGTTTTCTTAATCTTCTTCCTTTTCAAAGAAGGTTTAATCGCTTGATCTGATACACTTGAAAGAAGGAATGGTAAATGCTGCTTTTTATTTTCTAGAAAAAAAAAATCAATTGCAAAATGGTTCCCAATGGTTCCCAATATTACTTTACTAGAGTTTGGAAGTACACGGAAATTTGTTTAACCCTGGTGGGGTTATGTAATGGTTTGATAGGCTTGCTTGGATTTCTAAGAAAATTAAATCGAAAGATTACACGGAAATTAAAGAAATTAGCATGATTGAACACACCAAAAATGTTGTGGGGCCCATCAAGACAAGACTTGTAGCTTAGAAAAGTTTTAAGGGGTATTCATTCTGGTAAAGTTTTCCGGATTGGGAAGCAATTTGAATTAGTGGCAGAAATAAATAATCGCGTTAAGAATTTCAGAAAAATGGGTGCACCCAACCCGATAGATTATTCATGCTGATTAGAAACCAATATGGACACGTACAAAATTAAATGATGAAACAAATTTAGCTTTGAATTTAATTGTCTGTTGACAATTTGTCACAAAGAATTAATATTTCTGTTTTGTATTGTTGGAAGTAAATAAAATAAATTATTTTTATTTACTTTTAAACTAATTCAAAAATTGTATGTACAATCAATGCAATGATGCTAATTCAAGTTCGCCTGAGTGGTTGTGAACCTATGAAGGTATAGAAGAGAGGATAAATTAGAACTTCGGGAGTTTATGTTTATCGTCATTTGGAAGTGCGAATGATCATCCACCGACAATTTTATTATTTATTATAGAGAGCAAACATTTAAACGGAGCAGTAGCAGGATGGAAATGGGAATGCAGTTTGCGACGTGCATAATACATTGTAATTGTGCCAGTAGGTATGAATAAGTGAAGTACAAGCGAATTACATGAAATAGGTAAAAAAATTTACAAAACACTTATACAACATATTTTTAGAAGAAAGTTTCATCATCTAATTTAGATACCAAAACAGAAGGTAAAAACGTGCGTGTATATACAATACAAAGGACGATTAATCGGCAGATTAATGGTTTCTTTAGATCCATACAATCCAGCATACGTGTAATAATCGATATGTGTTTTACCAAGTAGCTGTAAAATTAAAAATTAACTCAGCGTTAAGTAAAAATAAACAAGGCGCATGTTTATATTTGCCAAGTTGTTACAAACACAAATCAAACGAGGCCAAGAGCTCTTTCAGCCAATTTAATTCATATGAGAGAACAAGGTCAGACACTAATAAACTAATTAAGGCATACGCAAATGAATCAGTTAGTAAATTAAACAAAAGACCTTACGAGACCTGACGCCCTCCCTTCTCATCAAACTCGAGTAAAACTAAGATTAATATGCTTTACAGAGCAGATTGTGGTATACGAGTATATTGTAACACTTCATACAATACATTAAAAGCTCGTATTAACATAATTTTTACAGATAATCAAATATGGTAATATCAAATAATTAATATTTCTTTGCGTTTTATTACAAGCGAATTAAATGTTGCTTGCTCAGGTTCTCGGTCAGGCGCATGGTTTAGGTATAGCCAGGTGGTTTATGGTCAAATACTTGGTTAAGTATTGTGGCATACTTCGGCGCTGGCCTTTAAGTACAGTTTTAAAATCCGCAGTGAAAAAACTGTTTACTGTAACATAATCAATTAAAAAATTAACCTTATTTGCTAATCATTAATAATTCCGTTTGATTAAAAAAAATTATTAAACTATACGAGTACAAGTTTAATTATCATCCTTAAATATCAAGTATAGACAATCCCGCCCAAATAGTTGATGGTCATTGTTTACACAGATAAATTCCTTAAACTCAAATTGATGTGAAAATTATTGCCTAAGTGTTGCCATATTAGAAAATGTATATCAATCATAATTTTCCAATTTTGACTCAATTTGGAATTGTACGAGATGAATACAGTATTCATAAGCACTGAGTATATGGCATACGTGTTTAGCGGATCGCAAGATGTGATAATTAAGTAATTTTTATGTTTACTCGTAAACTATTTTATTTCTATTAATTTTCACTTAATAAAAAATGAAAAACATTTTTATATTTTCTATGTATACAATGAATTTATAATTAAGTTCTTCTTCCACATCTTCTTCTCTGCATCCTATATACATGTTTAACTTCATTTGATTGCCTTATAATTTTCTAGATCGTTATACAAAATCGTTTTAGTTGCAATGCGCGCTGTGTGCTTTCGATGTGTGTAACACGATGAGAGATTATTGTTGAGTGTATCAAAGTAAATTAAAAGTTATAAGATAAAAAATAAAAAATAAAATTAAGAAGAAAAATTTATTAATTGTAATTTTTGAGATATTTTTTTTATTTAAGGAATGTAATAAATCATTTAAGGAGAAGAACGAAGTTAAGATACAAAATAAGAAAACGCGTAATTCATTGACTGGAAATATAATTTTTCTCGTCGTTTTAGGTTAATGCATCAGCCATGTGATTACAAATTCGTGCATTAAGTGATATGTATTTGGTATTGTTTGTACTGAGGTTTTTTGTGTCTTCGGTAACTTTACCATTCGCACTGATGTATATTTGATTTAATGTTCTCCCAGAAGGATTAGTGTTTACCATATATACGAGTACAATGATGTGTTAACTTTATTATCTGTCTGGGTATTTAATGTTTTAATGATGTTAGATTTATAGAATGCTCTATATATACACCTCAGCCTGCTACACCCGCGGCCACTCCATTAGAATATAAAGAGACAATACAAGGTGGTCTAATATAGAAAAGGTGTTACCGTAGCTTCACTGCTCGTTCTATTTACTCTCGTTTTTTCAACTCAACTAAATACATCCTAAATACAATTCTCGGCGATATAAATTTCAAAGTATAAAATTAGAAATTTCACAAGACGCAAAACATGCAATACTTCTTATAGGACCATTTACGGAAATGGAAAACTATGAGTAAGTCAAATTCAAAGCAACAGCAATAATCAAAAATGGGAGGGTCACTATGTTGTGGCGAAGGCCGACCTTCTTCTACCATAAATGTATACATAGATCTCGAATACACCACTCTTGATTTGTAGCGGAAAATTAACTTACCGGACTTGTAAGATGCTAAACTTTTCAACATCACTGCAAACATTGAAATAGCTCCTATTGAAGCTGCCACTTACGGTAAACAGATTTCCACCAAATTTTGCAATGATCTCCGATTAAGTACAAATTTTTATAATCAATCCGCCTGGACTGTAGAGATGCCGAATTTTGATGAAGTTTATTTTGATCAGAACTCGTCATTTCCGGTAAACTTTAAAAACTTAAAAAACATTAAATAATAATTTGACTCCTATAAGCTCATCACATCCACTTCTAGCCTATAATCAAAATTTATCTATGATTATGAACTATCGAATCGGCATATAGTCAGAAAGGTGTCTATCTGGCAAAATTTCGAATGATGAACTATTTTATCTAAATAAGAAGGAGAAAACCAAAATTTCACCCCTATACAACATTATCAGACCCATCCCTAACCTAAAATAAAAATCTACCTATGGTCATGGGCTATCGAATCGGCAGTCAGATTGGTGCCTATCTGGCCAAATTTTGAACTATGGAAGATTTTATTAACAGAAGAAGGGGGAAATTAAAATTTCATAACTATAACCTCACCACGCTAACCCAAACCAAGATTTGGATTATAAATCTACATGTGCTCATGTGCTATCGAATCGGCATATTCAGATTAGTGTCTGGCAAAATCTTGAATGTTGAAGGATTTTATCGATAAAAAAATAATAAAAATTTCACCCCTATAACCTCATCAGATCCACCCCTAACCTATAAACAAAATCTATACCTCTAGTCAGATTGGTGTCTATCTGGTAAATTCTTTAATGATGGACGATTTTACCTACAGAAGAAGGGGAAAATAAAAATTTCACCCTCTATATCCTCAACAGACTCACCCCAAACCTATAATCAAAATCTGTCTATAGTCCTGGGCTAGCGTATCCGCATAGTAAGATTGGTGTCTATTTAACAAAGTAACTAATGACGCTACAACCTCATCAGATAGTTAGAATCTACCGATGGTCACGGGCCCTCGAATTGGGGTAGCGAAATCGATGTCTGTCTGGCATAATCTTGAATTGCAAACCATTTTAAAGACAATTCGAAACCATTTAAGGCTTGATAATTTTTAAACTTCTTTATCGACAATTTTCGGCTGTATGAAACAGATATGTCATTTTTAGTTACTATACCCTTCCTCAAGTTATTAGTGCTTACAAACCTCGAGACCTTTTCCAAACATACTATACATACTGTACGTACTGCTGTACATGTGTATGTACTGCTGTACATACTATACATGAATCAATAAATTAATATCGGTTAAATTGAAAATTTTATTTGTTGTTTGCTATGATATAATTTAACTTTCGGCTGAAGTAGTCGAGATACTATCTGCATTGTCGTTTGTTTCACTTTCGGCTAATTTTAACAAGGTATATAATTTTCAAAATATTTGTAGAAAGCGAAACTTCTCCTGTGGAAGCTGCCACTTTCGGTGGATCGATTTTGACTAAAAACCACTGCGCCAAGAACAGCCACCTAAATAAATATAATATAAAAATATATAATTACACGTATATAATTACAACGTTGCTAAATACATACTAAAGAAGTCATAGATGAGTTAATAAATCTAAGCTATACAATGTGGACGAATACATCTATATATTATTAGGGAGGTTCAATACTCACCAACTTTAACAAGTTAAAAATGATGAGCCAAAGCACTCAAAAGAAGCATGTCCCAAAATAGAAACGAATGGTTTAATGGTTGACATCAGTGTAAAGGAAGAATCGGAACACAAGTTCTGGAAATAAGAAATAGCCCCATTCGAAAATTTACTCAAAACATGGTAGCAGATTGTGAACAAATTTTCTTAAACGGTTAAAGGGAACACAAGTGTATTAAACTAACCTAATTTAACGGAAAAATTTCCATCCTAAATTATGCAATTGCAAAAGTTATTTCGAAGAAAACTAAATAACTGTCCGTTTCTGACGCATCAATAGAGTAAATCAGCGCGCCGCACGTTGAAGCTACTCATCAAAATTACCTATGATCACCTATCTCGCAAAGAAAAAAATCATAAAATAATATTTGGTTAGAGCCATCGGGATCAGGGATAATCTGATCACGTACATTACAGGAATCAACTTGGTTCTTTCCAATAAGAACTTTCATCAGGTAGCAATGGACGAAAGTGAAACCTTGCCACTTGCTTGTAAAGTATTAACAGATGACCTCAACGTGAATCACGATATAACTGGTGCCGACAACATACGCGATACATTTATGATACGCAGGATCAGATAATCACGTTTTACTTGAAAAGAGTTAATATACCAAAGATGAGGTCACTAAGGCACCCAAAATTATTTATTTATATAGAGACATCTATTCTGTGAGTTGCAAGTATCATTTCAAATTTAAAACAGAACATTCAGTTTACAACAAAAATTAAATTAAAACAAAGAAATAAAACGAACAATAGAAATCAAATTTTGATTTAACTCATGGTTTCGAAACCGTGCCTAAGAGAAGTCGTCTGTTTTCAAGGGTGCAAATTTTGTAATCCGTGCATCTTGCTGAGAACGAAGGTAACCGAGCTACATTTTCATGGAATGGTAAATTTTGGTCATAGTTCCAGTCACTTTCCTTTAACAAACAAATCAGAAACTTCTTTTGACTGCTTTCTATTCTTTCTATGTGCACATCATGGTAACGATTCCAGAACGCTATAGCGTATTCCAGGTGAGATCGAACGTATGCGAAATAAAGTGAAAATAAGGTATGATTATCTTTAAATTCACCTGTTCATCGTTTAACAAATCCAAACATGGCCTTCGCAATACAATTTCGTTGTTGACTTTGCTTGAAGTAATTAAAGGATTCCTTTTACGATGAAGTACATGGTTTTGCATTTATTAATATTTAAGTATAGCGAGTTTCGATCACACCGTTCACTTAATCTATTTAAGTCTTCTTGAAGTTTTTTCGTATCTGGCATTCCATTAACAGTATGAATAATGTTCACGTCAATTGTTTTTGATTGTCTCGGTTATTCGATCTATGAAAAAAATAAAAATCCTGGATCTGTTGTTTGATCCTTGGAAAGCACTAGATATAACATTAATAACGTCTGATTTCTGATTTTCCATTACTACAAATTGTCGCCGGTTTCATAGATAAGACCTTAACCAATTTATGTAATCAAATGAAATCCCCAATGTGAATAAACGCCGTGTACGCTACATCAACTTGATGGTAGTTTTCAATCTCGGTAATTATTTTACTGGCGAATTCAACCAGATTATCCATGCTGGTTTAATCATATAAGACGTGCAATTGTGGATTTAAAATTGTTGCATATAACTAGTTCAAACAATTAAGGAATCCATGTTGAAGTTGATATTCCTCTGTAGCATGTGAGGTCATCTCGTTTATCCGATTTAAAAATTGGTGGAATTTTTGAAATTTTCCATTTTTTGTGAAACACGCCGCTGCTTAAGGAGTGGTTGACTAGGTAACATAATTTAGTTACTAAAATGTCAGCGTACTCCTTCTGTCTCCAAATCCCTTTAAAGCCGATGAAATGTTATCCTCAAAAATAACAGGAGAAAATATTGATACGTTGTGATTGCTGGGTTGTTCATACAATTCACTAGTAATGCTTGGTTTATAGACTGATTGAACAAACGACTGGTATTGTTGTAGGTTATCGGGTATCCTTCAATTTGTATATTTATTCCTAAACTATTTCCAGAATAGTTTTACATGTATGTTTGTTTTCTTTGAATTTGATCGAGATACGACCTGTATTTTGATTTGAAATAAATTTCAGATTCGTCCGCTTCTAAAACGCTTTTTATCATTTTGGCATACGATTTCGACTTCTGAGGATGAGCATTTTGTGTTATACAGGACATAGATACTTTAAATTCGAAGCCTTTCTGCAAAAAATTGATGGATTAGAGGTAACTTCGAAGCACCACACGGTTTGCTTTTTTAAAGTTGTATTTGATTGATTTTAGGTGTTCCGAACTCGCCATTAAATTAGTTAAGTCAAATATAACATCTTGGGATTTGTGATTGATATCATTTATGACAATAGGTAACACTGACATTGTTGCAGTCTATTGAATAATAAACTAGCGGGGAGAAAACTAGCCTCACAAGTGAAAAGAAAAATCGATTCAATTGGATGCTTCTCGCCAATTATCATCACATCCAAATAATCCTATAGGAACTGTGGGCAACAGAAATAAAATGGGACGACAATGTTTCTACAGAAATTACTTCAAAGTGATTGAAGTTGCGAGATGAAATGTCTCAACCGGAAACCTTTTCCATTCCACGTTGATTAGCGACCGTTTCAGCAATCAATTAAAACATTAGTTTACATGGGTTTACAGTCGTGATCTTAGCCGCATTGAAATTCCACGGCATCATCACTCATTTTTCACGCGGCTTATTATTCCTAGAACGAAACAACCAAGTCGATTCAAAGTCTTGTAAAAGCAGCTGTGTCTGACCTGATTTATCAAACCGAGTCTTTAACACAAGAGAAAACCAATTTAAAAAAGACTTGTATTTTAACAATCTTAGAATTGCCCATCTACTTGTCGCACACTGAAAGGTAATTGTTTGTATAACATTGATATAACCTGAAAGGATACTAGCATGAAGTCGTCAAAGTTGGAAGAACCGCGAGTTGGTTACTAGAGCATGTAACAACATCAAACGATCTAATTTTTCAACAATTACAACAAAATTTTAACCACATAAAAGCGGAAAGCCAACTATATATACAAGCAACGCAGAGACAGCGCAGGCGTGGAATTATGAGGACACCGTCGGGATACATTTAAATAAAATATCAGTTTGGTTTATACGAACAGAACGAGCGGCATCTTCAATCAATTATCGATATCATGATAAAGCTACTTAAGTAAAATAATAATTCTACCATTGGCCTCCTGCAAAAGTCTAAACGAATATCAAAAGAATACCATTCAAGGTTTCAAGGCGAATTGAATCAAATCAAGGAATGTCTGCTCCGTTGATGTCCTTGCCTGGAAGATTACAAGGGAAGCAACGGCAGCTGTGTCGGCTATTGAGAACAGAAACACGTTCACATGACGCTAGTGTAGCTGAACCCCTATAAAATATTTGCATTCAGTGGAATTTCAGATCTCTGTAATGCCATCATCCAAATACCTAGTGGTTAATCATCACCGGGAACATTATGCATTTTATATTACACTATACGACAGATTGCTTGTGATGCAAAATTTTACCAATTTATACAAATCACACAACTATATCGCAGTGTGAAATAAACATGCTATTAGAAAAACCTGGCATACATTTCAGTGGAATCGTTTAAACGTCGAATGCTCCCACTCATTGACTTCCATTATATGAATCAAGCCAGTGCACTTGATTTATGTTACTCAATGATCAAGAGTTATGTTTGACTTGCGGATTACATATAGACCAATCAAACTACAGGGCGAATGATCTCATGCAACTCAGGACTCCTAATCAAGGATAAAACAATACAAACTTCATCCATTGGTAGAGAAGTGACCAACATCAGATAAAGCCACTCTTACGCAATTTGAGTGGCATACACTAAGCACAAGAAGAAGAATTTCCACCAGAGAATCATCGGTAACAACCTTTAGTGAAAAATCGTATTTATACAATATTTAGTGACATACCTCTCTTCCTGTTGAGCGCAATTTATAGAAAAGTAATAATTTGTTATTGCTTTTCATTCAAATCATGATTCTGAAAGTTTCTACACTTTTTGCCGTAAACGATTCCAGGGTTGCTTCTCTTTGGGTGGATACTGAATTTTGCATTATAGCTGATGAATTTATTTAAATTAAGGATGATAATTTTAATCGATTGGGCAAAATTTTAGCGATGAAAAGCGGAAACACCTGTAGTAACGTCAAATGAGGTGACCAAATTCCTTATTGCGAAGTAGCGCCAGTGAATAAAAATGAAACAGTTTAGGTATCGAGCTAAATTTTTCTAAGGTAAATCTCAGCAAGTACAAATTTTAAATACTTTGCCCAATCTTATTATATTATGAGATGCACACAACTTGCACGTCTACATGTATCATTTTTAAATTGTAATGCCCGCCGGCGAATCCTATAAAAGATCAAACCGTAAATTTATCTGTGTATAGATAAATCTTATGTTTTTATGAATTCATTTTACAATAAAATTTTATGACTGTAATTCATCATGAATAAAAAATTTAAAAACTCTCAGTAACATCATGTAATAGTCAAAACGCACACGGGATAGATAGGCAACTGAGTAATCATTCACAATTTTTTTTACGATCATTTTAAGAAATTTTATCATAAACGGTGATATAGTCAGCCCGAGCCGGAAGTTTATGTCTCCCACATTTTATTATTAAAAATATAGTAAACACTTGTTGCCTAACTTCATGGAACTACTGTGAAAAGAGAAATGATGATTATAAAATTCTGGACAAGTTGATGATCATGACGATGATGAGGATGAGACGCCATTCAAAATCACGTTTTTCCATGTAATGATGAATGTAATGTACGGTGGTAACTAGTTCTCACCGATGGCGATCGATGTTAGTCGCACATGATCAATGTTCGATGGAAAATAACTAGAATAAAATGTCTGGCGACAGATAGAATTTTTCTAGTTTTTCTTTTTATGTTGTTTTTCGTGAAAGATCAAATTGATCGATTATTGTGAATGATGCGATCGCACAAACTGAACTGGTTCTGTACAATTTAAATTGTAATTTATTGAATGAACTTTTTTCTTTATAAATACAAACAATTGATGGAAGACGATAGTTAAAAATTTGCTTATCAATTTTCAGTTATCAGCGTATATGTACGTACCAAAACATTTGATTTGCCAGAGATGTGATGTTTAACGGGTAAATAAAATACTGAGTATAGAAAATGAATATACAATTCAGAAATATTTTTAGATAGACAAGCGATTATGTATCCAAATTGTAGCGTCCGTATTAGGGTTAATAACTAACTTCGATATCATTAAGCTTATCGCATGTAACTAACAACAACATTGAATTCAATTCCAAAATTAAAACACTTACGCATTTTTTGCTAAATGTAATATAGATCGGATTGTGATAATAACATGTCAGCATAATGTTTACAAGATCAAGTGTGTAACCATAGTATGTGTACAGACTTATTTTGGATAAATTATATTGATGATTAATTAAGATTATATTTGATTTGTAGTAACAGTAAAAATATGTTTGCAGACCATTTTACCAAAATGGGCAGCCACTTAATAATTCATGCTGTGCCAAAATTATAAAACAATAAAATTTTCGAAAAAAACCACATTTTAATTTCGTCATAAAAGATTGTACACAACTGTTTTCATAAAATCCCATGATCATAAACTGATCAACCACCATTTTTTGTCTGTTGTTAAATTTAACTTTGAAAAGTTAGAAAAAAATTAACTCTTTTTTAAACAATAAAAATAAACTTAACATTACGTGATATAAACCTTTAAATGTTGTCATGAATATCAATTAAGTTGATGATGATTATCATCATGATGATCGCCACAATCAACACGCACAGTTTCAAATATTATTATTTACATTTGAAATGGTTTAGAGTGCTACCGATATTGTTCCCTAATTCTATATGGCCTTAAAAATATTTTGACAAATCGATCGTTTTAAAATTCAATTGTTTCTCTCTTGCGCTTATGAAAATGGTCGTCACGATCGAAATGTACAAAAATGTTTAACGGAATTCCAAGCGATAAAATGTTGCGTCTCTTGCTGCACAGTCAAGTTACGTGTTGTAAATGATCACCAAGATCGTATATTCTGAAGTATCATTTAAACGCGATATCTAATTACATCAAGTTAAAATTTTACTCTCGGCGAATAGCTACAAAATCTCGCGCAGTACTGGTGTATTGTAATATGATCGCGGAAAAAATAATAAAAACAAAGAAACATCAAAATCTCGTATTGTCATCATCCAATCGCATTAAAGTGGAAAGATGATTGGATAAGAAGAACGTATATACTCGTATATTTTAAGAAAATACAAGAAATAAAAGATTTTGATTAAAATGCGACATTTATTGTCTCAATATTGATGAAAGGGAAATACACTTAGATATAAAAGTCTACGTCTACTCGCAGTGTATTTTGTTTGTGGCGGTTGTACTTACATGTTAGTCTCTATAATTGTCTCTATAAATATTTGTGTGAGTACATAAGAAAATGGGCGGTAATTTAATCCATTTTTAATTTCAGTGTAATAATCGATTATTTTATTCAATACAACACATTCTCAGTCACAAAACAATCTTATTATTTGTTTTGTTTATTTCTTTCGTTTCAATTTAATAAATATCACGTGTGCAGCAATACCTTTTGAGGGGTAGTTTTGTATACAAACACGGTATCAAGTACCAGACACTTTGAACATTTAATTTTCACAAATGTCAATTAGATATTGATTACAACCCCTTGACTTGTGCGATGATACGACATAAAAGACGAAATAAATAAGGGTGATTATAATTGACACGTTGCGATATTTCAATCAATATTTTGACAGATATTTCCAGCCCATTTAATTATTTTGTCTTATTAAATGTGAATTAAGATAGTTTGCCGATCTTTGATAATCTGTGGAACGTGACAAAAATTATGATTATTAGTATTAGATTCGTTGGACATATTATAAAATTTCACTTTCACTTCTCGATACTTAAAAAAATGCGTCCCATGTATAGAATGACAGTTTCTGCGTGCGACATCACAATCAAAATCGCTGAAGCATTTTATCGTACCATATTATCGTTTGAATATTTAATCGGACACAACAGAGTGGAGTTTCGGAGATATCCCATACGAAATTCATTTCGTTTTCGTCGTTTAGAAAAATCAGTGATATTCAAAAGTATATGTAAAAAAAGTTGCTTAGTAGAAGATACAAGCCGCCACATGATATATATTACAAAAAAAACTAATGAACTTTAAGGTGTTTACCTATCTATCATCTTTTGTTACATAATGTTTAACTGCTAGCACTGAAAATAGTATGTCGCTAAAAATGTTTGGAATAACGTCTTGTGTTGGAAGAAGATTTAAAGTAATTTTCATGATTTTTCAAATTTTTTCGATAAGGTTGCGATATACGGTCCCTATAACTCAGTGACTAATCGACGGCCGGACTAGCAAATTACGTCTTATGATAGAGGAAGATTTAAAGTGAATTATGTATTTCCACCTTATAGAGCCCAAGTGGAAAGTCCATCTTAAAGAAAAGTTCTAAAAAATCCCAGAAATCATGGGGGGAGGCTAATCTAAAATAAAATCTTTTGCTATCTATGTCTGATGGTAGGCCGCTAATCCGAACATAAACTCCATCCCATAACAAATTTGCAAATATAAATTCGGGGATGTATCATCAAAACGTTATATTTTGACCCAGACCCGAAAAAATATTGTGGCATGATAGTTTTAACTGTCATGACAGTAAACATTTTCGGGGCTGAGAGTAAAAATGTGGCGTTTTCAGGGCTGATAGTAAATAATGTCGTGATATCAATAATTATTGTTATCATCGCATTCGAGTATAACAGATTAGAGATTATTTAGAACCTTGGCTTCTAACTGCTGGTAGAAAACGATTCAAAGTCTAGGGTAATTCGGAACAATCTACTGGTAATTTTCAGAGCAATCTCTAAGTTCATTTTAAGTAAATCAATTAAGTATTTCAATAAAGCTCAGATCAGAGATTTTCAAACTATACTTAAAAGTAGAATATCTTCTTTCTTAAACAAACATTTTGCATTACGGAAACAAGTAACAAGTTCAGTAAAACATTTTAAATGATCAAGAATGATTTCGTCTATCATAAAATAATAGATTGCCTTAGAACCATTATTGAAGGCTATACTTTTTAATCGACAAAGTACATCTTCAGCAAACCATGGTCATTTTGACGCAAGCAATTAATTACTTTAGTTTTAATTTAAGTTTAAGTCTTTAATTTAATAATATTATTGAGTTTCTTTTTTTAATTTATATTTTTTAATGGTAATTAACTCAGTTTAACAAAAATAAATAGTTTTGTTAAACTGAGTTAATTACCATTAAAAAATTATACAGTTTACTTTGATAATTCCGCTGTAAAATCGTTGGGGAAATGTTCAATTGCGAAAATTACGAGGCAACAATAAATTGTTCTTAGGAAATTCCAAACAAATTTGAAGAAAATCATGGGGATGAAATAATTCCTAAAAAAATCCTGAATCCTGAATGTTTTGTTTCTGTATTAGGTAGTGATTACAAACCAAAAAACAAACATTTAGCCGAAACTATATTTTATACAGAGTGTCCGGGTTTGGGTGCTAATCCGTTAAGGCGTGATTCCTTGGTTCATTCTGTGAAAAAAGTCGTATGGGAAGAGGGCGTCAATTTTTGATATCCTTTGAGATACAAGGTATTTTAAAAATTTAGATCAGAAATAAAGTACACACAGATATTAAACTGTAATTTCCAAAATATTTATCGGAGAGCAACCAACGTAATCTTATTTGACTTATTTAAGATTTAAGTGGTTATCTTGCATCATAGCCCCAAATTCCATCCCCGAAAAATACGATGGGAGCACTAATTATAGCTATCATGACATTTTTTACTCTCAGCACAAAAAATCTCCACATTTTTACTCTTAGCCCCGAAAATACTTGCTGTCGCGATAGTTAAAAACTGTCATGCAGTTGAAATTTTCGGGGCTAAGAGTAGAAATAATATTTATAAAAACATGTTTGTGAAGTAAGCCCAATTTTATGTATGTGGAGATAGCACAATTTTCATCCCAGAAAAATGACGTGGTAACACTAATTATTAATATCATGAAATTTTTTACTATCAGCCCCGAAAAATGCCTTATTTCTACTCTCAGCCCCAAAAATATTTACTGTCATGACAAGACACAAACATTTTGCGGGGCTGAGAGTAAAAATATCTCAAATGGGGGACAAATAAATGATATTAATTATTTACCAATCCCCAATTTTCTTTTTTTTAGAAATTTTATGTGATATATTTTATGAACGACCTGTCGGCTTATGTCTGGCGATGGAGGAAGATTCAAAGTAATTTTTGTGATTTTTTCACAATTTTGCTATGGGGTAGAGTTGAGATATAGTCCTTAAAACTCAACAAATATTCGTTGGTCGGACTATAGGCTTATGTCTGATGATTAAGGAATATTTAATGTAATTTTTGTGAATTTTTTAGAATTTTTCTAGAATTTTTCTTCCATTAAAGTCGTTTTTCCATTAACTTTCTTCCATTCATATCTCAACAAGCCAGACAAACAAAAAGATCACAACTTCAAAAAGGCACAAATTCACTTAGAAAAATTCTATAAAAATGCAGAAATTACTTTAAATTTTACTCTTCCCGAGTAGTTACTGAGTTTGACGTACTTTATCTCAACTCCACCCAGAGAAAAACTCTGAACGAATTACAGAAATTACTTTAAATCTTTCTGCATCGCCAGGCATAAATCGATAGTCAAGCCAATAAATATTTATTGAGTTTGAAGGAATATATCTCAACTCTACCCCATAAAAAAATTCTAAAATATTCACTGAAATTACATTAAATCTTCCTTAATCACCAGACATAAGGCCAACAAAGAGTCTCTGCTTTCGAGGAACTATGGGTGGGCCAAATACATTTTTTTTAAAAAAATGCAATAAAACAAAAAGTTCTTAATATTTTTTCAAATTTTTTTTTTCATTGTAGAGAACAATCCTTCCGATTAATTATGGAATACTATTTCATTCATATGACTGTCTCGGCTGGCCTTGACGTACCCCATACGGTCGGTCCAATTTTGGAGCACATTTTCGATGGTATGCGGCATTATGTCTTCAATGGCAATGCGAATATTGTTCTTGAGAGCGTCGATCGTTGCTGGTTTATCGGCATAACACTTATCTTTGACGACACAACAAAGATAATAGTCCAACGGCGTCAAATCACAGCTCCGAGGCGGCCAAATCACATCAGCGTTTCGGCTGATAATTCGATCTTCGAAGACAGTGCAAAATATCAATTGAAACGTGTGCTGTGTGACATGGAACGCCGTCTTGTTGAAACCAAATGTTGCATATGTCCTCCTCTTCAAGTGCCAGGAACAAAAAATTGTTTATCATGACGCGGTAGCGCTCACCATTGACAACGGCGGCTCTTTGCACATTTTCAAAGAAAAATGGCCCAATGATGCCACCAGACCAAAATCCGCACCAAACAGTCACTCGTTGAGGATGCATCGGCTTGTTTACGATCACGTGCGGGTTCTCCGTGTCCCAAATGCGACAATCCTGCTTGTTTACATAGCCGCCAAGAAGGAAATGCGCCTCATCCGCAAAGATGATTTTTTTTCCAACATTTTCGAATTAATGTTTCAATATTTCCCAGCGTTGTTCTAGCGAATACACAACCATTTTCGTTCAGCGGAAGGATAAAACTAGCTTTCTGTCAAATCAGAAGTGACATAACCCTTACCATACTCATAAAAACCGCTAGTTCAAAAAAACAAAAATTAGTTGGTCCACCCTGTATAAGGACAGAATACCTCATAACTATAAGACCAACATTTTGACCTGATACATGGAGAAATAATCATATTCATATATTTTTTATACCTAATATTATGTTTGAGTCAATGACTGTACGTCAGAAATAGAGTCGGATGATAATTCGTAAGCGAAATAGCGACTATATAACATATTACAATACTCAAGTGAATGTATCCCCCTTCGCTCTGGCTACAACTTTCATGAAAGTTTTTTCTTTAAGCTGAGTTGACAATAATTTAGGACTAACGCAAAATTTTATCAAAAATAATAGGCAAAGGGGCTCTGCTGATTTCTTATTGTGGCATAAAATTCTTATTGAGTTTCCCCCCCATTTCATATTGGAATTTGTCTTGAGAAAATAAAAATAAATAACCTGTAACACAAAATTTTAGATCCCGGAAACGGCACTAACATTTACCTTAAGTACAAAAATCATTTTTCAATAATAAATTTGGTGTAAAACAATTACAATGTATCTCAATCTTGTTGTTTACTTATAGAAACCCCCTCAAAATAAATAAACAAAACGACGCGAAACGATAACAACGACGACGACAATCCTTCAATCCTTTATGATTATATGATTAAAACATATTTTGTTAAAAACATAAAATTATATTTTATGATTTGTGCCACACCAAGAATTATGATTATTAAAATTATTGTACCCCGAACGAAATCAAGTCGAAAAGTACAAGAACAGAACATTAAAACCAAGCGCAGTGTATACGAGTTCAAAACATATTTTTTAAAACATAAAACATAAAAACGACATGCAGAGAAGCGCAGGGTAGAATTTCATTTTCGGTTTCTTTTTAGGCATCGTACTTTTATAAGAAGGAAGATCTGTTATGTCTTTTATATGTTTTATTCTTATTGTTGGGTACGTACGCTGTTTGTTCTTCTTATACACTATGTGTCTGGGGCCTGTGATATAATTTTATTTTTATTTAGTTATTGTAACATTCTAAATCAAATGAAATGGCGACGTCCTACGTGAAATTATACGACAAGCCCTTTAATGAAATATAAACAACTTTTATTATGGTTCAAGTATAATTATCCTCACGAGTGGTCAACTTATAGGAAGGAACTACAAATTAAATGTTTAACCCAAAGCCTATTTAAAATTTGGAAACATTTGGCTCGATTGATCTCTCTTATGATTGCAGATCATCATAATTTTAATCGATATTCCTTTATAACATATTTCATGCAAAAGACAAAAGACGAGAAATTTCAGACACAATTTTGTTGTATATAGGCAGATTCTGTCCAAGATAATTATGATCGCGTTTTTAGAAACTCAGACGTGATGGAATCTAAAAGTAATTTTTGGGTCTTTATATCTTCTAGCCATTTGTAAATTTCTAGTCAGTAAAAACTTTCACGAAACCGACTAATAGACAAATTAAATTTTATATAATCTGAAATGCTAAATTAAACTGCAAATGTTTGAACTTAACATTTTCACATCGAAATCATATACGAGTATGTTGGCAAGGCTAATGCTCATAACATTTTTTAAAGATTTATTGCTCATAATAATTAAGAACGTATTTGGGGCAGCGGTAAGATGAATAATTAATTAATATTGGCCGGTCGCGATTGTACGAGTAGAGTAAGGTTTGTTGGTTAACGCCCACGATTTTACACTCATCGATTTTCAAAATTTGGGTGAAAATTCAACACCCGGGAAGATAAGTCCTATAACATGACAAATGCTTTAATATTTATTTATCAAAAAACCTCCAAATTTAAACATTTGCTTTTTCACTTTAATTTTCACAACAACCTAAAATTTTCTCATCTTCCACGCATTTTCATTATATTATAGTGGTGAGGTGGTTGTTGTTGGTTTTGGTTCGTTCGTTGCTATATTTAAAATAACACACAAAATAAAAAAAAAATTATTAAGTATATTGAAAAATAAAAATTCTGATCACGTTTTGTGGTTTATTAAAATAAACTTGTTGGTCGAAATAAAATACAAAAAAATAATAAATAAATAAATTATATATAAAAATAATAAAAATTAAATTTATTTTTTAGAGCTACCTGTTTTTACTTACTTACCATCATCATCGTCATATAAACCATCATTGTACGTATCGCGCCATGATCATTGCCATCGTTAAATAACATAGCAACAACAACAACAACATCATCCGCGATATTATCATTGCTATATGTTTATTAATACGATCATCATTATGAACGTGGAGACATTCTGTGGCTTGATGATCATGGGATCGATGGTGTTGTTTTTGTTTTAAAATTAATAATATTATGATAAAGAGGATGGTTTCAGGTGTTAATGATAATAATAATTAAAAATTACCTTGTATACTTTCTGGTGGATCGCTGAAAATTTTCTATTTCGGATACACATGGGACTCTACGCCTCTTTTATAAGAAATGTGTAAATAGACGTCGAAATTATAATCAAAACGAAAAGACTTTTATGTGTGACAAGCGATAAATGTGTTACTTAATTACCATAATTCATGAAAGTTTTTTTTGAAAAATTTCGCAAGAGCACAACAACACGCAGGTTAAAATATATTGTCTGCTTAAATGCAACTAAATTATGAAATTATGTCATTTTTATGTCTCATGTGCATTGATATCATACCGAACGGTTTTACATTTTAAAAATTGAGCGATTTTTTATATGTATTATGCCCTTGCTACATCGAACTAGCACATTAGGGGGTCGAGGAATTTGGATTGTGGTTAGGAGGATCATGCAATGGTATATCATAGAATGTATGGGACAACATTTGAAGTTTATCGTGCTTTTTAATTAAATCAAAAAACGAATTTGCTTGTAAGCGGAAGCACACATTGACCACCTTGTAGACCACCATGAGATCTATACCATATTTAGGATCATTGCAGGAAAAGCTTTATTGCATCTGCAAGTCTATTTGTATTTGCAAACTGTGTCAAATAATTTCGTACGGTTTAGTGGATCGGAATAAGGAATTGTGCAGCAGCATAAAATGGTTTGATTCTACTTAGGGTATTATAATCGATAACAAGATACAAGTAAGTACTATTAGTAGTACTGCGTATATTGCTTACTGCAGAAAACCTTAAATTTATCTCTGTTTAGGTAAATTCAAATAAAGTACACACATTAGGCAATATTGATGAATTTTACTCCTTAGAGACTGAATTAACACGCTTTGCGTGTTTCCTTGCTTGTTTCTTTATTTCATCGGTGACGTATTCCATCTTTAAGTCCCTATATGAAGATTGTCGTTCCTAATGTACCACGGGGCATTAACAATCCCTCGCAGCACTTTATTTTGGAAACATTGTATCATCTGTACATTAGACTTCTTGGCACAATTTACTAGTTTTAACATTTGCCTGTGCAGAGAAATTTGTTGTGTATTGAGAGCTCAGAATTTCTACCCAAGAGCCAGTACATTTTCCTATATTTGATGTTTAACTCTTCTTCTTTTATCTCTGTGATGTGTTCTTTCCACCTTAGTTTAGCATCGAGGGTCATGCCAAAGTATTTAACTGTATTTGCTTGTTGCTTCCGTTATACCTTTTCCAACTGTTAGGATAGCTGTATCGTCTGCAAATGTTGCTACTGTAATATCTTGAGTATAGATCCAAGTAGCTGCCTTGTGGTATACCTGCTGATATTATGTTTACTTCATAGTACTCGCTTTGAAGTTTGAATCTAAAGTGTCGATCTGCTGTGTAGGATTTAAGAATTTGATAAAGGCAGGTCTTGTTGCAGTTTAAATTCAAACCCTTTGTGCCAAACTTTAGCTACATCTAAGAATATATTGAAGCATATCTTCTAATTCTTAACTGCATCGTCAATGACATCAGTTGTTCTGTGAACTTTTTACCTGTAGAGTGATTTTCTCTAAACCTGAATTGGTGTGGTGGAATTAAACATGTCTCTTCTATTATCGGTTTGAGTCTCTTGAGCAACGGTTTCTCAAATATTTTTGATATGACCCGAAGTATGGATATCGGTCTATATGCTTTTTATCGTTTGCTGGTCTACTTGGTTTAGGAATAAGAATTACTTCAGCCACCTTTCTATGAAGTGAAAAATAATTCCCCAGCATTCAAGGCTGCATTAATTATTTGAACTAATTTTCGTAAACCTTTCTCGGCAATGGCTTTCACAATTTGCGCAGTAATTAAGTCATAAGCTGGAGCTTTTCTGATATACTTAAGTTATTATTGAGTGCAGTTCCACTAAGGTTGCATGTCTTATGTTAAGATCATCTACTTGGTTTACGACAGTTGTAGTTTTCATTTGCATTTTGTCTTGGCAACGTTTGAAAATTTTCTTCCAAATAAGCAGGAAATAGTGAGACGTTCTGTTTGTCGTTTTTAGCCGAGGTTCCGTCATAATTTTGGACAGGTTCAGAATAGTAATAATCTGTTCGACCGATCAAGGCTTCCACGAGCGGCTACACCCTTCGTTGTCTTTCAAAGTGAGTAATCGTCATTCTTTAGTTCAGAAAGACCTCGAAGTCGTTTATTTATGCTTTCATTATTTATTTCATTTATCAGTTGTTTCAAGTTGTTGCACATAAAATTGAGGATATTTTTGTGTAGCGAAACACGAGTCTGTTGCCAGATTATACGAGCTTTCCGTTTCCGTTTAACTCTCTCTTTCTTTAACTTAGTTCTCTATGTCCTACCGAAGATGGCTGTGTTTCCTTGTGGTGTTGGTATGAGGAATAGGCGAACTTTCCCAAGCTGCTTGTTGGATATTATTAATTAATGTTTCTAGTTCATCTTGCAGCTGCATCTCTGTTCTAATTGGTTGCTCTTCCACTAATTTCTTGAATAACTCCCAATTGGTTTTATTGTTTGTTAATTTAGGCAAGTTTTTTTTATTATCGTTGTACTCAGAGTAATGATCACAGGTCAGATGATAGTCCTTCACGATTTTCAATCACGTGTAGGCCTCGAAAACTCCTTGTTGGATGATCGCCAGAGCAAAATTCAATTCTCTGATCATAATCCTTCACTATATTCAATGCACGTGTAGCCCTCAAAACTTCTTTTGCTACAAAGAAGTCAAGAAGCTCTGGTATTTTATGTATGTCAGTAGTCCAATATGTTGGCTGATCGCTAGAGCGAAATTCACAGTTGTTCTCGCGAGCAGCATTAAATAACTTTTTTCCTTTTTAGGTTGTATAAGTTTAGATCCCCAATAGGTATTCTCTGCATTAAAACCCTGCCTATTATAAAATTTGGTCCTCCAGTTAAAAAGTTTCAATAACGGGCACTTGCTAATGTTTAATTTTTTGAAAGAATTACGGTACTTCCACCTCTAGCGTCTCCTCCTGGTTGAATATCATGGTAGCCTCATGTCGCTTATATATAGTTCTAGGCCATGTTCTTGTTTTGCAAGGCGTGCATTTATCGTTTCTACAATGCGAAACAGTTATCTGCGAGTAGGATCTCCTATCTGGTCCTATGGACTGTGGGCACATTTTATGTACCTAACATCTCGCCCGCAAAATCTTTGGGTGTGGTTATAACCTTGGCATTTCTTGCATTGAGGTATTAGTCTCGTGTTCTTTTTCAGTGGTTCTATTTTAACCTGCAATGTTACTAAATATATTTTCAATTTTTTCGCTTTTGTTGAATGTGAGCATGAATAGCGGGAGCGCTTTTTTAATAATCTTAAGGATGTTTACTTTGTCTTTAATTTGCAATTATTTCATTTTGAGTTCTAGTTTTATATTCTACTTCTTGTAGGCGGAATGTAGATCTCTGGCCATAATCTTAATATCTCTGTTATTTTTGTCTTCATAGATATACCACTCTTTATTTTCTTCAGTGAGCTTTGTGGCTCTGTGAATGCATCGGGATCTCTTGTGTTTACCATCCAAACATTATTGTTTAGTGCCACTACTCTATAGTCGACTGTGGACACCGATTTCATTAGAGCTTGGATATTCGCAAACTCTGTAATGCCTACCAAATTAATTGGCAGGGGTACCTTAGCCGTCATTGCAACCTTGCGTTGTTCTTATTGCTGGTGTCGTCGAGGTACAAGCATAATGGTTCGGTAGTTTCATTAACTTTAGCTTGCGAGTGCTCCCCAACTTCTGCCGAGAATTCTGCTCCTTGTTTTATCTTAGGTTTTTTGTTTTGTTTGTGCATCTTGATGAGGAATTTGCAGAGTTGCTCTTGCAAGTTCCTCATCATCTGTATGGAACTCAGCGTTAGTATAGGCAAGTGTTCTGATTTCGTTATAACTAGTAATAGGAGTTTCCAAAACTTCTATCAGTTTGCTCTCCTTCAGCTTAACGAAGTCTTCCGCGTAGTCCAATATTTTTGTTTTCCTGCTGGCGTTGAATGTGTTTGTCTAGGCGGTGAGCTAGATATTTTTGAACTTCGATTGAATGGGCATTGCAATGATTGGCTCATCCCGGAATCCTTTGAACCAGTCTCGCCATAGGGTGGATTATCCAACTGAGCAGTTGGGGCATGACCTGGGGTAAAAATTCCGTTTTGTTGTAAACTCATTGCTCTAAGGAACACTGTTATTGAAGCAACTACCAACCTAAGCACTGAAACTGACAGTGGGTCAGCGGAGAGAACATCATTTGCAAGATTCCCGGTGTTCGGTTATTCCGACGTTTCTCGGTCGCCAGAGCCTGAGCGGTTAATTAGCAGGGAGGAACACCTCCAGGTGAGATTGTCATTTGGGCAGGTATAGTGACCTTCTAGACCGATGCCCTTTACCCCCCAGTTACTATAGATAACATCGAACAATTTTTATATAAAATTGCTGTTTGAAAACGAATTTTCAATGAAAACTATCAATTAAAAACTTCACGCTACGGAGGAGTGGTGGAGGAAGTATTTTTTTATTTTTGATAATCAGCAAATACGCTTTATCTTTTAACAAAGACAAGTTATGAATTTCGTACGCCATTCTTACTTACCTGTTTTGACCTCCGTTTGCAACTAGTGGGGTATTTTAGAAATTCCTTCAAGTATTAATTTTGTTTACAGTTGTCCAGCTTTCGAAGTCGTTTGATCCCGGTTTTTGTTATATCGCTTTATATATGTTAGTTGTCTTTTCTGTTCTAATTTAAGTTTATGCAGTTTCTCAGAGCAGCAAAACGCAATTGAGAATGGGGATAGAATCCTTGGTTTAGGTATATTAGGAGTGCAGTGTGTCAGTGAGCGTAGAACCACCTTGGGTGTTAGCCAAGTGAAAAAATGATAAGAATCCTTTGCTTACTAACTATAAGACATACAATTTATTCTATAGTAGGGTTTAGAAGTGTTGCATGTACCCTTCGCAAGCCCGTCCTGGGATTTTCTTCAGGTTTTGTTTGGGAAGGTTCCAGAGATGATTCGAATGGAGACGTTTAGCATGCGTTTATTTCATATCGGCAATTTAAAATATATAACTGCTTATTCGAAACTTTTTTCCAATACAAGCTGAATTTAAATTAACATTAGAAGAATTGTTCTAAGAGCATAAAGTAAACCTTAGCACTATACCTAGCATGACAAAAGTTTTACTTCTGAGATAATATGAAAACAAGTCGTTTTATAGTGTAGTGACAGATTAATGTTGGGTCGACTTGTAAATACTTAATTAGTATTTTATAGAAACTACTTTTCATTGATAATCGCTGTTTACTCGTAAACATTCGCCCATTCGACATTCATCAAACGGGTTCAAATTTATTTTATTTCACTTTGACTTTTTTATTATTATTATACGTATACACATTTATAACTATAGGACTAGTTGTTAATGATGACAACACTTTGAAATAGTATTTTACAATTAATTTAATTGAGTAATAATTTCTAGAGACACGTTAGTTTTTGAAATTTCTAGAAATCCGATTTTGAAATCTTTAGAATCAATTGATAGCAACAGATCACTAAGGCATGGTTTCGTAGTAGCAACATAACCAATTTAGAAGTAAGTTGTTTTATCTGCAACGGCCAACACCTACTTTGCTAAACGTACTAAATCAGTAACAATAGATAACTATTCTGCTAACAGTAAAGCTAAACATACACATTTGACTAACAATGTGACCCTATAATTTTAGCATCAGCTCTAGGTAGAGTACAGAATATTTTATCAGCCTTATACAATTCCATCAATCTTTAAGATACAAACTAATGCTCTAGTTTTGATGTCTACTAAATCGCTTCCAGACACAAAATGTGGTTTAGACAATAAACTACAAATGGAAATAATCCTAGGCAATCCTAATTTCAACACTCCTGGACATACTGATTTTTTAATAGGCATTGACATTTACCGATAAATATTGTTAGGAAAGATACGCATTAAGTCTACAGCTTAAAGGTCAAAATTAGTGTGGATTATATTTAGTCATCTAACTCAAATTAGCGGCGTACCGATAACTTGATTAAACAGCCACGTTATATTAGTAGTTATAGATATGTTATCAAAACATTTTTGGAAAACTGAAGAACTACACGTGAAGTGTTTAAAGGTGGCTATAGTAGATACTTCTCGTGTCACTTCATCCCTAAATAAAAGAAGACAGCACAAGAATATATAGATGAGAACGTAACTTTTGATGCTTCCTGTAAAACACTAACAAGCACATTTCTTAACAAAATGATGTATGTGTAGTTCTATCCTTACAAGACAACCTATAACCACAATATTGGTCAGATGGAAGAACCATCATTATGTTATTGCATCGCGCAGTCAGAAAATGTTCAGGCAAATCAATGTAGGTATAAGGATTGTACAGTATTCTTATTTGGCTACAAAACCATTACAACAATTATAGCTACAGATGAAATTTCATGATATCTAATTGGTTCAAAGATCGTTCAAAACTACTTTTATTTGGATAACCTTTTATCTGGAGCTAACACAATAACCGAGGCAATAATTGACTTTATGGGCTTCCGATGAAGTACTCAAATTTGTATTAAATCGGTACTGTACATATAAGGAAACGCAAAGTTCACAAATTCTCAGTGTTATTGCGACTTCCCAATTTATTTAGTATCAATGACTCTCCAAAATTACCTTGACTCATTCATTATTCCATCAATAATTTACAAATTAAGTAATTTCATTCATATATAATCCATTTGATAAGCGTGCCTGTATCATATAAAATTATACAAAAAACCCAAAAATGAAGAATTTGAATAATTTTTGGATTAAACAATTCTTGGTCTTACCTATATTCGTTCATCGTTTCTTTTACGCAATAGCAAAGATTGGCTGGTTAACCAAATTTGTTTCTCTTTTGTTGTGGTGCACGGCCAAAAAACAAAAAAATCAAGAAGATTTATTTCATTTAATATTTATGAAATTATAAACGGAAATCAATATTATTATGAAACACTGCGCAAAATTTATTAAGATTTTATTAAAAACAAAAGCAAATGTCTTAGGAACATGAAACGATCATCTTAACAACAGCAAATAATTACTCGTATGCGCGCAGCAACCACCGTGTATGAAAACATTTTGTGGCCTCAACTCCTCATGCTACATAATAGAAATACGGAATACCATAAAAAATTGTAACCTTAAAACACTGAAGATGTATATAAATAAAATTGGTTCTTACGAAAGAAATCCCTAAAGGGTTCTTTGGTACACAGAAAACCCAGATCAACAACAAAATATAATTAATAATTTTGTTGTTGTAGTTGCTATCTTTGGAAGATGAACAGAAACAAGCATAAGATTGAATTTTATAGTTTTTTTTGTGTTGTTTTATTATTTTATTTTCGTCAGTGTTTAGCAGAACCTGTGATTAGGCCTCAAGCACAGTAGCCGTGGTGTATTAGTTGGTCACGAAAGATAACATAAGAAAACACAAAAAAAAAATAAAAAGTAAAATCGAATTGAGATCAAAATTGAAGAAAATTGAGATAAACAACAAAAATTATGTGATATTGCTTGTAAAAGGATATTGGAACTACAACCACCGAATGCCTTATAGTGTTATGATATTTTAAAGCATAAAATAAATGATTTTGGTTATGCTTTATTTATTGATTTATTTAATTTCACGAATAATAAAAAATGAATACGCTTTCTATTGATGATTCTGGTGCGCTGCGGTACAGGTTCGATGCCCTCGATAGCATCTGCTATATTCACTAAAACTTGAAAGGTGTCGTAACAATCGAACTATATATAACCTGGAGCCGGTAGTAATAAAATTTTCGCACTTGGAATTTTAGGTTTGATTTCTAATTATCTTGCGGTTCGTTTTTAAATCACACCGCGATCATGTCGTAAAATACAGCTATACTCGTATACATAACATCTGTAATTATTTGTGTTGCTAAAAATTCGAGCGAAGATCCACCATCGTTAAATTTATATATGGCAAATAACTACATGACTTAAAGTATAAATTTCAAGATTCAGTTCAGAATCAGTTAAATATAAAATATGTGTTTGTTTTTTGGCCTGGTCGGCCGATGTATACATAAATGCTACTGTGCATTTTATGTAAATTTTCGATGAATTGCTTTTGAGAATTAAAGAAACACAATATTTCTTAGTCAGTTCAATATGCGAGTGTAAGAAAATAGCAAATAGATCTGAATATTAATATTCATGGCGCATAGAAGAGTTTCTTTCTGTTTTTCAAATGAGGACATTACATTTGGTGATAGATCTTGAGATTTGTGTTGATTTTGTTTAATAGTTTGACGGTAATAAATCTATTTTACGGTCATAAAAAATACGAGAACTGATTTAGGTGGTGCGGTTTGGAATTTATGTTTTTTTGGTGAAAAAATATTAATGATTTAGTTTTTGTTAAAGTACACTCCCTGGTAATAAATAACGATCTCGTTGCAATGATGTACAAATTACAATTTGAGTTATCTTAGAGCGTTTTGGGAGCTTAACCCAGAAAACTGTGAATGTTACTAACTGAACAGCTTGTAAGTCAACAGCTTTACACATGGTCGAACTGCTTTGTCTTTAGTACGCGATCTCAGTTTAAATTCAGTACGGAGAAACTTACAAATATTGAAGTACTTAGTACTGTAGTTGGTTGTGGTAAATTCACAACATGTTCGGAAGACACAGGGGTACTAAATGAAAAGTGCTCAAAGAAGATTGAAAAATTATATCAATAATTGCGGCGACAGAAATTACACCGATCAAGGTATGTAAGCTTCTCATTTTGCTATTTCCAGTTTTAGGTAAATTATTGAAAAATTTTCAACAATTGTATGCACGACAAGATCATATGAAAATTAAATTCGAAATTGCTTTTAGCACGAAAACCAATTTATGGATAAGAAAGATGCAATGGGGTTTGTCAAATCGAATAATTTGCCAACATTAAAAAGTTGGATTTGTGATTCTTATCCAGTGTCAAAACGGTGGATTTTTGAACTAAAGCTCATAACAAAATTGTTTCTTAGTGCAAAACATTTCAAACGACATGTCACATGATTATTTCGCGTAAACAGAAAATGTACCCTCGAGCGTGAAGGCAGTTATGTTCAGAACGAAGGAGCTTCAGATAAAAAATGTGAAATTGTTCATGGGGATTCTTCCTATAACCCTCCACTCCGGTCATGTATAAAGTTTACAATCTCGGACGATTACCCAATTCTACTGGAAATTTTACCTATTTGTAGTAACAATAAGTTATATTAAAAAAAACTAAAAATCATATTTATTATATCTAACTAAAAGGAATAAAATCATTTTCTGTGACACGCTATGGGTGGTGGTTTTCGTGCTGTTGCAGGCGGGGCAATAGGTGAAGTAAGGTAGAAATTGTGATTGCAAGTAAGTTAATTATTTAAAATTAATCATTCTTTTACATTAAGTTTCTGATTCGCTTTACGTCTGAAGATTAAACAGATACAACGAATCTTCAATTACCTGCATTCACAATTTCTACTTTACTTCACCCATTGTCCCGCTTGCACCAGCCCCAGAAACGGTACCCATAGGGTCTCAGAGAAAATTATTCTTTTTAAATGTGGTTTTCATTTTTTAAATATAATTTAATATTACTACCACTTTTATGCTTACAAATTCTTGGCTTAATTTTCAATTTCCTTGATTGCCATGACCACGGGGTGGGGGTTGAAGGATGTTGCTTCACTTAGTCCACCAAATTTTACCATGTTTAGTGGTTTTACCACAAAATTGATTGGCATGGAGTCTTTTGCATTCTTTCCGTCTCTTTAATGGCGTCTTCGTTGCAAGGCTTCGTTTTCTCGAGCTTGCCGCAATCCAAATAGTCGATGTGTTTGGACTCTACTCAAGGCAAGCTAGGCCTGAAATTTGGCAAACAGATCTTTGCCCAATTAAATATCTTGTTGGTGGTTGACCAATGTCGTGCATCTAGTCGCGACAGAAGTAAAGCAAAATGATCTCAACAAATAAGCTGCTGTCATATGGCCAACTCGAACAGCGTTGAGGAGATCAGCAAACGATGTGTCTCCCTTTTGGTGCATATACTCCGTCAGCTCTCATGAAGATATATTCAACACCCTTAAAATTATTGCCTTATTGTCTATATTGCTGCACAAACTAGCTGGAAAATCATCAGTCATGGCGTGATCCTCGAATTTATACTCGAGTCCCGTCTCTATAAAATTCTGTGGTGGTCCAAGAATATTGAATGCATGAGCTTGACTAAAAACAATCTCAAGCCGCTGATCTATCGCTTGAATAGTCTAGAGGTATTTTTTCCTTTCATTCAAGTGAGCTACGTTAGGATGGAAAGTCTCTCTATTGTTTTTGTTTTCCTCTGTGAGCTCGTTTTCCTTCTCATAGGGTTTTTACTGGAGGCGGGGATTTTTGTAATAATTTTCCGGATCCTTTTGCATAGTGAAGTATCTCGTACGGCACTTTAATTATTATCGGAGCATAGCGGATAACCATTTTACTATTGCCTCATCAGCATCGATGCTCTCTTCAGTGTTGTCCTGCAGGTATGATCAAACAACGTAGCGTATTCGAAAGGCATATCTCTTTGAAATTGTAGTCTAGATGATCCTTTGGTTGCTACTCATAGCGCACAAAGATGTTAGAACAAACATCCGTTTATTGAATTTCTCAATTATAAATTGAGATTAAACGAAGGACATGGCATCCTGTTAAGGCTTTTGCGTGTTTAAGGACACACACTTTTGCGATCTCTTGCGAAATTGAAGATGGCAATGCGCCGCTAATGGTCTATTAAGTGAATTAATAAATAATTGTGGATATTTCTTGTAGTTGTGATTTAGTGTTGCTCAAATAGTATAGGAAAATTATAGTCGAAATATTTTGGGAATATTCCATTAGTGGTGTAAGTACTCGGAATTATGAGAATTGATGTTGACACAGACAGGGCGAGTTCGTAATAATATATTTTTGCTAATTTTGCAGTTTAGTACTGAATATCAAACAAATTTTGATTTATGAATAATAGAGACATCTACCAATGACTAGTATAAACTATTCGCCAATATAGTTAGGCGAAAATTTAGACAGAAAAGTCGAAGTCAGGCGAACAACATTAAAAACTCTAATACTTTATGTCTGATAACAATTTTTGAGACGAAATTACTGACTTACCTAATTTCATGTTAGTTCTTACCAGTTCCAATAGATGGCACAAAATATAAAGCACTGAAATTTTATTCTAATTCCCTATTTTAATTTTAATTTTATCAATTGTCATGTCAAAGTATTTATTATCGATGGTGAATAATTAACAATTTACTACGAAATTTAGAACTAAATATTAGATTCAGTACGTTTTATGGCTACAGCTTAACAACTAAAAATCACTAGTACCTTCAATTTAGTTAGTGGGAAATTTAGACAAAAAAAATCGACTTTAGCCGCACAGTATTAGAAGGAAAAACGGCGTAAAGCACTCAGTATAAGTTACTTGTATATTTTATAATATTCATTCAACCACAACTGACGGAATTACAAGTGATTGGCGATGTGGTCTACGAGTACTCGACGTTGTCTACGAGTAATCCACACTGTCTTAAAATTAGTAGTTGACGCGTATATGCCCATCTTGTTTGGATAGAGCAGGCCTGGCATAAAGTCATCGGCAGTATACCCTTGACGATCGTTTTGAAATTGAAGAGAGTGGGGAATTCAACACAACTCGACTCGAATACATGGATACCATCTTGGCCGAAGTCAATAAGAACACGAGTCCTCTCTCAAGGTTTATGTTGGCAAACAACATAATTTTCGCTCCGACGAAAAGCTCCAATTCCTTGGGCATGCCTCCTGGTTTGGTGTCATCATTCGGGGTAATGATGTCGATATTTTGGGGGGTATTTTGCAGTCGAAAGTAGATCTTACGCGTTGATCTTATAAATGTGTTTAATATTTTTCCAGTGTAGTCTCATCATCCTCAAATAGTTTTTAGTCAATATCGTCAGGCTGTTGTCAATTACTCCGTACTTAGAATGAATTATTTTCTACCCGAAATAATGCTCACATCAACTGTAATTGATTGAATATTACATTGTCATAGAGCACTAAGCTATTATGCAAGTTTGGGGCCTCTAACAAGTCAATAAGTTGGTGAACATTCCATGCTTTCCAATCGACCACCGCAAGTACTTGACGATTGGAAAGCACAATAAATGACAAAAGCAAAACATAACCTACAAATGTGTAGTTTATTTGGTCCAGTGTATTATTAACTTTTTAACAAAAAAATATTTATACCGGAATTTCATTAGCTCTTCACATATGGCATTCAATTATATTTTCGACAGCAAAATACTACACACAATCACCCAGCGGACAAATTTATCGTAACTGCTTTCGACTACTCATAATAAAAAGGTAGAACAGTTGCGAGTAGTTACTTTAGCAAAGACAGAAACCTTAAGTGCTTATAAGTACGTGAGGTGGTCGATTGTAAAGCAACTATTTTAACAATTCGCCATACTACTCTCATAGTCTTATGGATGGAGTACGATGAAAAATAAATGAAAACCGAAGCTCAAAACATACAAATATGAATACTAAAGAGCGAGTTATTTCGCTTGTGCTTTGGATAAGCTTATGAATAGTTGCCTTATAATGGATACAGTGCAAATTAAAAATAATAATGATTTACATAGTTTATATAAAAAATAATCTATTTACTTATTGTTATTGACACAAATAGCTAGCTGAAAATTTAACAAGTTTGGCCCAGCGAACACTTGAGAGCTTAAGTTGCACGCTATTTGTACCGTTTCGGTTAGTGCTACAATCACCAAAACTTTATAGGCTTCCCGTCACAAATAAACAAATGACATCTAAAATTTTAGTGGTCGTACCGCTCCCCTAAGTGGTTCAAACGAGGCACAACTTAAGCCCTTAAGTTATCGCTGTTTGAGGCTTTAGTTAGTTGTTAAAAAGCTCTGAAAATGAGAGTATTAAATTCCTATTTATTTTTAAATTAGAATCGTACGAATCTGATTCAAACCAAATACGATTCTACTACTCTTGTTTTGCTATCGTTTTCAGTCGGGGTGACATGTTATAACATCAAGTTTTCGAAGTTTATTTCTCGCTTCTTTAGAATAAAATGGGACTCTGTTTCATTTTAAATAACATTTCCCAGGCTGCTAGATTAAAAAATTGTGTCTATTCATTTCTATCACCAAATAGTTTATTTTCGATACTTGAACGAAGTTGGAGAGAGAGAGTTACTGTTCATATTCATTCTAGTAGGTTGTGATAGCAATCAAAAAATTTATTAAAATTGATAAACAAAAGAGTCATTGTAGCAAAAAAAGATGTGAATTTCAAAATACATCGCAAATTGTGATGTTAGAACATTCCAGCACATGAATAAGGCCTTTGGATAATCATTACTTGAATCTGCTATTTACAATTGTATGTAAACCTATTAGAGAACAATAATGGCCCGAACAAAACAATATTGGTTGCCCATTCGGGCATCTACGTTCCAAATTGAACACCAAATTATCAATCACCATTTGATTTAACATAATGAATTAATTTCCGATTTCGAAAGGTTACCATAATAATGATCAATAACAAGATTATCATAAAATCTCACCAAAAAAATCGCATCTGTACCATAATAAATTACCTTCTGCTTTTTATTTCAGATATATTCGAGTATATCACTTACCTACCTATCAATAAATTATCCGAAATTCATTAAAATATTCAGTCACACAAATAAAAGTAAATAAATAAACATTAAACGTCTTACATATAGTCAATACCCATATAATAGTTTCTTATATTCATAATATGCAAATTACGGAGCGAAAAAGCAACATTTTGATCGATTTATCTATAACACTGTATAAGGAAAACGTTGATGAAGAACAAGAAGAATATGATCTTACATTGATTTAAGTATAAAATCCACCCCTTTTTAACCCCATACCCCATCCTATGAAATCTAAATGTATGAATATATGAATTAATTTTTTTTTATCTTATATCGAGTCTAGTAAAAAATAAAATAAAAATAAATGAAAAATCTATCTCGATTGAAAATTAATTTGAATAAATGATAATTGTCTACAGTGGGCTAGGTAACTGCCGTATACAAGTTTTTTGCCCCTTTTGATTTTATAGTTAAAATAAGATAAAATTGAGAGGTTCGGTCGAAACGTTCTAAAAATTCAGATAAATTTTCGTATTTTCATTGATTCAATTTTCTTGCTTATATCTATTTACAGTTTACTCGTATAGAATTCAAACATAGCAAAGGTTTTTTCTTCCATCCTCATCCGTACCTGTGCTTTGCTATAGCTATCTAGTTAAATTTTTGCGAAGAATATGGGTAGAAATTTGAAACATAATTGGTGGTTGACCAATTTTCAAAAATAATTTTCATCGGCTTTAAAAACTACTCATAATAGTTTGTAGAGAAATTTATCTCAATATCAATTAGAAATGGCAACTCAACAGGGAATAATACATTTTATGTAGGTACGTACTCGTACATACACACGTTACTTAATGGTATAAATCAATTTGCAATTCGAAATGACATGCGGTCAAAATTATTGCTGTTCAACTTTATAACAAGATAACCGCCCTAAAAATTAAAAGAAAATCCAATAAGAGAGCATATCATTTAGTTTTAACCTTAGGACAAATATTTTCTAACGATAATTATTTGTTCTTATCGCTTTATACCAACGTCTTATACAAAGAGTCAGTCGTCTGTAAAAAAGGGTTTGTTTTATTTAATTTATCTTATTGTTGGTTATGATTCTGCAATCTGCAACACATAAACGAAAGGTGGATCAATGTAGAAATAAAATAACCTGATGCCGTGTACCAGGATCTCTCGTTCTGTGTACTGTGTATCGATAATTACATGATCGTTCGTAAGTAAATTGAATTATTATAGATGGGTTGTGTTTATTTTAATATCAATTGAGTTACGCGAACATTATTTTACGTTATCATTTGCGAGAATTACTAATCTTATTAATTTATTTAATATTTAATAATTAAGTACGAAAGGTAATTTAATCAAAATTTAGTTGATGAGTCATAGTGCAATTTTTATAGTCTATGCAAGTAAAATTATGAAAGACCGTTGAAATCCGTGAATTACGTCCTTAATATTACCAGACACTGTGGGGAATTCAAGGAGCATATATTGTAGTAAATACTAGGCGGAACTTTAGGCTCCACTCGTTTTGACCATTGGGGTTTTTCAAAACAAGGCCTATTGACATCTAAGTAATCAAAGGCTTTCCTTTAAAATGGAAAATCTTAACGTTTTCTATAAAGGTATTTGGCTGCCTCAATGATATTTCTCTATCTCTATATCTCTTCTCTCCTATATGACCAAGTGTGTCAGATCCTTTTCAATGTCGTTCATTACATTTCTTAAACTGCTGATTTGACTAAAACTTTATTAAATTAACATTTTTGTAATTCACAAAAAGGATTTTTTGGATTTTTCGTTTTTTGAAACAACGGTTTCGATCATTTGAAACACATAAGAAATTCGCAAAAACAATAAATCTTATATGAAGGATGTGCGACACGTCATAAAACTATTAAGAACTTATACGTCAATAAGCACGACATCATTTGAAACACACAAGGTGTATATAGCATACACGGAAGAAGACAGCCTATCCAACTATTAACATTATATAGGTGCTTTTAACTCTGCTTGGGACGATATTTATTACAGCATCAAGATACGAACAATAATAAATATCCAGACAGATTTACATCCAAGCCAAATCGAAATTGGAGCTGCGACGTGACTCCAGTAGCAAGTATATTATAAACTTACCCCTGAACGAAAGCGGGTTAACTACATTAGAAGAATTCCGAAAAACAGCAATTGCCGCATTAATTTTAAAGTGAGATATGTAGAATTCAAGAGAGAGCATCTAAAATTAAAGCATATGGCACCAATGAAAGTTGCTTCATCTATGTGATGCAAAAATTATTCCAGTGAAATCTACTATATCCCATATCATGGTATTGTTATACATTGCAGCACCAAATTAAGGGTCGTATTTTATGCATTGGCCAAAGCAACAAACCATAGCGATCATACTGACAGATGTGGAAAAATGTTTAGACAATTTTGGATAAATGCGAACCAGCAAAACTATCAGAGAATTGTGTGGAGGGAATATTCTAGTCACGCAATATAATATTTGGTTTTACAAATGGTCACGAGTGCGCAAATTAGTGCAACACGAAGCTGAACATTATCCCGTTGCTGCTAAAATATTAAAGACTTTAAGGTTGGCGATATGGTAACAGGAGATAATATAAAAGCAGATGTTCTCAATGCTTTTTATGAATTAATCAGCATAATGGCAAAAGGAGGTTTCTTGCTATATGGAAATGGGCTTCAAATGATTCAACAAGCTTTGCCGAAATGCTTAAACAAATACTATATAATCAGCAGCAAGCTGTTAATACGAGGTTGTTCGTTCAAAGTTAAGAAGTTTGAAGTTTGATAGGTTCACATAATTTTCAAAAATTAACTTTGTTTGTTCTACTCTTTAAATTGTCATTAATGGAATCGAATAAATTTTAAACAGATCCATGCGTAATGCGTGATCGCCAGAATATATATTTAATTGTCCCCTATTTTATTAGGATTTTTATGAAATCTACCGGCTTCGAAATTACCTCATAAAAATTTAGAAGAAAATCGTGAAGAAAAATCGTCAAAAAATCACGAGTTAGAGTGAACAATAACCGAGTGCCTAGCCCCAGTCGTATTTTTGAATTTGAGCAAATAATCAACTTCAAAATGTCAATTAATGCTACTTTGGAAAGGGTATTACTTAAGAACTTTCCAGTCCGAAGTTCTTTATGTTTTGAACAATGGGGATATCCTCAATATCAGTCCTTTGTTAGGGTTGACACAATTTATCAGCTTCTTATGGCTAGAAGAAAAACGATTAGCAAGCAGTGAAATCCTCTCCAAAGTCCAACAGCTCTTATCAAAACAGATTTTAATACTTCAATTGGTCTTATTTTGTTACTAACCGCACTAAGTGAAGCAAATATCTTTCGATATTCAGCTTATTGTAGTGCGGAAGAACGCTCTCAACTTCAAAATAAGGATAAGGATTTGCAATTGCTTAAATCTAAACTATAACATTGAGAGTCAGAAAAAAGAAGAGCAAAGCAGCAACAAATAGAAAGGATATACCTTTGAAGATGGCGTTGTGATTTTTGAGCGTGTTGTACGTCATGATGTGATTAGTTTATATACTATAAAAGAGTTTGTCCTAGAAGTAAACGATACGAAGTTTACAACAAACCATTGCATGTCATAAACCCCTCTTACTATCTTCAATAACGAAGTTTATGTTAGTAGGTCTATCAGAAAAGGATTATAGACATTTTGGATTCAAGTATTTGATTGTTCTATCATTTTTATGAATTGACATTTTATGATGATGAACCGATTACGAACTTGTTAAAGTTGTAGAAAATAATTCGTTTTCGAACAAGGTAATCACATTGTTCACCTATGAATCAGTGTTAGATCAAACAAAGCAGTTGCTTATCCGGAAGAAAGTCAAGAAATATTTGTTTTTATTATCTTTGCATTCTGTTCTGAACTGCAATAGGGAGTCATAGTTGTGTTCATTTTCATCAGAGATGATAATCTGGTTGTGAAAAATCCGTTTTGCATCCTGCCTCTATTGGGATTGGATTCCGAACTTCCAGATCCAAACGCCAAAGTTTTAAAAACTCTGCTCAGTCGAAAAATACTATTACTAGAATTACAAACACCAATCATGCTCCTGCATAATTTAAATTCACCAGCGATATGTCTTACTAAAGTAAAGGCAACTGGCAAATCAATGTTATTCTAAAACTATTATTCAAACTAAAACGTCACCGAAGACGTCGTTAAATATAACACGTAGTTCAATTGAATCGTTTTCCGTTCTTAATTTTGCTTTCCTGAAACTTTATGCAGAGCTTAAACTGACCAATATCTATCTACAAATATTCGCTTATTGATGCCTTCGAATTCTAAAGTAGTTTAGGAAAGCAAAATTATGAACGGAAAACGATTTAATTGAACTACGTGTTATTTAAGTTCTTCGGCGACGATTTAGTTTGAATAATAATTTTGAATAAAATTGATTGTTTGGTTGTTTAAGATTTTTAACAATAATTTTCTTTATTAGAGCTCTCGCTTGTTAATAATTATACCTAGTAATTTTTTATTTGTTATTTTCAATTATTTTGTTGAATGCTATTTAAGCAATAATTGAAAGATTCACTAATACTATCAAACGATTTTAAATTTAGGAAGGTTTTAGAAAATTCTTCACTACCGTAATATTTCGTAAAAATCGCGTTATTTTTGGTAGACCAAATCTTCCATCTGAGACCAAAACCGATAATAAATTTTTATGGCCAATTTTATGACTTGTTGTTTCAACAAGACGGCGCTACACGTTTATCAGCAGCCAATGAAACAATCGAGCCATTGCTTTTTATGGAGCTTATCTTTCGATAAGGTTTATAAAAATAACCCACAACCAGTCGGAGGTTTCAAAACCAATATCGAACGCGTGATTCAGGAGACAGAGCTTTAATTATATAGAAATATGATTGAAAATGTTGACCAAAGGACCCACTTCTGCAAACTTTGAATACAATTTCTTTAATTGGAAATTCCAGCCATTTGAATGCTATGTCAATATGGATAGGTTTAGTCGAAGGAGGCTATGCAATTTTCATTTCTATTATATTAATCTCTTCAGCCTCCGATTCTTTTATCATTCTCGGTAATCTTTAATTTAATTTGTTTTTGTTTTTGTATGAAAAAATTACGGGAACAAGGAAACAAAGAAGATCAAAGAACATTGGGTGTCCATAACTATAACGAGATACTTGGCACTACAATACTTTTGGAGTCACGACAGCCTTATTTAAATGGATAGATTAGTAGTATGTAGTTTATAATAATTTGGGTTATCAAAATGTTAGAATGAAAAACTAATCACACTAGAAAACCTCTGGCTTTACGGTTTGTATAACCGATCATCTTAATTTTTAATTCATATATTATATTGTTTAATTTCTTTTTTACAACCAGCAAGTTGAAGATGCACACGACGACGACCGCAAGAAAAAGTAGAAGGCACGGAAAAAATTAAAACTCCTTTTTCGTTCAAAAGAACAAAACCTTCAATTAAAAGACCTATACCAAACGTACATACATAAGACGAAGAAATATATTATAAGAATTTAAAATATTTTAAAAGGTTTTTATAGCGAAGAACGTAAAAAAATCAATCGCGTGGTGGTCGATTTGTTTTTGCTTATATTTTATAAAAAAATAAAATTTTGCAAATATAAAAAAATTACAAGATAGACAGACAGCCTACATTTTATGATTATTGTAACTTATTTTTTGTATATTGTTGTCTTCTAATTTCGATATTGTAAAAGAAACTGCACCTTGGTAGAATCGGTGGTGCTATATGATGTAGGAGACTGTGCCATCACTTCAACAAGAATCTCTATCAGTTTAACTATATAAAGTTAGTTTTGCAAAAAATTGGCATGGTTTTAAGCAACCATGTCTACCAAGGGTCCTATCTCTTAATATCATTCTTATAAAGTGTGTTTCTTTTTCTCGATATCGTCATTTAAGTTTGCTTATATCGAAACGACATTATTGAAAACAAATCGTTATTTCTAAAAGAATTTTTTAAGCGACTTTTTAAGATTAGGTTGACTACCCACACATCTCAATATAATAATAATAATAATAGTCATTTTTAGTTAACAAAAAATTTACAATAATAAAGTAATAACAATAATATATAAGAAATAACACACCCTTTAAGCGAGATCTTAAGACGAGAAAGACAATAATTTGTCATTTAAAATTTCTTGTCTTTACATTTTTCTGTCGTGTTATGACAATTTTTTTGTATGTCGTGTGTTCTTGATTGAAAGGTTGGTTGGTGGTTGATTGAATTTTTTGTTTATTTTATAATATGTGTCTTATAATTTACTCATATTGTTTTTTGATCTTATGAATAATTAAAAAAAATGGTTTCGTTAAATTAAAAAATAATTTACATTGCTGTAGAATTTATATACAGTCGTTAATGCATAAATAAAATCTCAATGAGTTAGTAATCAACAATCTTAATAAAGGCTACTACTTGAATTTTCATGAATTTGTCCTTTCACATTTACCATCTCATTGTATAGCACATATGTCACAAATACCGCATACCGTATCCAATTTTACCTTAGTTTCTTGAGAAATATAAGGCGTTTTCCAGTTAATCAACAGCTATCACTCGCCAGCAATGCGATAGTAAAATGGATTCTGTCATCACTATAGCTAATTGGAAGATCAAAACATTTCCGCGAGTAACTCATAATCTAGAAATGGTGTTTTTCTTTATTTCAGAAATCAATACAAAAAATGTTTGCGAACAAAATAATTGTAGGATTACTACATTGGCATACAAATATCAGGCGGATCTACACTCACCTATCTAGCGGCTAAATTATACATAACCTCTTCTAACCACTCATGAAAAACGGAGGCCATACTAGCGGGGGCCATAATAGAATTGAAGCGGAAAATTAAATTTACTGGACTTTGCTAAAACTGTCGAGTATAGTCAAAAATCACTATGCCTTCTTAAATTTCTGAAAACCAGGTCAATCCTTGTTGAAAATTTAATCTTTAAATTTATTTGAATGTTATGATAGTGAAGTATGTGCTAAAAAAATTATTTTAAAAATCACACGGTTAAATTTATTATTTTTCCTATTGAAATTTATTGTGAAAAGTTTTATCCCATTCACTATTCATCACTCCAAAACCAATTGGGATCTCTTCCAAACACATTTAACAGAAAGAATTAGTCTGCAGAACCCAATACAGGGACCAGCCGAAATAGACGACGAGCTAGATAAGCTGATCCATAATATCCAAAGTGTTGCTTGGGAAAGCACTCCTAATAATAGTAAGGAAATGAAACGCAATGCTAGCTATCCAGAGGAAGTGAGAGAACTTCTTAAAAACAAAAGAAAAGCACGGAAGAAATGGCAAAAACATCGAAACCCGGAAAATAAGAGGATATTTAACCATTTGTGCAACAAATTAAAATACCTAATAGAAGACATTAAAAATCAGTCAGTTAATAAATATCTCAGCACTCTAACTGGGCAAAAAGATACTGCATACTGATTATTCATTATGGAAAGCAACTAAGAATCTTAAAAGACCCAAACTTCAGGTTCATCCAATTAAAAATAAAGAAAATTGGGCTCGAAATGCTAAACAGAAAGCAGGTTTGTTTGCAAGTCACCTTGAAGAGACATTCCAATCTTACTCCAAACAAACGGAAGAGGAAAATATCATCCCGATAAATAAACAGGATGAAATAAAAATTACACCTGTAACATTGAAAGAACTAAAATGGGAAATCAAGAATAATCTGAATGCGTATAAGGCTCCAGGATATGATCTTATAACGGGTCAGATTCTAAAAGGTTCTTCTTAAAAGACTAATCCTGAAACCTGTTTCCTGAAACTTGTATGGACATATGGTAGCCAACTCTGGGGTTGTGCCAAGAAGACAAATATCAAAATCATACAAACAGTTCAAAATAAAATCCTGCGATGCATTGTTAATGCACCGTGATACATTCGAAACTACAACCTCCATCGAGATCTAAAGATCGAGCTTGTCGCGGATGTATTCAACCATCATGCAATAAAACACCTACAACGTCTGCACTATAGCATGAAAATCTGGACACACGCTGTATGCTGACTACCACACCAACACGAAGACTGCAAAGAACCAAACCACTGGACTTATCGCGACCAGGAGGTCAGTAATCTTACTGAGGCGAAAGAACTGAGGAGGAGTGATATGTAACTGGGGATAATCACATGATTACGCCGACTAATCATATACTTTATCATGCAATGTAAATTACTGAATGGGTACAAGACTCAGTCGTAAAATAAAAAAAAATCACTATAGACTTAGTAGACTGGATGATCTATTTGAATATGTTAGTGAAACCCCGTAGACATCACCAGCATTCGCTGGCATATTGTTTGAAACCCGTCCAAAATGCTCAATTTCTAGATATAATTTTTAAAGGAACGAATCTCAAAAATATACTTAGGAATAGGTCTATGATTTACTTTCTCAAAAATGTCAGCTAGAATCTGTAGACATTTCTAGATTCGACGGCACAACATTTAGATTTAGTAAAATTTTATAATTTTCTTTTGAAAATAAATTCCAATAGGAAAAATAATAAATTTAACAGTGTAATTTGCATCATTGCAAAAATTGAAAAAGATCCTTTGGATAAGGTGCCATTTTGGGTACACAGACTGCCATTAAATTTCAAGGGAATCCAGTTAATAGAAAATGTTTAAGAGTGAAGTTTGATTCCGAATAGTCAATCCGTCTGGACTGTATACTCGTACATGCAGAATCTTCGTGAAGCAAAGTTTTGTTTTCGGGCAATTCCTGTGAAAACCGCCACAGAAGAAAATTTCTAAGTTAATTTTTTTGTTGAAAATCTTTAAATAGTGAGACTGGCATGGACCTCCTTGCCAGTTCCTATAGAAATGGGGCTATATTTTTCCAATTCCTGAAGGGATACATTTCTTCATGACGCGTGTCAGAAATTTTTGGTAGTTCCTGAGAAAGTTGACACTTAGGAATATGGTTGGTATTTTTTTCAGAATCTTGTATACTTAATAACATTATCCTCGTGTTTTGAATACAGACTAATTTTTTGAAATGATCAGTAAATTATCTAAGCTTTATACACAGAGTGGGCCAACTTGGACTGACTGATTGGCATATTGTTGCCGTTGTGGTGAAACCCTCGTCAATAATTCTTGGGCCAATTGAATTTTATATGGAAACATCCTCAGTTCAACTTTTAGAATGCGTCGTAACAATGTTCTTGAGATGCCCAATTAAGTAGCCCGTCGACGAGTAGACACATATGTGTCCGTGTGGACACTTTCTCGTCAAGCATCCACAGCATAGCTTGTTCAGTGCCAACAGGTCGACCAACATTTGTTCGTGGTTCTTTGCCTACTGCAATCCGAGTCTCAAATCGGGTCATTAAGCTTCTTATCATGTTTACACTGGGAACAGTCACAGTATTAAAATGCTGACGGTATTTCTTTCTTTGTGTTAACAATTGATCGTCCGGAAACATAATAAAATTTAACAATTTTATACACGTTATTTCACAGTCAGTTCAAGTTGACCCACGATGTATACTATATAATACATCGTCTGAAAAGTTCCCGGTCTGGCACATAGATGGTACCACAAATTTAAAACCCATATAATTTTTAAATTCTATACCAACCTTCAAATGATACCTGTAACATTTCATGACATTTCGATCATTAAGTTTACAAGTTCCAGTTGTTTTACTGACGCTACTTTTGTTAATTTCAAAACACACAACAATTGAAAAAAAGAATTTCGTGTGTTGATTAAACACTGTTTTTGATGGGAAAACATATCGTTCAAGCAAAGCAAGGGTTTGATTAGTTTTATCTGAACTCTGCACCAGGAAAATCAACCATCATTAACTGGTATGCTGAATTTAAACGTCGTCGTACAACCACTGATGATGCACCATGCTCTGGACGCGCAAATATGGCTGCTACTCCAGAAAACATAAAAAAATCGACGAAATCGTTTTGAAAGACCGTAAAATGAAGTTGCGTGAGATAGCTGACATTGTAAAGATTATCAATGGAACATGTTGGTGATATTTTGCACGAACATTTGTCCATGAGAAAGCTTGTTCGAAGTGAGTTGCAATCATCGTCCGAAGCGACCAAAAGCAAAACCTTCAGAAAAGAAAAAAGATCAAGGGCGAATATTATATTGGATTATTGGTGCGTTTGAAGAAATAATTCGCTAAGGAACGACCTCAAATAAAGTAGAAAAAATTGCTCTTTCATCAAGCCAATGATAATAATGGTAAAATTGCACGAATTGCACATTGAATTGCTTCTGCGTCCACCGTATTCGCTAGATTTGGATTATTTTTAGTGTTACCTTGTAAAATCAAATCTAGTTGTAAAGGGTGTGTTTTGTAGAGGTCACGCAATTTTAAATTAAAATAGAACAAAGAAAATCAGTTAGAATATCAGTGAAACTAGCTTATACCATTAATGCTTGAACATGATTTCGGTCATGTGGCTGTACTGGCGTAATCTGGAGGTCCAATTTTTGACCACTCTTCGCAACAATTGTGGTCGTATCTTGCTAATAACTCGCTGAATGTTGTGCTCCAAGTGTTCAGTCATAACATATCCTCAAAGAAAATAATCTAATGGAGTTAGATCACACGATTTCGGTGGCCAATTAACAGGACCATTACGTGAAATTAGTCTTTCATCAAATGTTTCTTTGAGTAAATTAATATTTAATTGTATTCCGCGCTGTGTGGCATGTGGCACCGACCTGTTCGAATCACATATGATAAAGGTCTATCTCCGCCAATTTCGATACAAAAACGTTATAGAAATCATGTCTCTATACCGTTCTCCGTTGTCTGTAACATTCCGCCCGTCATCGTTTTTGAAGACATATGGACCAATGATTCCGCTGGCCCACAAAGCGCACCAAGCAGTAATTTTCTCTGGATGTAATGGTGTTTCGGCAAAGGCTTGTGGATTATCTTTACTCCAAATCCGACAATTCTGTTTATTATAACGTTCCCATTTAACCAAAAGTAAGCTTCATCGCTGAACACAATTTTGTTTGGAAGATCAACATTAATATCAATATGTGCTTCAGCCCATTGACCGAATTCGCGGCGTGCGCGATCGTCGGATGGCTTTAATTCCTGCATAAGTTGAATTTTGCAATCACGTAAACCACGATCCTTAGATAAAATCTTCCATAAAATGGATAAACACACCTCCAGTTGCTGAAAACGACGTCGAATTGATTGATTTGGATCTTCCTTAATGCTACGCTGTGCCGCGTCTATCGCTTGTACGGTACGCACTGTTTGACGTCTTACTGAATGCGAATTATCATTTAGAGTACTGGTTATTTCGAGTGTGGCTACACTTACGTCATTGGTTTTATTACAGAAAATAATCTAATTTTCTTCTAATGTTTGAAATTTGCGAAATGGGTCACTTGACGCTTGAACAAAATTGGGAAATATTGAAAACTTACTTTTAAAGTGCTGAGTGTTTTACCCAAACTGTAAGAATTTTACGTAGAAAATTTAGTAGAAATGAAATGCCGTGAAGTGAGTTCGTGAAACTGGATTGTTATTGGAAAAATCAACAGCTGCACGTACATTTATAGCGCATACACCCAAGAATATTGCAGTTGTTGCTCAGAATGTGTATGAGCATTCACCAACATCAACTCTCCATCGTGCTCAATAAATGAACATATCACGTAGATGGGAATTTTGCATAAAGACCTCGTTATGAAGGCGTACAAAGTTCAATTAGTACAGGAATTGAGGCAAAATGACCATCCCTAACGTTTTCAGTTCGCTAACTTGGCTGTGGAACGTTTGGAAGAAAATGAGCATTTTTCCCGAAAAATCGTCTTTTCCGGCAACCATGGAGAAGCCGTTGCATCCACGCAACGAGTGACTGTTTGGTGTCGATTTTGGACCGGCGGCATTATTGGTCCAATTTCGAAAATGAGCAAGGTGCCGCCCTGACAGTCATGCGGAGTATTACCGAGCCGCGAAAAATCAGTTTTTGTTACCCAGAATTCAAGAGGAGGACACACACGACATTTTGTTTCAACAGGACAACACGGTAAAACTTGCCCCACAGCAAACGCAACAATCAGTCTTTTGCACACTGTCTTCGGGGATCGAATAATCAGCCGTCACGGAGATGCCAATTGGCCAACACGCAGCTGTGATTTGACTTCGTTGGATATTTTTTCTGGGGAGCCGTTAAGCATAAGAAATACGTTAACCATCCAGAGACTATCCAAGACCGCAAAGATCAAATCGAAATTGCCATTGATGAGATAGGAGGCCATACAATCGAAAATGTTCTGAATAATTGGGTTGACAGAATGTGGTACCGTAAAGTCATCCGTGTAAGTCATTTGAATGAGATGGTGTTCCATACTTAATGGCAATGTATACTCTCAAAAAAGCTTGGGTCAAAAGAAACAAAATTCTGAGTCTATTTTGCCAAAATCTTGGTGTTTTTCGATCAACCAAATCTCTTAGTTAAAAAAGCAAACAAGATCTTGGTTGAATAAAATTTTAATTTTAAATACCCAAATCGTGGTGATTTAATTTTTAACTTAGTTAATATAGCCAAAACAAATGGTTATTTTATTGGATAGAAGTGGAAAAAGTTGGTAACAGTCCCCAGCTATTTTCTAAAATTAACCAAGCGAAAAATTATTTTACTAATGTTTAAACACATAAAATAAAAGCGTACATAAATTTTGGCATTAAGCGACAAAGGTGTATTAGCACATTTTTGTGCTACATATATATATATATATATATATATATATATATATATATATATATATATATTATACATATATAACGTAAAATATGCAAAATATAATTCTTATAATACGTGTAATAAAAAATGCACTCATTGCATTTTTTGGTATAAAAATTTGTATATAAGTTGATATTCAATTAATAAAAAAGTTAGTATTCAAAAACTTTACTCACATTCTTTTACTTAGTTTATTCCGGTATTAGCTCCCACCAGAGGTCCGCTCGGAATAAAAAGCAAGAATATTTTAGTTCAAGCAGAGGCTGAACTAACAAATGGTCCTTCGAGCCGGATCTATTTCTATTTGCAGTCTGTTCTGATTTTCCCTGAAAACTTCCCTGAAAATTTTCCCTGACTTGTTAATTCTACCAAATTTTCTTAGTAAATGTAACAAAACATGGCGGTTACTTTATTTAAGATTTTTTCGCCTTTTCGGACAAAATATTATTTTTAATGGCCATACATACAATGTTTAAGACTTTTCTAGTCACAGAAAATCAAAGAGGCCATTTACTCACAATATATCTACCACAGAAAGTATAAACATTTACTCCCCCCTCCCATTTTAATCCCAGGGACTCAGGGGTTCTGGTGTAAAGATACACAAACCCTACAAAAATGAGAACTTTCTTAGGTTTCTCTTCTTGGCAGCTAGGTTTTGTACTGATAAATATTTGGTCTACTCATCAGGTGTTGCACTTGCAACGACCAAACTGCAAAATTTCAACTCTTTCTTTGTACCGATAGTATGCAAAACAAGAACTTATCGATTTGGCGAATTATATCACCAAATCAGGAACTTTTGGAAATTCTCACTATGTATTGTGTATTAAGATAGACTAAAATACTTTGTTAGTTATAACAATAATATTGTTCACCTAACAAAATCGTTTTTGGTTAAATTAAACAAAACTACGTACCAACATCCTGGTAACTCAAATTTCATCCACTTTTTGTAGTAACCAAGAAAGAAAATACCAAGTTTCTAAATTAAACAAGAAATTTGATTTATCTAGCTCAGAATTTTGTGTTAAATCAACCAAATTAATTTGACTAAGTATTTGAAAAAGTAATATTTTTTCTGAGTGTACTCTTTCTAATAAAACAAACCTTCTAATAGATGGACCACGCTTTATTACACATTTAGGAAAGACATTCGGGAGTTATTCGGGAGTCGTGGGTCTGCTTCCGGGTGGTCACCAGTAAAAACGTTGCGGGTTTGCTTAAATTGTTTAATAGATACAAAGGAACGAAAGTCAAACTCTCGCAAATATCATTAATGTCTATTTTGATTAGTTGTACAAATAATCTCCGTCCATCTCCATCCATATATCTATAATTAAACTTCTAACGTGACACTAATAGTACTTTAATATCCTATAAAAATTCTATTTCAACAAAATAATTAAAACTTTTTCTCTACTCATGAACCCTTTCTTTATTTCATTTATCCCAAATTAAAGTGGGACACAACGCATACAATCATTAATTTCTTCCAAACAACAATCATTATTCATATTAACAAATATCTCAATTTCCAATTACAATGAATTGACTTCATTTAACATTAACAAAACAAAACGACCGAGTTTTCAGTCAATTTTTGAACGTCGCTCGAGTTGCAGGAATTAATATCGTTGTCGCTTAAGAGGATATGCAGTGGAAAAAATTTCATAAATTTCCGATGACAAAGCAGTTAAATTCACCCTCCTGTATCGCATCAGGATAATATGGCGATGAGGAAATTTTTTGTGAGAATAAATAATAATGGTATTTTCCCCTATTTTTACCCCTTGCATATTATATTTCCTTTTTACTAACATCAACGCGATACTACGGAATTTTGTAAATTTTATTGAAAACTCTATTTGGGTTGGTGTCATTACTATTTTAGTACGTGCGCGTTTAGTACCTAACGGTGTAAAGTGTTATGGTTTTTTGCGCGCACTGTATTAATTAAAATTAAAAAATGGTAACGAAAAATATTATGAAAACAGTTTATTTTCGCCTTTTTTCAGTTACGTGATTGATGAATTGCAATTGCAACAAAAACTGTATATGTAATATACGTAAAAGTAAAAAAAATGCTATAAGACGACCAATCGAATAAATTTAAAGTGTCAATAATAAGACATTTCATACCTTATCAAAATCATCAAAATGAAAAATAAAAACGTGAGCAGACCAGAGCGAGATAGAAAAGAAAGAAAATGTATATTTGAAAATGTACGCAAGTAATTTTTTTTATATTTTAAACGACAAGATAGACAGACAGACATGACAAAATTTATGAAATAAGATTACATATATTACAGATATGATAATAAAAACAAATAATGATAAAGAGAATAAGATGATAACAAAAAATTTTATAAGAAGGAAATGGAAAATTCTTATAGATTTTGTGTTTGTTTTGGATATTGTGCGCTTCGATGATAAAATGGGAAAAATCAAAATAACAGAATCTGACTAATGTCAGAATTAACAGTGCCAGATTTTTTTTGAAACAGATCATCAGAAATTTATTATTGTTCATCATCAACTGAGCACATACTTCCCGCAAATGGTTGGGATTTTATGTAACAGGTAACCCTACTATTTATAGGTACACGTATTATTTTCTGGGTCATATATACAGGCGCCCTTAACAATATTATTACGAAAAACTTATTAGTCACGTTCGAAATGAAAATAATTAATTTCTGAAAATATATGTAATGCACTTCATTTTTTATGCACCCTCTTAAGGTTTCTCCCTGCGTGTTCTTCTTTTCACATACTCATATACAAATAAAGTCGCTGATGGTGTTTTTGAAATAAAACTTAAAAATATGCAGCAACGCGCTCTTTAAGATCTTTACTTCAGTTTTTCATGCAATTTTCAATATTTTTCCAAAATATCGATTTAGTTCAGTTACCATACATATTGACGCATAATTAACATAAATTTCTATGCTGTTTCTCTTGAATTTTCTTCATTGTTGAACGTGATGATATGATGGCAACAATTTTCGCGTTTTTTTATTTCAATTGTTTTCTTCAAATTTTAGTTGGTGTACTCAAATATATTATTGTTTATTATATCACGAGGCATATGCGAATGAAATGGAAATTATCCCTTTTAACCCTTTTCTTTCGTATACACACAATTGCGATAATAACAGGACATGGTTTTAGGGGTTGTGTTGTTTTTTGAGATTTCGTCATAGTGGTTAACTGGTTTGGTTACACATAAAATCGGCGGAACAAAAGCGACGCGCACTGTGCACAGTGTTAATGAGTTAAATGCGACAATGTTTTGGTAGGCAAGCGCACTCATTGATGTTCATACACATTACGATGGGTAATAATGTCAAATCAATTTTTATGTCACATTTAAGCGAAATATGAAAAAATTAAATTGTTAATTATGTTTCAGGTGAAACAACATAATATTTTATGTTTTAATACCTTAACCGTAATAATTATCCTTCACCCAATTATTGGAAGAACAGCAAACATCTTGGTAAAAAAATCATTTTACAAAATTGATGCTTAAATTATAAAAAAAAATATTAAAGTAATTACTTGCAACACAGCAACAACAGCTAGTAAGAGACATGACCATATATATAGTGAAAAAGCATTGAAACAGAAGCACATCACAGTGCGAGTACCATCATCATCTTCAATTAAAATTCAATCACAAAAAATATATTGCAAAAAAATATAATTTATGAATTCACTATACGTATATGGTGGTACAGTAAAACCTCGGAAACTGTTTATTATTAATATTCATATCATTAATAATACAAATCAATTAATAGTAAAGTGTTTTGTTCTTATTTCTGTTTTCTTATTTTTTTTTTCTACTTGAGAGATGAAATGGGAAAAATTAGTTTGTCGTATTTTCTTATTGTGAAAAAAATTTCCCATCCGACTAAAACTTGTCGTGTTATAAAATCACCAAATAAAGTCGCAATGGGTACTTCTTAAATTGTGTGTATGAGTACACGCATACATTGTGCACATAGACATTTAGCATTTAATTTTAGAAGTTAAAATCTAAAACGGTTTTAGGATCGCGGATGAAGGTGACAGATTGGGTGCGCGTTTCCTTATTTGTGTTGTGTGAGGCGATGAGATCTCACTGTTTTCGGTTTTTCGCAATTTATCACCATTTTCTTAACGCACAGTAGCATATTATGGGAGTTTATATTAAGGAGTGCTGTGTGATTTTGATGGACATTTGGTATATATTAATGTTGTGTATACTTAAGTGTAATTCACTTGTAAACATATTTTTAACATGTAATTTCTCTATTAGAGTATGTTAGCTAACTACTCATAGAAGGACAAAATCGTGATTTATGTGTAAATTGAAATTAGTGGCTTTTGCAATAATTGAACTAAGTTTACTTACTTTAAACACATTTCTCATGAGCTTACAAAAGTTGCTAATTATCACTGGTGTAGAGGAATACTTACTTGTTACTGGTGATTAATGAATTGTTCTCTCTCTGAAAAGGGTTTAAAATGGAGCGCATTTGAAGAAGGCAAACAATTGATAGTTTTACTATTGATTTGAAATTTTTAGTTGTAGTATAGAATTAACATCATTGCGTGGTTCATGTAGAAAGAGTTGAGTTTTAATGATTTTGATTAAAAATGTTGTAGAATTTAAAATACCACCTAACGAGCCCGTTAAGCATTTTACAGTTGAGGCCAAATCTCATACTTTAACCCTTTTTCCGGTTCGAACGATTTTAAAAAATTTTAAGCGAGCGGGCCTAGCCTTCCTCTATAATTTTATGCAAGCAACATTTTTAGATGAAGATTAGCTTGCAAACATCGGTCGCTCAATGCTATGATCTGATTGATGAAGATACCATTTTAACCCATCAAAATACTTTTTGTTCAAATGTGGTTAAATTTTTGTTCAATTCTTATGTATTGAAAATGTCTAAAACATTTATGGAGTAACTTCTACTTTAACTTCAATAACTATCTTCAATCTTCATTGAAAGGCATTGCAAGTGACACGTCTTTCAATTGGCATGACCATACTAAATAATCAAAAGGATTAAAATCGGGAGAGCTTGGCGGCCATTCATTTTTCGACAAAAAACCAAACAAATTATTTTTATGCCATGCTTGAGTAATGTTTATTGCGTGCAACATTTTTCTTTAAATCTTTTTCGATTATAAATTAAGGGTAATTTGTCTTTTGAGATGCTGGCGCCCCAAATCATGAGCAACCCAACATTCTGAAATCTGGGAATGTGTCTTTTGCATTCCGGAACCCATAGCAAACCCAACTCTGTCAGTCTAAAAGTTGTGGGATTGCTCCGCAGAACAAGTAACTTCTCATCAGAAAAAGTGATTTCATCCCCAGCTATGGCTTCAGTTTTAGATCATTATTGTACATTTTTCGAACAGATCCACGGTTAATTTACAGTTCTCTAGCTACTACTCCTCTCTCTCTCGGCCTTCTAGTTTGATTACTCGAACTCGGATTTTACATTGGTTCTTTGGCGAAGCCTGTGGGTATAGCTTATTTAAATTTTTTTCTGTTGACAGTTTTGAAAAAAAATTGGCGCGAAGAGTTTTCGAGCCAACCAATAATTTATTTATGTAAATTTACAAATATAAACGAAATTTACAAAATCACCAACAATCTTGAGAATTATACCATACATTTTGAGCATGAAATCTCATTTGTAATCGAGCTGAAGGACTTGTAATTATACAAGGGCTTAAGTCCACATCTCGCTTTAAATTAAATTTTTATTAATAAAAAAATTAATAACTCAAAAAGTTCGATGTGAAAGTCAAAACCAACTCCCAAGATAATTCTTTTATGGGGAACTTCGATTGAACCTAAATCTCATTTTAAAACGATCTTTCGGTTCGGACGATTGTAATAAAAATTGGTAAAGAGGTTTCGGAACACTAGAAAGCGTGTTCGATTTGTTCTAATTGGACAAAATTGTTTTAAGAGGTGGACCGATAAGTAGATAGAAACTGCATTTATGTCAGCTCAAAATTTTAAGCAGTTTTATGATTGTATATGAGATAATGTTTGTAGGTTTTAATGTTAGAACGTTTGTACTCGTGTTACAGGTTTTGGGAACGGCTTGAATCATTTTCGTGAAAATTTGCTGAAGTTTTTGGAATGTCAGATATCGATTTTAATGAATTCGAATTTCGGGAAAATTCGTTTGGGAGGTCCCTCGGTTTGGGCCAATTACCTTTTCAAAACACTCTGCAGCACGATTTTGATAAAAATGATGGTGAAATACATTTCAGATTGCAATTCGTTCTATTGCCTTATTTACCTTTTAGTGCGGTGATCCACATCTGGTGATTGAGATTAAGGTTGTTGACCTCTTGATGTAACCAAATATATTTTCTAAAAATAGAGTTCATTTCACTTGACACTAAAGATGGTGTGGATAACTGCAGCAGGGAAAGTTTCGAATTTCAAAGTGAAACCTCGTACCTTGCGTGCAAAACTTTTATCGGCCATCCCTTGACGTAAAGAAAACTGTTACTGGGAAATAAAAATCAAGCAATTAATTTTATTATTCTTTATTTTCATAACATTAATTTAATTTCCGTAAAATAAGCTCTGCTAGCTTTTTTAGGGCGAATTCAGATATAATATCATCCATATTCAAATTGTCAATCATCTGATGTTCTATTAATATTAAAGCTAAATTTCCAAGTCGTTCCTCTAACATAGATAATTTTTAATAATTATCGATCTTTCTCCGGACGCAACGGACACTGGTAATGTTAACAAAATGCGTATAACTATAGGCACAGAATTGGGACCGTAGACTCCTTATTGTTTTCGAATATATAATTAAGAATATTTTCATCAAACATATCATTATATCCCCGAAGTGCTTCGAATCTTCTGGAAATAGAAGTTAACACTTGATCCAGAATGCAAAAACGAATTAATTTTAAAATGCAAGATTTGGATGCAAGATTGGTTCATCTATGCTTTCATAATTGAATATTTCGAGATTTTTGGAAGAAAAATGACTGGCTCGTGTGAAATAGTTGAGGAGTCATTAAGATTCAGATTCAAACTATGTGCAGACATGACACAAAACTTTTATTATTGCCTAACCTATTAATCTAGTTTGAAATTCAAATCATCAACGGGTGGCTGTTATTTTAATGTGTTATTTCTAACATCCGAATCATGCTCGTTGGGAGTCGGTGCCTATATTGTCTGAACTTCGAGTTGAAAATTAATGACAATCTATTCTAACGTAGAACCTGACAAATTTCCAACCGCCCGATTATATAAATGTTCACCATCATCACTTGAGATTATATTTGTTCAAATCATTGTCTCCAAAAGTGAATTTAAGTGTGGTGTGTGAAAGTGAAACATTATTTAAGTTTCTGGTAGATATATGCGGCTTGACTTAGAATTTGAAGTCCGTGAAGTTAGTAATAGTGTTTATAGAAATATGGCAAGCTTTTTCCACTGCTAAAACTTTGAAAGCAAACCAGGGGATTTCTTTCTTCTAAATATAACAACTAACTTTAATTAAATATCTTATCGACGCTCACGTTGCGGCAACTTTTATAAATCATTTGCAACACTTCAGATTCTTAAGTGAAAAGAATCCATTTTGATTGGGTGATTATTGTTACAAAATTTAAAATTTCGACAATACTAAGTAGCTCCATTTTTTTAATTCACCATCAAAAAATTATTATTGTTAGGATATCTAACCGAAATGGCATCTCTCGATGAAAAGTGTCTGAATAAAATTTAAATTTAAAATATTTCAATAATATTAATAATTGATCAATTATTCGTCTGTTGACTAAGTTTTATAAGAATGTGGGGAGGATATGAGGCATATACAGGTCGGTAATGTTATAGGTGACTTAAGGCGAGACACTGTCGAAAGCCGTTAATTAGTATTCGAATTATTATTGATTGTTTCCAATAGACGGAAATATTAAGGAACCGCGTTGTTTGGATCATATAGACTACATTAACGCAGACCAAAAATATGAGCGCATTGCATAAATAAGCCAATTTGTTTTACGGTTAGTTTAATTCAATTTCCGAATATAATAATTAATAAAAAATATAATTTTTAAAAAAATATTATTTCGATAAAAGAGAAAGCGCAGTTCTAAACGTACAGTATAGGAAACGCGTCAGTGATTGTAACTACTTGTCCCTCGAATGATTTCTAGTCTTACCTAACTTTAGCTTTGAAATTCACCAGAAACAAATCCAAATATATTTTAGACAACCACTGAGGTGCTGTAATTAAAATTTATACAATAAATAATAGGACATCCATAAATAAATTTAATTTCCTTGTTCTAAAGAGCAAATGTAAAGCATACTGTCAATGAAAAACGGTTTGTGTCGAACGCTAAACTAAACACTCTATTAACTAATTTCGAGTTAAACTATATATAATCACCGTTCGACCTGTAAACAAAAACTCACCACTTGCACCTAACATACTAAAAATGACACAAAACAAAAACTAGGATAAAAATTTCACTTCCAGCTGATTTCAAATTACATTTGTGTGTATATATTCCAATCCACACCTAATTTGCATTCCCTTCAAAACACAACCGCACACAAAGTTCATTGAAATTTCCCAAAAAAAAGAAAACTAAACCCAACAAGGCAAGCACACACCACAAAAAACTGCATATAATTTACGTTTCTGAATATACAAACAACAACCAGCAAGCGATATCCTGAATTCCTGAATAATTTATACCAGCTTTTTTGTTGCTGCACGATTGTTGGTTGGTTGGTATACAAGCATGGTATATAGTTTGGAACCGGCACACACTTACACAAAAAATTAATTTGAATAAATTCACCTCGCGCATTTTTTGCGGTTACTCAGTTTCGCGCGATGTACTAAAGGGTTAACTATTTTAACTAGGTGTATCCCTTTAATATTTTTTTAAAGAGGGTAAATAATTTATACCACATGATTTACCCGGCGGGTCATTTTCCCCAAAACATGCAATTTCACTCACAACCTTTAGACGGGAAACAATTTCACTCAATTTTTTAAATTAAAATAGGAAGAAAATAATTTTTCGTTTGCATAGAGAAAAAATTTGTCTTCGATTCTTTTCAATTGGAAACACACACAAAAATATCGAGAGGAAAATGCGAACAAAAGAAAAATTATTAAAGTACAATAGGCATGCGCCGCAAAATATAGGCGGAGCAAAATTTTTTGCTTTTGTTTCTTTCTTTTTTCGTTTATTGGGTGGATTTACATTTAACTACATACGTAAACGTCACAGTTTTGTGTGTTCGGTTTTGTTTTTTTTATTAACCCAATCACAATTTATAACCGACTGGAAAATTATGCTCGAGTGGTCTCTCTCTGGTGTATGCGATCGAACAAGGCACGATGTATATAAAGTGGGGGATTTTTCTCGACATTTTACTATGATTTGTACAGTGTTCGTAAGATAAGGATAGAATTATTATTGTTTTGATATTATGTTTCATTTTTATTGTTTGTTTCGTTTTGCAAAACGAACTACGAATGGAGTGGATGAAGAGAAATAAGCAAAAGCAAAAAACAAGAAATAAAGAAAACAAAATACATTGATCGAAACAAAAAATAGTTAGATTCGATGATTGTTTAGTTGACTTCGATATTCCGGAGCGTTTACACGTAATAAATGTCGATCAAATATAGTTAATGTGTCTCTAGTATCGATAATTTTTTTGTTGTTGTTTGTTTAATTTTTTGAGTTGTTTTGTGTGAAATTTCTATAATTTTCTTTTACGGAACTGTTTTGAGGAAAACGTCGTGGGTGTGAAAAATACAAACCATACCGATTTAAGTGACATATTCATGTGGATTTATATAACAAATATTTGAAAATATAGTGAATACTGAATACCATTCAAATGAGTGAAATGAGATAAGAAAATATATAAAGTGATATATAAGATTATAAGTAATACAGTGGAAATTTGATAAAGATTTAAGTGATAATATATTGAAAAATCATAAAATTTTTACGTATGTTGTGTTCATATGTTTGCAAAGATAAGGATTTGAGTTGGGCGAAGACTAAGTGAAATTTTTAAAGATAATTTTGTGAAATCGTATAAAACTGAGCCCAATTTTGGAGCTGTACCCCGCCAGCGTGGAGGGGCTTAGCAGCCCTAGAGCGGTGGGGATGGCCGCTACCACATATATGACAACTTCATCCGGTGACCTGGATATGGGTCTTGGTGGCGGTTATCACACCTCGTCACCGCGTAGTGCAACTGATGCCGCAGAAATGAAATATGGCCAACACCACCACCATCATCATCAATTAGCCTCAAGTCCTAGTCCAAATGCGCCCGGTTTGGGCTCAGTTGGCTCTGGACTAGGTGGTGTTGGCAGCAATCCGTGGGCTGCTTTCCATCCAACCGATACATGGGCACTGCCGACACATCATTCGCACCACCATCCGGCCGATGTCAAACAGGAAATGCATTTATCACAACAGTCGAGAGCACAACAGGGTATGGCCTCGCCCCACGGTTGGCATGCACCAGTACATCCATCATCACATTATGGGCCCACAGCAAATTCGCCATTACAATATCATCATGCGGCTGTAAATGGTATGCTTCATCATCCTGCTCATCCGCATCATCAGAGCTCAGCACCGCTACACCATGCATTACGCGGTGAATCGCCTCAACTTCATATACACCCCCACCATATGCCCGGAGATCGGGATGTGAGTGCAGGGGAAGAAGACACTCCAACGTCCGATGATCTAGAAGCGTTTGCAAAACAATTTAAACAACGTAGAATAAAATTAGGATTTACACAAGCTGATGTTGGCTTAGCATTAGGTACACTGTATGGAAATGTTTTCTCACAAACGACAATATGTCGATTTGAGGCTCTACAATTAAGTTTCAAAAATATGTGTAAACTGAAGCCGCTGCTACAGAAATGGCTTGAAGAGGCTGATTCTACGACCGGTTCACCAACGAGTATTGATAAAATAGCGGCCCAAGGTCGAAAACGAAAAAAACGTACTAGCATCGAAGTGTCGGTGAAAGGTGCCCTCGAACAACATTTTCATAAACAACCAAAACCCTCGGCCCAGGAAATATCCGCGCTTGCCGATTCACTGCAATTAGAAAAAGAAGTTGTACGAGTTTGGTTTTGCAATCGAAGGCAGAAGGAAAAACGCATGACACCACCAAATACATTAGGCAGTGATATGATGGATGGTATGCCACCATCACATATGGGCCATGGCGGCCACAGTTATCATCCCCATCACGATGTCCATGGTAGTCCGATGGGCACGACACATAGTCACAGTCATAGTCCACCAATGCTATCGCCACAAAGTTTACAAGGCGGTCCGGGTCATCAGTTAACGGCCCACTAGCAATCAGAGCACCAGGAGTCCTCCACACCACTACAACAACATCTAATGCAACAATACCATCATACTGTTGTATCAAATCCAAATAATCCTCTACAATCATCCTCTTCCTCATCATCCACCTCATCATCAGCTGCTGCTGCTGCTGCGGCCGCGGCTGCAACACAAATGTACATAAGCCATCATCACCATCATCAACAGCAACAACAGCAACTTCATGCTCGTCGTATATTCCAAGAATGGACCCTTCAATTTGGTACAACAGCCGGACCTGCCCCTGGTGCTCGATACTTTAATAATAATTACAGTGGTGAAAATTAATTTAATTCTATATATATGCATAATAATAATTAATTAAAAATAATTTTTTATTATATTAAACAACCGTTATTTCTAATTAATTAAATAATTAATTTTTTTAATGACTATAATTTCAAGCATAAATAAAACAAATATTAAGTTAAATCTAAATAATTTAAACAAAAACAAAAGAAACTCTAAGTTAATAAGTAAATAAATAAATAAAAATTATTTTATTGATAATTACGTCACAAATAAACAAAAAACGTGATTAATTAAGAAATTATAAATAAAAGGATATAAATAAATAAATATATATATATTAATTGTTGTAAATATTTAAATATTAAAAGAAAAGTAATTTAATTATAAGTATAAAGAAGAAACAAAAATATTAATTAGAAGTTCATATTTTTAGTGAATGAAAATATAAAAATTTTTGTGAAAAATTAAATTAAATTAAAATTATTATTTTATAAATACAAACAAATATATATAATTATAAAAATGTAAGTAAATAATTTAATTAAACATGAAAATAGATTTTTTTGTTATATACCTACATACCTATTTATAAAAAAAATTCGAAATTAATTTTTTTTTATTTAATTTTTAAATTTATTTTTTATTTATAGAAACGAATATATATTGTTATACAAAAAATAAATCAAACGGCTTATTTACTATTTTTATTGTTATATTTTTTTTTTAAAAAACAATCTTTTTGGTTAACTAATTTTCCCGCCGGAAAATTTAATTTTACGCGCGAGCATTATATTGCGATATAGGCCAGTACTTAAATAAAAAATGATGATTTAATTTTTATATTAACACGTTCCGTAAAAAAAAATAAATTTAAAAATTAAATTGCGCTAAACTATAAATTAAAAATAAAACAAAATTTTTTAATTACTTACCTAAAATATATAATTTCGATTTACATAAAACGACAAAAACACAAAATTATTGAAAACAATTGTAAAATATTTAAAAAGAAAGAAACAAACAAAAAAAAAATTATAAAATTACAAAAAAACTTAAAAAATTGTAGAATTTTAATTAATTATAATTATTACATTATTATTATTATTATTATTATTATTTTATATATAATATTATTATTATTTTTTAAATTATAAACTAAAAATTATAAAAACAAAAAAATTATTACACACAACACAAAGAAAATCAAAAATCGAAAAAATTGAAAAAAATTAAGAAAAATTGCAAAAAAATTTCCAAAAAAAATAAAGAGAATGAAAAATTCCGTACTGAAAAAATTATAAAAAAATTCGTTTGTTATTTTGGTGATTGAAAGGAGTTTTCCCCATATAAACGCGGGAAATTGTGTCGCACTGTCGCAGTAAAGTGTTTTTTGTGATATTAAAAATTATTTTTTTTTTGAGTGATGCCAAGTGATAAATTTTTTAATATTTTTTTTTTTCGTTGAGATCGAATGACATTAAAGCGTAAGTGATAGAATATGATTTAGAAAATTGGTGGTTTAATGTGCATACTAAATCGATGCGTCGGACGAAATAAATAACTCGATATTAGGAAAAATTTAATTTTTCTACGTTACTCGTAATATTAATAATCGGCAAATTTCAAGTTATTAGAATTTAATATTGAACAGTTTAACGGGATATTATTATTGAGCCTGCGGCTTATTCATTTTTAAATTTTGAAGATTTAGAATATTTCAAATTGAAGTTGACTGTATCGAAACACAAAAAAAAGTCAAAATTAAAACTAGTTTTTTAAAACTTGTGCTAAATCATGAATTAGTTAAATTTTGAGAGAAGTTTACGCACAATTATTTTGATAAACTTCACATCAGGTGTTTTATTTTGTTTTAAAAAAGGTGTTTGAAAAAATTAAATTTTTTAAAATTTTTGATCCATTTTGCTGCAAGAGTAACGCAAAAGTGTTTAAAAAACTTTTTGAATGGACGCAAATATGTCGATCTAGTTTTTCTACACAGTATATGACACTTATATTTACATTAAAATGGAAATCTTAAATCCAACATTTTATGAAAATATTTTGTTAGCCAACGATCTATCTATCTTGTTATCTATATCTGTATTGATATCTGGGATCAAATGTTAATTTTTTTGTTCTTGTTCACTGCCAACTCCTATACCGTTTGAATTTATTTTAAAATATGACGAAGATAATTTCTGGTCGCCAAATGTTTTCGAAAACGTTTTTTATAGCTTAACTGAGGTAGATCATCTTTCAATGAATTATAGTTTCATTATAGAACTCATTCCGATCGCGCATTTAACTATTCAGGTAAAATTGAAATAATTATTTTTTATTCATTTGGTTCCCAGCGGAATTGGGAAATGATACTCTATACGTTTTAAGGAGGCCCAGATTTTTGAAAAGAGGTGTGGTTTATCTTAGTTAACAGCAGCTAGCCGTCATATGATGATGATGCACATGCGCAAACCTTTTATTTGTTAATATTGTATTAGTTTCGAGGAAACTCAATGGCAATAGACCTTTCAGGTCTACTATCATGATTAGTGAAATCAGTGCTTAACATTTTCATAAGGTGGTTTCGTTGGCCAGCGCCCATTAATACTCTTTACAGCTTTATCATATAAGTTGGATTAAAAACCATTGTTAGATATTTTAGCATATAGTATTTAAAAATATTGAAACACTAAACTTTGTCGATGGGGATAGTAAAAGGTTACTAAAATTTTCTATAAAATATACTCAGATTCTTTCTTGTATTACAAATTTGTTCTATTTTAATAAAACTGTAGGAATTTATTCTGATTAGTTCAAATTGAGATTGTCAGTTGTTATCAGTTAGTTATTCTAAAGCTACTAGGTAGAGGAAGAAGTCAGTATCTATTACAATTTTGCGAACAAATGTCCGCAAATCTAGTGTAACTTGTTCTTATAAATTTTTTTTTCAAAGTGCATTGTCACTAATAAGTTGTGATAAACGCTGAATCTCAAAGATATTTGCTTGTAATTCGAACTCAGTTCTATTTCACTGCCGATATCTATCTCTGTTGTGTCAAGATACGGCTGTTATCCAACTTTCGCAATCTTAGGAACAGTTTTATCGCTTGAGTTCTTCGTCTTGCGTTTTTCAACCGTTCACCATATAGATGTGGCGGTAATACCACTACAATATCGTCGTTATTCTGTGGTCGAGTATGGTACGAAACACTATCAGTAAATTTTACATAACTTTCTTACTATTTTGTTCTATTATGAAGCATGTCTTTAATATTTATATCTTACGTTTTAGTTGGTTATACACACAAACAGTCGTAACCACAAATTTCTATATCGTATTCGTCAAGCGCGCGCTGCAAATTGTTTTTTGTTCTGAGTTCAGACATTTAACGTCTATTTGTTAACTGCTATGTGAAATTGAGTGTGCAATTTTTGTTGTTGTTATTGGGGTCTCCAATTCACAACCATCTTTAGCATATTATCATATTATGTCTTGATTACAATGCTCAAATTTTTCAAATTGCAATCCAGTTTAAACATTTTCTTAATTTCTTCCAAATTATATGTATTCTATTCCAAAGAATCTGCATTTATCTGGACTAAATTGGTATAGAAATTTGATCTTGTTACTACGAGCGAATAGAAGAGAGGTCTGGGGCGGAGGCATGAACGCCATACGGAAATTTTAGACGGTAGAGAAATTTTAGATGGAAATGCAGTAACATTTCGACGGTTTTATTGTTTTGTTCTAAAAAACCTTATAAAACCGGTAAATTGTTGCTGTTCCCCATATAAAATGAAACTACCGTCTAAATTTTCTGTTGTTCATGATTCAGCTCCTGGATTGTTATAATTTGACTGTTTGGGGAGACCATTCAATTTCAGTGATATTTCGTGTACCAGGGAAGTGTACTACCGGTGTTTCGCTTGTCTTGATATGGACTAAATAGTAGAGACTCCAGTCAATTACCGTAAATTACAATTGTTGTCGAATAGATGCGAAATATAGTGTAAGCCAAGGTTCGATATGTTGTTATTAATCCATCGATTGACAACGCCAAATATTTAGCTGGCTTTAGCATAATATTGCGGATCTCAGCCACATAGGTATCGTATTTTGCACGTGAAATGAGAGTTTTAAAATTTATTTGACTTCTAATGTAGTTTAGTGGCATCGACTATGAAAAATTATGTTGTTACTCGATACTGAGGCGAAAATTATTGGCGACAATGTTAAGATTGTCCTGTTAACATTTTTTAAAAGTTTGATGAATTTGAGCATATTCAAACACTAATTTATCCTTCACTGATCTTGTCGAAATGGTCGTTTTTCTTTACTCAGTGACGAATGTAGCCTTTTGGAAATAATATTTTTATTTTCTTTCGTTGCTATGAGAGAGCTGCAGTAAAATGCTTAAAATTCTCTATAACTTAAAAGACTGTAAAGCGAACCTAACCGCATCTCTTGTATATACTGTTGGTATGGTGGTCAACCGCTAACCGAACTGTTATACATGTTCTTATATCATTTAGATGCCTAATCGTTTATTACAATTTTCGGGGACCTGTTTTCGACACAGGACAATCGAAAATTATTCATTACGATTATGCGGTTTATGTAAATGTTTTATGCTGTGGCACACAGCAATTGAGATTGTCAACAAACTGAAAACTTACAGGTACAACCTATTTTGTTGCACAAATTGTCGATAGACCACGTACTAGATATGATAAAGTAATTTTATTGAAATTGAGTTAAGATTTAAGAAGTGACATGTGAAAATATGTTGTAGGTGAGCCGATGCCGAAGTAAATCTGAAGTTGTTGATTAAAAGTAGTTTGCATAAATTTACTAATTTTAACACTTCGGATTAGAACATATTGTGTACGTTTTCAAACGATTTAATCTATAGGCCAATTTAGAACTATTGCAAAGTAAGTTTGGTATTTATGAATTTCAATTTTCACCTTTGCTTAAACAATCTAGAAGGTTCTTGCTATTTCACAATAATTCTTGTAAATCTATTTAAATTTAGTTTAAATCAAGCTTCTGGTGGTTATCAAAATTTATTTTAAATTTTCAAACAACATGTTTGGAATGTATGAAAATCGTATATGTCGTAGATGTTCCGAAGGCAACTGTTAAACTGTACTGTTAAAAAATCCTAGCCGGCATTCAGCTTAACTTAAAATAATCTACAAATCATATTAGAACCCCAATCACTTTCTTAAGGTCCAAATCAAATGCATAAGGTACGTACAAATCGAATCTTTTGGGAAATTTCCGTATTTCACTTATACGAGTATTTGCAATCTCTAAATCAAATTTAATTGTGAAAAACAATATTTGGCCTTTATGAAAAGGCTGAGTTCGAGTGCACGTACGATGATCTCAAGTCTCAGTCGGGAAATATTACCAGTAAATCGTGTAATGTATAATACATTTTTGCGTTCATATAGTTTCGTTCAGAAGTGGGGGACTAGGAGTTTCACATGAAGGTGAATGTCATGCCAGAGATCATGAATGGCGCAGGGAAATTTAGATAATATTCAAATTTTATTTAGAAAAGCACCAACAGTTCTATCGTTCGATTAATGGCGGAGCAAAACTGGTAGAATTGTTGTTGTTTCCCAAATAAAATTTGGCTGATGATAAATAAAGCCAAAAGATAATTATAGTTGAACAATTTAAAAAGCTTTCAATGATAATAAGACTTAGATACGTCAATTTTTCCTGAATTTGAATAGTCACACAATTTTTTGTGGATTATTTGCTTGTGATATGGCGCTCCTCTGCAACTTTTCATATTCTCTTTACGTCCTTTTCGCGTGGATCAAGAGCCGTTTCATAATGCCATACTTTTCCGGGCTTTCTTTTTTTGTATGATGTTCACTATACAAATATCGGTTCTGCATCAGGTTCTGGTATCCTGTAGCGAACTGAAAACAGTTTAATTATCTGAATTTGTCGATTTGGTTTACGAGTTACGACATTCTATGATTACCAAATAAGATTAAGTATATGAAGATATTCGAATTGTTGGTCAATAATATTCAATAAGAAGTATTCCTATAATATTCCTATAATCGGCATATGCTACTAAAAATAAGTAAGTGTTGATTTTTGTAAATGAATACGGAATATTGCAATATGGGTCTATGTAGTTGGAATGATTTCTGTCGCTACTTTGTTTGGCATGCATATGATAAATCTCGATAAATTAGAATCGCTCTTACCTTTATATAGTCCAACAGGCCTGTGATGTTTAGAATCTTTATTTAGTGTATTGGAAATTATTTGAGGAGTCGAAAGTAGAGGTTTTGCTCAACAATATTTCTAATTTCATTGCCATTAATGCAGGTGTGTATTGCAAAGTTCACTTTTATTATTTTTCTTCCGTATTAATATATTTTCACTTTTGCTGTCGATACAAGGTTGTCTTGTTCTATAAATTCCAGTGTCTAATTTAGAAATATCTGAGGCGTGGCAGTATTATTTTTCGAGCTTCCTTAAATTTAATATCAAAAATCAAACATTTAATGGCGTTTCTTTTGAAATGTATCCTTTCCGTAAGATGTTTTGATTGCAAATTACAAATATGGAAATATCGTCGGTATTTAATTTTTAATAGAGCCACTCCTTTTAAAATTACAAGACTTTAAAATACTTACGTAACCTAGGCCCATTACGCGCCAAAGTTTGTATGGATAATACTCAGAATATATTTACGTGTCTTAGATTTTAATAATTGAGAACATAAGAAAAATGTTGGTACATTACTGTCTTATTATAGTAGAACCATTAGTTCAAGGCAATACAAATGTGCCTTAAGCCTGTTCAAATGGAGAATCTACAATACAAATTTTTTATTTTACCTAGAAAGTGTTTTGGGACCAAACACAGATTTCGGTTCCTGTGTTATATTAAATTCACATATGTACTTGACAGAAACCTAAATTCTTTCCTGAATAATCAAACAGTTTGGCCTTAAGAAAATCCAGCAAAATTAATTCCAAAATTAGAGAAAAATTATATGCATTTGGTGTTTTTAGAGTTTTCCAGGTCGCAACGTCTCTATTAAAGATAAAATTTTATTTGTTTTATTTATTTATTTGTTTGTTTTTTATACATAACATTTATTTACACGCAACTTCACGCCATAAACCACCATACAACACACTGATCAGCAGCTGCTTATTTATATGGCAAGTGTAGCTTATGCGGTGAGCCAAACAATTTTACTAAGTTTAAAATATTTTTTTTTATAGATTACATGCATGATTAGTAATATCCACTGATGCGCTGTTATAGTTCGATGGTTCTGCTAAACAGGGATGGTTCTTGCCTTTATCATCTATTAGACTAACGTTATCAGCCATAGGATCCTTCATTGGTTATGTAAATTTCTTATCTAATTTTTGTGTTTTTCTTGATGCTTTTAAACATTCCGCTTAAGCTTGGTGAATTATTCACGATCGATAAGTCAAGTTTCAATCTCGAAAAAGTTCCGTTAAATAAAAAAGACAAGAAAGTCTCAGTTCTCTTTTTGAGCCAAATTTTGTTGTATTTATTCTCTTTCTCGCCCTTTAAAAAAAGAAAAGTGAAGAACACTTAATGGGCTTTTCCGCACGTGAAATGGGCACAATACATCATGATAATTAAAAGGTGCTTTTAAACGAGTGCCCACCAGGACCGTATTTTTCCTGAATTCTTTGTAGTTTGCCGTAACTGGGTTTGTCGTAGGTGGGATCTTTGTACTTTATTATCATTCAGCCATACAAGCCACTTGAAATATATTCAGTGGGTTATATGTATTTCTTAGTCGATTGAAGTGAACTTCAACGTTTGGTGTAATATAGCTTTCCATTTGAAATTATATTTTCATCACCTTAAATTTATTTATAAGATGCAGAGTATAGAGAATGTGAATATGAAAAAATCGCTAGTTCTAAACTTTTTAGACGCACATACAAATTTAAAATAAAATCTTTTTGAATATGAACAGACTAAGAGAATACCATTTTATAGTGAGGATAATAATCATATCACAAGAAGAGGTGACTGTGGCTATCTCCAAACAAATCTTTAAGGCCCATTGACGAGTGTCGATCTTGCGCCGCATATCAGATAAAAGTTAAAAAATGATCGAGACTTTAGGCAAATTACTCTATTGCTTGGCACACTTTTTTTACTCTCTACAATTTATGGTTTACAATTTGGAAGCAGAATAGTTTACTATGATAGCTGGGTGGGGTGTCAAGATTTTCAAAACATTGGATTTTACAATTTTCGACAATTTCCCTTTATTCGAAGCACTACACCACATTATTTACATTTGATGGAAATCTCCAATAATACCAAACTGTTAATGATTAAACGTTTCATTCATTGAAAATATCAATAAATAACTGAGCGTTATTCAATCACTATACAATTTTAATATTTAACTTGATTATCAGAAAGTTTATTTTACAAGAAAGGAAACCTTAAAGAAAGTCGAAAAAAAGCTTAAAAAATATAAAGAATTATCCTACCAAAAAGACGACGGTTGAGAACCTTAATTGAATTCTACTGATTGAATTCAACAAATTCGGCTAACTAAGAGAGGTTTTCGTACTTAAAACGCATAGTACACTTCTCGTATAGTTTGTAACTACAATCAGTTATAGTCGCTTTGCTCCCAAGAACGTTATTTAGCTGCAGAAAATGTATCTTGAAATTCTCTTATTGAAATTAGATTTATAAACCAATCTTACTCTATAAGCTGAATTGGATCATAATTGGTCAATAAATCATTACTCTGATCTAGATTGGAACCAAGTTTTAGTTTATCGAAAGTGTTTTAAGAAGTGAGATTTTCATTAAGTTTATTTTGAACTCGATAAAACTGCGATGTTGCGTTGATCCAAAATTCTTGATTATGTTACCAATTATAACGGAAATATTAAATATTTTGTTAATAGAGGGACAATTTCAAGGTTCCTCGCTCCTTAATATTTTGAAACTTAGGAAGGTTCCCGCTTGTCCGTTAAAACTCCTCCAAAAATTACAATCTTAGTAGTAATTATGGTTGATTGATTTCAAGCTAATTTTAATTAGTGAATCTCAAAATACAAACCCAATTCAGCTAAATATTTTTTTAATTTAATTCTGTACATGTCCTCCTTTTCGAAGCATCTAGCAACTATATAAGTTGGAAACAGCTACAGATGTTGTCGGAAGTGTAATCATTATCGTAAATCATTATGAAATCCTTACCGGACTACCGTTAAAAACTTCAAAATTAGCAGTTCTTAGGTTGAAGGGAAACAGACATTTGTGGCAAGGTTAGTGAAACTATCATTTAGAAATCAACATAACAAGAACTCTTTCTTCTCTCTCTAATATTTCGTTTACACCCTACACCATTTTTTATTTAGTTATTTATTTTTTTCAATTAAAAAGAATTTCCACCGAAATAAAAAAAATGCGAAAATAAAATTCAATTTATATGTGTCGAGAAAGCGCCCGTTATAGAGTTTTTGTTTTTGTCTTTCCCTTTCCGACATGCTGATACAGCACACACGTTTATTCGAGAAGAGTGCATGTAATAAACTTTCTGCAAACCCCCTAAAGCCCGCAACTATAAAATCCACTAAATTTATAGAAATCGCAAAGAACAATAAAAAAGTTGTTATTTATTTACATTCACTAAAAAGTAAAATAAATAAATAAAAAATATGAAACAGCATCCATTTATCATCATCTCTGACATAATTCTATTTTCTGCACTACTTTAAGAAAAACCAAAATAAATAAAATCGTCCTTTTCGTATATTTTATAATACTTTCCATTGGGCACTTGATAGATGTACTGCACGTGATGCTCTTTACTTGTATATAGGGGTCAGCATCATAAATCAAATAGGATCATAAATGTAATTGTTTATTAGTAGAATACGAGATCATCATATTTGAGATTTAATTAATCGGAAATCCCGAAATTTACGTAATAGTCTTAAATATTATAAAACAAACTATATTTCGGATTTTTTTTCGATTAAGTAATGCTTTTACCCATTTTTAGTACCTGCTTTAGCTTATCCCGGTTGTTTACAAAAAAAAATCAAAACATTTTGAAACGCCCACGTTAAGGGTTTTGTAGTTATTTACCAGATGTTCGTTCGTGTCGGACCGAATTCCCCATAATATTGTATTTCCCACTAAATAGTAAATTATAAATGGTTCGGAAAAGTGCCAACGAATACAATTTCACCAACGTCAAACAATCATTGTTGGGGTTAATCAATCATTAGTCTGATGTACCCTCAGAAATTGCGCAAACCATCTACGGGAAGTACCTCCAGCAAAATAAAATAAATAACATCTAAATATCATGAATGTGAAAGTGCGTTCCTCCGTAGGGGGAAAAGTGACAAAAACATATTTCTTATAATAATAAGTCGGATGCATGGCATTATCTGTCGGAACGATTTTAACAAAATTTTGGTAAATTTTTATTCGCGAACTTACATAAACAACGAATGTTTATTGAATCGTGGGGATAGCAAAGTTCGGAAACATCCGTCCATCTTATATTAGTTACTTGTCTGATAAGGCCGCAGTTCAGGTTGTGTAGCCACGGTACAAGAACGTTATAAAACGGAACGCGCAATCTAACAAACGAGTCCCTTTCACAAAAGCTTATTTCAAAACAGGGGTTTTCAGCTTAGGTAGTCTAAGATGAACCAAGTTAGATCACATTCTCCTTATGGTTAAAACTATTTCTGATAAAGTCAAAACAAACTTCCGGAATATAGTTGATCGTTTTCTAACGAATTTTCGTAAAATTTAGTAAGTCAAAGGGCGAAATGGAATTATTAGATGTTTTTTAGACCTAATACCGACCCAAGAGTTGAAACTGCATCATTTCTTAACCTTTGCATAAGTTCTTAACCAATTTAACGATCGGACTAAGTAACTACCGGCTCGAGTACACTGTGCTCTTTAAATATTAGGTGTGCGCCTTAGATTTTATGTATTATAAATTCCGGTTTCCAGTTTATCTTTTGCAATTTTAAAAAAACTTTACTAATTTTACGAATTAACACTATTTAGTATATTCTTCACATTTCCAACAGGTTTTCATTTTTTGATTTTAAAGTATTCCAAAAATCGTATATGGAAATAAAACGGCGGAAACCAACGAATAGCGAATATAGACTACAATAGTACATACAAAAATAACGGGAGGGCCAATTAGCTTTTCTTTTTAAAGTAAAATAAAATAAACACAAATCAATATTTTTTCAGGTGTTATTGGTACATTAATAAGTTCGGACCTTCCAGATATTGATGAATACAATTTCAGCCGCTTGATGCCCCGCTATAGTTTGTACATTTCGATGGTCTAAAGAAAAGCCTAACGGCGGGAAAGTGCGGCTGTGCGGAGGACAATTGATACGCGATCACCGAATTTATTGTAGAACAGATTGATTGATTAAAAGTTGTGCAAAATCTCTTCAAAATCGATTATCATCGCTCTGTAGCGCTCTCGGACACTTTCAGCTACAGCAGCAATATTTTCAGTTGTACGAGCAAGGGGACAGCGTTTTGTTCTCCACTAGCATGCCTGTCTAACGATTTTTCGTCGTAAATTTTACTATGGCAGGCGCAGTTGGTGTTTTTCTAATTTATTTTCGAAAATCGCACTTTTTCGGCAACACAGTACTCAATTTGAAAATTAGTTTTCAATATTTGCCTTCGTTGGTCAAGCGTAAATGTGTTGATTTCGAACCGCAAGATCTGATACTGCGTTCTTTGTTAATATTTCGAGTGGAAAACAGCTGCCACAGTTAAAGTATAACATATGATTTAAAAAGAAGCCGCTATATGGCCTACTCTGTACGTCAGGAAATTTATCAATCAACCAGACAAAGCTAACTAATTTGTTTTCTTATTATAACAATGATTGTTGAAATTTTTTACAAGCAACACACGTACAATATATAGAAATTTATTAGCAAAATGACAACAAACAACAGAAACGCTTGATTTTCGTAGCGAAATAGTTCACACGGATATAGACAAATTTCCATCTGGGAATTTGGGTGATTCAAGTCAGATCTTCCAAACATTGCCATAAGGAATAGTGAAATCATGCTAATTTGATTAATTTCTTAGAGGTCAAAATGCTCATACCGATGACTTTGATTTCAGTCAACATGTTACCAACGGTTGGGATACCTGAATGCATCCCTCTCTACCAGCTAAGGAGTAAGAAAATTATACTTACTCTGCCAACTTCTATCCTTATTCGTATTACACAGGGTCATTAGAAAACTATTTAGTGCGTCCCCAACGGCATTCAGTGGGGATTAACGGATAAACTTAATAATTTGGATTATACAGATTACATATGCTTGCTAACACACATATACGCCGACATGCAACAGGAAGTGCAGAAGCAATCAGATCTAGCGAACGAAGACGATGAGATTAAACACACCAATAACCCCACAGATTATTATCAATCATGTAGAAATTGGAAAGGGCAATGAATTTGTCAATCTTGGTTGCATTGTTGGTCCCGCTTAATAGACTCCATATACTCATAAATTGGCGATAAAGGGAAAAATAACCCTCATTTGCTGCAACAGTGTCACAATTCAAAATTCACTCATTTCTAAGATATTCGAATCAAACGATTCCCAATAATTCATGTTTTTATTATTTTGTATCAAAACATACTCTCTTATGTCGAAATCAGCCAATTTGGTAAAATTCCATATAAAAAATGACTCAATTCGCGGAAGAAATTAATATTTTAAGATATTGGAAACTATTCGAAGAAAAATTGCAAAATTTTATTATTTATAAAAATTAAGATCCGGTTGATGATATTTTCAAATCGCTCTACTGGCGAAAAATTAAAATTTTTGGACTGTGTCACTCTTGCAGCAAATGAGCGATATGTCCGAGATAGATGGTGGATTAATATGTAAAATATGTCGATTGGGAATTTTTCGAAAACGTTTCAAAAATTATGAGACATAGAAACGAATTGCCGACAGGTCCAAAATATTAGAACTGACATTGTAAACAGAATTCTCAAAGACATGCTGTCAGTGTCATTCGTCTTCGCGCACATTGTTCAAATTATTATCAGCTGTTACAGTCGATACTACCATCGGATTGATTCAATACAGTTTTTCTTACCACTTATTAAAGCGCAGACTAAATAGCATATAGGTGAGAGCACATCTCCCTGTTGCCAACCTAATGTTATCTCGAAAGGATCAGACACAGTCCCTTAGACTACAGAGAGAAACAAGCTTCTCTGGTATTCGGGAAGATTAAAGCGCGGTCCAGAAATTTTCGCAGTTGATGCTGTCATAAGCCTGTTAAAAGCCTATATGGGGCTGCTGAATCTAGGATCATCCTCAAAGTGAAACACTGGTCAGTGGTTGATTTCTCGGGAGCTCATTCTGGTCCCAGATCGCAATAATAAGTTCATATAGATTAGATGCAAGTGTGACTCCTCCAGGTCTTGCGGAGATTTCGTTAATAACGGGTAACTTTCCATTTTTCAATCTACTAATAGTAGCTTCTGCTTCCTCTCTACTGTGCGGTAGTGGACGAGTATCGTGGCATTGACAAAACAGTCTCTTGAGATTCCGCTTTCCTCTTGGAAGCTGATGTTTTCAATACAGGTCCACATATATTTACACATTTTTCCAGAGGTATTTGGTTACATTTTGCCTGGCGCAAAGTTACTTTGTGAGAGTGCATTTTTCACGCAGCTTTGGTTTGTTTTCGACAATTTGACGGCACTGATCGTCCAACCAAACGTTTCATGCTCTTGGTGGCCTTCTTCCTAAGTTATTTTCTGCTGTCGTAATTATGGCTGACTGCGAATAGCTAGCCACTGCTTCTGGATGTTTGATGAAGTTTCATAGTTTTCATTGTGTCAATTTTGATGTCCAATGTCAGCTGATTGGTGACTTTGCAGAGGCAAAGCTGCTTTATTTGTTTTCTTTGCTTGTCTGCTAGATACGGTTGATAATTTGCACTTATATGTATTTGGTCAGAACGGTCGATGACTCTATAAGATCTAACGTCAGTTATGCTGGTGGAATTGCTTTTCGAAATCAAAGCGTGATTAAGTTGGCTTTCCGTTCTTTCATCATTCGATCACCACGTGACCTTGTGTATTTTCTTATGTTGAAAGAACCTACTTCATATGACCAGGGAATACATTACAGCGAGTTCCGTGACACCTTTTTTGTTACTCAAATGATGCAAACTGCAAGGAACAATATGTGTTGTTGTATATCCTTGCTCTTACCGATATTTATGTTGAAGTCATGGTGCGAAATGTTACTCATGATGTCTTCAAACACAGCAAGGAATAAATTTTGACATCATCTGATTTGTCTTCGGTGGGTACAGCATTGGTAATCGTGATATTGAATTTGTTTGAGCTGAGTCTAACTGTGATTATCCGCATGTATGTCGAACGGAAATCGATGATATACTGCTGTACTCGTATCGGACCTCTTTTAGTGCAATTAAGTCCAATGTGTAAATTTTTGCCTAGTTCGAAGGGTTTGGGAGATCTCCAGGTTTTAAAATGCAAATCAAAGTTTATCAGGTTATACCATCAGGTTATAATTGGAAATAATAGTAATTTAGTTCATAATTAATTTGTAACAATTCCATGTTAAAAATCGAATTATGAAATTGTCGAATTTAATTTATCAAAACCAAAAAAATTCAATAAATCTATCTTAAATCCATCCTTGTGTCATTTGCGTCAGTATCCCAATCCTTAAATCAAAATGTTTGCCAAAATCGGTTTTATCGATATTATCAAGTTTCATTCTGCATATCGTTATTTAAAAATGCGCATCCATCATGTACAAAATTCCAATTCAAAATTAGCCTGAAAATTTTACCTTTAAAGTTAATTTCGAGATTTTGACTTTCGAGATTTAAATTTTTTTTGGAATTTAGATTTTCGGCGCGAGTTTTAAAATCGTTGAAAAGGGAATATCGAAATCCAAGGTTTGCACGGTAACCCTAACCCTAAACATAGTTCAGATTTAATTTTCAGGTTAGTGCGTTCATAAAACACAGAAATAATTGTCTGCAAAACATTGTACTTTCCAGATTTGTAATGCCCTTGATGCTATTTTGAACTTAGAGGAACAAGTTTTGAGTTTACTCGTATCTTACGTTGAGAAGAACAACACGAGATAACCGATGTTTTCACTACCATCCGGATGCGTAAGCACTAGGCAAACAAGGGTTTCGAATTCAGTGATATCTCGAAAAAGACCTTTATCAAGTTTTCTCCAATTCGACTTTGTCGTCTATAGAAAGAAAAATTTGAGCCCCAATAAATGTAAGCTATGTAAAAATTAGCGCGATGTCTATTAAACCAGAATTATCTATTAATTAATTAATTAATTAATTAATCGAATAAATATTTTTATCAGTAGACAATTATATACGTAGATGTTCGCTAAATAAATAAATAAAATAATTATAATTAATTTAAGTTACAGTAAAAAAAAATTAATTAAATAATTTTTAATTAAATTAAATAATTTTTTTTTACAAAATTGTATTAAATAAAATTAATTTAATTTGTATATTGATAAAAATTTATTTTAATTTTAAATTGAAAATTAATTATTTATTGATGAATAGATAGAAAATTATGATAAATTTTTATTCACGTACGCACAAATTTATTTATTTAGATGAAAATTTATCGACTTGTACGAGTATACGAGTTATATTATACTGTGTGTGTGTATGTGTGTTTACTGTGTATATCAAGTGCCGGTTTAAAAACATCGCGTCAATGATGCGTGGAATAAGCATGGGCAAGGGCACCCAACATAATTTATAATGAAATTACAATATAATTTTCTTTATATTTTTTACCTTAAGGGAAATTGGTTAGCATGCAAGTTTTTTTTTGATGTTGCTGCTCCAATAGCGTTTTATATACATAAAGCACTTTTGAAGGAGAGTAAATTGGATCGTGCTAATAATAAATGTTTAAAGTGGGTTTTAGATCTTTTCTGCTGCTTTATAAAATACAAGGGAATTATGCTAAATTAGGTCGCGTATTTACTAAAATGATGAACAGGATGGAATTTGGTTACACCTCCAAGTAGTATAGAGATTCTCATAACGCAGCGCCATTCAAACACAGCTTAAGAATTATCGCACATTTGCATTATATATACGTATACTAGAATTCACACACATACATACTCTATATACATATACAGACTCAATTCCATTGCAATTTAAATAAATTATAGATTTCAAGTTCAAAAATCAAAATGATTAATTTTAATTTCTATGTGCAATTTATATGTTTTATTTAAATATCACGATCATACACATAAGAGTGCTTATACTCGTATATCAATATATGTACTAACATCAGATGTGAGATTTATAAAATATTAATTATATTTATTAATTATAAATAATTACATTGTTAGGTAAAATGCGGAAAATAAGTGGAATCGAATGTCAATGGTACCTGAAACGAAATATACCAAAGTACAGATGAATTATTTGCGTACATACAGGAGTCCCCACCTTCATTGTCACGGTTAAATTAATTTCAGAATTAATTGTTTTAAAATTAATTTACTTTGTATTTTGTAATTAAAATATTATAAATAAAGATTTTTATATACTCGTACACACATTCGGATTGTGCGGTTGTGGTTTTATTAGTTTGCATATTATTGAGAAACATGTAAGCGGTGTATTGGGTAAGTTAGATGCACTTAGGAATGTCAAGGAAAACTAAGGTAAGTGTAGCATTTTTATTTATTGATTTCTATTTAAATTTGCATACACATGCTGGAAACTATAAAATATTTTTATCACGTTTGTCTTAAAGATACGTGTTTTTATTTTAAGTGTGTCGTCATCCACGTTTTTATATGAGTCACCCCTGTAGACCAAATTATTATTACTAATTACCAGTAGTAATATTCCGCATTTACCGTTATGATGAGACCCGCAGACTCGTATATGTTAAAATTTATAGATAACCCAGAACCCAACTTAGCAACGGATAAGCTTAGACCAGTTAGGTAATTTGGTTACGGTTGGGGGAATAATAACAAGTGATAACTTAATGCAAGAAGTCCTATGTGTAATCTAATAGACGTATGTCATGATTTTAAGAAAGCCTATTCATTTATCAGTCAAAGCAGCCTAAATTGATTTGACTTAATTAAAATCAGAAAATTAAAAAAATGCTTGCACCGTTTAACTAAATATTCATCGAACAAAGAGTCGTTCTTTAACTTATGAAAATTGCTCGTATTCGTATTGTAGAAGAGGAGATATTTACGAAGGAATAGGAATTCGTGGCAGAATTCCAGCTGCATTTATTACAAAATCTAGTCTGCTTGTCGCCCTCGTTAGCAGAGTAAATATAATGGTGCAGGGATTATACAAACCCGATCGGGTATGAATACCGGATTTAATTGGCGTTAGCCAAGTAATAACAATTACGATTATTTGTGAGTAGACGGTCATTGGAATCCAAATATGATCTATGTGATATTGAAACATAAAAATTATCGATTAATATTTTTATTCGAAAAAGTTAGTACATGAGCAGCTATTTTGGTTTGTTTGTTGTTTTGGTCAATTATAGCGCAATATATCTCCGTCTTCTTAATTTATACTGCGAATGAATATCCGGGTAAAAGTCAACGTTCGATTTTATTTAAAGCAAATTAAATCATTTTTCCAACCAATTTTAACGGTAGTACTCATGATTTACCAAACTAATTACCTTACCAAACATCATTTAGTTTGGATCGGGGTTTAACCGTGATTTTCTTGTTTCAAAAAAAATTTAAATTTTTTTAAACCGACTTTAAAGATTATAAAACTGGTATCGAATTTTACTAAATCAACGGAAAAACCAACGTACCCTAAGTGAGTGTTTTTAATGTGCCTTGTGAACGTTTTGCTAATATTTCAAGCGTCATACTTGATGACTTTTCTCATGTTACTTTATTTCTCCGCATCTTATTTGAATTTGTATTGAGACTATCTAACTTTATCGATTTTGATTTGTTAGGTCAGGATTATCAAGAATGAGCGAAGAGATACTTATCCCGATGTTTTGATTTAAATATTTTTTTTTCCAAAATGAAAGTATTAATCATCTAATGGACTTAATGTTCTTTTAAGGGTAAAATAAGGGCACTTTTCCATTCACGCATCCAGTGCCCCAAAACGATAGTTCATGACACAAATTGGAATATATTTTGCAAATTATTAAGTTAGGACCTGCTGAGAATAGACTCAATAATTAAGGAGAATAGTGGGCTCAATGTATTGTTGAAGTGGGACGGAGGTTAGAAATATTAAATTTTTTAGTTCAATGGTTTTTTAATTTTAGTTTATAATTGTCAGGATATTCATTAGGGGTAAATACTTGCAATTCAGCAACTATAAGTAAAGAGTTAGCAAAGTGCGTTGATTAATGTTTATAATTAATATGGTGTTGGTCGTCTAATATGTGGATACTTAGTTTAGCCAATTAACCATTGAACCACTGGTCTATTGTTAATGCTGTTAATATTTTGTACATGACATGCAGCAATTGGGACCATTTATATTTGCTTTTATGAAATTTTGTTTTCCTAGCTGGGTTTTCTCAGCCATGTGATACGTAAAGAACCAATCCAGCTATGAGAAATCATTTTGAAAGCATGTCCAAACGGTCCCATTGTCTACACAAAATATAATTGTGTATTCTATTGTCGACATGCAAACAGGGACAATACAAAATAAGCGTAGGAATGAAACTGTTCGATAAAGCAGACTGTAGATAGTCGTGATAATTTTAAACTATTATATTCCTCCCCTTTGGTGCCTGTTGTTCTTGGTTAGGAGTCTTTTGTTAGTAAGGAATAATTAAGAACTAATTTTTAGAAATTCTCTTAGAAACTGATAAAAATTTTGCATGTGTACGACGAAATCGCTGATTGAAGTACTCTTCACGCGATTTTTGCGCGGAAACTGATGTTTCATAAAATGTTAATAAATTTCGTTGTATCAAACAACGTTTTGTTCAATTGAACAAAATTGTAAACCACCTTAAAGAGAAGAAAGAGTAGTACTGAAGAATTATCTTCAAATGGACGAAAGGTCCACGCACAAGGTTCTGCAACATCATTTTAAAGTCGTGGTGTTTTGGTGAACTTCTTAAAATTTATTAAACGTCCGTGTATATTTTGTAGATCAAATTTGAATTAAGATTTAATTTCTATTGCAACCAGCTGAGTAGAGCTGCAGCAATGAATACATGTGGCTGTCGGTGAGGTAATAAAATTTTAGTTTTATAAAATTAAAACATAAAAATAATTTATTTTTGTTTAGAATAGTTTGAAACACCAATGTTGTTGAAGGAGTCAACAGATGAAGGGGTAAGAACCAAACGCTCTGTGCAAGAGTATAAGGAGAAAATTATGCGCCCAACTGCTTACTCACATTTTTCGATATCATCAAAAATCGTTTATTCTAATTTTAAAAATTTTTAATTTGCTGTCGCAATCTGTTCTAAAATATGAATGGCGTTCGTTTTGTTGACTTTGAGGGTATATCAATTATTTGCAGCTTATTCGCATAGACCTGCGATTTAAGACAGCCTCAAAAGAAGAAGTCTAAAGACGTTAAATCGCACGATCTCGGTGGCCAGTTCACATCGCTGCCGCGCAAAATAACATGTGCTGTGTGGCACGTAGTACCGTCCTGGTGGAACACACATATCGTCGGTCCCCATATAATCCAGTTTAGGCCACAAGAAGTTGTTTATCATCGATCTGTAGCGCTCGCTGTTGACGGTTATTACAATGCCAGCTTCTCACGCACATCAACGACGTGTTGAGCAGACCTTGCGTTTCGGTGAAGTACGGGTGTTGGCTGATTATTTGACGAACCGGTCGAGGAACGTTTCTCGAACGAATATTTCTGCACTTCGTCAAACTAACTGTTATAAAATTTACGTGTGTTAAAACGTATTCCGTAAACCTTTTACATGATGTTATAAGTTTGTAAAATATTTGTAAAATGTACTGAAGTCAGAAAAGCCAGTTTCAAATTACGGTTGCTTACCTGAATCTTATTTTCCATGACACGGATATTTACTGCGGTGTTTTTTAAGCTGCACTAGTACTAATGAAACCGTAAATTGGTTGATGTAAAATGTGAGTTTAGAAAGGGTTGGGCACAGTTGCCCGTATAACATAATACCGTATTCCAAAATCCAGTTTCACAAAATCTCGAATTTCAAAATCCCGTATTCTATCATTATAAATTGGCTTAGGTTATCAATTTATCATGATATAGTATACGGGATGTGTGTGGATAAATAAAGATACGAGTAAAACTAAAAAGATATTTTTTATGTGATGAATCCCGTAACAAATTCATTAAGGGATTTTGAAATACGATCTTTTTGTGATCTACGAGATTTTTGTCCATTCGGGATTTTATAATACGGGCATAACCACCGATCCCAAAATAAAATGCCAAAATCTCATTCCTTATACGTTGAAAGTAGCCGAGAGTTAGTTCTTATTATAACTCGCCTCTCAAGAGAAAACTTGCCTCATGTTACAAAACTCGCACTTCTCGCAGAAATACCATTTTACATCCTATTTCTGGGGAATTCCAAGTGCCGAAGATTTGTGCCATATCAATACTTTTCGACTGTGGAGATATGGTTAATCAAATGGTCCCCTTCGCGTTATTGCGCATTTTTGCATATTTATTACATTAATTACATTGATAAAATTTTTTTACCAGTACATTATGTTACTCCAAAATTAGAAACTCTCGAGCTACGTAAGATTCTATTTCTACGATGTCGTGTATTTCAAGCTCCGTAAATTCACCGTTATATGTATTTAGAAAATTGCAAATTCTATAGTGTATCCTAAAAAATGTTAAAATAAAATAAATTCCAAAGGAGTTACAAGAAAATCGAAATTCGTATCATCACCAAACAATAATAACAACAACTATAAAATACTCTAAAAAAGACAGACATTTTTGACTTAAGGCTAAATTCCAGAAACTTTGTTTTATTTTTTCGTTCAACTTAGAAAAGAAGGAACACATATTACCTATGTATATTGTGTATGATACAGCAACGTACAATTTTGATTTTGCTTAAAAACAATTTTTTATCGATTCTTGTAAAAAAAATTCAATAACAACAACAAGTAAAAAATCGCGAAGCTATTCAACCTGGGTACCCAGAAGTTATATATACACACAAAGGTGGTTTGTGTACGTATAAACGCGTCTTTAAGGAAATAGATTGATCTTTTGCTCGACGCACAAAGAATATTACATATGATCCTTTTGATCCCTTATGATGAGAATTATAAATTCATACAATTTGTTTGTAAGACTATTGTGTTATTGTCGCTTTTAAGGCATAAGAACGTAACACACAACACAAAAACACTTTAACCGGATGCGGGTGACTTTTTGACATTTTTTAGTTTCAATTTTAAAGTTTTCGTAGTTTTTATTTTATTTAAAGGGAATTTAATGTAATAAATTAAAGATTTGTTGTTGTTGTTGTTATAAAAAGTGTTTTATATGATTGTGTAAAGGTTGCCCTTGATTGAAACCGGAAATGTGTATTTATTCACGTTTATAAATTATTTTTTTATTTTTTTTTTAAAAACGAAAATCATACATAAAAATTCTTATCAATTTAAACAAATCGAAGGTTTGCGTATTAATATTGAATTTTTAATTAGTTGGATGGGTTACCTACTGGTTCGTGGTGGTGTATTTTATTCAGGTTTTGCTTTTTTTTGTGTTCAGGTGTCGTATGTTCGGTTGTTATTTATTGCATACGTGTTAGACCCACATGCTTTTTATTTATAGATTGACTTAACTTTGCAATCAACTTGTATACGTCCAACATTCATCGATACATAGTTTTGGTGATCGCACATGTCCATAACGATCACATGATCGATTTAATCTGATTTAAACTAAAAAAATAATTTTTGTCGTCTTATACGATCGAAAATATAATGCATAATTTATTGAATTGACTATAGTTAATGTCACCAAAATTGGTCGAATTGATAATTTTATTATTATTTGCATCTCTCATCGATCATTTTATACTGACTGCAATATCCAATGGCGTCCGCTTTTGTTTTAGAATTTTTAATATTTGGCTATAGAGACGGAAAATTTGGATTTTGGAAAAACCAGGCATCTGAGCTACTAAAGTTGGGACCATGGAGTATTTCCAGTATCTAGTATTTGTAGTTTCTATGAATTTCATTCTTTCATTTACCGATCAATTTTATTTGCAATTCAAACTGAAATTCTTCTTTGTGTTAGTATGTTTTCCGTCTACTGGAATACACTCAATAAAAATAAAATGCGGTTTTATTGTTCCTATAAAATTGGGACCAAATCATTTTTCTGTTAAATTATTTATTTAGCAAATCGTACACCGAAAATTAAATACTATGATTCAATTAATAATTTATAATATTTCGTAAAGTAGTCTAAATGGCAAAATCATTATATAGAAGAAATTTATATTTTCAGACCGTTGAAATCAGATTTATTCAACATCAATACCAAAATGCTGAAGATGCTGAATAAATCTGATTTCAACGGTCTGAAAATATAAATTTCTTTTATAATGATTTTTATATCACAGGAGTTATTTCTGCACCTATAAAGTGCGAAACTTTTGTGTTAGTGTTTGCTCGAGTTTGCCAACACAAACAATTATACGAGAGTTATACAATGAGCGCATGCAGGGCACCCAACAGTTGGGAATATGTTGAGTAAAATCAAAGCCAACGTTATGAAAATGTTTAGTACTATGAAATTTTGAAATCAAATTGGCGGTTATTTCGCTAATCATGATGCCAACCGTTCGTGGTCCTGATCGCGCCCAATGCTTATCGCTCGAGTGGTTTTTTTAAAACTTAAAATAAAAATTACATAAAAAATTTATTTGAAGGTCTCTTTTACATATTTTCAAACATTCACAGTCCTAAAACTAAACAAAAATAATTGTTGAAAACATAGCAGGCTCTAAGCGTTGCCCGTAAAGAGAAGCGTCAAAGTGAATTCCTTATTTCTTTTCAGCACATCGGAACATCGACTTTTTGCGATTTAAAATTCCTAAACGTAAACGATTAAATCAGCGCTTCATCGGAAATATTAACGAAACCCACATACGAGTAAGTCCATATTTGTAAAGGCATTAGCTTCATCCACAGCATTAGCTTCATTCCCTACGAATTTGTGAGAATTTACTGTTAATGCAGAATATCAGAAGATAATTGATTTAACATTAATGGCATAAAATAATATTTTGAACGTGAATAGGACATTTTTAAAAGCCTTTTTAACAGGACTAAAAGTCTATTTTATTTTTGGTTCAACCGAATTTTAAGGACTGTTTTAGATGTTGGCAGAGATGTGTACCGTGTTTTAACAAATCCGCGAAAATATTTCTATTCTAAAGTAACTCGAAAATGATCAAAGTGAGCTTGAATATTTGAGAAGAAATAGAATATTTTTCCCGACCACCGTTCATTATCGATCATTGTTGTACGGAAATCTACTACCGGAAGAGATTGAATTAAAAAACACGGTCAAAATTTTCGGTCGTTTTCAAGATTCCTTCCCATAGGTTACTAATGATTTTAGGCTCGTGTGCCGATCATAAATTATCTGTGGATTGATTTGAAAATATAAAAACAAAAGGATCAAGACAGTAGTCGAATTTTATAAGCATTGAAGCAATTTAATTGGCTGAAGCTACATAACAGTAGACCGCGGAGCATGCGTACGAAGCTCGTGAATTGACGTTCAGACGGAATAAAATTTCTCCGATATCTCTATCTCTATAAAAATTTCTTATTCTTTCACGTGGTAAAGTAAAATATTGATGAACAATTTTGGCCTCGAGATTTTCGCAGATCTGTCATTCGCTATATCGCTGAACTAAAAAGATCAGAGTGAAACGTCGTAGTTAAGCTTTTCCATAAATTAGGAGATTTCACAGATTTTTGTTCAAATCGGTTCACTGGAAGTGGCAGGTTACACAAATATCAGTCCACATCAGTTTTCAAAAATTTAAGTGAAAATGAAGTTCAACAGCGTTCAATATTTTTCAATTTATTAAATTTTCAAAACGCGCGTGACAGAAATTGATTAAAACCATTGATTTGCATGATCTTTTGTATGCTTCTATGACTATTATTTCATATACATTTACCGAAAATATTGAACACCTCTCGTAGATAGACTTCGAGTAGCTATCTCTCTAAATTATTTTCGAAACAAATCAGAATTTCGTATGTAATAGCAATTAGAGGTATTTTCAGAAACAAGACAGGTTTCTAGAAGTTATCCTAGCCCCGTATTTTAAAAAGTGGTGCTAGATGTGTATGCGGTAAATGGTGCGTGGAGTCGCCATGTCAATGTTACCAGTTTATATGTTGTGGTTTTTGTGTTAGGTTGTAACTTATAGATGTATCCCATCCCGGTATATCTCCCGGTAAATAGGAAAATAGGCTCCACGTCAACTTTGTTGAAAAAGGTGAAAATGTTATCAACATACTTTCATTGTTGAGTATGTTGACAATATTTTAATTATTTCCGAGTGGAATCGATATTGTATTAATCCAGGGCTAAATGAGTGATATGGTAAATATGTACTAGAATTAAGTCAGACAATCAAATTCATTCAAGGATGTTGCGGCCGCAACATAAAAAATAAAATGCCCGTGAGGTTCTCTCTCCAGAATTTCATTTAGATGATGGAAGAAGAAGAAAGCTTCGAAGTGATCGGAATTTTTCATTACATGGGAATCGCAAATCTGATCTGGTTTATAATTACAAAATTGGTAAATTCATTTCACTCTTTCGACTATTTTTAGGTTCGGGGATAGCTGTGAGCCTGACTTTTTAGTTGTTTTTAATTTTAGTGGAATATTTCAACCAAGATTTTGTTCATGTCCATGAATGGATGATACCGAAAAAATATAACTCCTACATAAAATGCAAAGAATGGAAGGTACCACCGATTTTAAAATGGATATGTTAATGGAACGTTACTTTATTTTTGTATATGAAAACGTTTGGCAATATTATTAAACGAGTTGGGTAGTGGGTTGAACACTAGTAGCTTATACTGGATAAAGCCCTCCGCTTAACCATCCGATAGTCTTCAGCAAAATAGCTAGTGGTCCGTTTCTAACAAGTCGAAACATTGGAATTGGTTGCGTTCGTTTTATATAAGCGGTAGATTTGGTATTGACCAACTTTTAAATTTTGGTGTCTAATGGGTTTGTACAAAATTAGAATGAATTCTAAATTTCTAACCAATTTGGGGTTGTATTTGGGTTGAAGTTTAGAAAACTCCAATATTTGAGTTAACAAATTCATCATTTACGAAAAAAAAATTAAGGAACGATATAGTACGTGATTAATTTTTCACCGAACGTAATGAAACGTTTCAGAATTAATTGGAATTCACAGCGATTTTGCATTGCTGTATTTAAGCTTCGATAAATCTAGATTTAATCAATTATTAAATATTTTAGAAGTTTCACCTTATATTTATTTTTTGAAAGTACTTTTAATTACCTAATGGCTGATTAGTGGTTATTTAAGATGGATCGAAAATTATAAGTCACTCACCACTAAACTTCAACAGAATTAAGAAATTCCTACAGGCAAGTAACTTATATACCAAAGTAATGCGATTATAACACTGATGAACAAGACTTGCCACAGAATGGTCTAACGGTAGGAAAAATAAGAAAAGAAAATTGAATAAACCGAAGAGAAGAATGATCCAGTATGCAACATATAGTAATGAGTTAATGACAAATTGCCACTACCACCTATCATGATTTCTATGTCATAAGCGGAGACGTCTGTAGAAATATGGTAAACATTTTGAGTGGTGGCTCAGTTATCGTTTACACGTAAGAGAATAAAGACGAAAACTTATTAGAGAAATGGCGCGAAATTTTAATTATTATGGAAAAACCACAAGATAAACCAAGTAAGCAACCAACTTCGACTAAGGTAAACTTAATGTTATTCATATTTATTAGGCTATAAAATGAAAATAGGACCGAATAGAATAGTGATATTGTGACAAGAACTAAAACTAACTGCTGAAAATGGGAAAAACGTCCACCTGAAGTATATATGTACATTTCAGCAACGCCCATACCGCCAAATAGAGGAGGCATGACTTCAAAAGAAATTGAGACACAATTAAATTAATACAAAGCAAAGAGCAAAGAAAGAGGTAAATCAATACTCAGAGAAAATAACTACTGAGTGTTAATACAGAAACCGTAAATCCATTTGAACAGAAAACCGAACGTATTGGCCCCTAGCATTTGAAGAATTTGAAAATTTTGAGAAGTAAGAAAATTAATGAAGTTAAAAAATTTAAAAATAATTTGATGGGATGCCCTCAAAAAGAGCAGATGAGGATGAATTTTAAATGAAAATTTATTGAAACGATTTTGTCATAAGAAAGAAAGAGATTTATCGAGATTGACTTAGAATTAAAATGTAGGAAATTTTCTTTAGGCTCGAACTATCACCTACTGAGAACTAAACAGAGAAATAAAATTAATCGAAGTATGTGAGGTTCATTGTTTGGCAACTGCACGAATACTTATCCGCCAAATTGTTCTAGTTAGTATGAATTGCCATGGCAATTGTAATTTTTAATTTCGTTGACGTTGTTGTCATGGTAATTTTAATCAAAATAACGAATCAATCAAAACTTCAGTGCTCTAAACCGGCACCGCCAAAATTGTAACTTTTGATGTAGTTTTGATATCGGGATGATTCTTGGACCAGAATTTATTACAAATTAATTACATTGAATAAGTTAGTTCAAGACCACCCCTAATTTCACCCCAAAACTATTATATATTACAAAAACGTACATTGACGTACCAACTTTAATAATTTTTTTTAAACCACCAGATTTTGAGAAAAATGTGGCAAGAAGTCTTGTCGTGAGTAGGTCAGCATTATCCAGGTGTGTAATAAATTATTTTTGTGTCAGGATGCGCGGAATTGACTCCAAACGGTATAGGCTTCAAATAGGTAAGTTAAAGGTCGATTTTACCACCTTTAATAATTTATTACACCAGACCGCCACTAGATATTGAGTCTAAAGTTAGTTCGTGGTCGTTGTGAAGGGCAGATAAACTTTATTCCGTTGTGTAATAAATTATTTTTGAGCCAGGTTACACGGGATTGGCTCCGAACGGTAAAGGTTTAAAATTTTTAATCAAAGGTCGACTTAAAAAAATTTAATAATGTATTACATCAGAACGCCACCAGATTTGAGTCAAATTTTACTTCTTGGACATTGCAGTGGCCAAGTCAACCTTATCCAGGTGTTTCGTTTGTATCTTTGGTGATAAAGAAATCAATGATATTGGACTTTTTGTTTCTATCCGTAGGCCATAAGGTGGTTGATCTCCAGAACGAAAATCGCAGTTGCATAGTCTTCCTGCAGCAAACAGCTCTTTTCCATTTTTAGAGGTTACTCTTGGTCTCCAGTAGGTTTTTGCATTAAAATCACCTCCGATTATGAAACTTGATCCAAGTGATTTAAATAATGTACAATAGTCTTCTTTAATTAAATTATATCTTGTGGGGCAATAAGACTACTTGCATAAATTCCTCTTCAATTTTAAGATCTATGTTAAGATGTTTTCGACGATCCTCGCCTTGCCCTTCGAGCGGGATGAATGGCATGGTAACAACTGTATCCATATATTTTAAGATATGAAGTTGAAGTAAAATGGGTTTCCGATACAAGGCATATACAGTAGCACTGAAATGACTGGTTTTATCATGACTACTTGCGACTATAGTTTTGGTTCTCCTGTTTTACTAGCATGAGGTTTAGGTTCCTCTTTGGTGAAAGTTTGATAATTTTTTACCGATATTCCTGAACTTTGTTAATTCCTTAGCTATTTCACATCACCCGTAATATGCGGGGTGTGGCTTATTGCAATTAACACATTTTGCAGCAATATTTTTACTAACCGGGCATACTTGGGCATGATGCTTTCCGGCACATTTCACGCAACTAGTCATTCTTTGTCAATATTTCTGCGTATGATTTAAACCATGAACATTTTTGCACTGCGGTATTAAACCACTATTTGTTGTTAGTAAAATTGAGCATAAATAGTGGCAGCCCTCTTTTGTTAATTTGAACTCCCTGTTCAGTTTTGGTTTCTTCTTTCTTAATGACGTTTACAGCATTTTCTATTTGATAACCCATTTGCTTGAGATCCTCAATAATTTCGCCTTTTGCACAGGTTGGGTAAGACCTCTAGCCATAGCTTTGATTGGGCGATCATTCTTATTCTCATAGGTAAACCATTGATGCCCCTCGGAATTAAACTTTGTAGCCAAAGCTCTATAGGTTTCAGAGTCTACAGCATTAATTTTTCAGATGCCATTGTTTCGAGATACGAGTTTGTACTCAGCTACCGTAGTCGATTTCGAGTGGAGAACTTTGATATCCCGACGACATTTATTGGCGGAAGTGACTTCTCGTTTGGCTTATCAGTTTGTTGTTAAATTGCTAATTGTTTCTTGATGATTAACTGGTTTCTAGAATTTTTTTTTGAAGTTAATGGTAAAGGTACTGTCATTTCTGGTCAGTGTTGAGGTTTTCTTTTCTTACTTGGTCTTTTATTCCGATTCAACATGCAATTTGTTTCTCTTTCTAATTCTTCTTCATCCGTATGGAATGGATTAATGTCATCATCGATTACAGGGCTAGGTGTCGTCTCAAGTTCTGCATGTGTTTCAACTGTTTTTTTTTGAGTTCTTCATTCTCTTTCTTTGAAATGATAAATTCTTCTTTCAATTTTGTTGTAAATTTCTTTATTACTTTTACTTCTTCACGGAGTTCGGCATTTTCCTTCTCGTACTGAAATATATTTCCATAGTTGAAGATCTTGGTGATCTTGATATTTTGGAATTTCGCCCAAACGGGTTAAACAATGATTGGCTCATCCCAGAATCTGTTGAACCTGCCTCCGAAGAGTGTGAATTTTGCAGCATATCTGCTGCTGTACCACCTGGGGTATTACATTTCGAATTTGTTGTACTCATTGTTTGTTTTAGCCAATTTATACCGCACTGGCATTTGGTCCCCGGTAGCATTTTGCTACTGCCAAGCAGTACCCGCTTCCCGCGACTAGGTCGCTGCTACCTGGTGTTACCTAGGTGTGTCTTGAAAATAAGAAACAAAATTTAAATTTTACGATTTTAAATACTGTTAAAAAAATCTTTGACTACCTCAACGCACACATATATTGACTTATAGAAAACTTAAAATAGGGTCTAAATAACTTGCCTTAAGCATAGACATCCCAACGATGCCTTGTCATTATCTATTCATTGTTATTACAAATGATTAGCGTAGGCCACATTTACGGAAGAAGTATACACTTTCAGTTTTTGTTCGGTTTTTTGTCAATTTGCCGGAAATTTCACGCTTGGTTTTTTGTCCATGCTCTAGCGATAAGTTTTATATGACCTGGAGCTTTTCTTTATTAAATATCGTCGAAAAAGTCACAACAAAAATTAGAACTTACTTAGTAAACTTACGAGTAAAGTGTTTTGAGATTTAGAAATGGAAAGTTTTGGTGTGTTATTTCGCCGTGTTACAGTTCTATGGAGAAACAAGATGTCCTAAAACACCAAGTTGTGAGATTTTCTATTCATTCTGGTATTGAATTCAGGGACCCACTCCCCAAATAACACGCAAATTTTATTGTTATCATGGCTTGATTTGTGTCAGACAAATGGATTTCTATTACAAATTGTATGCCATATTAACCACGCAGCCAAAACAATTTTACACCCTACTCCACTGCTGACTTTGAATAGTTTTTTTTTTAATTTTATTTTTAGACAATAAAACTAACCTAAAAAAATTGTATATAAGTTGTGTATGTTCAAAAGTCTGAGTGTATAATTTAATTGTTATTTTAATGTCTACTCACGTAGGATGACATATTTTATCGCTATGATTAGTTAGTTGGTTTTTTATAGTTTTCTTTCGTCGTTGCGTTGTTGTTGTTGTTGTTTTTGTTCTTTCTGTTGATTGTAATTTTTTTTTTAACTTTGCATTGTATATTGTGTCGCGATTTTTTCGCGTTTACTTATTTTCGTTTTATTTGTTTTATTTGCAATTTGTACTTTATTGTCTTTATTTTAGTTTTACAATTTTTTTGTGTAAATGGAAAAACTAAATTTTTGGAATCATACGCTCGTTCGTACTTTACATGCTTAATACATATTTTTTTTTATTGAGACGATGAGCGAGAGAGATTTTATGTTTTATTTCCTGTTTTAATTAAATACCAACTGAGTTAAAATTTATCTGTTAAATTTTCAATTTGCGAAAAAAGATATCTTTGCACACAACAACATATAATGTACACATAATAATACAAAAAGATGAACGAATGAAGATCGCGATTTTATTTTAAAAATAATAATAATAAAATCTAAAAAGCACAACCAAACTAAAATACAATAAAAAAAACGGTCCAATAAAATTTATTTTATTGTTAAGACATTTTTATAGAAAACCAAAAACCAAAAGAAAAAAAATATAGGAAATTGTTTTGGAGATTGTCACGGTTTCTTATTTTTTATTGTTGTTGTTTTTGTTGTTGCTATATACTACTATTATTATTATTGCTATTATTTTATTATTATTGTAATATTTCTTTTTGTCATATCACAAAAAATGTTTTTTTACTAAGAAATATAACAATAAAAAAACTGACTACAAGTGGAATAAAATAAAAGAAAATGGGTGGGGTTAGTAGATGGTATATAACATAGTATGTAAGACTACCATCATTTTATTATATTGAAAACGCAAAGTATGTAAAATATGTATGTACACAATAGTGGTGTTGTGGCCTATATTTGTAGTAGTAACGAGCATTTCAGAAGTAAAGAATATGGATTAAAGGTTTTATCGTATCTCATAAGTGCCTGTTTGGGCAGTTTGTGCAGTGGTAACCGCCAGAACCATCCGAATGAAAATATGTTCTCACGCAGTGTTTTATGGCGTTGTGTGTGATCAATTGAGTTGAGTAAACATGTTTATTACTTACCTATTTCTTTAAACAAAATAAAGCTTCTTTGTATTGTCGACAATGCATATATACTAAATACCATCAAAACATGATCAATAAATAAATATAAAAATATGTATATGTGTAGAGATGTATTGTACTTAAAACATTACAACAAACACTTCAGTCGTGATTCCAATTTACGGAAATTTAATATAATGAAAAATAAATTAAAATATATAAACCTTTTAATTATTAAGTCAAATAAAAATTTACTTAACAATCATTGTCGTCGTCATTGTCATGATGATGATCATCATCATCATTAACGATTTCTCAAAAAAAAAAAACAAATCCAACATAAAAAAAATCGTCTCGCAAACGAGAGACAATATATAAAAACAATTTCAATGTCAATGTTAACAAAATTCAATAAATTTAATTTAATTAATTTTAATTTTATTAATAATCTCGATCTCTGTTTGTATGCTTCACATTATATATTTATTTACATTTTCGATTGTGTCTCCGTGCGCGCGCGTTTATTAACCCATAATTAGAAGGCGCGCGCGCGCCGCACTCACAAATATATTTTTGTGAGCGCAAGCGGACCACCGTAAAACCAACATACTCGCTCTGTATACAATACACACGTTATTTTAATATATGTAACAAACCATTTCTAGTTGATTTAATCATAAACAATGAATAAATTAATAATTTATAACTTAATATAAAATTCTAAAAAATCAAATTAGAAAAAATAAAAATTCGCGGTTTGTTGCGACTGAATGAATTTAAATTTTTTTTTTTTCGTATTCCATCCATAATTAATTCATCATAAAGTGAAAGAATCATCAAATTCAGACAACGACCAAAAAATATAAAATTACCATAATTTTTTATGCTGCTTTATTTGGGTTTAAAGAATTAAATTTTTTTGTTTTACTTTGAGGAAGTTGTGAGGAAGAAATGTATATATAAAAATATGAGTACAAAATAAAAACTTGAAAGGGTTAGGTCAAGTGGCTATTTATGTTGATTTAAATAAATTATACAGGAATTTTAAATTTGTTATATAAAAAAAATTGTGTACGGTTTTTGTTGTGCGCTTTTCAATTTTGTTGTTGTACGAAAATGAGTTAACCGATTTATATGATGCAGGTAGCTGTATGGAATTAAATAATTAAAGAAATAGACTGTGGTCGCTTTGTGGTTTCTGACTAAGAAGGAATTTCTTGCAAGGGGCGGATAATACAGTTTGTTACGGGATGTTTCCCGGCCGGTACTATTTTGAAGACGTAGTTTTGTTATTCGGCACTATAAGTTTTCTTACACTCTTATTATAAAGGCCGACATAACTGTAAGCGTTTTAAAATAAAATGAAGAAATCTTCTTTCTTTGCTTTATAGTGCCTTTTTAATCCACTTTTGTAGCGAGATTCCCGTTAATGTAGTCAATTTTCGTACTACTCAACTGCTTACATTTCCAGGAATCGGAAATGACAGTTACATGACATAAATGAAAACTTGCTCATTCAAAATGCACTTCTTATCTAGCTAGCTTCCAAATGATTTAGTAGATAAAATGAGTTTGTTTCGCTCAAACAACGGTTACTTGACTCGATTTGTTGGATGTTGTATAAGACCTCGCTACAAGTGGCAGCACTATCACAAAAGATAATTTATGACGTTATAAAATAATAAGTAGAGATTTTTTGTTCATTTTTTACATAAAACATCTTAAATTGTTTTTTAAAATGACAAATTGATTGACCCCCGAAATGAAATTTTCTAATGTTCCTTAACCAATTACGATTAAGTTTAGTTAGTGGGATTGGTTAGGGATTCTAAAGGGAGTTTTGAACTAAGTTCTAGGATCTGTTCATAATGGACTAAGCTTGCGGCCATTGAAATATAAATTTTAGATGAAGATCTGGTATCTGTCCACTCTTCACGATTAAAATTGATTTTGAGGAGAATCCGGCTAATTTTTATAATTAATATTTATATTTATTAATTCTTTACAAGTAAATATAAAAATAGTTGTAAGAGGTTGCAATTGAATTTCGGGGTGGGAAGCTTAAAAAAGATCTTTAGCTACCAAATAATTAAGTTTCAAATCACTAATATCTCAAAAACTCTTACAAGTAACTAATATGTACGGTTCATTTTCTGATAGGTTAGGTCTTGCTGAGACCATTAATTGAAAATTTGGGAAAGATTTATCGGTTAAAATTTTCATATAATATCTCTCTTCAGTTTCTGGCCAATGTCTCAGAAACCCTTTTAAATAAACTTTCGGTTGTTTTTCTAATAGCTATAGGGACCAGAATCTCAACAAATTATAGTGAAAATTCTAGTTAATAGAGAAGTACCGAAAGTATTGGTTACTTATGGGAGTTTTTGAAATAATAGTGATAATCTGAAACCTAATTATTTGGCCGCAAAAAATCAAATTATTACTTAGAGAATTCTAATCGAGATTAGGTTCGTAAGTTCGAATCCAAAATTAAAATACAAAGATACATAACTATTTTTATGTTTACATGTAAGAAGTAGATGAGAAGCACTTATCATTAACCCATTTCAGAACCTTGTTCAAAATACATATTAGAATTACTCTCCTGCTCAAAATCACTTTTAAGCTTGTACAATGAACAGGTACCAGAACTTCATCTAAAATTCATGTTTTAATCCAACATAAATTTAGAAACGAAATTTCACAAGGATTTGTTTATAGTGCAGCATGAACATGAAGAGCCTTATTTCAAAATTTCTTATACCGAGTTCCTTTACGTTGGAGGTAAATTAACTTGTCATTTCAAGGAGCACTTTCAAGATTTGTTTATTCCACTGGAATGTTTTATTTTGTGAAAAAGTGATACAAAATGAATAAAAAATTTCGCTGGTTATAAAATAACAACAAATTTCTTTTTTGTGATACTGGTGCCACTTGAGGCGAGTAGCGTAATCTCTTATTTTCTGCTTGCAAATTTTCGAGGTCTTATAAATTATATATCTTGCTATTGCTTTTAGGTTAGTATAGGTGAGGATTCTCTAACATTATGTTAAACACCTGTAAAATATATGTAAACATGACAAAATACATCTCTGCCTGAGTGAACACTTGAATTTTCTGGTTCTCTTCTGGCTGACTTAATAAACATAATGAGGCATTCTCGTGGAGTGCTGATCTCCATGCTATATTACCGTATAGACTGACATTTAGTTTGGAACGTGAAGGTGGTATTAGCTAAGAATTGCAATATGTCTATGTCATCTTTTCGAAACGGGCACCCTAATCTACCTAGTAACTAACGCGAGGCCGATTCCACCGCATAAATTCCTGTGATGCTATTCTATTTCGCTCCTTACTTTTAAAATGTTAAATTAAAACGAAAATAATATAAAATTTTAGATCCTAGAATCGGTCCTAGGGAAATAATAAGTTCATCATTCAAAAGACTATAAGAGGTGATTTCGCGATTTAATTGCAGGTATAACAGTTTAATGCCCAATACTGAGGTCGATTCGATGGATTTGATATTTGACCGCCTCGATTTTAATGTTACATAATCAGATTATATTCCTAGAAGTGACAAATGGCCTCCTTTCCTTTGTCATTTTACACTTTTCCTATGCTGTTGCCTTGCAGACATGCAAATAGATTTAACCCCAGCGACCGGTGCTTGGCGTTGATGTTGCTGTTATTGTAGCTTTATCTCTCGCCTTCTATATTATATTCTTTTTTTAATATAATCAATTTCTGCGTCACTATATTATAGTTCAGACTGATGCGAATTTTCTAACAAAAAATAACTAAAAATCCTAATTGCACCTAATTGGTCCATATTGATAAAATACTTAATATTTTGAGTTAAAAATTGCAATAAATAATTCTTTTAATTTTAGAACAGCAATACTCAAATAATTCAAAATGGCGGCTATATAAATCCATTTCAATCCACATGAAATCAAAATTCTGCCGTAGTTTCCAATTAGAGTTGTGTAACGTGGACGTGTCATTTTTGTCAATCATCACGGGCTTCAAACATCTCCTGATTTATGTTGGCCTCACGTAAAAAAGAAAAGAAGAGGGTTCCATGATGAGTCGGTCGAAACGAGGTTGTCCTCCTTTAGGTCCGTAAATTCACGAAATTTTTATTTTCAAGATGATCATGAGAGTCAATACCAACAGTTAAAATTTAGTAAATACATAAAAATTTAATTTGCCGCACCACGGCAGAAGAAAATTAGTTGCAGTTGAATTACATATAAAAATAAAATTCAAATAAGGCAAATGATAATTATTTGTAACGGGTAACCCTCGAAGAGCAAACTGAAGGAATCTGAGATATGTTACTTCATTTCAGTAACGTAGACTTCGTTATGTGAAGATCATACTTGACCGGCGTATTCTAGTAGGGGCCCAACATACGATTGAATAAACTATTTAGACCGGGGATTGACGAAACAAAACATTGAATTTGCTCTATTATTGATGTACAGTGCTGTGGGACAGTTAGTTCACTGTTGCCAACAATAATGTTTTCGTTGATACTTCTCTAAAACGTTCATTTCGAATCGACTTTGTCATTAATTGTTGAAATAAACAGAAAGGGTCTAAATGACCGCCCTGGGGTACACTGGATGCAGCTGTAAAGAAAGACCGATTTTCAGGATCGGAAAAGGTACTGAAAACGGTACTTAAAATGTGGCTCAACCTACAACTCTGTAGAGACCACGTTAATTGAAATTTTGACGATTTTGTGTGCGATTCTTTCAAAAGCTTCGCTAAAGTTGTTACAACATCAACATACTTATGTATTTCGTAAAACAAACTCGTTTGAGAAAGTAATACTGGCTGAGAGAAAATACAACACTTTCAAATACGAGTAGTTTAGGAATGCAGGATATTGGTCTGCAGTTTGTTACGTCCTACGTAGAACTCTTCTTGTCGATCGGAACTGTAAAGAAGTTTCTTCATATTGTTGGAAATACTCTGGTAATCAGTGAATTTTATAAAAGAGTTGTAGAGGTCTGTCTTTTTTAATACGAATGTGAGCACACGATCGACGGCAGATGGAATAATCTTTCATAAGTTAAACAGTTAAAGTTGTCGATGACGATTTTAGGATCATTAGATTCATGCTCACCATGCTTCAAGGTAGATGGATCAGCAGTTTTTCTTATAAAGTTGACAATTAACTGTAAGATAAAATTTGGTTTTGTTGATTATTTGTTCCCCATAGCCAATTTTGACTGAAACCTTTTACACCTGTTTTACTTTAATTGCGTCTAATATTTTATAGTAAACAGCCCTGGATTTGGTTTAGATTTTTTTAAATTTTGTCATTCGCTTTTTTAAATAGGTAATTTTACGATTCCTTTTGTTAATTGTTTGACTGTAGGGCCATATACTGAAGAAGTGTCTTGAATAATATCGGGTCTGGGCACTGTCTGGGCACAGAAAAGTTTTCTTGAATTAGACATAAGGAAATGCCAATCTATTTCCTCAGGTTTTTTATATCACCCAGATGTTATTTGCTTTTTACGCATTGAAACGACAAAATGTTATGACCTATCTTCAGTTAACCAAAATCATGAACAATTTGATGCCACGGTATGATTTTGTTTCAAAGAGGTGCCGGAAAAGTAATTTTTCCAAAATTTTAATTATTTTTAGTTTAACTATATCTAACGACCAAACGTCGAAAACTAATGACCAAACCTTACCAGGTGATTCCAATTATCATTTCTATCAAAATTTGTGAATGAAGTACTAAAAAGGCGGATATTATTTCATTAAAGGGAAACCAGATTTATGAATGACGACCTTAGTATAGTTTTGCTAAATTTCAAATAACATTACGCCAACGTAAAAAATGACGTATATGGCAATCATGCTGACTCCAATCCTAGGCAAATTACTTGAAAAATTTAATTATGGCGTATCGATGAATATATCACAGAAAAGCGGAAGCTAGAGCGAGAAGCAGTTTGTTATCAGAAAAACAGGTCCATCACAGAGATGTACCTGAACTTTTGATAATCTTGCTGGTATACTACAATGAAAGAATTAAAGACAACAGAGCTTCCATTTAATATCCATTCCAGGTTCTTCTCTGATAGATCAGCAACTGTTGTGTCAAATCAAGGCACGCTTACTAAAGGCGCTGCTAAAAGTTTTTGATAAGTTTCTATGTTGGGCTCGCGAATTGGAATGTAGTATTGAACAACAATATGTGCAGGCGGATACCCAAACAGTTGTATTCCCAGGCTATAAGGTCATGCTCTCTGCTGGTAATACAAAACTAAGCATTTAGGAGAAAGAGCAAAATGCCATCGATTTTATGATGATAAATTGGTGCAATACCAACAACATGGAGCTCTATCCTCATCCAAAACCGTCATAATCCAACTTACAGGTTCTATTGACATTAGAAGACTGTTTCTGTTGATTGAAGTATTCAAAAAGCATTCAGAGCACTTTGGAATTATATGTGGAACCAATGAAGGACACACGGCAGAAAAACTATTAATTACATATTAAATTTAGAAGAAAAACGTAAGAATAAGGCATCCCTCAGTGATTCGTTTACGGATACGAAGATGCTATATCGCAAATCTATTATCCGTGTGTGATTTCGTTACCTGTGCTGGAGATCAGTGTTGAATGGAAACCAATTTAGACTGCCCAGATATTAAGCTTGAAATTATGATGCTTAACATCATCAGGGCATTCTAGAAATTCTGTGATGCGCATTGGTAACAAACAATATTGAAGGTAAACTTAGGCTTCAATCTCAAATAACCTGGAAAATGGAAAAATATTCGGTTTAAGTATAAACGTGTGTCCAATTAGACAGAAAAAGAGTAGAGAGATAGTACACGAGTACGCGCCTCCAGAAGCAGCGGAGGTGATATGATTCTATGACCTGATGTGTTTGACCAGATCAAAACTCGAGTGACACAGAAAATAATAAAAACAACGCAGTGGGAATCGGATATATGCGTGGCCGGCGTGCTATTCTCACAAATAAAAATGTCCACAACAACAGTGACAATAACAACAACTGAGCATAACAGCATTTTTCATAAATTGGTTTAAAATTACTATAATCTCCTACGCAAGAATATTCAAATGTTTTACATGGAATATGAAGCCCTCGAAATCCCTTGAAAAACGGGTTCATATAATAAGTAAACTACAAATTGAAATTTTTAGAACTTTCGATTACATATAAATTTACTACTGCCCATGTTGTAATTATTATTTGTAATCGGTCATCAAAATCAAACAAATCGATATTTCTGTGAAAATCAATACAAAAGAGAAAAAAACAAAACGATATGGCATAAAATATGACAATACCTTTAAGACAAAGTCAAATAATTACACACAAAATCAACAGAAACATAAATATTTTACTTTGCTGACAAAAAAAAGCAAACAGCACAACAAGCAGCCAAGCAGCTCGATACACACCGCGAAGAGATAAAGACTTAAAAACAACTTTGTGTTTTCAAGTTCATCAAGTCAATAATAAAGAGAGAAAAAAATTAGATAAATAGTTAGATTGTTTAGATTTTGTCGTTAGTTTTTATGATAGTCATACAGTTTTTGTAATATAATAGTTGGAAAAAATAAAAAAAAAGTTTCACTCGCGACATACTAAAGCTGGTGTGTACATAATTTAAATGACATAAAATAACACATTACATTTCCACCTACACAGCGCATTTTCAATTTCATGCCTTAGCCTTAGACATAAAAAATTGATTATAAATCAGAATACTATATGCCGCTTAATCCACTACAACAAGTGTTTGTTTTTAAACTACAGTTTAGCAAATACTTGGCCACTGGCTTATTCTGTAAAAAGATTGTAAGAAACGACGTAAAAAAATTGTCGTTGACGTAAAACTGGATTTTTTTTGCTTTCAGTTAATTGATCAAGTTGGTGTGTTTTGGTGTGATATAATTTTTTTTTATTGCAATTTATAGTTAGGTAATTCATGTAATCCACATGTTTAAGTGTTTAGCGTAGTTTTTACTTATCAAGGCCAAATAATGTTAGTGTCTTATATTTTGCAAAGTGTCGGCCACGCACTATTCCAAGGATGATTCCGTAACTAAATCGCTTCAACAACTAAAACACGATTTTCGCGAGATATAAATTAATAATAATTTTCCTGATTCATCATCATCATCAACATCATCAACATCATCTGCATGATGTAATCTAAAAATAGTGTATAAATATAAAAAATAATTGAACGTGTTTATGAACAATTAACAATATAGTAATAATAGTAATAACGCTTAAGATAATAGTTATAATAAGAATAATAGCAAGACAAGACTGTAAGTAAGATGGAAAACAATTTCTATAATACGACAAGAAAAATCGTTATCCACACAGAAATTTATTATAAAAACGGTTATTAATTTCCTATACGTTCATTATCATTATCAGCTGTTGTGTACTTGTGCTTCGAAGATATATTCCTGTTACTTTAAAATAGTCAAACAATGTAATATTGAAAAGGAAATTGCTAAATGATTTTCTTAAATATTTCCTTTAACATTTTTTTTTCATTTTTATAATTAAATTAGGTTAAAGAATGTTTAACGGAATTTTAGCGATGGTTTCTGAGACAAACCACAAATGTCTTTAGGTCTAGACTTATTATTACAGAAACTGGGACGGATATTTTGTTATTGATACGTGGATTTCAATAAAATTTACGATCGATGCTTCAAACATATATAAGTGACCAGTTTACAGTTAACTAAGTTATGAAACTTGATTGTTTAATAAGATTTGAAAAATTGATTGTTGTCAGTTTGAGAGACATACACTTTATTGGTGCCACCGTTTGTACAAATTTGCAAAACCAATTAGAAGCTAGAACATCTGAATTCACTCTGAAAAACGGCGGAATTTTATTTTCGATATGGGTTCTGACACCATTTTGTAGTAGAACCAATTGATTTAACAAAAATCACTGGTGCCTGTATACATTTTCAGACAGTCGCAAGTAAGCCACTCAGTGCATTATTATTTTAAGTATGTATAGATGTAAGTAACTGAAACTTACTGTATCGAGTTAGAGAGTAAATAAAAATGTTCAAAGACGGAACAGATTAAGGAATTCGAACAATTACGATTCTCAGGTTGGTAATGAATGCATATCAGACATGACGAGGTATGTTAATATCAAGCTTTTGTACGACCTAAAAAAAAATGAAATTTGGATTGTTCTGTTTTTTATTTTTTATTCTGATTTTTAAAATTCCTCGAGGTACAGCTTGTTTGACTTTTAAGTTGTACCAAAATGACCAGATATCAAAAATGGCAATGAGTTTATCAAACGGATCTCAGAATAATCACAATTTTGAGTTGTGGCTTATGGGCGATTAGATGTTTCTTATACCCATGCTAGTCTTTAGGTACACTATCCGTATTTTTTAAATAAAAATTTTTTACACTATTTATTTTCAATACAATTAGTTTTATTTACGATTTGAAATTGTAAACTGTGGTGAGAAACCAATATTATTAATTAACACACTTATCGTAACTCGCGCTTGAAACGAACTCGGAAACTTATTAATTTGCAACTCTACTAAAAAAAACCATTTGCCCTTTATATACCATCCCAACTTATTTTTTCAAAAAACATAAAAAATAGTTCCACAGAAATTACTTGAAATTTATAAAACTAGATGTCACTAGCTTTAAATTCAAAATTCAAACCCAGTGTTCAGACTATTTCAAATATAAACTCAATGACAATTGATATAAAATTGATTTTATATTTGAAACTAAGAATTGTTATAATGTTGAATTTTGGATTGAATTGATATTGACAGCAACAGGTTGCTGCCCACCGGAATCAAAATAAAGTTACGACGATGCCAACGAAAATTAATTGATGATAAATAATCTTGTAAAGTTGTGATTTAATCGGCCAGATATGGCCAGAAGAAACATGATATGGCTTTTGACATGAAGAAGGTGGACATTATACTGGAAATTTTTATAGAGTTCGCATCACGTAAATGAGCTTAAAGCTCAAAATGCAGTGCAACTTCTAATCAAAACTGTAATGTATAAATAAATAAATAAATGGAATAACCAAAAATTTCATATAAAATCACCTTATCGCCATACGACACAACAATTGTCGCTATATGAAATAGCTTTTCTGTGCAATGCCGTCTGTTATTCTCATAGTTTTCATCACAACGAATGACATCCATTTCTTAAGCAAAAGAGCGGCATTGATGTATAGCGGGTACTCAAATAGGAATGGTGATGAACTTGTTCATATTGAAGTACTGTGGCTCAAAGTAGCTACAGCTCAGTATATGGTTTAAAAAGGTTCTGACTTTTTGCAAATATTTTTAAAATTGCAGTAGCACAGTTAAAGTAAATGCCAGAATTTTTCTCATCATGCCGTTTTCATTCCGAAATCATGATCATTAATGGTTAAATTTATCATCCCGAAAACAATTTTCTATACATTATTCAGTTGAAAATATGTTCCTTATCGAATTTTCTTATGGTGAATTCAGAGATGTCTTCCTCACGCGGCTATCGAGTTAGGTGGGCCGACGGGGGTGGTCAGTATTCACCAATGATCATGGTTTTTGAACGGGCGCCCGAATTTAAGATTTGTGCTGATTGGCACACCCAACTCCATATGCCGCGTGAGGCCACAAAACCATTTGGTAACTAAGAATATTTTAAAACTGTTTTACGGGATGTTCAATATTATCCATTAATTAGCATGATTTTCGAACAAATGCCTGAAGTTTATTGGAGTACTGATTGGCATACATAACTCCATATGACATGTGAGGGGGACATCTCTGAGATCGCTAGAAGAAAATTTAGCATTGAACATATTTTCAACTGAATAATGTATAATGCGATCGATTCTTTGTAGCCAATTTTCCACCACTCTTTCATACATATAGGCCGGTTGTTGGCTTGTTGGCGTAAATCAACGACTTAACGTAACCCCATAAAAAGAAATTTATTAGCGAGGTGGCTATTAAACCGGACCTGACGAGCTGTCTGGCATGTCGCACCATCTTGTTAGAATCACATATCACTTGTGTCAAGTCCATCTAATTCTGACCAAAAACATTCTTTCAACATGGCACGATAGCAAACTCCATCGGCCGTAACATTGCGATCATTTTCAGCGACTAAAAAATATGGTCTTACCTCGTGGTTGTAATGAAGTCTCTTGAAGTACATGTGGGTTTTTTGCTGTCCATAGTGCATATTTTGCTTATTGATGTTTTCCGATGAAGTTCAGAATTTTCTTCAAGCTTGAGCCGAATCGGAGACGTTTCGACGCTTCAAATGATTAAGAGGCTTCAGTTCTTGAGTTAATTTGTCCTTGTAAGATCTTTACGCAAAATTGAACAGAAACATTTTCGGCTGCGATATTTTCGGTACTGCGCGATCGGTGCGTTTTCTCACTGGTACAGGAACATCCAATAGTGAATATTTTGACTCGAATTTATCCACTATAGCACCACAGTCTGTTTGGTGGGACGATTATTACTACCGAAAATTGAAGTAAATGCGATGCCACATACACATATCTACGGACGACTTCTAAAACCAAATTTGGCAATTATGAATTAATTACAGCATATTTTTGACTTAAATTAATGAGATAATATGTAAAATATCTCAAATGATTAGCCAAAATAATAAATTTGCAATTATTCAATAAAATAATCATTTTTATATTTCGCCAGAAATCTAAAAACGAATTCCGAACTCATCCAAAAATATTAAACGATTTTTTTCTCTGTTGTGTTTTTAATCTCACTTCGTTGATTTTTGATACTTTGATACTTCTTTATACAAAATATAAAGAATTGTTTTTGTAAAAATCGTCTGTATTGTTTTCTTGTATGTGGCGACACAAAATAAAATTACGCACGAATCGTCTGTAGTTAGATGTGCATGTGGCATCGCTTTACCACCGACTCAGAATTGCGGTAGTAATTTTTAATAATTTCCAAACGGTGCTCCCCCGTAAATTTCACCATGATAAAAATGCTAATCGTGGCTGACGTTTAGACGCTGACAGATCATGAAAAACATTCAAGGTTCATATTAAATTACAAAATTGTTATGTCCCTATTGGAAAACCCGATATAATTTTACAATTTCTTCTAAAATTTACAATTTATAAAAAAAAGATCTTAAATTTAGGAAAGTAAACTTTTTTATTATGCAAGATCTTTCCCAACACCCGGTCACGGTGATTTTTGAAAATAGACCACACTACCTAAACAATTGTCTGTGACATACTATATTTGTTTCTTGGAATTGGGTTGCTCGTTTTTCTGTTTAATGACGAATGGATTATAAATTTACTTAATTGATCAACCTTTGCTATGGGTACTTCAAACGCTGTCAAAATACTTGAATTAAACAAAATACCCTAAGAGTAATTTTTTTGCTGCAACCAGGGTAATTTTTTCTACTCTTGGTTTTTTGATAGAGTAAAATCTTTTGACATTGTGAGTCAACATGTTCATGGTGACATTGAAAATATGAGGCATTGTAGCTATATGTTAAAATAGAAATTTAGAATAATTGTCAGTCTGGTATATTTGTTTAACTGCCATAATTTTGATGAACAAATAAATTCAAGGTAATGTCCGGAACCATTGAATTTTAAGATTTTATTTTCCGATATTTCAATTATGGGATCCCATTTAGCACATGTAAATGAACTCGTACTCGGGAACTATACTTGGAACACACATGAAAGTAAATTTCAAATTTATTTAACTTCATTGACTTTATTAAAGCAGTTTAAAGTTATTATTAAATGATCTTTCAGCGCCTACATAAATCTTCCCTTCATACATGAGCATACGCATAATTCATTAATTTTTTGTTGTAAATAAGACATTTATTGGAATTTATGTTCGTATACTCAAATACCGTTCTACACTACGCTATGTGTGTCTTCTATATAGAGAGTTTAATTCATATCATCTTACTCTTTATATTCTTTTGCTTTGCTTCCAAACCTAATATGATAATATTATTCATCTCTATCGTTTATGTGTGCTATCATAATTCTGATTGAGATAGTTTTTTTTATACATACGAGTATAATATGTGCGGCTTTGTGAAATTAGGTTAAATAGGAAATATCCGCATATGAAAACCATTCACTTTGTTGACAGACTTTATATTGTTTAACACAATTCGTCATGAGCGCACATAATCATCCCTTTCTTCACATGATACACTCTGAAATGTCATTTGTTCTTAATTATCGCTTGTATGTACATACAAATAATAGTATGAAAAGAACAATCATAATAAAACATAACACTCAACATTATTGACGGCAACAGAAAATAATGTAATAATAATAATAAAAAATGCCTGCAAAATGCAAGTGCATGAAGTTGCAGTGAATGCTAATTTATTCGTCGAAAAGCTAAAAAGCAAAAAATATTTTTTTTAAGTCACGCTATTTAATGCTTTAGGGCACGAAATAATAAAAAATTTAATAATTAAACATACAAAAATGAGTCTACACACACTGCATAATATAATCATATACTTGTAACTATTTAAGAATAGAACTGCAAATGATCATTCATGGCCATTAATTAATCTTGAACATCTTGAGAGAGTCTTTTAACACAAAATCTTGATTTAGGGGCGCTCAAATGATATAATCTATAGTTTCTATTCAAAATTACACTTCCATTTTCTGTTTCAAAAAGCTTTAAAGTATTTTTTTTAACGTAAACTTTCTCATACAAAAAATGATGGATCGAAATAGAAAAACAAAAAAAAAAATATTAGTAATAGTGGAGTAACAATAAAAAGAAAAATAGTTTATATTTTTGCTCATTTGCATATCCCGGAAAAAGATTATTTCTTTTGAGAATTACTAAATTTAGACTACGTGTGTATTTATGTCTCGTACATTATATAGTTGAATGGTATTAAAGTGTACAGTTCAATGTCGGTGATATACAATTTTTTGCATAAATATTTTAGTTTTTTTAGAATTTGTTCTGATTTATATTATACGAGTATTTCAAAATTAGGTGAGAATTACATTACGCTGAGGTGCCCTAGGGAACGAAATAAATTAATCCATTCTGATTATTAGTCTCATATCGCGGTATCTGTCCGGTGTTTCAGGCTTAAACCAAAACTACAAAAACTAATACAAACAAATAGACATAGGGTGGTAATTTATTTAACAAAATTTTGTTTCAAATTTTTTGTTCTCAATGATGAAATGAAACGTTGAATCAATGCAACTGCCACTTATCACTGTCCCTGTGGGATATCTGATCTATCTGATAATGAACCGGGAGTAAAATTCTTATATACATCAGATTCATCAAAATGGTTTATGTTTCTTCGCACCTCATAATACTGAACTTCTGGAATATTTAATCAATATGAGTGGGTCGAGAACTTTACCTAATCTGTTGAACACTAAAATGATCTCACCTATTTTATAAAATCAGTGTTACCCCAGCACTTTAAAATTACAATCTGTTTCATTTTTATCAGTATAATTAATATCAGGACTGATTTTGTCCTTTTAATGATTTGAAAATCTTTATGTTGGTAGTGTACAGTGTTTTATCAAGTATGTTAGTACGGTGGCAAGAAAATTCTTGTTCATGATCGTGTTTAAATACGGGTGTGAAGTTTTAACAAACCTGACAACAGACGAATTTCTCGAAGTAAGACAAAACATTTAATGTAATTTAATAATTTTCGATTTTGTAATAAATCGAGTTGCATAGACGAATATCAGCTGACAACATCAGAGGTGGCCTTCGAAATAAAACAAGGTCTCACCAAAATCCTACGATATTTTCCCATTTGTCATTGCATTGGAAAATCAATCAATCGCATAGATATTTGGTGTTACATTACAGATACTATAGTCACTACGCGGTAGTATATCTATGATCTGGCTAATAGTTAATACACTGAAATCCAAAAACCTCCTAAATAATCTATGCGATTGATTGATTTCGTAGTTTTTGAAATAGAAAAAAATCTTTGAAGTACAAATATCGTAGTTTTTTGATGAGACCTTGTTTTATTTCAAAGGGCGCCTCTGATGTTGTCAGTTGATATACGTCTATGCAACTCGATTTCATTGCTGTGGCAATAAAGCTGAATCTTTAATAGTGCATACTGCAATTTATTAAAATTATTAAATTACATTAAATGTTTTGTCTTACATCGAGAAATTCGTCTGTTGTCAGGTTTCCATTGTTAACATTTCTTTTACCGACTGTTTGGTTTTGTTAATTTTGCCGTTTTGTTAAAAACTTCATACCCGTGTTTAATTTTTAATAATAATAAGGGAGCACAAGTTGTACAAAATGTCTGTTAAGAAATTTTGAAATTGTTTATTTCTTTTAATATAAGATATCGAGATATTAGTAAATAAATTCTTAGTTGGATAAAAATACAGGGTGTCCGCCGGGAAGGTATACTACTTTGTTTGTTTATGATTTTTGATTAAAGAGAAGGGATCTTATATTGATAAATGTTTTATTTAATGTCGGCAATTATGTATGGAATACAATATCAGATAAATGTCCGCCTCTGTTAGCCTCACAAATGCGAGCCCTTTTGAGCACATTTTTCATTACATTCTCACACATTTCACGCGGTATTTCATTAATTTCATCACGAATATTTTGTTTGAGTTGCTCAAGCGTTATTTAACTTGTCATTCAGCAGTAAGGAGTTGATCCGTGTTTTGAAAATTTCCAATTCTTCCAATCTACCCAAGGCACAACTTTTCCTCAATTTGTGTAGAATTTGGAGGTTTGTGTCTATATTTGTTTAGTTGTGATGTTCTTCCAGTAGATGTTGTGCGTAATTCGGTGGTAAATTATGAGGTGCATTTTGCTTCATCGATGTGTTCCTTAATATGAATGATCTCCCTGTTTGATCTATATAAAACTTTTGACAATCATCGGCGAATTCAGCGTTAAGTTTCTCAAATTTTATTATCTAAACATCTTTACCGTATGTTAACACGCAATCTGTTTTTTAATTCAAACTGAGCGGTCAGCGTTTTTCCCATTTGGAAATAATTTGCTTTACAATTTCGGATATTGTTCGAATTTTTCGCCGGCTACTTTAATAATTTTTTAAAATTTCGTTGCATGTTTCTTAATTTCTCTACTAAGGGAAAATTCCGGCTGGGTAATGCCATAGAAATACTACGATTTCATAACTATAGTTTCGAGATCATTATTTCCTAAATGAGAACTCAAGACATATTACAATTTCTTTTGTCTTCTCGTTTGATTTTAAGGCATTGATAAAAACGTCAAGATTGACATTTAATTGACTTTTAAATGGTCAAAAATGACTTTTATATTGACAGAACAGAAACAAATTTGTTCCCGCCAAGTAAATATCTCAATGACAAATAGAAAACTCAAAGGAAACTAGATTTACTTGGTAAACTATTAGTGTCCGAGACCTCCGTTTTTGATGTATTCGGCGTTGGGAGCATAAAAATGCCTCTGGATGAGAAAAAATATCTCATTCCGAAACTATGTATAAACCAAGTTGTAAATCATGGTTAGGCATGACACATTACAACGAAATCATGGTTAACTCGAAACTGTAGTTATGAAACCAGTAGTCTGTCTATGGCATAAAAGAGGGTCCACATTTACAAAAATTTGTGCCGAGCACAATTGTCGGTTTAAACTTTTGTGGCGAAAATATTTTTTCCGAAAGCGTTCGGCACAATGTTTTATAAATGTGAGCTCACCTTAAGATCGGTTTGGAATTATTCTCTTGTAAGGACACAAACATTGACAAACTTGGAAAAAATTGAAAAATTATTAAAGTAACCGGCGAAACTTTCGAATAATATAGATAATTCTAACACGGTCACTCCACCTGACATATGTTATGTCATTAACAGTAACATATCGGGTAACATAAACATCATATGTGGCTTCGGGTGGGGTACATCTGCATACATTTGGCATTCAAAATCATTTGTAGATTGCTATCCTTGCAACGAACAAATATATATTTTTCCAAATGCAATATTCGAAAAAAATTTAAATAGCCAATGGGTTAAAAGTTTCAAAAGAATTAAAAAATTTGCAAGAAAATAAAATAAAATTGGTCCGAGAAAAAAGAAAAAGAACAACACCTGCTTTTTGGATCAATCCTTTTTTAGTTAAAAGAGGAGAGCATGATTTTGAAATGCACCTTCTTAAAGATTTGGATTGGGGCTCTGGCAGTAATTTCCAGAATTTTTCTTCCCGAAATTTTAGCTTTGGTGAGTTTCTTCTGGTTTACAATGAACGGCAGTATTCTCATGTCCATCATATTTTATACTTAATTTCAATGAGCTTAATTATACATTTCAGGTCGAGCCGACCATTGCAAAACAAAATATACCGTATTACGAGATGATATTTCCACCAGAGTTAGGCTAGTAGCAACTTTACGGTTTATTGCTTCGGAAGACTCGTATCGTTCGTTGAAATTTTTACGCAGAGTGTCGTGTAAGACAATATCTAAGTTTGTAGCAGAAGTTTTACAAGCCATATGGAATGTATTACAACCAACGATGTAACTGATGAAAAGCTGAAAAGCACACAAGAATTAAAGCTCCTGCTAACTCAGGGTATAATTTTTACTGCTATAAGGGGTACTTCAGCATAATTTTGTTTGCAATTGTTGATGCTCATGGAAATTTTGTATTTATTGATGTGGGCTCAAATGGCAGAATCAAAGACAGTGCCATTTATAAAGACAGTGCGTTTTATCAGGCACTGATAAACGGCTATTTGGACATTCTAGAGCCTGCAAAATTACCAGGGCAAAATTTAGAAAATTCATTTTTTTCATCGGCAATGGTCTTTCCTTTTTCTCGCAATATGGTTAAACTATTTAATAGAAATATAGAGTGGAGTGTGCCTGAAAAGGTATTTAATTATAGAGTAAGCAGAACACGTATGATAGTGGAATGTGAGTTTGGCCGGTTAGCAACGCGGTCTCGAATATTTCAAAGGCCATTCGAAGCCTCCCTCGAAACTACTGATTTAATAGTTAAAGCTTCTTGTAGGCTACATTATTTTTTAACTAAAGAAATCAGTCAACCAATTGATAATCACGAGGTATCTTCACCTACCAATAATTTTGATTTGATCGAAACCCAACCGTCCCATGGCATAATCCAAAGTTGACGGAATAAAATAAATAAATTAGGTATAAATGTTAAATAAATGAAATAATTGTTTAAAAAACAACAAGGAATATTTTCTTTCGATAATTATTTATTTTGTACTAAACATATTCAAAATTGACAAGAACAATTAAACAAATAGTTAGCTTTGAATTTTATCGTTAGCCTTCGCAGATGTATTGTATTGTACTAAACCGACCGCAGATTAAATTTAAATTTTAATTCAAATATCAATTTTTAAATGAAAAAAAAAATTATAATAAAATAATTTTAAAGAAATTTTAAACTTATAAAATTAAAATATAACATTTTCGTCTATATCCGCGGAACGTACGGGGTGCGGTACATTGATGCTGTACCATTGGCTGAAACGAATTTCAAAGATGTCTGTTGACGATGAACAGAATCATGTAATAAATTACTCGTTGATAATAATGATGTTGATGGCGTTGGTAAAAAAGAAGGAACTGAATAGGTTTGGGGTGCAACTAAGTTTGGGTACTTGATTGCACGGACTAGGGGAATAATTATTCACTTCTGTTGAAGTTGATGATGGTGAAAACTATATTACCAACTATAGTTTCACGACTTTGTATGATGTCTGTGAGGTGGTAATTGGACCGTTAAAAAATCTTGATGACGATGATGATGATCTTGAAAGTGGTGGTGGTGGTGGCAAAAAAAATGATTGCGGTTGGCGTATTGTTATTGTGCTTGAGCCCGGCGAGTTAATACAACGCACCCTTAATTCGGTCAACTGCTGCTGGATAGAAGACATAAATTGCAATGCGTGCGTCTCGGGCAGTTTCCTTCATTGGGATGCTATGAATTGCCCAAAAATTTCAAATTAGTCCTTTTCTCGTTCAGAATTTACGGTTGAAATAAACTTATTTAGTGCGTCATCAAAATCAGTAGTGGGTAAACCTAGTGATTATCTTTTTCGAAGTGGATTCATTTAATTCCAAAGGAGGAATATCAACATTTGATTCGTGATAAGAATCCCAGTCATTTAAAGTTTGTTGATCGGAATCGCCCGTTAAACTGCTTTCAATCTAAAAAATACGTTCAACATCCAAAAAACACAGAGAAACTTTTGACAGCGCACTGTTCGCTTGGACTGAGTAAAAAAATAGACCCACTGTTAATTTTACATTACCCACGCTTAATTGTGTTGGACATCCTTCGCTGTATTTGTACTCAAGCATCAGTATTATTTTCGTATTATCTTTGATAATTAACTCCCAAATTTTCAATTTAATCTAAATGCTTCTGAGTACTTGGATGTGCCTTGGAATGTTATTGTAAAGTTCAATTTCCAATCAGATTGATCAGAATACTTGAACATAAAATATCAAGGCATATTTAGGCTCGAACCGGTTACTCTATGGATTATAAAGTTATAGCGAGGTCACCACAGTTAGGCAACTTTTCTTCTTCTACTTCAAATTTTTCTCGTGCTATGAGACAAATAAGATCACTTAAAAATGCGTATTTAAGTAGCATTTTATTGATTTAATAAATGATATTGGAATAGAGTTGAGTGATTTAAATTTGGTTCGGTATATTTTAATTAATTTTCCAATTTACTAAAATGTTTTAAGGGAATAATTAATTATTTTTTTTTTAAATTTCTATTTCGATCCACGCAACTATTAATCCAAAAAAGTTACATACGTGATATATAGCACATTCTTGTGCTTCTAAACTGATCATCTTCAAGTTTATTTTCTCTTGAGATCGATTTGATCTGAACTAAACGATCTTCGATTTTAAGAGTTTTTGTGAACAACGGGTAATTTTTTTTTAATAAGAACCGCTTATTTTTGTATTAAAATACAAAGATAAATTAAATTAAAATTAATGTGACATTAATTTTGAGTATAATTACAGTTAAAAAAATAGTTTCATAAAACAAAATAAAATTTAATCGATGGATTTATAAAGAGATGGATCGTCTTTAATTTTTATCTCAAATTTACATTTTTGGGTTAATTTAGGCATAAATTTTTATTGAATTTTTACTTGAATTTCTTTTTTGTTCGCCTTCTTTATCATCTTCATATTCTTCTTATTATATCAAATCAAAGAATGTATATACCCCTCATTCTATGAACGAGTATATAGTCTAGATTCAAAACTTGATTGAAAAGTTTACAAAAAAATTTGGGAAATAGATAATTAATTGATCTCTCAGTGGAACATAAATTTTTCGTGTTAAGTCAATTAAAAATCAGAAAAACTCGTTACGATTTTGATCTACTTAAAAGCCTGTCGTAAATGTGTTAACGGGATTTTGATATGATTAATTTTTATGTTGAACGCGGTATTTGTCGTTATATAGAACAGTACAACAGTCGAGATATTTTCTCTTTTTCGGTAAACGTTACGTTTTTCAAACCTGACGCACGTTGATATTTGACTAACCGTCCTGCAACCATTATAACCACCGTTATAGGTGGTAGCCGTTAAATTTGTCGTCATTGTAAAGCAGAAAAATTTCTCCTTCAGTTGAAACATAAATACGTCTGCGTAGTCGGTCGGTTCATAATGCAATACTAAAAAAGCTTCAATACGACAAACATGTCAACAAAATTAGATAATAATAAACCTTATCACTCATAGCCATAAATACCTAGTTAGTTTAACCTCGATTTTCCAATCATAGATCGTAAAGTTAAGAAAATCACAATACGTTCAGCATTGGGCATACCGAGAGGAAAAAAAAAATAATTACATTTCATTCATCAGTCTGTCTGTCTGTCTTTTCATATATGTCTGTCTTAATGTAAATTTTATTTTGTGTATTTCGTTTTCTTATATCCACATACCCATACATACCGATAACTTATGCGACGTCTTTTTGTCATTTTCATTTTTTGTGTCTTAAGCCTATATGTGAGTGATTGAAAATACAAACGAATTACAATTGCAATTGAATAATTAATTTTCTGCTGTGCGATTGCATAATGCGACAACATAATTTGTTGTTGTTACTCGTTTCGTTTTTTTTTTAGTTTTTGGAAGCCCCATGGCTATCGCCATATTTAATTTTCTGTATAAATACGATTTTATTTTTCGTTTGGTAGACATCCATTTACGATAAATGCATTTCGGCGCACAGTACAACAAAAAGCCACACCATCCAAAGTGTTCGTAACAAGGTGCATGTGCTTTTAGTAATTATAAAATGAGGTGAGATTTCACTTTCATACTGAATTAAATTTTAAAATTTTGCATGGCCACGACAAGATTAAAGACGAGCTTACGAAGCACCCTGTATCATTTACTTTTGGTGTGTATTGGAAGCGAAAATATTAAACAATCCGTCAAAATAAAGACGACGATAAGGAGATGAAATGATATAAAGGTTTCTAGTGTTTTAACATTTTTTTTATCTTATTTTGATCATAAAAATTACGCATAAAATCATTTTATTTTTATAGATTTTTTTCTTGACTTTATTATTATGATTATGATTGTTTTTATTCTTATCTTGAAAATAATAAAATATATAACAGCACAACAGCAACAACAACAGTGATAAAATTCGCACGACAATTGCATGCAATAAGGAAAGCAAAAATCTGGTTGTACTCAAAACTTTACAGAGTTATTATGATGATGTTGTAAATATTGATGGGATTTAAATTGTTTGCATAAAATGATTTATGATATTCGCGCACATAAGGGAGTGCATTGTCTTCAGGTATGTGTGGTAAAAGTTTCAATAAGTCAATAAAGTATAATTTCCAATCAATCGGGATTGATCAATTTCATATCGATTTTTTGTATTTTATTAAATTGACCTACAATCATTTTATTGTATAAATTTGATCAAAATGATTATAATTCTTGTCTTTCAATAAAAATAATAATAATAAATTCTTTCAATACGTTATTCAATTGCAGCCTACAATTAACCTAGAACCAATTCAAGGTGACAAAACATATTTATTTTAGTACTACACACACAATCGATCGTAGGTAACACAAATTAAATTGATTTGTTACGAAAAGTTTAAAAATAAATATTGATGATGGGCTTGCCTACAGGTCTTAATTAATCTGCTTCTTAAGTATACAATAAAGTTTTTGTTGAAACGGAAAAGGAAATCATAAAAATGCTGTAAATGTTACATCTATTTGTGATCATTTAATTGTTGCCGATAAAAATGATTATACCATCAGTGTTACCGTTAATATTCATAGGCATAAAAGCATTCATAAAGAAAGCATTCGATGCTTAAACTTAACCATTCAACCTAGGTAGGCTTACCATAAACCATCGATTTTACGTTGTGGGCTGAGCTAAGTGATTTTAATCTACATTTGAATTAATTACAATTCATTTTTAACAAGTTTTTAAAACAATTTAAGTTTACAAAACATGAAAATTAACGATTTTTTTGCATGAACTGGTATACACCAAAGCGAAATTGAAAATTGAAAACGCTTGAGCTCTTGAATAACTTAATATTTTTATTAATTCGAAATTATTCTTAATTTGCTAATTTTGCGAGAACAGCTTTACCAAAATATATGGGTCAATCATAGGTCGGCGACATTTAACGTGTTTATTAAACTCGTAAGGGAATACATAGTTGATTTAATTTGTTTCCATTGGCTTGTTGTTTAATGATTATTTAGTTTTTTATACAGAAGCTTAAACCTTTGCTTGCACGAATTGAGACATTTTCTATGATACTTTTTCGAGTTTTCTCTCTTTACCACTAGAGACAGAAGACTAATAACTGAAACAGAACGGTTAAAATTTTAAGAAATTCGCTGCTGTATAGGTCGTACTCGTATTTTACGAGAACTCTCTATTCGAAAATCTGATTTCAGCTATCGATTAAACGCAAAAGTCAAGTTATGTCCAAAGCCTCGGCCGGCAAACCATTTAATGTAGTGTAACACCGCACCCGACATAAGAAGACGTTGGTTTTATTGTATATGATGGCACTACGGGAGTACATAAATCCGGAAAATAATTCCGAATTTAAGTTGTAATCTATCGTGTCGACATGGATCGATGGTCGTTTAGTTAAACAGCCAACTGATATCTACGCGACCTCCGAAACTATAAGCAGTCTTATCATTATAGGCAGGGATGTTTTAATACTCATGTGTTGCCCTGGAAACAAAAACATTTTTTAACATGCAAGCGACAAAGTGAAACTGACAGATGGATCACTTTTGGTCAAAAGAAGGACCCAAATTGTATACTTCTGTATGTTTGCCAAGATGTAGTTTATGGTTCAAAGCCTTAAGAACAGTTTAAAATAGTCCAGAATGAACTGTACTCTTCTATATACCATATAAATTTCTGACATGTTATGGCAATCTATGCTTACTTTCTAAATGTCTCGGAGCTTTCCAGATATTAGAGTCATGAAGTCGTAGGGCGAATTGAAAAAAGTGATTTTTAACAACATAAAATTGACCATGAGGGCATTTCTGGACATTGAGCGACATTTCTAAATGCAACCTTCACACATGCTGATCTCAGCAGCTTTGGAAAATTTCAATCTCCCAAAACAAGGGACTATAAGAATCAACTCTCTCTCTCTCTTGCACAGATACTCGTCTGCATCATTTAGGCAACCATTCTCTAGTAGATAGTGTTATTCTAACGTCTTAAGTTCTTTCTGACTCTCTGGACACACATTACTGAATGATATGAGTGGGAAGAAGATGATCCATCTCACATTTAAAATGGAAATCAGTTAGTGGTGGTATAGCCGGACTGCTCTTATTTGATGCTAAGGAGAATTTGTTATGTTCCCTTGAACAGTATGTCACTGTTTTTCGAACAGGAATTGCAATCATTCAGACGGCGGTCCATGGGAATGAAACCAACGATAAGGATCTCTTAATATATACATCTATCAGATGGCCATAGATTCGATCATTGTTTATTTGAAATATGTTTGGGAGAGTATTGGACCCTGGACATAGAGTTCTCGGCTTGATGTTGTCGTTCTATAAAAGCGACATCATCAAGTACATTGAAAGTCTTCATCAACCAAAGTGGGACACGTTTCTCACTTCCCGTTTATCTAAGATATTCCTTTTATTCATCGATCGGAAAAGGACTCAGGTGTTTTTAAACTATTGTGGGGGCACTTTGAAAATCTTACTGACAATCTCACCGGACACCGTATTCTAGGCTAATATTTTATTTATAATGCGAAACAAGCATTTGTTTACAATGCGGGATCGGGAGAGTGTGGTTGAATGAAGCAAAACATCACTAATGTTTTTTTTCTCTTACTCCCGTTATTGCTTCAGCTCACATTTCCTCTGGGAGGAAAGTTAACGACACTTAAGATACCTTACATTTTGGAATTCGTCAAAAAAACAAAGCGACTGTGTCTCTTATGTAGGTGTGTTTCATTGATCCATGTTAGTGACTGAGTGGCAGAGCTATCCCGGTTGCTGAAACTAGGAACAATAAAAAACACTCGTATTTTGGAATACAACAAAGCTCAGCGAAGAATAGAGCTGTTGGAAACTGGGATTAAGCCCTTACCCACTCCTTGAAAACTTAAACCGTAAGAGAGCTAGAGTGTATCGGTGTACTTCGGGAACATCTAATTTTTACAAAAAGTGTTGTGTTAGCTTTAGATTGAGGTGAGTTCCGTTTTTGTTTTGTGCGTCAGACTCCTTCAGGAGATTGCAATTATTGATGTTTCTTAACAGCTATAATAGTACAAATTTCTTGTATTTGTTTAGATTGATAAGAAGGTAGATGCAGGAGGCTTTCAAGATTCGACATTTTACCCAAAGATAGTTTGAAAAAGATTTGTTGTTACTTTTTGTTAATTTGTATGTCAGGCAACTCTAGACTTATTCATAAACCTGTTTTCGGATCCGTGGCCAGTAATAAAATATTAAAACTTGCTCACGTGCGTTTCTTGATACCGCGGCTCGATCTTTATAAATATTCAGACCTTTATAAATATGCGGTGAGCTAACAAATTTAGTTCTTTACTATACATAACTTTCTTCCTTAAAATCTTCTTTTTCTAGACTGATCTACCAGATATTAACAGAAATACACGAATTAAAATTCTAGGAGATAGTTTTAACTTACTTCTAATATTACGGGCGTCTTTTATGTCGAAATTATAAATTTGCTGCTTAATTCTTTTTGTGATCGAACCCCTTTAAACTGGTATGTTTAGTTATTACAGTAAATTTAAAACAATCTCTCTAAGTACTCCAGTTCTGAGATACTGTACCTTTTTTGTAATTTATTTAATTTTATTTTTTTGATACGTAATCGATTGGGAGTTCATTTTCCTCATTGAATTTTTGAAATAAATCTCTTTCAACTTCAGCGGTACTGACATCACAACGTATAAAAAAGTTGAAAATATTTATTTGGAAGGTGCAAAAGTCTCTGAAAGGTCGTTTTCGTTTCAGATGGCCAACAAAATATCTCCTACTATAAAATCCAGGTATTTTAAATCTTTCTCGATGAAAATCACTGTGCGAATTCTTCAGTCCTTCGTTGTGCTATTAATTTGAATAAAGCAAAATGTTTTTCTGATTTAGCAAAATGATATATTGGCTAATTGTTCATAAATAAACGAAGATGCGATCATCATTTATGGGCACGATAAATGCAGATTGTGCCTCTATGCTACTCTTCTCCTCCTTCTGGTAATGCATGAACTCTAACTTTTTTATTCAACCGACTTATAAGGCCATCTCCATACGAGTAAGCGCTAGTGAGTCGACCTCTTTTTTCCTGACCTTGAAGAACTCATGCTCTCCTCGATGATCCGTAGATTGAACATGTTGTTTAGTTGATTAAATAAAAGTTGATGCATGATCCGACGTCAATTATACGTTTAGTCAGTGAAGCTTGCCGTAATCCGTGCTTGTTAAATGATGGGAAAGATTTTTTGAGTCGGCCAAGACGTATTTGAGACGGGCTAAGATGGTTGACATACCACTGCGAAAAAATTGCACGGATTTAGAAATATATGCCAAAGTAAGATTATCAGGGAGAATTGGGGCCAAATAAAATCGAATAGTGGAAGTAGAAGAAAGCTCCGAATAATTTGGTTACACAATTTGCAACCTCATAAGGTAAATTGATTATACATCACAAAACATTAGTAATACAGTACGGTGCAAAAGTATAAATTAATATTCCTCGTTAATTAAAAGTGTAACTACACAAATTAACAAAAAATTGCAGTGTACACTAAAAATATTATTAGTAGTGTATGTAATTAATCCATATTTAACATGCAAACAATTTATAAACAAATAAACGTAAACTAACATTCAGCTAATAATTTCTAATTAAAAACAGACAAACAAATATACTGATGTCCAAATATTAATGTTTTCAAGTTTTATACATTTAGCAATTGAGGGTAAACACCAAATTAACAGTCCATTATTGAGGTTCCGCAACATAGCCACTACTACCGTCGAATAATAGACAGTGGGATCTATTTAAATTAGTGTATCCTCTACATATAAAAAGGGTTGAATCCCTCTGACAAAATTCGATATATTGACAAAAAAAATGTCGATGATGATGATCATACACACCCAGTTAACAGTCCATCCTAGAGTTTCCACAATATAGCCACTACTACCACCGAATAGTAGATACTCGAATCTTATTAGATTTGTGTGGGCCAAATTTTTTTATATTTATAATAAAAAGGGTTGGCAAACTACGATAAGTTCTCAAAACTAGTACATGAGGGCCAATCATTCACACACAATTAACAGCCCGTATTCTGTCATTAATAAGCACGTCTATATATTTGAGGAAGTTGTTACAGAATGGGTCGGAAATAAATATATTGATTAAAAAGGTAGAACGTCAAACTAGTTGTTTTTCGACCAATACCACTGATTCAATGAATATTGCACGCTGTAGCTGCAGAACATTTCTCAACATAGAAAAGCAATCATTCGACAAATTAATAAAACTCTGATTAACAGAAGAAGCATTCACTCGAATTTATCACAGAGAGTTAAATGACTATCCAATTTTGCGAAAAACGCTTATGGATATTTATTTATCAACATATTCTGTAACAGAATTTGAACGGAAGTTTTTGGGAACGAAACAATATTATGGCGAAACAACCAGAAATTATGGATAGAAACTTTATGATGTACTTGACCAATACAGGGCCAGCTTTAAAAACAAATACGGGCAAATTAACAAGATTTACAACAAACATCTAGAATTACAAGTAGTGCAAACATTCAAACGAGCACTATACATCATCATAATTAAAAATAAAATGTTAACCAGCAAAGCCGAAAGTGTCACTGAAATTATAAACGAAATGCACTACAAACGATCAAAGGTAAACAATTATATCCAAGATCATACCAAATCAGATGTAATTACTGTCGAAAATTTAATCGTACTTGGGACATTTGTCATACTAGAATAAACACAGAGAGAAAAAAGCAAATATATCACCCATCGCCGAATACCTGGAGCCATTTTAGCAGTCCTGCTATACCAGAGCAACGAATAGGTTACTACGAAACGCCAAATTGTAATCAATACAAACACTCAAACATGCAATTAAACGAATTTGAAACAAACGCCAACATTTACTTTACAACACAACCGCGAAACTATAAGTACGAGTCAGAAAGACACACATACAAATCCAAAGAAACCGAAATTGTTATTCCCGAAACAAGTAAGGGTAGGTTTTCAATCAGCAAAAAAATCAATATTGACACACAACTCAGTAATAACAACCAACAGAACGAAGATACTCATCAAATAAACGGAAACACCCAGTTCAAACAATTTTACAACATAAACACAAATCAAGCAATTTCAGACATTCTTCAAACTAATGTATCTCGAATCAGATCATCTCAACATTACAGTGACAACGAGGATCAAAATATACAATCAAGAACTAAACCATTAAAAACCAACAGTTTAAAACAAACACAAATCCAAATCAACGACACAAATCGATTAAATTCGGACGGTCATTCATCATATATAGTTAAGAAGCCAACGAATCCATTTATCCATCAAACAACCAAACCCCAAGAAATCATTCAATTATCCCAAGACCTTAAATCTACAAATTTAGTTCATAACACACAAATCAATCAACCGTCAATCAAATTATCAAACAGCCAACCAGGCCTAGACGCCAACCCATCATATTTAGTTTATAAGTCGCTCAAAATCAAATCAACCAACTATCAAACCAATCATCAAACAATCAATCAGGCCCAGACGCCATTTCAAACACTTAGTATATAAGCAACCAAGCCCAGGCGCTCGTAATACATCCAGCCAATCATTTAACCAATTACCAAACAATCAACCAGGCCCAGCCACCACTTCAACACATTTAGTTTATAAGTACACGAGCCCAGACGCCCATAATATAATTACCAACCAAATATCAAATCTACCACAGAACAATCATGCAAACACAGAAACCTTTTCGACATATTTAGATAATAAATCAACGAGTCCAGACGCTCAAATTACAACCAATCAATCATCAAATAAACCACATAACAGTTATTCAAATCCAGAAATCTTTCCAATAATAATAAGATAACGAGCTCAAACACTCAAATCATAGCAAATCAACCATTAAACGATTCACAAAACTCATATCCAAATCATAATACCTTTTCAACATGTTTAGTTAATAATAACGACAATTATTCGAGAATAGACACCTCATCAACAAATCTTTTGATTCCAACAATCATACGAGCGAAGACGCCCCATCACTAGATTCAGTTAACAGTTCAGTAAAAATAAGTACATACACTCAAGGAGTGGTAAACGTTAAGAAAATTAGAAATTTTTACTGCAATAGCATAAAGGACTCTTACATCCAAAGGAGAGTGACAAGAAGTGGAATAGGATAGATAAAAATATCACACAATTCATTACAATTAGCCATAAAACAAAATTATATTTATACGATTTACCAAAATCAGCTATTAGCATATTCAATAAAACATTTTTCTCTTCAAAATGACATTATGCATATAGACTAACTAATTTATTTAATTAGTCTCTAGTCAAAAATAATAATTAGACATATTAAATTAGATTTAAGATCATCTATCAAAATTTGAAAATTTTAAATTTTACATTACATAGACCATAGTAAAAGTATTATTCATAAAACAATTTCATTCATAAGCAAATTTTGTGAATGTAATTTGTCTTAGTATTTAAAACTAGTAACATTTAAATGAAGCATATTCCATAAAGAAAAATCTTCCAGAAGATTTCTCTCAAAAGGGGAGGAATGTTGTGTAATATACCGGAAAAACTCGATCCATTTATTTGTTTTCCGCATTTTTCAGTAAGGTCATTAAATTTTAACAAAATAATCACAATTGCATTCAAAATATGAAAATGCAACCTTGCAACCTCGGAAAATGTACATTTGTTTTCCGTAGTGCTTGTATAACATTTTCATTTCCTCTAAATTTTAGTATAATCAGTAGTCATAATCAGTAATTTTAAGTATTATGCAATTAATAATTAAGAATCAAAAATTATTTGAAGTGTTTAAATTTAAGTTGTGTATAGTAATTGTGAACCATCAATCTAATAAATAATAAAAGTGTTAATAAAATGTAATAAGCAACAGTGAAGATGAAGTTTAAAATACCCAATACCCAAACCGCTCCGCTCCGCACAACACAACTCTTTCCATTGGGGCTATACTAATTTGGAAAGGCAAGAGGGTCTACTATTTCATCGTAGTAGTGGCTTTATTTTAGAAACTCTAGAATGGACTGTTAATTGTCTGTGTACGATCAGCACTCAAATAATATTTTTTGTCAATATATTGAATTTTGACAGTGGAATCGAACCCTTTTTATATGTAGGGGATATATGTCTTACGTTAATTTTTTTTATAAATTATTTGCATGTTATTTTTATACGCTTTTAATAATATTTTCAGTGTACGCTACACTGTTTTGTGTCTTCCCTACACTATTAATTAAGTTTAGAAATTTCACACTGGTTTTGAGTTGCAATTTATTGATTGGACTGCATACAATACAAAATAATTGCTACTACAAAAATCGTCAGTAAACCAACCATAGAATACAATAAATATTTCAACGTTTAATTTTATTATAAAGAATGATCTAAGAATAAGAAACACGGGGCTTTTGTGTATAAAATAACAACACCCGCGAAATGTTTGTCAATCACGCCTCAAACCATTTATTTATATATCCGACTATTAAAATTGTCTCTCATAAAAAAACAAACGAAAAATGTTCGTAGCAAATTTTTAAGACACTTTTGTTAATCGCGAAAATCATAAAAACACAAAAATTTTATGTTGCGATCATAATGAACGAATACATAAGAAAGCACACAAAAATGTGTATCGTGCGGCACTAAAGTGGTAACAAAATGAACGATTTTCGTGGCCTCGGGAAGTGTCACAATTTTTATTAGATTTAATGACGCGACGTTTTTAATTATTATTGCGCCATTGTAATGTATGAAAAGAAACCATCATTTAACAATTAACCACCATCTTAGGAGTATTTTGGGCATGAACATCATTTAAGCAATCCAAAAAAAAAAAATTATAACGAAATTAAAAATAATAATAAATTTGTTGTTGTGCGCGAGAAAATTGTTCACGGAAATATTTGTATGTTCTGTTATGTATGGATGGAATACGGAAAGGTGCAGGATTGTTTCATTATGGTTTAATTTAAGTATTTCATTTCTGGTGTGTAGTAACACAAAATAAAAATATAAATAAATAAATAAATTTATGTTAATTTTTACTTTATTATTTATTTAGCTCTAATTTTTCAAAAATTATATCAAAACATGCACGGCATAAAATTTTCGATCGAAAATTGTGTTCTGTCTGTGTATATACATTTATCCAGGTATTGGTGATGTCGTGGATATATTTATAATATGCATATGTTGAACCAGTTGTTTGGGCCGTGGCCAAATACGGCCACTTACCCATTACTGTCAATTAAAAAATATACGCAAAATAAAAAAAATTGCCATCGATTAATTTAAAGTGACTTAACGAAACCACAAAATATTGGAGAAGAATTTAGAAGATTTCTTAAAAAAAAAACTTAAAATAAAAAAAAATAATTTATAATAGAACAGGTTTTGTATTCATGATGGTACTTGATAGTTTTTTTAGTAGTTTTTGGCATCAAAATTGTAGGACATACATTTTATATTAGCTGGGTATTAAATGATCAAAAATTTAAGATATCGAAAATTATGTTTATCGTTAAATGTTTTTTTTGTGATTTTGTGGTTTTTTATTAAAAACGTATCTATTTAATAGCATCTTTAGATTCTAAATAAGAAAATGATGTCAAATAATATTAATTGGGCAAAAAAATAACAAATCTTAGAAATAAAACTGGAGAAGAGTATGAAGCTATGGGGAATAAGAAGCTAATAATTGGAATAGATCAATACATGTAAACATTTTTTAGATCGCGACAGGTGATTTTGCCAATTTCACAATTTTATTTTATAAATATTGGTTGTACAAAATGAATTCTAGTAATTCACCTTTGCCGGAATCTCTGCGAATAAATTTCAATGCGAAGGAATATATAGAAAACAAACAAAAAACTAATTTTTTTGCAAAAATACTAATTTATGAGTGCCGAATCAAAATTGTCCCTGTTATGTGTTGTTTTACTGCGCCATAAAATATGTGTCCATAGATCAAAAGTGGTTTTGACATCGTATATACATATACACGTATGTAATTTAAAATTATTGATTTATTTAGAAACGACGACATACATTTTAGTTCTAGAAACATATCGTGAATCATCATCCCACTCATAAGCGAAATTAATTATTTCTGGTAGATGGAACCCATCAAAAGTTTATTGAACAGGAAATTTATTTTTTTTTATTCTACGGTATGCGTACTTGCAGACAGCTACCAACCAAACAATAAAAGCAAAAAAAATGTATAAAAAGTAAAATAAAATCATGAAGTGTGTTTATTTATTTAATGGATTTTTAAAGAGGTCTTTTATTCAACAACAACACACAACACCAGCCACGATCATCATCATCATCATCATCATCATCACCATCAACTCTTAATATATTATCATAAATACATAATTACATTGAGGTAGGTTTTCATTCAATCGTTAATATTATATTCAGTTTTTATACTTTTCTTATATATTTTCTTATTCTATTTCTTAATAAAAATCCATTAAATTCATTTGAATGGTCATTTTTGGTTAATTTATTCACACAACAATAAATAAAACACAATAAAAAATTTCCTCGGCTGGTGTGGCAAAGTACATAGTGTTACACTATACAGCAAAGTGTTTCCATATCTCTTCGCAAGAATTAAGAAAAGGAGTGAGGTGAAAATTGAAATACCCATTTTCTTGTATAAAGGAATATGAAGTGCTTTTTAGTCACACTGTTTAATTTATTTATTGATTAATGATGGTAATTTTTCTGTACATCTTATTTCTTTAGATAATATAACAAGTATGTTGATGTTTGATTTGATAATTGATCTTCGACTTAAATCTATACGTGTATGTGTCAATGATGATGATTTAATCAGTTAAAATTTAAATTGCATCCTAACGATCTTAAATTCATTTGTTAACTTATGTTTATGTATGTATATGAATAATTAATTGGGCGTACGAAATTGTGAGGGTCGAATGTAAATTACTAGACATTCTCTTATCTTAAATTTGCCAGACCTATACTCGTATACTATTAACTTGTTTCCGAAGGCGGTAATTGGTGTCATGATTGAGCAGAAGGAAGGTCTTGAATATATTTATAAGGTGTCCACACAGAACGTTTTATCAGTAATTACTAAATTTTAATTAAATTTACCTGATCCTTCATTTGGAATTGTGGTGGTGTCACTCCAAAAAATATTTGACTATACTAAGGAGTTTTAGAGTACGAGTTATTATGGCAATCAATTCCGTATTAGTCGCTGGTTGGCATTTATTTGAGACGTTTTGTTTCAAGACCATCGCGGTACGCACCAATCCATCTGAACCTGTGTGAACTTCCAGTATCCCTCCAAATTTCCTACGTTTCGGTTATAGTGTCTCTAGCTTATTCGTGTGTATGTCACTCAGTCAATGATCCAGAAGTTATTTACGATTATTTTTCTATAGGTGCCGCACGTTTTATTGAATTAATGTTATAACATTAGTCTGAGGAATCGCTTTCGGCCCTCCTATTAAGTTATGTATCAGTGTAAGCATTTTTAAACTTTCCATGATTGTCATACAAAGTTGTTAAGGAAAACAAATTTGTTGTTTTATGGTGGATTCGTGTGAATCCAAGGTTGCAATGCTTCTTCTTTGCTTCGAAAGCTTGATCGCACCAAAGAAGTTTGAGCCATTACCAGAATCAATTTTCGCTTATAAGGAGTTATAAATAGGGAGTTATAAATTCTTCCGTACGTGATTCTTCCGTACGTGATACCTGTATATACCTTGATATTTAGCTGAATTGAACCTGCATAATCATTCTCCAATTTGCTGAATGGCCGGGATGGGGTTATTTTGGAGCCAGATAGCGAAGTTTTCTGTTTAAATCTGAAACAAGTAAAATTTGATGCGAATATTTGGTATGAAGTACTTGAGGTGTTGCTGTCTTGTGATACTTTCAACTTTCTTTGCTGACTTCACTTTCCTTTGATAATATCTTGTGAGTCGTTGTAAATTGTTACTTTGGTAAAAGTCCTCGTAATAGTAATATTCCATCCTGGTTAATAAATTGGTGTAATGTCATAGATTAGACTTACAATTTCTTTATGGAAAACACGGCGTTGCTCAATCCTTATTATTTGTGTTTCTGCGAGTTTAATTGCACTTCTGACGCGATTCCTTCTTTAATTGTTACTGATTGTTATGAACTTGGAAGTTTATGAATTTTTCTTTGTACACAAATATTCAATTCAGCGACATATTGTGTTTAGTGATCCTATTTAGATTTTTGTTCGATTCATATGTAAATAATTTTATTTTACTTGAGGCAAATTAACTCTAATTTGAGATACATGAGTTACCATGAAAGTTTCTAATTTTAGGATATCATTTCTCATTCAGCCCAGTACTAGTTGATATTATCCACACGAATATCTTTACTTTTTCGTAGTTTAATGTATTTATAACATAATCTGGTAGCTTGAATATAATACGCTCCGCAGTTAGTTCCAATCTTTGAATCGTTAGAATTCTCTTAAAGCGATCCTCGTTTTGCTAGTAGGCTAATTGTAATTTGTTTTAATTCGTTAGAAAGGCTCAGGAACGGTGCAAATTTTTGGGCTGGTGATATATAGACCCGTTTATTGGTTATATTTTCTCTATAGGTTTCTTGTATTAACAGCTTTGCTCCTATCTTTATTTGTGATAGCCGGTTAACATGATCAAATAATTTCAACGAATCAGATGACGTTCAGTTCGCTTTTATTATGTTCTTAAATCGAAATTAATCCTTCCTTTTATTCAAAGACTTCCAGGGATATATTTTAAGAATTTTTATGATTTTGTGTTGGCACTCTTGTTGTTATTATCCCATGCTGTGGTGAAACGTCACATGGCTTTTTCTCACCTGCTGCATATGCCTTTTGTGGAGGTAATTGTTCATGAAATAGTGATAATGGTTGGCGAATGGTTTTTCTTTTATAAATTTTCTTTCAATCTGAAGTAACCGAGCGTATACTTTCTTTCTGAATTTTCCTGTCATTGCTTGGCCGGTTTTGAATGGAAACTGAACATTGTATCTGCTTTAATGTAACTGAACTGATGTTTATTAAAATAGCATTACTGCTACCATTACCTCTCCGATGTGAATTCTTTCGCGAGCAAGAGCAACACTCTCTATGATAAAATCTAGCTTTCTATACCTAATTGTCTTTACGTGATCATTGACAATGTCTTCCTCTCTTAGCCATATAATCTGTGATTTCCGTTATGATCTAGCCATAAGGTCAGTTTCTTGAACACCAGATCCTTTGAAGTTTTCTTGATTGCGAATGAACGATGAGTTGAGAGTCAACTCCGATTATGTTTTCAATATCATTGCACTTTATCTATTCTGAATCACCGGGTAGAAAGTGTTGTGCACATTTGCAGATGGCCTCAGTTAAAATTAATTTTTAAACCTTGCGAATGAGGTAGGAACCGCTTGTGATTTAATGGTCCAGCATCCTTACCTTTAGCTCCCATTCCAGATCTATAGAAAGTTGCCATAAGTTTTGGTTACATCTTGTTTATTTGTAATGTTATCGCCTTGTCGTGCAGGTTTTTCCACTCAGCCTCGTAATTATCTTCTGTTGGTCGAATATTATTGATCAATTTTAAAACCGCGTCCTCCAATTTTATCAACTGTCGCAACTCTGGGTTTGTTGTTTCTAACTGTACACCATCTGGTTTTAGATGCTAAAGGCGCTTATTTTTCGGTCAGATGGTTCCTCTTTCCACAAAATTCTTTTTAAATCTATATGTTGTTTGATACCTAATAATTGACTGAACATTTTTTCCAGGACCGCTATCACCACATACCGGTGGAAACGGAAGCACATAAGATTTTTTTGCAAAATTTGCTGGATTGTGTCCCATTTTCTGGTATTCTCGCATAACCATAATATATTCCTTCTGTAGGTCAGAATCTCTTGTAAGACCACGTTCTACAGATTGGGGTCTTCTGGAGGCTTTGTTTGGATTCTTCAAGTGGTGCAACTATGGAGTCAAATGTTAAAGCGACAAAAAATTTCTTCCGGGGTTTGTTGTGTCCGTGTTTTAATATTTTTGAGTTTCAAAACTTTCGTGAAAGTTTCATCAATGTTGATGGACGTCCATATCGTGCTTCGATATTGTTATTCATCAATTTTTTTACCGCAAGCCTGGTACCACTGCACAGTTGTGGCGGATCGATATTTCCAAGCATAATGATGGGTACACCAATTTCCAATATCAATTCGTGTGGTGATAATCCTGGCAAATCAAATTAATTTAGGAATTCGACCGGATAATTGACAACTTCTTCTTGATTCATTCATCAACTGACTTATATGTTGTATAATTGCCAGATATTTGATTTTGAATGGCTGTGTTAATAGCACTGACATCATTGTGTTTGGCCGTCAATAATGCACGTTCGCTTAGCCATTGGTGATTTTTGTAATTGCAATTAATGTTTCGAAATACACTGTTAATTAATTCGTCAATTGTCTGCGTAAAGTTACAAAAATATGGTGAAATGGTAATACAATTTGTGGTGTCATCGATTGAAATTTTTCGGTTTCAAAAATCTAAAAGTTGCTTGGCAAGTCGAGCAACGGATTCATCTTGTTGCAGTTGTACACGCATGTTGGTGCTCAATATAATTTTCTGAACATTTTGCCAAAGAACATATGATCTGAGACATGCGTTTAGTCCATCGGATGGTGTAGAACTAGTAGAGTGTGACAAAAATCATCAGCCAGCAAAATGAGTGCTGTATTACCTCTTAAATCTTAGAGCGTCCGATTGATTGCTTCCAAAGAATGTGCTGCCATTGTGCATTCATCCGATACTATTAGTTTACATGTTTGCAAAACTTTTCCCATTCCTGAAATCTTTTTATGTTGCATGTGGATGTCTGAATAAATTACATGTTCAATGATAATTTGCATGCAGAGTGCACTGTTCTACCTCCACCCAAAAGAGTTGCTGCAATGCCAAAAGATGCGACAGCCAATGCAATGCTATTTTGTGAGCGAATGGTTGCCAACATCAATCATAGAAATGTTTTGCCTGTTCCACCGGGTGCATCGAGGAAAAACAAACCGCCAATTTGTTGTGAAATCGATTCCATAATTCAGTTAAATGCATTGTGTTGCTGTATTGTCAGTTTTGGCGGATTTGTTTGAATTAATGTTTGCAGCCCGGTCGTGTACATCGTTTGCTAATCGATTTGATGAAACCATTCCTAATTAAATGATCTTTCTGTTGACGATTGTTGAACACTTGGCTTCAATCCTGATTAGCGCTTCGTTATACATTTCCGGTAAGAATTGCATGCTTGCGTTGTTGCTGACTGTGTGCCTTCGTGTAAAATATCTCCACTCATTTGATCTTTGTATTTCTCCCACAAATTTTTCGGATTAGACGGGAAGCAAGTTGTTAAAACGATAGAAAATAATGTGCGAATTTGGAGCGGTTGGCAAATGATAGATGTGTCCGCTAGTGATGTATCCCAATGTGTCTCAATTTCCAGTAATTTTAATTTGTGGCATGTTCAAATAATCGAAGACGACTTACTCGTAAACTATTTTTCAATCTAAACGAATTTTACACGTTTGTAAAATAGGTTATTTCTTGTAGAAGTTGCGATATTTTAAATATAAAGTTAGTGCCTTTCCGAACTAAACCAATTTCACACGTAAAATATTTAGTAGCAAAGGATATTTCCTGTGGAAGATGCAATTTTTGGTGATTGGAATGGTCGCAATTGCTTTCTGAATTTAAATTATATATTTTTTAATTTTTTCTAATAAAGTATTATTTTTTTATTTCAAGCATCACCATTTTAAATGTCAGAAAACAGCTTAAAAATCGCAAACATTTAATTTTAAATTGAAATTAATTAATATCTTTTTGAGTCCATCAATTTATTTCAACGGATCGATTACAATTTCCTTATAGCTCTGATTAATTTTCAATGCAATTTTTGCGTATTTTGGAAAATATTTGTGTGGAGCATCAGACTCAAGGACCCGATCCCTTCAAAAAAATTATGAAACCCTGCTCATTGGTATAAAATCCCTATCCAATGTTTGAAAACGATTGGATGAATGGTGTGGCAACTCATACGGTGAAACCCCTTGACCTAGGGGATGGACCCGGATTTAAGCATGCCACTAATTTCATATAAGCATTTTCCTTAACTCATGCCCCCCAGAATTTAACAAAATTTATTTTTCAATACATTTCTACCGCGGCCCTAGACCCCTAGATTGGTTCTGGACATGCAAATTATACACGGTCAAAATTTCAAGACGATCGATTGAGTGGTTCGCGATATTTGGTAGTGTAACTCGTGTGCCACCTATTGTAAAAATATCGCACTATGCTAACGACCTCCCCCTTGCCGAAATACACTCTTTGAAATTTTTGCGAACAACATTACAGACATAATTTGAATTTTATATAAAGTATATAGATTACGCCCAGAACAACCTAAGCAACCTGCTAAACCATTGCACTTTATGCAAAAATACAAAATGAAGAAAACATCCTTTCCAACAGAAACATCCTGTTCGTAATAACAATCAGAATAAATAACTCTATAAAACGACCAAAAAATATTGTTCTATTTTCCAAATCAAAATTATTTAACAATTTAATTTTTGTGCTGCCTTAAAAAAGCTCAAAAAGCACAACAATTTTTCACTTCTATTTACATTTACAGATTTTTATATTTCATTATTTTATCGTTTCGTTTAGTTCTCTTTAAACAAATCTAAAAAAAAACTCAATTTTCCCTCAAAGCTATAAAACAAAAGATCAACACAAAAAAGCATGGTTTTTCCTTAAAATGTATAATTTCACATAACATTTTCAAAAAAGCTCCCAAGAACATACCAAACAAAAAAGCACACATAAATTGGTTTGTTCTCTTTAAAAATAAAGTTTTCACCTTTAAAATTTTAAACAAAAAAGGAAAATACCAACAACAAGAAAATGAAAATTATAAATTTTTCTTTTTTTTTGTTCTCCTTTTGTTTTGTGTCGTTCGACGTTGTTTTCTGTGTATCGTGGATTGTTAAACAATATTCGTGTGTTGTTGTTGTCATTATTTTTACCTACCAACACAATTACAATATCATAAATAATAATAGAATGCAAAGTATATGTAGAAAAATCAGAATTTCCCCAACAAGAATTTTCATTGTGTACAAAATTTTAAATTGATTATCACCATCGTCATCATCATCATCATTTCACTTACACTTCTTTATTGTTTTTTATTCAATTTACATACTATCTAATTCCTCTCTTTCATTCAGCCAATCTTTATGCTCCGTCATAAAAGTCATGCGCCGAAAACGATGTTGTAAACAGTAGAAAATTGTTTGCTTATTGCAACTTTATAAAAGCAGTTCAATTGTTTTTGGGAGCTTTTCTGGTTTCAAAAATATTTTAGATATTCAACTTAGCACACATACGAAGTACACAGCTTCAGCGGAAAGTGCAATGTGGCGCAAAATATCTCAGTTTACCAGAAACCGTGTTGGCTTGTTGACGCTGTATGCAGACAGTGTGGAGGAGGAAGAAATATAGGACCCGACTCGTGTTACTTAGCAACGAGCTTATCATATAAACATAACAAGGAAACAACACTGCTCGCACAAAAGAGATTCTGTTGTGTGCTCGTTAATGTTGAGTACGTATAGTGGGGATGGATAAATTGCTAGGTTGGTTAATTTTTGGTGGTTTTTCACACATGAATGGAATTGAAATATTATTGGTTGATTAAAAAGGATGAACAATAATGAAATGTCATTTGTGTTTTTCTCATAATGAAAATAATTATGGGGTGCAGTGATTTTCATGTTATGTATTTCTCTTCATGATTTTTTTTTTGTTGTAATGTCATGACAATTAAAAATGGGGTTATAATGAGCTTACGTTTTATTGAATACTACGATTCGTTTGGATTACATAATGAACTCCACAAATTTTGTTAATTACATTTTGATTTAATTGTATGTATCGCGCTTTTAATAAGTACCTACAATTTTTTTCTGTAAACACTCTGTACTCGTAAAATTTGTACTTTGTATATGGTGTGTGTATGTGTGTGGATAGTAATTTCTTATGTACTACTTTTAGATTATATAGATATGAGAACAAAACAAACAAAAATATTTACTGTTTATTGTATTCTTGACGAGCACAAACAAACCAAACAATGAATTGTACGAAAACACTTTGAATGTACGCAAAGTTGTAATTAAAATGATTATGATGACTGTATATTATATAAATTGGCTTATTTATAGTGAGTGATGATGAAAATTCTCTTTTGAATTTTCCCCGCAAATTGCGAAAAGTGACACATCAACTTTTTGTCAAAACATGCGAAATGGTATAACAAAAGGGAAAACGAAGGAAAACTTAACAACAACACGTTAATAAAATAAAAAAAAGGAAAATTTATATAAATGGAAAATAGAAGAAAATATGGAAAACTGTATTTTATGCGCCATCATTATAAATTCGTTACCGAAAGGATTTTTTTTACACGGTTCGTTGTTAGTAGATTCCATCCATATCGCTTTAAGAGTTTATCATAGTTTAGTAATTTACTGTATTGTTTTGCAGCTACTGTCAGAAAATAGTAAATGTCATATTATGTCAGTCATGTCAATTAAAAAGCAATTTATTTATCTTTAAGCGCGACCCCTTTATTCCGAACACAATTCCTTTCAAATACGCAACGTATATACAAATTTGTTTAACCGACTACTGCCCACATATTTTCCAGACATAAATTTATTATAAATCCAAAAATCTATTTATGAAAAATTTCCACATATAAATAATCCAAATACGTACATCTAAGAGATGCATAAGCATGTTTACAGCAAATCTCAGTCCAAAAACCATTATCCACTCGAAATGAACATTAAAATCCCCACACATCACGTGTATTATCCCGTTATTTTTATACATACAATTTTTTTTCTCTTCAGAAACGTCTACTGAATTCTAAAATATGCTTAAAATAAACTTTTTATGTATGTATCATACAATCATTTCACTTTAAACCACCACGACCTTGACTTTCAATCAAATAGAATAAATTTTAAGTTTATTTTTATTTCTTTAAGAAAATAAAATAAAATTAAATTGTAATTTCACTGCAAGCAGCATACAAAAACTTTATTATAGCAGATAATTACAAGAAATGCGGATTGGCGTCTTTTACTCTTATGCAATTATACAAGAATATAAACAGTGTTTCCAGCCAAACAACCTACTGATTTTTATTTTATTTTATGTGAGATTTCTTTTCTTTTGAACTTGTTATCAGCTCTGAAGATCTCTCTTGAGAAAATAAGCAACAAAATAATTGAAATAATTAACCTTTTATTTGTATTTTGCTGCGTTAATTAAGTTATTATTGTTAGAAGTAAAATTTAATTGCTCTTTTAGGTAATGCGAGTGAAAAATAAGGACCTCATTATTGTGTGCTCGTCATTAAATAACTCGTTGCTGTTTTTCTTGTTCTCTGTACGATTTAATTAGAATGTGCAACTGAAACAGTTACATCTACTGAATAGTAATTGGATACATGCCATAAGGCAACTCTATAAAGTTATTTATTGATGTAAGTTAGGAGATGGCCGAACACCGTTGTCCAACGTTTACAACAATCCCCTCCAGGTATACTATTGCAAAAGGAGTGGCGACGTTTAGTTCGTTTTAAAAATGTTTAATTTATTAGTACTTTATTTTCGAGAGTACACCTTCCGATAGTAATGGATTACTATTTCATTCAAATGACTGCCTCGGCTTTATGTGCAGTACTCCATTCTGTTAGCCCAATTTTTCAGCACATTTTCAATCGTTTGAACCTGTATTTAACCAATAGTCACTTTAATTTCGTCTTTCAAAACCTCAATCGGCAACATTTGTCCTCTACGGCTACCCATATAAATAATAGTTAAATTGTATCGTTGGCTGTGTGTGCAGTGGTACCGTCTTGTTGAAACCACACATCGCTCAAGTCTTCCTCTTCCATAGTAGGGAATAAAAAGTTAGTCATTATGGCACGATAACAGTCGCCAGTGGCTATTAGTACGGCTCCTTGCTCATTTTCAAAGAAAAATGGCCCAATAATGTTCATATAACCGCCGAGGTGAAAATGAGCTTCGTCGGAAAAGATAATTTTTGGTAAAAATGCACATTTCCTTCCAACCGAGAATTGGCCCATTCAGCGAAGTGGAATTAGTGATTGTCTTAAATTTTTGAACCAATTAATAGGCCTTCACACCCAGGGCTTTGTGTAAAATTATTCTCAAAGTCCTATCGGTGATTTTCAATTCTCTTGAACAATTCAAAGTTGAATTGAGTTGAAGTGCTCGGATGTTGCTACTTTCAGCTAAACTGCGGCAATATTTTCCATCGAACATGGTATATTAACATGCCAGTCGAACGAACTTGATTCAAAAATTTCCTCAAACTATTCTCTAACTTTTTTCATTACAAAGATGACATTAGCGCTATATGAGTGTCAAATAACTGTTAGTTCAAAAAAAAACCAAAAAATGTCGCACCCTTTTGCCCACATATTTTCCAGATGTAAATTTATTATATTCAAACCCAAAAATCTATTTATAGTCGTCAATAGATAAGTTAACAAACAAAACTTCTGCGATTGGGATACCAAATATCAACGTGCAATTCAAGTAAAACATTGAGAGAAAGTATTGGGGTCACTGATACGGTAAATGGTGAACATTATCATGACATAGTACAACACTATTCAAATCGAATTGGATCGCATTCGCTTTCGATACAAAAAAGAAACTAAACGACGACACCATGCAATTTAAATTGTGCCTCTGAGGCAACGTGAAAGTAAGATACAAGAAGTTCAAAACAATTGTAAAACTGGTGAAAGATGTAAACTGCGTTTAAATGTTATTCAGCCCGAGCTACGGTAGAAAATCATGGAAGAAATTGAACAGCCTGTGTTAGATATATAGTTGTGGTATGAATTTTTCGGATACGGTGCTCCAACATTGTACATATAGTATTGTGTTCTTCCTTTCGCCCGATTTTGCGGTCCCTTATACTCGCAAGACACACTTCACACTGTTTGCACCAATCTTCAATTTCGTTGCGGCAATTAACCCAATAAAACCGGGGTTCTTTCTTATCCAAGGTGTTATTGATTCCCCAATGTGCCCCAGATCTTCCACCGTGTGTTTCTTGTAGAATTTCTCGTATCTGGTTGAACGGTAGCACAATTTGCTCCTTATTCTTGTCGCCGTTAACAGATTTCCAGATTCTTACTTTAAGATTCTTACTAGTATTCCGTCATCTATTCTAAGCGAGTATCACTATGCCCAGTGATTCAAATTTGGTTCGTGCAAGAACTGTGGAACAGTCCTTTTCTTCCCGTTTTACACATTGTTTTCACTAAACTACACAAGACCTTCTGGATAATCCCTCTGCATTGTTGTAAACCATACCTCGTCGGTGTTCGGTTTTGAAAGTGAAGGTTTGTAGTCGTTCGATTCATCTAGTAACTTTTCCATCGATCTCCTTAAATTGTATCAACCATCTGAGTGCCGTAAGATCTGTTCGAAGAAAAAACTTACCCATACATTTATGGAAATGTTTAACACTGTTCACCACAGCCAACAAGTTGCTTGCGAGTTACACAATAGTTTTTCTCTGCTCATGTTTCTATGACAACACTGCACCTATCCCTTTATTGCAAGCATTTGTATCCAAATTGAATATCCCACCGGCCTCCGGTAAGCCAAAATAGAAGCGCTGCAGAATTTCTTTTTTAATTCTTCAAACGATTTTTGATGCGCTTTCTGTGTTCCACTCAAACGGTTGACTGTTTTCGGTATGGTGCTGGAGACTTCATGCAACATCGGCGAAGCTTAACACAAATTGTTAATAATAAGAGCATAACCCTAGGAAACATTTTAGTTGCCTACTATCTTTTTGTACAGACCATCCCTTTACTGATACTAACTTCTTTGGATCCGTTCGCACCTCATTGATTGAAATAATATGACCCAAATAGTTAACTTCTTCCTGGAATAGTCTCCATTTCTTTGCACTTAATTTTAATCCTGTTGTCCGCTGAGCGATTGTAGTATCGTTTCCTGTGTATATTCTATGCTGCATAATATTAGTTTTTCCTAATTCGTCGGCATCAAGATCACACACACACTACGACATCTAATTGTTCTGCTGGAAGATGACTGCACAATGAGCGAATGAAACTCTTCTGTCTATGGATTGGTGATCTACATTTGCAACATTGTTCCCACTGGCGGTTGGCAATATATTAGGTGTACAAGTCGAAATTCGGCTCTGAAGTTGGTTGCATTAAAATAAACTTCAACTGGTTGATCCAGGCCAGCCATCAACATCAGTTGCAAAAATGAATATTCACGCCAAGAATGTGTTATTGTGTGTCTGGTGGGATTCGAAATGAGTCATTTACTAAGAGTTTCTGAAATTGACCTAATTGATCAAATTTAATGATGCTCTGGAGAAAAAAAGGCCCATTTACCGGCCAATGAATGACAACGTTTATCCGCATACAGCAAAATCAACCCAGGAACTCATCTTCTCCGTATACTGGGTAGTTTTATAGCATGCGGCGTATTCTCTAGACTTGACCCCCTCTGATTACCACTTATTCAGATCGATGTCATCATAATTGAAAGGCTGGCGGTTTATAAAATTGGAAGATGTGCAAAAATGGCTCGAGGACTATTTGCTCGAAACTTTCAAGTTTTTATCGCGAAGGAATTCATCATCTACCTGATAAATGGCAATAGACCATAGATAGTAATGGCGAATATTTCGATTATTAATATTTGTAACAATTACATTTTCAAAAATGTTGAATTTGGCCAAAAAAGCCGAGTTTTTACTTGTACACCTAATACATTTGTTGACGTGCTCACGTTCAAAACACGTACTGGTACTTTCTGCTGGAATTTCACCAAGGTTCTCGCACATAACAAGCGGTTATTTTTGACATTGGCTGGTTTCACAATTCTCATCTTAGTATCCCCAAGGTCAACGACTTGCGAACTGTGTTAATAAACCAATAACAGTGACATATTTGTAATCCGCTTCTAGTTGTGTGGCTTTAACGGAGTACTTCTCCCTCTAAATTGGAGTAAGTTATTTTTCCGGATCCTAATTGACCCATTTCTTCGCGTTTCTTGCCTCGTACGTCAGCTTCTCCCGAGCGCTTTGTACTTGGTTGCCTACAATTCCTCATGCCCGGGTTATTGTCAAATCGGGAATATCGAGGCGGGGAGGACGATCGGTTTCTTTTGTTAGCTCGAAAAGTTAGCCGTGATTTCCATATCTCGTCCGTTATAAAAGCCTTTATTTGTGTCATATACTCTGAATCCAGCTTGCGCAACTTTAATGTATCAGTGGTTAAACTTGCTCTAACTGGCTCATGTTCTAACGCCAACGCCAATACCTCATTCATGGATTTATTAACCTCTAGTATTGGTTCTTAAATAAAGCACTGATAAACGCGTTCACTGTTAGTCCGTTCAATACATCATGCTTGACACACCAGTTTTGTTACTTATCTTTCTAGGTCTTGCAGGTTAACCCCACGTAGCTGAGTGCTTGCTTTGGAGTTGAATCTTGCATAATTCTCTGACGTGTGGGCTGGCCGTTTATTAGTTCCAACTCAGTCATGACCCGCTCATACTTCGCATACAGCTAGTTTGCAAGACATATCCTACTTTTGACACCTAATATTACGAATTTCGGGCGTTCTATGATTCGTGCTCGATTTTGCAAATAAAACACTCAGCAACTTAAGTTTTAAACTTTCTTTCTCATCACCTTTAATTTCTGCTGAAATTTACTAATTTCACTCGTTCACTGCTAATTAATTCACTTTTAAACTGGTTCCACTTCCCACTGGTTAAATTACAACCTTGGCTGCGTCCCAAACTGCTCGGGCAAACTTATTTATCTCGACTTTTATTTGACCTGGCGATGTATGCGTTTTTCAATTGTAAATTACTAACTACATTGTATTCACGAACATCACGTCACCAATTCCCCTATCTTCATGATTAAGGCCGTTGTTAATTCCAGTTTTATTCATGATGACTGTCGCCGCCGTTTACAATTAATTGCTTTCATTAACTCCATCCTCCACTCCGAATGCCACTCTTAAATTCACAATTTCCAATCAGTGGTATTGTTGGAATACTACCAACAACATCGATCCGTGTTGGGAATAATAATTACCTTAATAAAATTATGAACTCTGACTAGGTTTGAACTAGCTTTGGGTTGACAACATTTAGTGGCGTATATTTTATGCTGTTAAAGTTAGCCGAAAGTTTCCAGCCGAAAGGTAATGCAGATATTGGCTTTGTTATCCCAGTCGAAAGGTAATGCAGATAGTGTCTTTGCTATGCCGGCCGAAATAATATTTTATAGCCGAAAGATATATTACCTGATACACTAAGTTCTACTATCACCTCCAAATAACCAGAATACAGCAAACAAATATTCTGGAAATGCAAATTACAATAAACATACATACGTTTTGTAAACGCTCCTCTATCACCTTATGTAACCTACTAGTCGGGCTAGATAATTTCTGAGTTCAACGGACTATATCTCGAATACTAAACATACAAAAATTCTCAAAAAATTATTTCAAATACGTTAAACGTTTCTCTATCCCATTATGCAATGTTTCCAGCCGAAAGATAAAAAAATAACGATAATGCAGATAGTGTCTTCGCTTTTTCAGCCGAAAGTAAACAAATACGTCACCGTTGATCAACATTCTTCAGCCGAAAGTTATCAGCCGAAAATTTATTTCAACAACACAGCAACCGAGACCAATTTGAACGTATTATTAGGCAAAGTTGATGATTTGATAAGCAATATAGTTAACCTTGCTTCAAAGGAACACAACGTTTGGTAGGAATGCCGCTGTGGTTATTTGATAGGCCATAATGTTGATCAACTTCGGTCTAATCGTGGAGAAATTCTGATGGGGATGCAGGGGTGTAATTTTGCAAAAATTCGCTAATTCAATATATCGAAAATGCATTGAATGGCCTGTCGTTCAAGATTAACGTTTTCAAAATAAAACTGAAGTTGACTTATGACCTACCAAATGATCGTAGTTGCATCAATGACAAAGCACGTTAATCTTGAACGACAGGCCATTCAATGTATTTTCGATATATTGAATTAGCGATGAATTAGCGAAATTGTGCTAAATTACACCCCTGCATCCCCTTCAGAATTTCTCCACAATTAGGCTGAAGTTGACCAACATTATGGCCTATCAAATGACACAATTGACACAAATTTCCCAATTGTAAACACTACCGTTTACTATTTCTGCCTCTAATTCATATCACAATAAATTTATTTTTTTATCGAATAGGACATCGACCAGACACTATTTTGATACTATTTTGACTGATTAAATGTAAACATATTTTCGGCTGAAAAATTTCGGCTGATATGTTTTGTTAGATGAGCATCATTCAACGGATTGGAATTGATTACTTTCGGCTGAAAAATCTAAGACACTACATTATCGACAATTTTTGCTTTCGGCTGGAAACTTTCGGCTAACTTTAATATGGTGTATATTTTAACTACACGACCACCGAGTATTTTGAGTAGAATTCGTATCAATATGTTGAAAAAACTATTCTGTTATTCTTTAAATTTTTCGTGTATGTTCGCAGGTATTTTTACATAAATGTAATTTGTACATACTTTAGCTTGCAGGTTTAACTATTTAAATTGACATCTTTAAAAATTGTTACTATATCTACAATTTTTTTTCTACTACGTAGCAGAATAAGTAAAAAGCTGATCCCGAATCTAAGCAAATCAAACACCTTGGAGCTAATCATACGTCTTTGATTCAAAATGGCAAGAGTGCATTTCATATATCTATGGAACCCGAATTTACTCCCAGATTAGGAATAATAAAATCGAAGTGATATATCGTTTTTATGATTTTAGGTAGAACAAACCAATAAAATATACTGGAACTGAATATGTTTACTTAACTTTTATTATGCAAAATTTAAGCCGGTACCTGTACCTATACACTCAATCTATGATATATCTTATAAAATACTATTATATTTTCATAGCAGTTAATGAACGGTATCCTAATCTTGACATTAATCACCGAAAAAACATTGGGATGTCCAAATTTCCCATTAATTCTAATATCTTAGGTTCTGATATTGTACTTAAATTTTACGCTGAACTGACACACCGAACTTTTCGATAAGAAGGCAATACAAGTACGAATAATTGTTTGCTACATCGTTAATCGAATTATATACAAATTAAATTGACATTTCACATATGAATACAGACTCGTACTACAAGTATCTTTTCTTAATAGTTTTGTAGTCTTGAAAATAAAAATGTCATTTTATTTTATTATCATTTGATCTCAATTAACATTTTGATGATATGAAGTAACTGAATGTGTTTTATCCATCGTCGTTCTTTCTATAATTAAGTTAGTGGTATGCAATGTTAGTAGAACATTAAAATTATGTACATAGCTTCTTATTTTAGTTTTGCAATAATTCATGCAAATAGATAATTTTTGTGTTTTATGGTTAAGTGCGAATAGGGTATCCGCAATTTACTCGGCACTCCAAATAGTGGATGAGTCTTCAATACAATCGAACCTCATTAAAACAATTTCCTTTACGATGCGAATAAACAGCAAAATATTATTTTTTTGTTCCTTCAATTAAATTTTGTTTTCACAACAAAAAAAAAACGAAAAATAAATAAATAAAAGTACAAGAACAGAACAGCGATAAGAAATTAGAATTTGAACAAGGAGAATTTCATTTTGGTTTTTTGTACACCCAGAACCAAAAAAAAAAATATTTACAAAAAAAGGATTAACAGACAACAATATTACTTAAAAAATAAATGAAACAAGAAGAAGGAATAAAATAAAGTAAAAAAAAGAAAAACTTTAAAATTTGCATATTTTAAGATGTTATTAATGATGATGGTGATGATGTTGCTACTGGAATTAATGGTGTGATTGTTAAATGCTACTGTGATTATTTAATTGGAATAATTTTTATTTTAAGGTTATTTATTTTATTAGTGGGATGATAAATGTATCTGTTATAAATTTTATTATTCCTTCTTTTTTAATTCGAAACCAACAAAAGAGTCGTAAGGAAACGGAATTTACTTTTTAAGGTGTATGCGCATGGAAGACGCACACCACAGTTATTATTAAGAAATAATAATAATAATTAAGAGAAATTATTTAAAATTAATTTTCTTATCATAAATCACCTGTTTCTCATCGTGTTCTTCCTTATTATTAAATGCTATAATAAAATTTAAATTCAATAAAAATTAATTTATACATTTTGTAAGGCAGACAGATATGAGTAATATGACCTGTGAAATAAAACATTTTTACGAGCTTATAACCATTTTGTGTTGTGCTTTTTCGGTATCATATATCGCATTATATTGTGTATTCTGTATACGGGTTCGGTTTCAAGGTATGTCTTTACCATTTAAATGACATAATAGGCTAAGATGTATTCATTAATCATGTTTTGTATACCAGTTTCATTACAAGTGTTTCTCGTATGCATTTAACGACATGGCTCGAAATTTACCGTTTAACCCCATCATACGACAATATTCATCAATCATCATCTCTTTAAATATTTTCTTTTCGCTTTTTCTTCAGGATAAACCAAAATTTCTAAATTAAATTTAAAGTAAAGTCAGTACCGAAGATTTTCACATCAAAACGACAAAGTTTATTTAAAAAATTTATATTCTTAATTAATAAAAAAATAAGAAAAATTCTTGGGAAAACTAAGACAATACAATACGTACACATAATGTAGATGGAAGTGAGAGGGTGAAAAACCGGAAAACTTTTTCCGAACAAAATTTTTTGTTAAATATATTAATTTTTTTTGCTTCCGTTTTGTCAAATTTCACACATCACAAAAAGTTAAGGAATAGAATTTAGTTGATTAGAAAATTAGAAGAAAAATAATATACAAGTTAAAAACCCGAGATGAGACAAAAAATCTGTGTAACATAATTTACATTTTCATTTTGAGGCAAAACGAGATTCATGTTTGTTTTACTCCAAAATTACAATATATGGAAGTTTTAATTTTTGTTTTGTCTAGAACGAAAATAATTGGCACTAATATAGGCAATTCGATATGGAAAGTAATTGGGATTAGCTTTCACAATGCTGGAACGATCTTGAGTCTCAAATTCATCCTACCAATAATATTTCTGTCTTTATCCGAACAAACTGCGGGTGACATAATATTGGCACCATTTCGGCATCATGCTTTGGTAATGGGATTTTATTTAAATTAAATATTTTTGACGACAGCTGTTAGGGAAAAACAAATTTTGATGGGTCCAATTCGACTCATTCTTGTCACATACCCTTTAAGAATACAATTAGATTTCTATATTTTGGTAATAGACGATAATATTTTGTTAAGAGAAATAAATACTTTAAAATCGTATAGCTCATTTTATAAGAAATTTATCATCTCGCAAGAAATTTATCAATTCGGTCTTCTTTGCGGCATCATGAAAATGCAACCAGATAAGCAACACTACGGGATAGATATGATTACTTCTACAGAATTTTTTTTTATTTTCTATTTAGAATTTTAAAGCGTTGGTTCCGTATGAGTAATAAGACCCTTCATAGCTTTTTTATCGAAATTTAACTTCAAGACTTTATTTGGCTCCAACAATAAAAATCCACAAATTTCCAGTTCAAAAACGAAAGGAGTTCCATTCTTTTGAGCATTCTTTTCTGAACAATTTCAACTTCAAAAAAGAAGAAGTTTGGGTCCGAAAATAGTTTAACTGACGTTCATAGACATTTTAAGTTCAAAACCTTTATTTGCTTTGTTTTTTACTGTAATGCCTTTTGTCAATATATCGACGTACTCGTTTCGAGAAAGCTGTTTTCAGAAAAAGCTTCGATGTTTAATGAGATGTTGTACAAAGTTAACAAGCTGGTTCTCTAAAACTATAATAGAAACAGAAATGGTACCACGAAACTATATTTCACAATATTTTAAAACATTCATTTAAATCTCCACTTTCGGCTCAAACGTAGGATTTCACCCCACGAGAACGTGGGATTTGAGCCGTACTATCGACGATGTTTGCGTCGCGTGTCCTCATATTCCTTTGGCGGGTCCTGCTCCTGAAATTTTTTGCAGGATGATCTCCGATTGAATAATGTCGTGAATGTCATTTGTGACTTGATCGAATGTTCGAAACTCTCGTCCGAATGTTGGAAAAGCGGAGGTTTTACAGTCGAGTGGTTGGCCTCCATAGCTTCCATTCGTTGGGCCATTATCGAGGTTTTCGATAGTCCGCTGGGTTTCAAATTTAAAACTTTATACTTTTCAATCCAAACAATTACGACAGAACTCGGTTACAGAATGGTTCCGGCCAGAAATATTTCGAATCAATCGTCGACAGAATTCGGTCGACCCCATAATTTCCGGCGGTCGGATTGGGATGATAGTGCAACAAAATATGTTGGCAACATAGATGTGGTTACTAATAGCTAAGCTTCTATAATTTCTTCGTTGTTATTGCTCCATAAGATGGCTATGTATAATGTTCGCCGTCTTTCCAACTTCCACTTCCATTCATCTTAACTCGGTTGTTGCTCTCTGGTGAAAATCAATCTCAAAGGCACTGGATTCGAAAATCTTCTAATGTGTTGTAGGTGGTCGAGACAGCCATTACATTCAATTTTCCAGCAGTATAAATAATAGTTAAATTAAATGATTGAATTAACACACCTGACTAAGCGGTCATTAGGCGATTTTAGGCTTGGACTTGAAATCCTGTATATAAATCCCGTTTTTAAAATTCCGTTTTCAAACTCCCATATTTACAAATCATTTATTTCAAAATCACGTATCTCAAAGTCCTGTATTGCAAAATCATGTAAAATATTATAAAATCCCGTAATGTTGAGAATAGTGTTTGCATTTCTTAGCCATTTTTGAAGAAATTAGACGAAGAAAATAAGTTTTGGAATATGACCTACTGGGCAGGAAATTAGCTATTTATTAACCGATTATGATGGAGTTGGGTTTGTTGGATGGTGATCGATGTGGAAATGTGATTATAAAATGATCTTGGGAAGAAGTTCCGGAATAAATATTCTAGAAATGGTTGAGTTTCATCAAACATCTTTTTATAAACACATTTCATCCAACAAACCTTATCTCATCATAATCGGTTAGGAAATAACTGAGATTCATCGTAGTTGGCAATATTCTAGAACTTCTTCCAAACATCAGTTCGAATCGCATTTTAATCCAACATACTCAATCTCATTTTAATCGGTTAAGAAATAGCTGAGTTAACTCTTTTAATGATCACATTTTCATGTGTGACATACCCAATCCCATCATAATCGGATAAAAAATTGCCCAGATCTGTTCCAGGTATGACCACCTACGACCTTACAGAACTTCTTCTAGAAATCATATTTTAATCCCATTTCCATCCAACATACTTAATCTTATCATAATTGGCCATATTCATCAGATGGCCGTATTCAAGAACTTATTCCAAAAATCATTTTATATTCCCATTTCTTTTCAACAAACGAAATCCCATCGCATTACAATCGATTAATAAATGGCTGAGTTCCATCCCAGAAAGCCGTATCCAGAACTTCTGCCGTAGTGAATAGTCATAGCACGTCTATGTAGATAGTAGATATCAAAGCCTTTCAAATCCGATTGGCTTTTCATCATCTCCACCACTTTGTAATACTACAGCATCTGTCATCAGAATAAACCATTTCTTAGGATGGTCCGCTTCACTTCTGATCCACGGTGCAATTTTCTTTCTCAAAACGATCGATCGACATCCAAAAAATGTATGATAAATTGTTGGTACCACAAAAAGGTTTGTAAAGAGATGCGAACTTATGAATGATTACGAATCAAAAATGACACGTTTTCCGATTTGCTCATAATTTCAATAGTTGTAATCGTTGGACAACCATCTCCAGATCACTCAAATGTTGATTAAAATTGGTTGGAATAACAATTATATTATTTAGATACGCTAAAATTGTGACATTACGAAGACCACCTTGAAATCAGTCGATAACGTCGATGAAATGTCGCCGGCTGATTTTTGAACCTGACCGGGATTTTTTAAAACCAACATAACCCAAATGGTGTAATGAACGCGATCTCATCCCGGCTTTTATTGCTACACTTATCTTGCCAGTAGCGTGACTGTAAACCAATCATTGGCATGAATAAAGACTGCATGGCCAAATGCAGTAGTTCGTCGATTCTAAGTAATGGATAGCAATCCGTAACTGTGACCTAATTTAAACGTCTATAATTCACGCATGCTCGAACTTCCTTATTCTTCTTATGTATCATAACTATACAGGCGACTCACACTCTTCGTTGACATCTCGTTATCAGGAATCTTATCAATTTCTTATTTTTAAATTGTTTGACGGAATTCAAACATTTGATATGGCGGGACGGCTACGGAGAGCCGACTCGAATCTTTCATTTTGATAACATGTTCGATAAATTCAGTAGGGTTTCCCTCTTGCTCAAATTATCGGAGAATGTTGTTTGCAATCTTTCCACTTGACATTTTTCGTCCGCCGTTATTCCTACGCCTTGCATTAAGGATTTTCGTTAAACCAGAATAACCTCCATCCGGAATTGATAACAGTTCCAGCCTCCATGATAAAATTAATCCCCATAATTGTAGTTTGTACTTCATCATCGAGGAAAATAAGAAACATCGTTGACACAGTTTGAACACAATCGCTATCGAAACTTCGCACTGAGTACATGATACACGTTTTCATTTCTGACATGACCCATCCGCCAGCTTAACATCAACCATCAAGATGGATTTCGGTGCACGGCAGACCCTTTTCTTTAAAAATTTTTGCCAATGAGACACTAGCGATACTTGTGATGTTCTAAATAGGGCGATCGTTAAAATAGGCCTTTTCAGGGGTTTGAAATCGATTGCACAAGTGTCTAAATTATTGAAATTTATTGCACTTGTTGAGGTAGTTGACCATGATTTACACTTCAGACAATTTGTTCTCATTACTCCTGGTGTACCACACCCATAGCCCATGGCTGAAACTTTGGATGTCCCCTCTCAAAGACAGATTTTAAAAGCTGTAAGGTTAACTGGATTTTGGTTTGAGTCTAGTTGAGTAAGCAGCAGTAATGTACGTTAAAGAATTGGAATTAGAAAGTGTGCGTTTTGCAACAAGGCCGCAAGAACTGAATTTTTATATGCTCCCTTCGCAAATCGTCCATTAAATATAGGAAAAAACATAAGATAGCTACGTTGTTAGAAAATAAATACTTTGCCCAAACTTTGGTTTGAAATAATTTGCGATAATTGTAGGGTACTAAGGAAGGTGAGAGCTTCCGTTAGAAATATTTCCTTTTCTCGTTCTTAAACTACCAAGTCATATTTTTAAATTATTTTAATAGAATCCGGAAGGAAGATTTAACCATCTAGGAGTAGTGCGTAGTTTTCATACCATAACGTCTGTAGCAGCTCGTAACGTTTTGTTACCAGACGTGGAATTCCAGAGTAAATATGGTGTGACAATGTATTCAATTTAATTGGCAGTCATCAATAAAGAAACGGGTTTCAAATGACAACGAGGTATACTTGACAAGTTGCCAGCACCCATTACACAAAACGAGGCTCTTTTAAATTTGAGACTACTATGCAGACTGAGAATCGCTGCAGCAATCCCTGGACCACTGTTGTATGGTGTTCAGCAAACAAAACAAAAAACTTTTCAGAAGGTAAATATTCGGCAACGTTTCCAAGGTTTTTGGAGAGGATGGCATCAAGATTATCTCAGATCACTACAAGCATAGTTTTTACGGTAATGTAATTTTATTATACCACACCACAATCTACAATTAGTTGAATGCTAACCTCTCATACTGCATTATTATCAGAATGAAGATTTTGTTCGAAATCCGCGACTCGAGAACTAATGAATGCATCAACAATTATGAATCGGTAAAAATCGGTTGAGTTAAATTTATAATTCGGTGCTTATTCTCGCTACGTCGTTTCACTTTTATGACATCTCGATTGCTATTGAGCAGACGAATTAGTAAATATAGTTGTTGTTGAGTTGTAACCATAAGGATTTTGAATTAAAATAATGAATTAAATAACAACACACAGCCTTGGCCAAAAGTATTGATCACCCATGATATGTTACAATTTTTGGGAGTATCAATTTGAAATAAATTCAAACAATTTTTATAGGTTTACATTACTATTTATTTATATAAAGTTAACATTTTGTGGGTCCATTCTTTGCCTTAATTACGGCAGAAATTCTTTTGGGTAGAGAGCTTGCAAGTTTTTTATATTCTGCAAGGCGTGTAGCGCTCCATTCTTGGTGCAGACAGCGTTTTAGGTCTTCTTTGTTATTTATTGTGTGGCGCCTGACTCTGCGTTTTAATAAACTGCCCTACAATTCAACGATTTCAAAATAAAGTTCTGAAAAACATTGTCAAAGCTCCTTGGTCTATTTAAAACAACATTATGGTTGGGTTATTAACAACGACTACTGCTGCAAATGAACGTCGAGGCTAATAAGTTATTAATTTTTTAATCTAACTCAAACCTTAAAACAACGAAATTCAAATAAAATAGTAATAAATAATTTTTTTCATTAAATCAAGCTAACAGTATTAACAGTATTAACCTTACTTGGTGATGGTCTAAGCTATAAAGAGTAAGAACAAGTTGGTTTTCCATAGTGCAAACAATGAGCGATTGAAATTTTTAGTGTCAAAATCCTGTAAAACTAAAAATCTACAATTGAAAAAATCGCAGAAATAAAAATCTCGGATACTGATAAAATTCTGGATTGGCCGATTGGGATGAAACTCTGTAATACAATTTGAGTTCCCGTAATGGCTTCAGTTTATACAACTCATCGGTTAATATAATAGGATTAATAATTCTGGAAATGGTGCTTAGAATTCGTTTTGCATGATGAAAATGGAATTACAATTTGAGCTCCGTTTATGATTCGAATAAATGGCCAAACTGAGTTACATTACAACTGGTTGATAAAATGCCCAGGCCCATGTACCTGAGCATTTTATCAACCAGTTGTAATGTAACTCAGTTTGTCTGATAAAGATGGTGCTGTCTACAATTACATTATTTCAAAAATTTGTCTTTTATCTATAGTTGGTTTTATTCTAGCATCTAATGGGGATTGAACCGCTTTAAGCCTAATGTGGTAGGCCTCCATGAGCTTTCAATTTGTGTTACGAGGTGGATTTTTGAAATCAATTCTTTGAATTCTGTTGGAACACTTTTATAATTCGAGCTTAATTCGATTCACAACTAATGATAAAAAGCCTACAATCCAGTATGGCCTCGATCGATAGATAGATAGATTAGATAGATTAAATCTTTTTCGATAACTAAAAAGCATTGTTGTTAAGGTAAATAGAATTAATGCTGTTTTAATGATACAACTACTAACAATTATATATACTTTACGCGGGGCCGTTTGTGCTAAACTGTATACATAAAAAAATTGGGGCTCAGACTACTCTACAGTTTAAACTAAGAGACTTACGATTTGCTTTTAGAAACATTATTAAAGCAAGAGAATTGTTTTCTTCGGCGGTGCTACGTGATTTATTTTATAAAATTTACGGATAAATAAATCAATGATAAAAATATTATCTGCAAAATTTATGTTCCATAAATTAATAATTGAAAAAGTGAAATTTCCATTAATTTTCCCGAGGGCCATGTAAAATATAAAATCAATTAAAATTTCACCTTTAAAAATTATTGCATTCCAATTAAGAAGATGCTAAGTAACGAAAAATAAAAATTCGGTTGTATTTGGGTGTGTTAAGTCCCGCACGTCTTGTGTTTTAGTCTGCTTTACATAAAGACGATTATCGCATTACAAACGAGCGCGCTATAACTGGCGCTTTCATTTTTAAACAAAAATTTTCGTGTAATAAAACTATATTCAAAGTGTCAAATTTGATTACGATAAATATTTTTTTAATATGTATAATTCTCGGTCAAACGGAGATTTTTTTAATGATCAGCGGCATCATCGATCCAAAAAGTCGTAAACGTCAAAACACTATAAATAATAAGATGTATATTCGAAAAAAACTGAGGAAGCACTTTTTGTGATGGGTTATTTCGATCATATGCATAAAAGTCATTGAACGCAAAAATCATTTAAAAAATAATGAAAAGTGAAATGCATTGGACACAGCATATCATCATATGAGAGAGATAAATGTTGTTCGGATAGCCGCGAGCGAGCTACATAAATTTCCTTTAGTTCAATGTCATTTATATGCGATTTTGTATGAAGTTGCTTATCGTGCATATTATAGTAGGTTGTGAAATTAATTAGGCGCACAAAATAGGACAAGAACGCAGACAACAAAAACCTATAACATTTTTTTACGGCTGGGATAATTTGTAATCGTCTCCTACACATTTAGCCAATCCCCCGAAAATTCCAATTAGATAGTCTGAAATTTAAACTTGAGGCATGTCTATTCGAATTAATTCTTTTCATTTTTGCGTGCGATCAATTTTGAAACCTACATGCCAATTTAATTACATCTCTCCTACAACTTTTTTTTTGTAACGATTGAAATTGTATTAGAAATTTTATCGAATTCCTTGAGGGCATACTTTTATAGGTAGAGTGTATATAGGAAACCAAAAACTCCTTATAATTTTTAAGCTGCATACTACACAACTCATATTTTAAGAACCTGTTAGCTAATGTAACACAATAAAGATGATTATTGTTATATTTTTTCTAATCAAGTTTTTGTAAACCAAAAACTACATCTTGAGCTCAAACAGCGAGAAAACTAGAAAAATTTTAAGGTTTTATTATTATTTGGTTTTTGGATAAAATTTATTAACCCGGACACATTGGTGTTGTTGGTGTTTCTAATAAAGTGTATTACGAATATACATTAAAAAGATTTTGGTTATGGTTGAAATGACGGTAGGATGTCCACAGTTAAACAAAAAAGTAAAATACAAGAAAATAATTTATCAACTGTCCAATTACACTAAATCATTTGGATGCAGCGTTATTCAAATGGGGTTCTGTATATAAATATTTGGATGTTGCGATAATTTTGAACTCTTAGCACTCCAAAAATTATTTACTTCTACGCTTTACCACGATGTTACGTCTTGATGTTTATAAAGTTTCTGATAGTAACTTGCTACTTTTAATTGGTTTATTTGAAGAGCTTATATTCCTGAGTAATAACATTTTATGACTTTTGAATGTTTTGTTAAGAATTTATGCGGCCTTCAAAATGTTATAAAATGAATTTTTATGTAAAGAGCCTTAGTTCAGGTGTCCGCACTGAATGTGATTAAGAATGATGAACTCGTGAATGATTTTCGCGTCCCACAATTTGTATGTAACAGTTTTGTTCATATTTATTGTGATCCCCGGATACAACATAAAATTGCAAAGTTCTTAATAAGTCGGTTTGTTGTAACATTTTCTACGAGCGATAACCGCGATAATTCATCACTTGCTACAAATCTATATGATACGATGTGCGGGTATAAACAATGTTTGGAGGAACAAGGAAAGTTTTGTAGCCAAACTTTGGGTTCTCTAAAACTTTCTGGGGGCAAGTAAGGTCTCAACCTTTATGCGCTATACATGGATTCAGTCCTTATCGAGAAACCACACGACCACCAAGCTGCACACAAATTTTCATCAGTTTGTCCTCAATCTTTGACAAAATAAATCGCTATTAATGATAAAGTGATATTTCCTATCTTGGATGGTTAGTTGAGTTGGAAGTAGAACATTTTAGAAAATGTAAACAACGATTCTACAACAGGCGGAACTCTATTCGGAAAAGATATGGAGTGATGCACTGGCTTTATCGTTATTACACCAGCACTTAAGAAAGAATTGAGAATGCAGTGACCAGCTCTGAACAGAGTTAGCCCAGTCCCTGAACCTCGTTCAATCATTTGTGTAAAATAACAATGAAAAATACCTCTTTCGCAATTATTAGAAATAATGTGCCAGTGCGATCAATGTAGCATACTGAATAAATACTAAAACGTTAATTGCGCAAAATTTGAATTTTATGTTACTCAGTAATTTTTGCTATTTGCTATACAAATTCCCTTTTCAAAATCTGACAATTAGACAAAATTCCAAAATTTGGATTTCCTTACTTTTGGCGATCGAAGGAGAAGTAGGTTGCAGAAAATCTACTAAGTTCATTAGTCATATTATACAAATAAATTTATAAACTGTTTTGGCGAGTCCAGTCATTACAACTCGCATCTACGTACCTAAGCATAATCGTGGAAAGAAATGACCAAATGGCTAATTTCCAATCAGCACATGCCATTTTTAGATTTTCGTATAAATTTTAAAGATTCTAAACCACCCTACAAGTGGTGCAGTGGTTAAAGCTTCGGCACTTAGACCGGGAGGTGCTGGGTTCGAATCCCATCAGAGGCTAGATGCAAATCGAATTTTCATCATCGATTACGATCGGTGATGCTAATAAATACAACTAAGACCCTCTGATGGAGTGCAGAATTCCGTGTCACGCGCCGACCCATCTTCCATGTCAATGTACAGGTTGACATGGAGCTTGCAATGTGCAGGTGGTATACTGTAGTTGTGTGAGTAGGTGAAGTAGGTGGGTTAATGATGTGGAGTAAATGAGTGGTATCACAATGGGCTTAGAAATTGGCCTAAGTGTGCAGTAAGCAACCACTGAAACCTAACCTAAACCACCCTAAAACGTGAAATTCATCTTAGTTTGCTTAGAACTGAAATTGAAAAATTTCAATACTCAGTACATTTAGGGGTGTACTATCCCGGTTTTCAAATTTCCGGTTTCCTTTTCTGTTAGTTCTAAAGTCTTGATTTTGAAAAAAATATTTTTTATTAATTCGGGCCGGCCGGACTAATAATATTAGATAAGGATGTGAAGTTAAAGGCGGGAGTCGGGTTCGTGGAGTCGGTGCTATTTTATCGGAGTCGGAGTCGGAAAAAACTGAACTCCCATTTTTTTGTCAAATTACAACAACAATGCCATATATTAACACCCGCTCTAGAATTAGTCGAATTCCTAGTTTAATCGAATTTATGATCGAATTTCGACTTTAATATTTTAAAATATTATATGACGAGATTATATTTAAAGCAACATTTTGAAATTTAATAATTGTAGAGGCTGACGGCTTCGATAACGCTCGCGAGGGGCTTTAGATTCGAACTTCGGAGGACGTAGGAAGTGGGATCAGCAAACATGTCGCACTGCGTGCCGCACGTAGGAGCGGATTATATAGAATCTAGTAATGACACCTACTAAGAAGAAAAATAATTGCAACATTTTGTAGTTGCAAGATTAATAAAGAAACCAATATTTTCGAAGCAATAAATTGAATTTCAACAAAATCTGTTAAGAAATGGGGAAATTCCATCCCTATTAGCCATTTTCCAGAACTTTATTGCAAACTCATTTTTAAATTTGGACAAAAAATCATTTAAGAGTTCCATTTTCCCACATGACAAATTTTAAAAATTCAAACCGGGTTTTCCTAAAAATCGGGATTTAAAAAAATGGGGTTTTGACAAACCGAGATTTTGAAAACCGCGATTTGGTTACACACCTCTCAATTAGACCAAAACGAGCTAAGAAAACCGATTCCAACCTCAACAGTTCCCAAAGTATACTGAATTTAATTCGTTGTATCTATAGTGTTCCCGAAAGGCCGACAGAGTGTAGCATGGTATTTTTGTCATGTAGTCCTACTGCTTTGGAGCAGACCTTGAGGCCTGTTTGGTAGTCCTATTGTTTGAGTAGAACTTCTTCGGATGTCTTAAGAACACAAAGGTGACAACTTTTATCTCGCGGAACTTACTGCATTTTCGGCTGCTTTATCTCCAATCCCAGTAGATTATACTTTTCTATATTCACCAATTGTGATTCTTCTCTATATGTTTGGTCTTTGTTTGATTGATTTGAAGAAAAATATGTTGAAATGTTCATTTTCCTGGACCATTCATCTGCTAATAGCTATCTATATAAAAATTATTAACTATACTGTTTTGTTACCCTGAGATAACAAAAGAATTACTACAAAAAAGCTTAAGAGAGGTTGTACCATACCTTTGCTTCTTTGAAGACCTCCAAAAGTTCCTTGAGCTTGCATTTTAAACTAACCGCTAAAACTTACTTGCTTCTTTCTCTAAATGTTAATGTCCGGCTGTACATTGGTGACAAGTAAACGTTTAAATCGATGTTGGTCAATGCTGAAAGCAAACACATACTGTTTAGATAGATAACGTTAATGTTTAATGATTATATTAAACACAACTTTGTAGCCCAAGTTTAACGAAGCTACTCCATGCTAGTTGCTATAGTTTAATCGGCCTTCCATTTAGTTTTTCTCTGTAAAGTTCTATTTTCTATGGAAAGAGCTATCTTCATAACACAAATCATGCTTTCCTTATAATCTTTGACTTCTGGCACAAATACCGTCCTCTGTTTTGTGTGTGAATTAAACATAAAAACAGAAAGAAATAAACAAGGCGAGACTCTAAGAGAATATACGTAAAAATGATCTTAAAACTAAATTAAATCAAAACAACAAAATTCACTTTCAATAAACAGAGCGCGACGATGATCATCGCCATTTTCATCTCGAGCGAAACATTGTAGTTTGGAAATTTCGAATTATAAAGATGCGCATGACTTTCGTATTATTCGATAAAGAACAGATCCTTAAAACCACAAAATACGGAAAGTCTAAGTCCCCCAGGACAAAACCTTTCTCCCGATTGGTGGGAATGATTTGGTTTCTTAAAAATCGAATCTATTTTTAGTCAGGTTACAATACTTTCATTGATACGTGATTGGAAACGCTAAAATCTTAAGAAAACATCATTTCATTCCTGTGTTGCGTTTGTTGTTCGCTCAATCGATCGATCGATCGAAACATTAATTGGATTTTTGACTTTAATTTACTTATTTTGTACGTTCTGCGTTGTGTTCCTTCTTGAATTTGTATTTCTTGTCTTTTCTACTACACACGTATAGGTTCTGTCCGATTTTTAGCGTTTTGCTATATTGTGCACTAAAGATTTCTTAAAGAAAAGGCGCCAACAGAAAACATTTCTTGTAACAGATTATAAAAAAAAGTAGAAACAATTTTTTGTTGTTTTGCTGGTGGTGGCGAGATTTTGCATTTTAAGATGATTATATTTTCTTCTTCGTTTTTTAGTTTGATATAGCTTCTTACAAAAGATCGTGTTATCGTGATTAAGCCAATGCATAAAAGGTTTATAGAAAACAGAAAATGTTATTTTTGGAAATTCCTGTAAAGGAGCTGAAATTAAAAAATCGAAATTCCAGATGTGCGAAAATTAAGATGTAATTTGGTCGTTGTTTTGAACTATACGAGTATGTGGGTACACACCAATCGGTGGGAGATGGTTTGGTTTTTAATTATAAAGTTAATATTGTCAAATTGCTGTTGTGTGTAGGACGATCGATCAAGATTACTTCGTACGTATAAAGTTGGTGTGTGAGAATTGTATTTATAATTAAGATAAAGGATTTTGATCTTGTACGTTATATTTTATAATACATAGTCTTGATCTTGATCAAACCAGATTCTCATGATCATAGCTTTTATATGTATATCGATCGACGAACAGAAAATTTATATTTAAAACAGGAAAATTTATGGCTTGAGGCAATTTTATCTATTTTATATCTCAACAAAAACACAACCAATTGTAATAATAGCATGGGCACAATTAAAATTGTACAAAGTAAATTAATGTTGCGTAAGAGAACATGTACATGTAATTTGATTGATCGATTGATTTCAAATTAAATTGATCAACTTTTTGTTTCGTAATTGTGGCGTGTGCGTGTGTGTCTGTCCTTTTGTCCACAGTAAAATTAATATTGTGTATCGTCTTTTAAATCCGCCAAAATGAACAGAAGCATTAAAATTACTTTCATACGGCAATTATTAAATAAACACACAACCGCATTTTAAGTTAAAGTATGGGCACGCGACTGCGTCTTAACAATTTTTAAATTACATTCTTCTCGTCAAAATAATTGCATTTCGCAAAATTATTATTTAAAATTTTTTTGTCTTAATGTTGGTATTTCAAGAACTTAAACCCTCTTGAGAAGATAAAAATAAGTTGATTATTGTTATTATTTTTGTCTTACTGTTGTTATTATTACGCGAATGCCCGTATAATCGATTGTGCGTTGGTTCCAAATACCATGGTTAAGAAATTAATTTTTGGCAGGTGAAATGTTTTAACTCAAATTTAACGATCAACACAGAAACATTCTTTGTGTATAATTGAAAGCATAAAATATAATTTTAATGTGTTATTCGAGCTTTATCACTAAGTGACATGACAGTTTCGAAACGTTGTCGTATTTCAAACATATGGGCAAGTACAGAATGCGCTCTGTTTATAACTGTTGAGAAAAATTTAACAGATATTTACCTTAATTTGTATATAAAAAATTCTTAACTCTCAGTAATATCCCTCCTTGGCGTTGTGTCTAGAGTTTGCTATAAGAATCAGCCTCCTTTCGAAATGAGCGGCTAATTCTTTAATTCATTGTTATAGTTGATTAGCTTATGTATTTGCTGTCAATTAGAATCCTACTTGATCAACAGTGTAATTAAAATTTCGAGCACTGTGCATTTTAAAATTGATCTAAACTTTATTGCATTTCTTTAATATTTTTGGGGCTTTGCTTTTAAGCTAAGCTATGTAAAGCATGTAGAGAAACAAAACCAATTTTCAATTTAATTTCCTACGGAAACCAGTTCATTATAAGTCTTAAAACTATTCCAAAATCCAAATTACCAATTTGTCAGCATATCAACTAAAAATATCGCAGCGTTAAGTTTGATGATTCAAACGTATATGTACGAGTATAACGACAATCGACTGAATTGAATAGTAATTGTCACAATACTCCTGTGATTCTAGAAGAGGCTTATATCAGCAAAATGTGATCATCTGAGTAATAATGCGTCATCTCAAAAAATAAATTCGGTTAATCCAGTTGTATTATCCACTAAGCCTATAAATTGCCGTTTCTAAAACGAGATTTAAAACGATAAACGCAAAACCATCGGATTTTAGATGTCCGAAAATTACAATTCAACCATCCGGTAGACATTATGAGACATTCATTCAATTTCCAGCATTCAGTGAATTGAATCATCCATTCATAACAATGATTCAATAAGCACCGCCTAAAAATTTCATTTCCTTAAGGGTGTGACGAGGCTGCCGCATTAATTCGCCACATTATATGCACGTCTGCTAATTATCATGAAGCGTGGAATAAAATTGTAGACCACTACGATAAAAAGGAACAAGTTGTGTCCATTGTATATCCAATTATTTTTGGATATGTCCCTGATTACAAGATGAACTCAATCGAATGTACGAGCTATATCCAAGAAGGCTGATGAAGCTATTCCAGGTACGCGGCAACTTTGGGATCTGAAAACTAACTTTATACAATGACTTTTCATCTTTCGAATCATGCTTTAAGGTCATTGGTAAACACTGCGTTACAATTGAAAATAGTGAAACCATTACAACCGGACGTCCAATTCTAAAAGAAGAGTTCAAAACCAAACTTCCAACTTCTTGGTAACCTCACCTCGAAGCATAATATCTGTTTCAATTGTTTAATTGTAGGACATTCATCGCTGTGAAACAGATCACAATACCTATATCATTACTGTAGAGAACGGCACCGTTCAGCACTTTATTTACCATGAACAAAGGCTACTACCACACTTACGACTAATGTACAAGATCAAACAACAATGGAGACGAACACAGCACAAGAGCAACAACAATATTTGCCACAAATAACCTAAACCTCTCAACTTAATTTGGGTCAAATTATAAAGTTGTAAATCAACTGTCAGTCTTTCATCCCATACTGATCCACAACGCCATGTAACAATCAATGTTCACATGCTTGCATTACTTCCATATTATTGCTCACTGAATCGCTCGCAAAGCCGCACCTGCAACACTTAGATCATTTAACTTTAGCTGATCAAAATTGCAATATCCGTAGTCCAGTGGACATCATTATAAATGTAGGCATAGTTTTTAGTGTGTTTTGTCTGGAAACTTCAAACTTTCTGAGTGTTTCGTAATTGCTCAGAACACAATCTTTGGGTGGGTTTTAGTTGGTGATTCAGCAAGTGATACTTCACACTATCATCGTACATAGACATTGATACGTCAATACAGTTGTTGGTTTGAAAATCAGATATAGTTTCACCTTCTTGGAACAGCTACAGAACAGTTAAGCTACCGTTAACGAAAATTAAAAACTGCTAGACAATTCATTGCAATCTACTGTGTCAACATTTTCTTTATATTTTTAATATTTAATCTTTGCAATCTGTTCTGGGGTCGAAGTACTTCCAACTCTTTCACAGTTCATTTTTCACATCCTTACCTTACGCAGTCGCCTACCAAATCGAGGACGTACGGTTATAGGTCCGATTTTATAGATGGTGATACACCATCTATAAACCGCACATTGCATAGCTCAATGCCAGCCTATAGTGGCATGGAAAATGAGTAGGCCCATAAGTTTTGCACTCCGACAGGGGGTCATAGTTGTGTTCCATTTTATCACAGATCGTAATCTGTTGATGAATATTCTCTTTTGTATCCTTCCCCTATCGAGATTCGCACCCGGTACCTCTCGAGCCAAACGAAAAAAGCTTAACCGTTTGGTCGGTTGTGTCGCGATTATTAGTTATTCAGAAAATGAAAGAAATGTAGAACTAAAAGCTTAATACCATTCCTTCAGGGCTGAATATCTCTGTTGCTCAATTATATGGAAAAAATACCAGCCAAGCAGACACGGATTAATTCATCATCAGAACATTTCTATTTACCTCATTATTTTGTAATTTGGAAGGATTCCAGTACGACAAAATTACGGGGTATTTAATGGTTTTTCTCCATGATCCTCCAGTGTTTCATTAAATCAAAAATTATTAGTGGGGCCTACAATTCAAGAGGATTTCAAGAGGTCCAAGAATACAACTGATCACCGTAAACACTAAACTTGCTCCACTTCGTACAATATTGGTACCCAGGTTGGAATTAATTGGTTGTTTTCGCAGGTACAGCATGACTTTGCGGACTATGAACTTGAAAGATATGCTTGGTGTGATTCGGCAATGGTGCTTGCTTAGCTGTCCAATCATCCAAATAGTTGGAAAACGTATGAGGTTAACAGAGCGACGGAGGTTTTAGACACATTACCTCGTAAATGTTGGAAACACGTTAGTTCAAAGAATAACGCGGCGGGTTTAGCACTTGGCATCACGAGGTATTCAAGCAGCAGATTTAGTGAAAACTAAATTATGGATCAAGGGCCCTACGTGTGGCCTAAGCAACCAACTGATTTAGTACAAAAGAAGGTGGTTGAAGCACCACTTTTCGAATCGAATTTCATCCTGGACAAAATTGAGGCGGTTTATTGCATCAGGACTAAAGAGATGTGGCTTAATTACAGCTATTGAACTGAAAACCGCAGAAACAATTTGTATTAAATTCATACAAAAAACTAGGTTTTCCTCGCTGAAATTATTGAGTTAATCAAAGAAAAATGTATCAACAGAAAATCACAGTTGTCATCACTTGCTCCATTTGCACTCTTCATCCTTCAAAATGCATCCTTAATTTGCAACTGCTTTCGCCACAATTCATGGATGGCATAAATTCATTAGAAGTGATTGCACCAAGACATTTTCTAGTTATGGATTCTTTAGCAGCAGTACCAGAAGCCAATAGTTCGGATATTCTAATGAACCGACTCACGAGATGGCAGCAAACAAGCGCAACAACACGTCAACAATTTTGGAGCAAATGTCACAACGAATATATATTAAGTAAAACCTACCACCGGCATTCTGGGGCTTGGCCCAAATAATCGAGGTACTTCCTGGTTTTGATGAAAACCTTAAATCCAAAATAAGATTTTCATTTTCATCATGTAATCTCTCCTTCATCATGTAATCTCTCCAAGAAATGATTTAGTTCTATGTAGAACAAGACGCACCAGCACTGGTAAATCGGAGCATCTATGAACATATTTTCAGTAATCATGATCCATTGCAGACGTTTTCTGAAAATCCGAACTTTCGAGGATTTCCAGATGGAACCCTCTAAACATGTTTTCCCGAAAATTTCCGAAAATCAGTACTCATCGCAATCCATTCCTGGGATCCGTGTTAATATTGGCAAGAAATCTCATTGCATCTCAAGTATTGAACTTTTGGGGAACATAGTACTGAACCCGGATTGAAAGAACTTTTTACACATTTGCCGCCTCCACAGAAAATGAACTTGTTTCCACTAAAAGTGCGGCTAGAAATTCTACTAAACAATTATCTAGTACTCGTTGTACAATTTCTTTTGCCGTGCAATGCGGGAGAACCAATGGATACAATTTATTTTGTTGTTATTCTGCTGTGCAATATTAGGCATTTTCGGAAATAGCCCATGCGGCAACTTTTGGGTAATTTTGATTTTTTTAATGTTGGTAACAAAGCTACTCATGTTACCCTGTCTATACAAAAAGTAAGATTACATTTCGCGCAAGAATAATTTTTAATATAAATTTTTTGTTGTCTGTAATTGTTTCAACTATAACAATTATAAGAAACCCGTTAAAAGACAAAAGAAATTCAAAATAAGGTTTCCTACCAAATTTGTCCCGATGATTTTTTCAACATTGGGATTTATGTGTTGCATTTATGATTTTTGCATATTTCTATGGTTGGCATTGTTTAAAAATTAAAAGGCCCCTCAACTCATTATGGATTTACAGTACTTGCCGTGTAATTAAAATGCGTGTGTCGCTAAATCGCCCACTTTTCAAGGACACTGTAAACAACTTTTAAATAAACTTTGCCAACTCAAGTCGAACGAATACACTATCACAATACAAATCTTGCCAATTTACATGTTAGTTCGTATGATAGACTTACAGAACAATAAATTTTGCGATATATGCTTATTTTTTCCACATTTCCCAATATTTTTCCAATTTTATTGAATACATAATTTATTTGGCGCCTATTATCCTTTTTCACCCATTGTTGTATACATTTGCGAGTGTAGACGTTTCAGTAAATGACTTTGTCTATGTACAAAATCTCGGTATGTCATCCTCCTTCGGATTAATTCAAAATGACAACAGAAACTAAACCAAGATTTTGTAATCGGCAAAAAAAAAAGTTGGATACAGCTAAATTGAGATAAGTGCGATAAAAGAAAAGTGTCGCGTCAAAAGAAAAGGATCCGTACGATTTCCCATTGATCGTTCGTTGATGATGTATTGAAAAATTCGTGTATCGGAAACCTATCATTTATATTTTTATAAACATTTATAAATTAATTTATTTTTTTGTAAACTCTCTAGAATCCGAAATTAAAATGTAATAAATTTTATTGAAAGGCTCAATAAATCTCTTCCAACTATTTTTTTTTATTTTTTGGTTTCCAAAATTCTGTTAGATTGGATTAGTAATTTTGGTATTTTTTCAGTGCTGGGTGTTTGCATTGTTGTTGGGTTTTGTGAACCATGAGAAACTATATTATGTTCTTATGTGTATTATAAAACAAAAACAAAAAAAAATCATATTCAGTTCTTTCACCTTTCTCTGAACAACTAGCCAGCAACAAAAACAACAAACATATCGTATTTTATAAAAACCTAAACAAATCACGAATCTCATCTATTTCCTTTACTAAGATGTTTTTTGGAGCAGCAACAACAAAAAATAATTAAATAAATGTTTTGGATTCTTATCTGTAATATTTCTTAATTTTTTTTTTTTGGTTTTGGTTTTATTTTTTTAATTATCGAAAATCAATAAATTTCCAGCAATGACATTAAGACGAGTGGAATTATATTTTGTGTTGTTGGATATATTTCGTCGGATGGTTTGGTTATTTTGTAAGATTAGTTTCTTTTAAATAGTATTAATCTTCAAAGTGGACCGAATTATAAGGTGGAATCACGATTAAATCTGTTGTTCTATTTGGGTTTTATGTAATCGATACATGTTGGTCACTCCTATACGTATACATATATGTGGTGGTGAAAAAGCTTAGCGGGTATTACAGGAGACAATATATTGGGGACTAAATGTTTTGTGCTTAATGAGTAAAAATCTCATGCACATAACGAATTTATATCCAATTAAACCGATCACCCATTTATCAACCAATAATCTATGCACACCTAGCGTGAACCTGGGTAACATCTGACACATAAAAAATAATAATTAAATGAAATCTAAAATCCAAATTGTTTTGGCGTTCAAAATTTATATTTATGACAGGGATACTAATAGGATTCATGCCGATTTGATTTTTTTAAATATTTAGGATAAAATTTAATTTCATTAAATTTAGATTTATTTTAAATTTAAATATAAATAAATTCATAAATAAAATGTTTTATGCGTTTTATGCAAAAGGATAACATTTCATTGATCTAAATCAATCATGATAGTTTTGTTACTGATGTAGCACATTTTTTCGTGGTCCAGGTTATCCATTAGATTGAAAACTTAATCCTATTTTAATAGGTTTTGTTTTAATTTTGTATTAATTATAAATGCGATTTGTGTCAAAATTTATTTTGAAATATTATGTGGTTCGAATTAATAAAATATATTTCACCAACCCACGATTTATATTTCTAAAGTTTGAACAAAAAGTGTGCAGCAATATTTAGAAAAATGTATGCAAACCTCTGCATCGAAATGTTAGGGGTTTTATAATTGATGATCCTTATGATGGTTGCTTAATTATAAATGCAAAATAAAATAATTTAAATACGAGTATATTGAACTTTTTAGAAGTTGCTTTATTACTGATGCAGATCAATTAATTGGCAATATTTTCGAAAGTAACCGACATACACTTTCTAAAAAGATGTGGTCTTTTACCTGTCGTTCAGTAAATGATTTTTTTTTTTCTAAATTATTTGGTCACTGGCATTAATCGCATCTACGTATGAACATTTTCTAAACGTTACCAAGTTTAACACGATTCCCTAGCTCCACAAACATTTATTCTTATGAAATTATGTTCAACTTGTTAGATGGAAAAATATTAATCCTTCTGGCTTTAAAACCACTTGTTCAATAAAATACAGGACACTGGCGGTCTAATTACGCTCAACAACTTATAGAGTTTCATACAGAATACAGAAGTGGCTTTGTTTTAGGCACTTTAACGAGAAAACGAGATGTCGAAAGTTACCGCATGCATGAATCCTACACAAACAATTGAAACATAGTTACAACCACAGAGAGGTTTTTGTATTTTTCGGAAACAAGATTCCAATCATTATATATTGCTCGGGAATGGACTGACAAGAAAAAAAATTTACCACGGAAAAATTAGCACTTGCAATAACTTCTATTTTCTTAGAAGTCGCAAGTGAACCTGATATGATATGAACCCAGATTCAAAAAGACATTGATGATTAGGAAACAGAAGCCGGAACAGCACTGAGTAACAATACTGCGTTTCAAAGAAGCATTATTTACATAGCTGTAGGTAATAACTAGAACTACTCCAAACCAGTAGATTTATTCTACGGAAATGGACTGCCAAACACAACGCTCTAGCATAAGCTGTAACAGATATAGTTCACGAAAATTTCACATATCTCTTTCGTCGTAAAAAACTACGAAAGTTCGCAAATGCAACTAACTATCTGACAGTTGAAAACTTTTCGATCACGTGTGATGGTTTGTACCATGTTAGAATAATAAATAAGCTCGATATACAATACCTCTGGCTATCAGGGCTCACCTAGGATCATCCACTTCCTTGCCAACTCTAGCAAAAAATAAAATTGGACGACTTCGAACTTGCCCAACATTCTTAATTAGTCTGAATGGAACTTCTGACACTTCTCAAAAACGCATCATCAAAGTAACACTAGTTTCATTTAAAACAAAAGCATGGGAGGTGTCCTTTTACGAACAAAATTGATTGGAAAGGTAAGCGAAGCACTGCAGATGCCGAATGCTGAAGTGAATTTCTGTACATCTTCTATGATTACGCTGTTATGGATTCGGGCGTCTGCATAAGTGTCAAACATGACCGCAAAAACACCTCCCGTTGGACGGGGCCAGTATGGGTTTAATTAGGCCACAACATCCATGAACACGAACGACTGTCTGGAATTTGAGTGCGTTGTTGTGGAGTTAACCAAATAATAATCAATTAAGCTGACAATAAAACATTCATTCGAGTTAAAATATTGTCGACATAATATTTATGAGGCCAGAATGTGACTTCTTCTATGGTGAAAGTGAAGTGGACGGCTGGATTTGGCCTGCCAACTATATAACTTCCAAACTGACTTACTCATAAAGATTTGTCACGGCGAATAATAGGCTTGTGGTCTTTCGGGTGTCACCTTTCAAGCACCACCAAAATGATCTAAAATCAAGTGTTCCAAGAACCAATCAAAGAGCAGCCATTCGTTGAATAGCATGGAATATTTCGCGGAGTAGGTCGCTTAGCACAGACCGAACTGAATTTCGAGGTGAAATATCTAATTATGATGCCACTAAAGCACCATGTTACAAAAAAACTAATATAGTTTTGAAGCTGATTTATGAACATTGGAAAGAGGGCCTCAAATCTTATTATTTACGTATTAAATATTAGATCGCAAATGGCAAACACAGAGTTCGTGCATAAATCTGTAAATGCTTATAGGCAATTATTTTAGCACTATACCACTAAGCTGCAACTAATAGTAAATCCACTAAAAGAAATAATCATCTCACCCGTTTACATACGCATAGGGGTAGACTTTTAAGGTCCGATACAAAGTATTTTTTATGTTCTTCAACTAAGGCAATACATCCAGAAATAGTGAGTGATCAAATATAACCACTTTTTAGCAGTTTTCAAACGGTTCACTGTGCGCGGAGGTATATGTCAAGATATTTACTCTGATAATGGGGACAAACTCCATCAGAGCTCAACTAGAGATTAGAGAAGTAAAAATTAGAAATATTTAAACAAGCTATTCCAGCTCCAAGGAATGATAGCTAAAGACGGCACAACATGATGAGATCCATGAAACGTCGTCTCAAGAGGGTTATTACGGAAATCAAATTAACTTATGAGGATTGAGACATGCCTTAACTCGGAACCTTTTCTTTTATGTTTTAATCTTAAATAGAAGACTCCCTAACAGTTCTTCCAAACGCAAAAATGCTTGCTAGAACGTAAAATTCGGATTCGAAATAAGCCAACCTCAACATAAACGACATTGTTCAGGCCAAGAACCACAATATTTTACCCATAAAGTAGTTATACTTAGATGAATCATCAAAGCACAATCTGGAAATGACAAATTATGAAAAGTAATTAGAGATATGATAGAATGAGATATTTCATCATGACATGGGACAAAATAGATGAAAAGGGTGCTACAAACGTATTAAAAAATATGACGGGTACGCAGCACATTACCTACAGGCTAACGAGGAGAATCTAAAAGTAATTAAAGTATGTGGTACATCTGATAAAGATTCAGACTTCCATCTAAAACTCGACCACCATTTGAGAACTTTTATTCACAAGTCTATGAACAATAGAAAACGCCATAAAGCAAAAAGTTCACAGACTATGCTTACACAAATGATTTCGGTCCTTTCTCTTCACTGAACACAGTGCATACATTAAATTTAAAAAACGTTCAACAAACCTTAATCAAGCTCGGCTATTCACAATAAGGCCATCGGTAGTGCTATTTCAACACAAATCCAGTTTCCAAAGAAATAGAAAAACTAACTTACACAGCATTCTACCAAACGTGATATAAACGTAAATATGGATTTTTCATGATTTCGGAAAATTTGTTAATGATGTTCTTCGGTGGAGCCCGTGACACTTATTTAACCTTGCTCTTTTTAACCGGTTTTGATAAAAAATATGGAGAAACGTTTTTGCTACGGCGCAGGGATTCGGATGCCCAGTCATCGATATCCAAGGACTACAATGCTGTGGTAATGGAAAGCTTAGCTACTACAACAGTTACAAGTATAAGCCCAGTTACAAGTATAAGAACTCTCCAATATTAGCGGAAGGACATCGTCTGTGTCAAAACGGCAATGAAAAGGCATCAAAATTAGCCTCGAGTTACAATGTAACAAATACCAAGATATTATGGTAACCTTACAATACACAATTGAAACTCTAGAAAGGCAAATGAAACCTTCTACGTCTACTAATGGTAGAAGTCAGAGCCTACAAAATCCCAACAATGAATACTTTACGAATAGAGGTACTTGAGAAGAAGGTTCAACCCAGACAAAATAAAGTAAATGTAAATAAAACGAGGAGTCTCTGCAAAACACCATCCCCAAGGGTATCTCTACCGCAAGATAATGAAATACCAAAACAACCACAACATGCATCCCAACCGGAACCCCTACCATCACCGATGTAAGCAATGTTAGAGATTTTAATTTACTCAGAGCTCACGTGTTGATAGTGACAGGGAAACCTGCTCAGTTTAAAGCAATATCCAATTACGATATCAAAATAACAACGTAGTCTGAAAATGGCTACCGTAAAATTAAAAAACTACTCAGAAAGTTATAAAAGAAAATGAATCCAATAACAAAGATGGTACACTATATAATGTGGAATACCATTCTTATCAGTTCAAAAGTGAAAGATGGTATAGAGTCGTAATACGAGGAGATCAAAGTGGCGATCGAGAACCATGGCCATTAAGAACCTGCTATATTGCAAGGTATCTATTGAACCACCTAAAAAGGTAATAGATATACCTCCGTGTACAAATTGCCAACAGATAGGACACATGAAGAACAATAGGCAAGCAATAGGCAAGCACAATTTGTCAAATGTGCAAAGAACCTTCAAACAAAACAATGCCAAAAACCGCGAAATGTTATACTAACTTATGTACTGTGTGAAGCAAAATGTCATTCGGCGTTCATTCGGCTAGCTAAAAAAGCTGCCAGGTGTATTAGAAAAAATTAAACGCTCAACTACCGAGTAAAATAACAGTAGTACAGGGCCTACAGCAAACGCCGCACCAACAATATGATAATATTAGAGAGGGATTTCCTATGTCCAGGTGACCAAAGCCTCAAATATCAATCTAAATCAAGAAAGCAGGCAGAAACCTGTGCTCAACGAGCCAACCATTAGTCATATAATGATAATGCTCACCGAATTTCAGGCAGAAATGAAACAAAATTTCAGCCAGCTTACTAAAAGGGTAGAGAGAGGAAGGAGAAGTTGGAAGGTAATTCCAACTCACCAAACAAACCGCTAAAACATAAAAAGTAAATGACTGTAAAGTTCCTACGTATAATAGCATGGAATGCTAACGGTCTTAATACAATGTAGCTTTAATATCAGAGACACACTTTACAGAGGAAAACTTTATCAAAATTACGGGATATACAGCCTATTGGGCATTGAATCTCAGTGGTCGTGGTCGAGAAGGAACAGCAATCTTAATCAAACAAAATTTCCTACATTTCCAACGGGCTGTTGCAACTAAGTTTAGGAGCGATTTACTGCCCACAATACATAATATCGTAAAAAATCAATATTCAACATTTTTACTAAACTTGGACCATGGCTTATTATAGGAGGAGACTACAACGTCAAACATACGAACACAGGAAAAGGAAAAGAACTGCTAAGTGCAATAGAAATGTCAGGTTGTGAATATCACTCATCGCGTAAACCAACCTATTGTTCTACAGGATTTGATTGACTTTTATATTTCGAACGGAATACACTTTGACGACCTTTCTTCCGAGCACACACCGGACTTAATGACTCTAAGTACTTTAGTCATTAAAAAGAAAAAAATCTTAATCTTACTAATAAATTTACTAATTGGGAATTATTTAGAGATAAACTGGACAATCTAATTGAGTTAAAAGTTAATCTTAAAACTAAACAAGAACTTGAATTACAAACTGACTATTTTATTAACCCTATGCGTGAAGCAGCTAAGGAGGCTACACTCGTATTAGGTGAGAAAATTGTACAAGATATCGACTACCCCCTGAAGATTCGAGAACTAATAAAAGGAAGGCGAAGGAAAAGGGGGCAAGTAATAAAGTTAACCGATTAATTAAAGGACGTAAGGAGGCTTATACTGACAAATATTTGAAAGGATTGAGTCCTGAAGCTGACAAAAATTCTCTTTCGAAACCTAATAAAAGATACAAGAGACCAATAACCCAAATGTCACCTATAAGGAACATAAAAGGAGAATGGGTGCGACGTAACGAAGAAAAAGCAGAACTGTTTGTACAACATCTGGCGTTAGTATTTCAACCACACGACATACAATCTAGGATTGATCCTAAACCAGTCTATAGATCTCTATTAAACATCAGTAGTGTCACCCCACTAGAAATTGCACACGTAATAAATATGAATTTGAATCCCAAAAAGTCACCTGGAATTGACGAAATTTCACCAAGGCTCTTTAAGCTATAATGCTTGCTTTCGACTTACATATGTGCATGAGTGTTTCAAAGTTGCACATATAATCATGATAATAACCAGACAAAGCAGCTGAGCAAATTGCAGCATAATGGGCGATCTCTTTGTTACCTACTATCTCGAAGCTATTTCAGAGTTTGTTGTTGAAACGACTAAAATAAATGATGATTATACCCTGACTTCCAGTTTGGATTCAGGAATAAACATTCGACAATTAATCACGTTCATCACGTGACTGCAAAGATAGAACAAGCATTTGAAGAGAAGAAATATTGCCCTGCCGTATTTTTACATGTATTATAGGCTTTCAATAGAGTGTAGCATGAGGGTCTTATCTACAAGATAAATAAATTAGTGCCACAAAATTACTGCCAATTGCTTGAATGGTGTCGCTCCAAACGAAACATACTCCAACTTTTATCCAGCCGTAGCAGGGGTGCCCCAGGGTAGCGTATTAGGGCTTTTACTATATCTACTTTACACTTCCGATATAACGACAACGGAAACAACCTTCATCGGAACATTTTCTGGTGATATCGCAATATTGACATCAAGCGAATCGCAGAATCAAGCAGCTGAATACTTACAGCAAGCATTCGATAAAATCAGCCAATGAACCAGGGATTGAAAAATAAAGCTTAACGTGCTGAAATCAGGCCATGTAAATACGCGTTGCGGGACAAAAATAACAACATCAATGGGGTACAAATTCCCCAAGCTGAATCTGCTAAATATTTCGGATTGCATCTCAATTCAAGGTTGAACTGGAAATACTACGTTAGACAGAAAGCAGAGCAAATTAAAATAAAACAACGTGGGATGTACTGGCTAATAGGAAAATATTATACGAATCGATAATTAAACTAATTTGGACGTTTGGTATCCAACTCTGGTGTTGTACTAAACAATCAAATCGTTTAATTATTCAACGTTATCAAATCAAATTTATTTCTACGTGCAATAACGAATGCTTACCGCTACGTAACTAACGAGAAATTGCCCAAAAACCTAAATTGGATTGATGAAGTGATCCAGGAATTTGCCATCAAATGTGAAAGGATATTAGTGCAAGATATACCAACAGTGAAGCAATACAACTTCTTGACATAACACAAGAACTCAGTTGTCTTAAAAGAATTAAACCGCATGAGCTAATCATCTATGAAATGAAGGTTCGTTATTGGGAGCAGAATATTGACTGCTTGTAAACCCACACTCGCTCCACTTATTTGTTTCTAATGAGTGCGTTATCATCATTAGTAATAAATTATCATGTGATAAGATTGTACTATTTAAATAAATAAAAAAATAATTTTTTTTGAACTTTTAAGATGAAAATGTTTCAAACTATTAATTGCTTAATATTGTGCAGCTAAGGTATTTCAAGTATTTCTTGAAAAATTAATTTTTCATCATATTACAAAAAACATTTTCGTTTGAACTAAATATTAATTAGTTGGTGAAATTTATATTATCGACTGGTTTTTATTTACATCACTAGAGGCATTCGAGTATTTCATTTAGATTCTCCGCAAGGCTTTTCTGACTTATGAAAATTTTAAAAATAAGCAAATTGATTATAAAAATACTGTACAACCTTTTAGCGCTTTTCTAAGATCACCACAATAAATTAAGCCCAATGATAGATAAATTTCAGAAAATTTATTGTGTAGCTTATCGAAAAATCTTAATTGATTTTAATTTACTACCGATATGTAAATTTTGATTAACACAGAAAAAGTTTTGTGGATAAGGTCTGAATACCTTTATAAATTGTGTTTATACAAATTATAAATCTTCTCGTACAACTACGAAGCTTACTCATAGCTTTGTAGAAAAAACCAACTTGTTGCGAATTTATATTTTGTGTTCGATTTCAGCAAACTCCAAAGTTCATTTCTATCGGTACATCCAAAATCCTTCAGTCACCCGTATAGATCGCGATACAGAGATAGTTGGATTGATGTATGACGATACTCAATCAAAAACATATCAAATTTCAAATATACGAATGATAACAACATTATTAGATAAATTGTCAAACGGTTTTAAATTTTGACGATGACCTCAAATATCAAATAAAGCAAACACGAATAAAATTATGAAAGCTCAATAATTCATTTCTTCAGTAAAACTATTAAAACATTATTTTGGTTGGGATGATTTATACACTTTAGGCACCAATAAATTTTCGAGTTTCACTATAAACAAAATTCAATGCGGAACTCTCTACAACTCTTGCATCAAACTCAACAATTTTGTTGCATTTTCTGCGCACTGTGCCCTACTTTAATACCAAAATTATATTCATACCGGCACATCACCAAGCATAAATTTTCTTTGAGTTCTTTGAAATCATAAAAGTATAAAGAAAAACGCGTGTCAAAATGAATAGACGACAACCACAAATGATCATACATACGATCACCTAATCACCATAAAATGGAATGAATGGAGCACAAAAAAAAGCTCATTAAAGTTTATGACAATTTTTGCAAATAATTAAATTTAATACTTTTTTTCGCTCAAAGTGATTTTTCATATAATCACGCATGATCTGATTCAAAAATTTGTTACAGGGAAGTGGGAGACATGATTATTGTGTAAACTGTATACCAACCTTACATTGAATTCCCGCGAACGACATGAATTATTAGTGGTTTTTGTGGTATTATGCGAGGATTTTCTGGTGATATGAAGATGCTTGTTGTTATTCGTACATCTTTTTTTGGCAAACGAATAAAAATTCAATAAAAACCGAAATACATACTTCTTAGTATATGTTGTATGTGTTGTATATTTTGTGGTTATCAAAATCGTTGTATGATTATGCAAATTTTCGATTTCTGTATGCTCTCTCTCTCTGTGAAAATTGTGTGATGATAAATGATAATGTTGAAATTGAATGCTGTGCCAGCAAAATAAATGAAGTACAAATTGTATGATGTACATGATATTTTTTATTGTAAAATATTGCTGCATTGGTAATTTCAAGTAGAATGACGGTTTTTTATTTTATGTGTGTAAGTAATCAACATTTTAATTCTCGTTAGTATGAAAGGCAATATAAGGCTCATTATTTGTATCTGACCATAAACCTCCAAGAACTCGGAAAACCTAGTATTGTAATAAGTACTAATTGTATTTCTTTAGGATTATTACTGACTGGATTACTCAAGTTGTGTAACTTAAACTTGATGCTTTCGAGCCGATTTTAATGGGTCTATATAAATATATTGTTTTAAAACTTACCTGTTTTATTTAACTGCATTTCGCGGATGAAATAAGATGAGCATATATCATTTTCTTATAGTTCATATATGGGGATAATAATAAAATAATATTTATATTAGCATACTGTGACGAATATCACTACCACAATAGCCACGTTCTGAGTTGTAATCCAGAACTTGATAGAATTAGTACCTGTTAACAGATCATTCGCCAGATTATTCTCTTATATCTTGTATTCTCGGCTGTAATTGCAATTTTATATTTTATTTATTTATTTATTTATTCACGTACTTAGTACAACCATAAAAAATTTACGTTAATCTTTTTAAACCCACACCCCATTTTCAGCATGTAAGCTCATTTGGAATGTGAAGTGCAGTTTAAAGTTATCCAGAAATGATGCGTCCTATCCTTTGGTCTTTCCACTTCATGCGATTTTTTGTGACCTTATGATCGTGCGCCTCTAAATTTTCCGCTAGACCTTACAAATATAATTTCAAAACTGAATATAATTTAGAAGAGAAACAAGAATAACTGTTTGACACTAATATACTCTTTTACTCGTTTTACATGAGCCATCAAAGACTACTATTAATTTATAAGTGCTGCTGAAATTCTTAATGACGCCATGGTGTGGTAGATAATATCCGCTTAGTTTTGCTTCAATTTCATTAATTGGTTTCAAGTGATCTCTTAAAAAATGTTTCTCCAGTCCAGTTGTGTGTGAGTTGTGTGAGTTCCATCCAATTGTGAATCATTATTAAATTTACAGTGTTTTGAAAGTCTAGAATACACGGACATAAAAATTAATATATACGAGTGAATAGAAAAATTTTGAAACTTACCAACAATAAACTATACGGTTCAATCGTAACTACAGAAAATCAAAAGTTAATTACAAAAAATTCTTCGATGACAACTAAATAGAAAACTATGTGAATAACAAAATGAGCTTGCGCTGATGGCAACTATACCGATTCAATCAACAATCATCACAATGGTGCGGGAAGTTAAAAGCGTTATCCAGAAGCCCAAGAATAGCAAAGCGGCCGACCGCATCAATAAATGTAGACAGGCCACCGTAGGTAAACCTTAAACCGTCAAAACGGGCGAGGAATCTCCATCTTCAATGCAATATAATATTTTAACAATGATCATTTTTGTGTACTACTGGTGGTACCAGGAGGAATAAACAAGCTGATTTTAGATCAGAATGGAATTGCTCATATCACGACAACAGAATTTTCTTTATCATCAAACAATCCGTCGAATGAAAGTCACCACTATACTTGTTTTACCTGCACTGCGAACACAAATTTGATTCTATATCTACTCGTATGTTCTAACAAACGCACAATCTGCAAGGCACAAGGCAAAATAAGCATTCCAAAGAATATAATCACCAAAGAAATTTTAGACAATAAATGGTGGAGTTCAATACAAGGGGAAGCAGAGTGACTAATAATATTGTATAATACGCTATAAGTCGGGCAAGGATGCGTACTATCTCCAACTACTGTTCCTATGATTAAGAATGTCAATTTAAAATCCAATTGGAGAAATTGCTAAAATATTGTAGAAGGAAATAATAATATTTTTGTCAAAATCCCGAAACTTCTAAATTCAAAAAATCATTGTTCGACCCATTACAATTGACCCATTTTTGCCCCATAGACAGAAAGTATTATAAGTTGTAGACGAGATTCCGTGGACATCTCTGGTATCGGCAGTACGAATAAAAACATGGATTCTATTATAAGCATAGCAAAACCCATTAAAATCTGATGCCAATCGCTATAATGGTAGAATATTGTGTAATCTATTCGAAAATATCAGAACCTGTGGACTCGTACATATATTTAGCTCTTCTTTCTTTATTAAACTTGAAATAACCGACCAAATGGCATAGTGGTTAAAGCTTTGGCGTTTGGATCGGGAGATACCGGGTTCGAATTCCGATAGGGGCAGGATGCAAAGGGAATTTTCATCATCAAATTACGATTTGTGATGAGAAGGAACACGTCTATGACCCCCTGTCGGAGTGCAGAACTCATGGGCCGACCCATCCCCAGTATTGGCTGGCATGGAGCTATGCAATGTGCAGATGGTAACAAATCGGACCTATATCCGTACGTCCTCGATTTGGCAGAACTGCGTAAGGTAAGGACGTAAATATGCGAACTGCGAAAGAGTTAGGAGTGCTTCGGCCCCAGAAAAGATTGCAAAGAATAAAAACAAAAAACAAAAAAAAAAAACTTGAAATAGTTATCAAAATTGTGAAGTTTCTAATATCTTTAAAACATAGTAAAACCCATCATAATTTTATCATATTCACTATAGACTCAGTAGATTGGATGATCTATTTGAAAATGTTAGTGAAACCCCGTGGACATCTCCATAATTAGCTGGAATATTATTTGAAACCTGTCAAAAATGCTCAATTTCTAAATATGATTTTCAATAGAACGAAACTCAAAAATATACTTTACTTACATCTTAGTAATAGGTATATGCTTTACCTTCGCTAAAATGTCAGCTAAAATCTGTAGATATTTCTAGATTCAACGACACAACATTTAGAATTAGTCCAATTTTATAATTTTATTTTGAAAATAAATTCCAAGAGAAAAAATAATAAATTTAACAGTGTAATTTTTTTATTAATTTTTTTAGCACGAACTTCACTATCATTAAATAAGACCTTTTAAATAAAAATAATTCTGGTATTCTTCTCTCTGATTATTTAGACCGCACCGCGGTGGTAGTCCAAATTATCATACAACAAAAGCTGGTTGGTCTCCACCCGTGCTAAGCCAACTAAGCTTGTGATCCCGGCACCGGCATTTTTACTCTGACGTAAGCCTACGTTGCTCACATACAACAACCATTCGATCTGCATGCAGTACCTTTGAATAACAAATATCAACGACTCACGACAACCATCAACAATTAAAGCCCCCACATCCCACAAGCTTTAAATGAAGTTTACAAAAGTTGTAGCGTTCGAGCATTTGTATTACCAGTTCATTTAGGAATATATCGACCAGGATCTGATGAAGTTAATCCGAGCAGAGCATGAATATATTGAAGTGAATAAAAGCTAGTACAAAGTCGCTTACAGCCAAATATCAATCGCCAGACAAGGCGCTACTACGTCCAAAACCATCGGCACCTATCGGCACAGTTGTACAAACAACAACCGGCAAACAAAACAAAAAAAATGCAAAACAGTCTACAGGCAGCAAACAAAGCGCTACTACTTCGAAAATAATCGTCACCTATCTACACAGCTAAGCAACAACATAATCAGCAATGTTTTCATCACTCGACTTTGTATCCCCATCTACGACCCAAATATAATTAATGAATTTGTATCGCACCTGTATACAACTTGAAACAGGAAATGGTTGGTCTCAGGATCGTTGCTAGGTTGTGGATTTCTCGCTGTCGTGATACTTTAGACAATGGCGCCTTCCAGCAATTTACAAAATAATATGTAATTATAGACTTTTCATGTTCTTTATGTTGATCCAGCCCCCAGGCACGCAAATGATTTTGAATAATTTTATCGGTTTCGTAACTTTTACACAATCAACAATACTTTGATCACTCGGCTCTGTCCTCTCATCTACAGCCTAAAATATATAATTACATTATTTGTAATTTAAATATTTATTAACATTACCAGTAAACGAACTGAGACCAGATAATTTTTGATCTTAGGATGATTGATATAATTCAGGGGATTGAATGCGCCGGCATCATGAAACTTTAGACGATTAATTTCGAGAGATTTACGCCTAGTAAACGACTTCCAGTCATTTGCCCATTCACATTTAAATTACAACCATATCAAACGCATTTGTACGATTGGTGAGATCCCACTTATAAGTTTTGTCAGTTCTCGTATTTTTTGAACCCATAGATCCATAACTTTTACATCATCAATAATAGTTTGATCATTCGATTCTGATCGCACCATCAACGTTCGAATGTTGTGTTTCTTCAGTGCTTGCATTTGGCTGTTGACACTTTGTTAACTAAAAATCGTCAACATTCTAATACTTTGACTCATTTCGAATAATCTTTCGAAATTCGAATAACTAGGGTAAGAGAAAAAGGAACCCGTCTGTCCAGTATATACGCCAGAGAGATGTTTAATCGAATACATCGCAATTTATATCTTAATACTCGTATTTGGCCCGCAACGATTTCAACCGGCTATAGATTTAACACTAACTGATAACATTTTTGCATTGCATTGTTACTTGATGCTGGCTGGCATAAATAAGATCGATAGTTTTTTGCCGATGGTATTTTGCGATTTAAACTATGAGGTGAAATCGATCATTTACAGTAACACGAGTAAATGCTTCTAAAATGAAATCATTTTTTTTTTGGATAGTTTTGTGAAACGCGAATTGTGAGAATTTATACAGGTGATTTATGTATATACTACACCCAGTTTTTTATTTTGGAATAACGGTTCATTTGCGTATTTTTTTTAGTTTATACCAACCCACATATATATACTTTTCTTTAAAATCGTGATGATAGCAGTAAATAATCCCGAAATATTTTCTCACCTCTGTTGTACGGGCTAAAAAAATAGTTACACAGACAGATCTGTAAACTGTCACATCACCTTGTAAAATGTTATCAAATTACAAATACAACCCTTTGAATTCACCTTTCATCGTATTTCGATATGAAAATATTTCAACCCAATATATTATAGCAACAACAAATAAAAGGGTTCGTTACAATTTCTTTTATGTTTGGATGTCTTCAGATCTCCGCCACTATATAAACCTTTTTCCAGTCGTATCGTTTTGTAGTTTGTTGTGTTTTTGTGTGTGCCGGGCGAATCCCATTGAAATGGTGAGATTTTTTTCCTGTATAGAATTTTTTCTTAAGACCATTGTGAAACACGTGTTTCTTTTCTTGAAGACGTTTGGTTTGAAACAGAATTCAAGTGTTTTTTGTTCTTTTTTTTGTGTTGCGTAGTCCCATTCTTTTTGATAATATTTCGTTTTTGATATCAAAATTTATTGTAAAATAAAAAATTATAAGACAACCAAAAATAATTTTTATAAAAAATTTCTTTTGTCCATTTTTATAGCCGAAAACCTATAAATTTGTTATGTTTATAATCTAAAATCCCGAATTTGACAGCTACCGCGACCATTTCTAGTTTTGTATTTGGTTGTTGTTGCTTTTTTGTGATATCACCAACAACAACAACTCTACAATATGTTTTATAAGATATACAAAACCGTATTTTACGTTATCATCATATGTAAGAGAAATTATTTCTTTTGCTGGTGTATCAGATGATGCGCTGCGACGACGACGACGATGATGTCGATGATGAAGAAGAAAAAGGTTCATTATTAGAGAAATTTTATTTTTTCGGATAATTAAGTGTGTTTAGAGATTTTTATTTAGTTATCAGAGTGATCTTATTAAAACTTGTTTTCTGGTCCACAAGAAAACTAAATAAATAAAATCATATCAACACACATGAAATCTTATTTTTGAGATCGATAGAACAAGTTTCCATTTTTTTAAAATAATTTACAGTAAAGTGAATGAATTTTTAATGGGGTCTGGTTCGCGACATTATCTTACAGTATCTCTTCGGATATTCATGTGTTTGTTTGTATTTTGTAATTATTTAATGCGCGTAGGATTCATCAAATTATTGACACCTGTTGCGTTATTTTTGTTTGTAACGTAATACCACTGGGACCAACAAGTGAACACAAGAGCCATAAAATACGAAACGAATGTGTTTAAGAGGTTAGGCAATTGCGTTGGAGTTGCATTACTACTCTAGGTATCTGCCAAATATAACAGTTTCATTTAATTTTATGTGACCAAAAAATAATATCTTCACGCTACCACCCAGCTCTGTACAGTTAAATTCTTCATTCCAAATTACAATTTATTGCTTTACTTATTGTTTTATGATTTACGATTGTTATTGTATTTTCTATTATGATATTTGAGTCGTTACATGAGGTAAGACTTTCATTGTAGCTTAACGTTTTGATTTATTAATGGTTCGTATTTCAAAAAGCCAAATTTCACTGCTTACGTCATCTAATAGTCCGGCTAGAACATGCTTACTCTAATACTCTACTTTCATTCTTTAAAGCACCTTATACATACCGGGTGATTGTTTTAAGCTGAAACTTTGAAATATCTCGGAAAATAAAAACTCTACGAACAAAATGTTCATTATCAAAATTTACTAATTCCTTTCACTTCAATGCACTTATTAATCTGCATTTCAAATTCTCACATGTTGTTGGTGTTTGTTGGCAAACTTTATCTTTAAGGTAGTCCCACAAAAAGATGTGCTACCGGCGCATAGTGTGCTGTACAACGATTGTGTTGAAACCAGTTCTTTCGCAATTTTAAGCTCAAGTCTTCAAATAATGTTGGCTGTTCATTTCCCAAAATGTCTCGATACATGTGACCATTCAAGTTGTCTGCAATAATGTGGGAGCCGATGAGTTTGTTGCCAATTATTCCACAAGCCAGTGCGGATTTTCAACCCTCCAGTAATGCAGGTTGTGTCGATTAACCGTTCGATGGTTGGAAACAAATTGGGATTTTGCTGTATTTATTCACTTGCCCACTGACAAAAAGTTACCCGATTTTAGATATCAACGCCATAAAGATCTTGGTGTAAAGACATGAGCCGGATGATACTTATGACTGGTTAAAATTTTCCAAATACTGGTTTGGGGCAATCCGGAATCGCTAGCTGTTATTCGTGTAGTAATATTAGGATTATGAGTTAGTGCAGCCAATACAGCAACTTCATTACTTTCCTCAGTGACTGTTACTCCACTTCCATCGGTAGTAAACAGTCCGGTAAAATGAAGCACGTGACCCAATTCTATCCGGAAAACGCGAAGCGTAGATAGTGACAGCATTATCAAGACTATACGGTCTTCTCCACCAGGACCATTTCAATTTTTTCTTGTACAGTTAAATACTCCATTTTGTATTGTATTTATAGCCCAACGCAAACATGTCTTTTTGTTTTCGAATCGATATTTAAAAACTATTTATTTGTCAGCAGATTTAATCGCATATTTCTGGGTTACAATAATAAAGGGTTTTCCAATAAGAGGTTTCATTTTGATATTAAAAAACGAGTATCTTTTAAGAGAAATCAATAAATGCTTATTTCATTGTAAAGAGGAAGGTATGCCATTAACATTTGAAAACGACATCAGCCAAATGGCCGCCACGGCTAAGCTTGCATGAAAATTGAAGACTTTCATGAAATTTCCCATGACCAATTCGCACACTTGCGGCTGTATGTCCTCGATAACTTCACGAATTCCATCTTTAAGGTTTTGAATCGATTGTGGAGCATTGGCTTAGACTTTATCTTTCACGAGGCCCCAAAGAAAAAGTCTAAAAGTGTTAAATCACATGATCTCGGTGGCCAATTGTGATCACCTCTTGGAGAAATAACACGGTCAGGAAACTTTTCTTGCAAAATTGCGATTGTTTCGCTGCTTGTGTGGCACGTAGCGCCGTCTTCTTGATGAAAATAAACATCGTCCACATCAATATCTTCCAATCCCGGTCATAGAAAATCTTTAATCATAGCTCGGTAGCGCAACCCTTTCACCGTAACAGTTGCATCAGCCTCATTTTCGAATAAGTAAGGTCCAATCACACCGCCAGCCAGATCATTTTGATGCATTTTAATGACCCAATCAGCAAAGATACCACGTTTTAGTGATCGATAAGCTTGAGTTCTTGTGTTAACTGAACTTTAAAAGCCTTAAGACCTAAGTCTTTATGCAAAATACGGTGTAATGTGGTTTATGGAATGTCTAATTCCAAAGATCGATGAGAGATCGACAAACTTGGGTTTTCGTCAACACTACGGGCTACAACAGCAATATTCTCAGTGGTTCTTGAGCGACGCACACGGTTTCGGTTCTTCACATCACTAACTTGTGCCAACAGCTGAAATTTTTCCATCAGTTTCACTATTGCCGGCCGAGAAGGTGGTTCACGACGACTCAAAAGTGCTTTAGTTTTGCGAACTGTGAATGCAAAATTTTCACCATTTTTGTAGTGAATTTTAACAATTCCAATGCGTTGTTTAAACGTGTATCTTATACCATTTTTAGTAATGGCGTAGTTTTTACTTGTCAAATGTCAAAGGTGACAGCTTCAAAAATGACAGCTGTCCAAATAGTAGGCAAAATGAAACCTCTTATTGGAAAACCCTGTAGTTTATTTTAATTCAAACGTATTGCAGAATCGTATGCGTCTCAGTAGGAGAAATTGAAACAAATTTAATTTAACAGTGCCATCTATCATAAATCGAAAAAAATGTTTTATAAAAATCCTACGCACTTAAGCCGTAGAATCGGAGTCTGCAATAAAAATAGGGGTTCCTATTTTAATTTCAAAGTTACCCCCGCCCCATCTACAAGAAGGGAATGAGAGGTACTAATGTTAACACTAATGCATGTCAGACATAATTTTAATTTGATACACAAATAAACTCGTTTTTTATAGGTGTTTCCGGGTTTACACTTGAATCCTGACTTCCTTCTTGAACTCCTTTCTCGAAAATTCATAGTGGAACTAACGAATTTTGATTCTTTGACATTACTGAAAAATGTTTTGGAGATCTTCATGTTTCGAAAATGTGTTTTCGCTTACCCACTTACGTGTTGTTTGTTACAACTCTAAACTTTTGGGTAATTTGTGGTACGGTATATCAAGTCTCGTTTTCAAAAACCATCCAATGATCTTTCTAGAATATTTTTTTTCTAGGGACCTCTATTTTTACGGTTATTTGTAGCGAGATTTTATCGATTATCAATAATATAAAGGGTGTTTTTTTAGAGGTTCAAATTTTTAAATTAAAATAGCACAAAGAAAATCATTGTGAATATCAGTGAAACTACCTTTATTGCTTACCTTTAGGCTATGTGACCGCCGCGGTAATCTGGAGGTTCAATTTTCGATCACTCTTCGCAGCAATTGCGGCCGTATCTCTATTATAATTCGACGAATGTTGTGTTTCAAGCGTTCAATCGTCTCTCGTTTATCGGCGTAGACAAGTGACTTAACATTTCTCCAAAGAAAATAATCTAATAAAGTTAGATCACACGATCTCGGTGGCCAATTAACACGGCCATTACGTGAAATTAGTCTTTTATCAAATATTTTTTTGAGTGGATTAATTGTATCCCGCGCTATCTGACATGTGGCACCGACCTGTTGGAACCACATATTAGCAAGAATTATGCTAGCCATTTGGGTAGAAAATAATAAGCAATCATGTCTCTGTACCGTTCACCAATGATTCCGCCAGCCCATAAAGCGCACAAAAACGGTGATTTTATCTAGATATAATGGTGTTTCGGCAAAGGTTTGTGGATTATCTTCACTCCAAATTCGACAATTCTGTTTACAAACGTACCCATTCGACTAAAAGTGAGCTTCATCGCTGAACAAAATTTTGTTTAGAAAATCAACATCAATATCAATTTGTGTTTCAGGCCATTGGCCGAAATGGCGGCGTGTGCGATGGTCGGATGGTTTTAATTTCTGCACAAGTTGAATTTTGTAATCACGTAAACCAAGATCCTTAGATAAAATCTTCCATAAAGTGGATGGACAGATCTCCAGTTGCTGAGAACGACGTTGAATTGATTGATTTGGGTCTTCATCAATGCTACGCTGTACAACGTCTATCGCTTGTTTGGTACGCACTGTTTGACATCTTACTGGATACATATTATCATTTATAGGATACGTGGTGCAAAACGATCCATATAGTTAACCGAATTACTAGCTCTGATGGACGATTATGACGACCGTCAGAACCATTTTGATAAAAAACTTTAACAATTTGCAAGCGTCTGGTTAATGTCTATTCATTATGAAATGGCAAATCCAACTAATGACAAAATAAATTTCAGCTGTCAAATCGATTGCCAAACAAAACAGTGTTGCAACTTAAAGATGTGAACCTCTAAAAAAAATAATTTTTGGACACGATTGTTGAATGTTAAAGAAATAATTTTTTCCAGGATTGCGTGGTGCGTTTAGGATCATTAATAGAATTTGATAAAGATTGATTATTTGATCCTACAATGGTTTAATCAACTACTTTAAACCTCTTCTATCACTTTCGGTGGATGGTATCCAATTTTAAACTATTCGCGTGTCATTTTTAAAAAAACTTGTATATGTATTTAAAATAGAAGTTCGCCCTTAATAACCCCAATATGGCTAAAAAATATTGCTGCTATTGAATGTTTTTACCATGAAAGGTTTAATTTTTTGTGGGGTGCGATAGATCATTCTAAAATGTTGCCAGTCACCTTAAGTTTTCCACGTAGTATAATACTTGAAGGCATTTTTACAATATATCAGAACTTGGTCAGTATATTTGCAAAGAGAAAAGGTACGACAATTCTTTTTTTTTGACGGTAAGCAAGTCATTTAGATTTCCAAGGACCTTGGGAAGTCTGTGTTGTATATTGATCAATTAAGGTTTAGTCGAACCTAGTATATGAACGAGTGCAACGAGTAGGAGATGATTCTTTTTGACCATTCTATCTAATTATCTTCGTATTGGTTAACAACAAACGAAATTTCGACCTGCTCACTACCACGACGTTAATCCCATCGAGCATGAGAAGGATTTGCTATCCCATCGAATAGAACGACCAAGAAAAGACGTTCCAAAAACCTTATATCAATTATGTAGAAAGAACTAGAAATAACATTTCAAAAGGACATTGCAAATATTGTGTACATATGGCACGATGGCAGTTGCGTGTGCTTATAGCTCTTGGAGAAAATATGCTGAATATTTTATAATCTGAATAGGCAGAACAATAACCAAGGCCAGCCCCATAATACAGAAAAAATCTACTAAAACTTCGTAATGAGTGGTTCGGCGATCAGCCGCGATATTACATGAAAAACTGATAGAAACTGTGAGCTATATGGGATTACCAGAAGTTCCCGAATGGAATACTTTCATGCAATAATAGTCTCTGTCAAATGCGTACATTATGTAATGCAGATCGGTAACTTAATGAGACTTAGTGAGAATTTAACCCTAAGATAACTCTTTATTAAAGGCATACTTATTCTAGATACCCAGTCATTATAGAGCAGTAAACGGAGGATTGAATTGAGAACAGTGGCTAAAGTTTTCTCTGTGGTGCAATTGCAGTTCAAGATCTATTACATCGAACCACCGAAGTTACTCATATTACATCTAGGTGAGGTTACCAAGTAAAGTTTGAAGTTTGGTTTCAAACTAATGAAACTTGAATTCTTTACCCCTGAGATATAATAGACGTGACTGCGACATTTCTAAATGTCAAAAACGTTTTTCTCCATAGCCTGCTGAAGACTCGTTAATCACGTCGAATGTAATCGATGTAGTTTGAAATCATATATTTTTACTTTTAAGTCACGTTGGTCGCGTCGAGTATATCTTAAGCATTAATTTAAAAAATTCGGTCATCTCAGCAGACTGCAGTGACCAAACTACAAAAATATTGAAAACATTTTGCACTTACATAGAAAGTATAATCACAATGCCTTAACGAGTTATTATGTTTCGATACGCAATTGTTAACCTCTTCGAAACCTAAAATTTTGTTGTATTTGACTCATAGAGGAAATAATTCCTTCTCATGTAGATTGTGTCCTTCTCATTGTGATTATACTTTGTATGTAAGTGCAAAGTAATTTCAATAGTTTTGTAGTTTGGTCACTGCAGTCTGATGGGACGACTGAATTTTTAAAATTAAAGAATTCAAGTTTCATTAGTTCGAAACTAAACTTCCAGCGTTTTGGTAACCTCACCTAGATGTAAAAACAATGTATGCGGCTATTACCCAGAATAACCCAAATTTCATATTACTCATATTAGTTTAATTACTGACAAATGCGGAGATCACATCCGTTCGCTTCTGTTTGCATTACGGAGGCATTTCCTATTAAGCATAGCTTACTTGTGGGTTTCGCCTTATTGAATATCAACATACTTTAATTTCGAGAAATCCGTTTATCATCGAAGAATTCACATTATCATCGAAGGATAATTATTATATCATTCCTTCGAACTAACAACAGGTGTTTGGTGAAAAAGGTCTCTTACACCAGTGCCGTAAACAACTTCATTTGCATTGAAGAATTAAAATACTGGATACAGGGTTTTCTTCTCCCTGTCGATATTATTGAAATCGAAACATCTATCGCACTCGTGAATACAAAGCAGACATTATAGACTACTTATCCTCAGATAACTTTCGAAAGCGAAACGTGAAATCTCCGAGTGCAGGTTACTCTCCATATAGAGAAAGGTTACAATAAAAAATTCAAGGGTCATTGTGGAATTCGTTTAAATTTTGAAATATAACAACTCGGAGTTTGTGAATCAGTTCCATAAAATTCATCAGAATAAGATGACTACTTAGACCTCGACCAAAGAACCCGGTCTAAGGCAACGATAAAAAGTGTTCCACTAACAACCAGTCGGTGTTCATAGCAGTGAAAGAATTACATATTCTACACTGATACGATTTGTATAATATCTGAGTATTATAATATCGAAATTGGAGGCCCACATTGCGATGCCAGGAAGCAAATGCCAGAGAAGGAGAGAGAAATCATTAGATTAACTGCTTACTTACGTTTTTAATTTTTTTTAATGAAGTTATATTTTCACCTGCATTCCTTTATTAGTTAGCTATATTTTTGCTGTGGCTAGGCCACAACAAAGTGTAATCAAAACATTTTGTATATTTGTGGAAGTAAGGAAGTTTTTGGGAGCTAAATAATTAAGGATATTGGGATTCTCTGTTAGCGCGCACCAAAATCACAGCTTTCTATTCGAAATAACATTATGAAAAAAATTAAAACCGCAATTTTTAAATTCGTTGATACGAGTCATGTAGGACTAGATCGAATAATATTAGTATATTATATGTCCGAAATTGGTAAATATTCGAGCTGTTCCGAAAAAACAGTTTTATTGCTCCATAATATATGAATTGAGTGTCCTATATTCCCGAAACGATTCACTCTTTACCCCACGGACTAATTTTTTATGGAATTAGTGCAAAATCATTTGGAATAATAGGGGCTAATAGCTTTGCAAACTAACTCGGGCTCGCGGGGAATATCAGCAAACATTTTGCCTCTGTACAATCGGTTTGTAGTCGTGTAAACCAATTTCTAAAATAAAAATTTCGAATATTTACCGATTTCGGACTTTGACTTCACATTAGTGGGTGTGGGTCAGTCAAACTAGTCGAGGGTGGGGCGCTATGTTTTACGTTTCATTCCATTTTGGTTCATTCTTCACTGTGTTTTCATGCTGTCACTAAAATTTGTGTGATCTTTTAAATTTGTATTGGCTTTTAAATTATTTAAGAAAAAACCAACAACTAAATCTAGAGGATATGAGAATTTGGGATTTATCCACTTAGACACAATATTAAGCATACAGAAATATTATAGCTTCTAATTGTGAATCATATGCTGCATCATCACATTCTAAGTTATCTTCGCGTAATAATTGAAAGATGTGATCGCGATACTGCTTCGCGTAGTAAAATAATGGCGGATACTGGTCAAAACACGCACCCGTAAAGATTTTCGTTAGGAGGTCTGTGTCTGGGTTGAGACTTTCTCGTTATACCATATTACATATCCCCGCTATCTAGATTGTACGTTTAATATGAAATCTTTGTGTTGGGACATCTTTACTGATTTTTATTGTTGGTTATAATATGAGTACTACATTCGCATTTTAGATTTCTCCCACAGAAATATAATATTGATAGTCAATAATATTGAGAGTCATAGCTTTTAATCTAATAAGCTTCATTTTAACTACATCGTGACCCGTTTCAGTTAACTCTTCTGTAAAAACTTTCAATACAAATTATAGAATTTTCATTTCAAATGTATGACATTCTTTACTATGGTTTAAAGAAAGACCTAAAAAATTTCACCTTAAGTTCTGGCATTTAGCAAGACCCAATTTTTTTGATGTCGGACTTGTTATTAGTAATTTGTTTCAACACCAGACTCATTTGTATAGAATGGATACGTATTCCTACGTAGTCCTCCTCCGACACAATGTTGAACTGTGTAGGGAAAATTATTCACTGTAGTAACTAGTCGTTTTAAAAAGGACTAAAATTTCTATCCTTTTACTTACCGACACCCTACTTCCCTTGTCTTTTGACAAATTCGTTAAAACTGTCAGTATATCATGCTATCGATTGAATTTTGAAATTGCCTTGTTATCGTGATTTAATCAGTTTATAGGTGTTAATTTAGAATATCACGTCTCACTTAGTGTACTAAGTAAATAACCTAAAACAAAAGTGAATTCTGACGCCTTACTACGTTAACAATCTGACTTCGAATGGTTTCATTCCTGCTCGTAGAATATGAGTGAGCGAACGTGCTAGTTATGCTATGATGTTTTATTCCCTGGATACCCCCACGAAGTTGTTACGGAATCGATTACAAAATTACTGATGGCGACACGAATCCATTTGTATTCAATTGTCTTGAATATTTTACACTTAATTAAATGTAAAAATCGTTCGGCTAACTTCGGCCATATGAGGAGTAAGCGACTCCGAAATAAAGGAGAATAATGGAGTATTGTATTACCGTCGAAATGTATTTCGCCAGCTATTGTTTGTTTTTGTTAGCTGCATAACAAATCGAAATTAATTTTCAATTCCTTTCCAAGAGAAAATGTTGAAAATTATTTGTTCATGTTTAAACGCCTTTAAGATCTTTAAACATATAATACGTATAATGCAAAGCTATGAGATTTCCTTATTATCTTTAATATTAAATTTATATTTATAAACACAAAAATACATCTTTTGCAGGAAAGAAGTCGAATAAAATAAGAAAAATAAAATGAGATATGATGTTATATTGTTACAAGCGCCAAAATCTGTAACCGCCGCGGTGCCGCGCGCATACATTTTTGTAGATTAATTGAGACATTTGTAATGAAATATTGTGCTTGTCCATTTTGAAATGAACACACAAAAGTCCGAAATCATAAATTTCATTTCATCGCGGGAATCAAAATTATTGCAATTTTTTGTTGTTGCTGTACTCTGCGGTTGTGATATATACTCACTCGTACCTACAACAATATTTTGCTGCAATTCTGCCAAGTCGTTTATAGCGTAGGCGGTTTTTATGAATAATAAAGAATTTATTTTTATTTATTGCAATATGATTTTATTATTTCACTAAATAAAATTTAAAAAACTTTAACTTTACGATTTTTTTTTAGTTTTTACGTTTCTTATCAGTAAGTTATTGTTATTATAATTGTTGTTGGTCGTGGTGGTAGCGCGATGGTGGCGTTTAAGCCAGCGATTGTTGATTATTGATGAAAATAATTTTTGTGCGTGCTTTATGGTAACAAAGTGGATTTTACGTATTTAGGTTTATAAACGTTGATTTAGTGAACCTATGAACTATAAAATGTTTAATAAATTTTATTTTTATTGCATTTTGATAACAGTAATTGTTTTTGTTTGTTATCATAATTGGTTACAGTATACTACGATTAATGTTTTTATTTTTGTTCATATAGCATAAAATGTGACCAAAGCATTAAATAATTGAAATATATTTTTAGATCGCGAAAGATTTAACATGCTACGTGCTCAAATTCGGTTTGACTCATCGCGCACATGTACATTGAGTGATATCATAATAAGAATTCGTAACACCAAAAAAAATGATTCGTGTCCCCAAAAAACTAAATCATGTAACACCTATCTGTCTATTCGTAACTATACCATAAAGTTAGCGGTTAAAATTTATAAATTTTTGGAACCCGCATTTCAAGTAAAACCGACCCAACAAAAATCGTCATCATCCAATTTTTATCTACTCACCACGAACATAAACACTAAATTTCAAAAACAAAAAAAAAGTTGAAAACAAGGTTTCTGAATTAGAGCGGATTAATTTCAAAGTAGTCTCAAAAATGTAATTTTGCTTAATTGTGTGACCGATGATAACTTATTGAAGATGAAATAAACATAAAAATTCTATAAAACTTTACTTTTAATTTATATAAAATTTTTCTAATAAATTACAAGATTTTCGATTTCTACTTCTTTTTCTTTGCGTAGATGGTTATTTCACGACCATTATTATTTTTTTAATCAAATTGTTAAAGAAATAAAAATAAAAACCGTTAATTATAAGATTCTTATACATTTTAGTAGATTTTAGTTGGCCTCAAGAAGTTTTAAGAATTACATCATTTTCAATGAAATTGATTGTGATGAGATTTGTTTTCTTTCTTAGCACACAAACATTTTTATTTTACTTTTTAAAGAAAACAAAATTGAAGAATTTATGCTTCAAGACCTCCATGACTTTTGTCTTCTTAAAATACAAAAAAATATACACACAAAATACCAATATAAGATGAGTGTTTCAAGATATTATATCCATCCATAAGTTGTGGTGCAGCCAGTGACTTCTGAAAAAAAAAAAAAAAAAAAAAAAAAAAAAATGAAAACAAAACGTACAGCAAAAGAGTTGAAAATATCCCATTGAACGAGCAGAAAAATTGTTGTAATTTGTTGATTTATCTGACTCATGATGAATGAATTGGAAATTGAATGAATGAATGAATAATGTAAGGTCTTCTCTCTATCTTGTAACAATAATATTATAAAATAAACGTCTTGTTATGTGTGTAGAAGATCTCTTTTTATTAAGAACTTGAAGAATTTCAAGTGATCGAAAGTGATCTTCATTGTTATTTTGTTCAATTCAATTTTCTGTTGGTTTATGTTGTTGTTGTAGTTGCTGCTGCTGCTGCTGCTGCTGCTGCTGTGATCTTCTGGTTTTTCTTCTGGACTTTTCGTGTTACTGTTGTGTTGGGTACAACATACAAGTATACATGGTTTGAAGTTTATAAAAAAAAAAAAACTAATAACAGTATAAAGAAAGCACAAGAACTCAGAATGTCTATGGATTGTAATTGAGAAGTGAAGAGATTATATGGAAGTAATTTTTATAATATTTGAAGAAGTTTAGGTAGGTATTTTAAAGTTAATATTTATTTAATTTTATATTGTATTGCGTAGGTCATTGGTTTTAAGACTCCAAAAAATTTATGTTTTGTATAATAGAATTATATAAGGATTCTGGTTGGTCTAACTAGAGCAAATAGCTTTTGCAATATGTGCAACAACTTATGGTTTACCTAGGAAAGGAGTGGACAAGTGGTTAACTACTATTTCACCTGCGTTTTCTTTGAGGAACAACACAATTTCAGGCTTAGTTTCCTAACTCTTAAAACTGTTACAACAAAATCTCTTTTCTCTGTCGTCATTTTCAATAATAGACAGTCGCCTTACATTTGCTGTTATTTTATTTGTTCAGAACTGTACAAAATTTTGTGACGATGTTCTATTGCTTCGCATAAATTACCTTTATATGACTAACTGCGCGCCTGTCGCCTGCTTTTGCCACCATCATTTGCAAAGTAAGTAATCCGATTTGTATTTCTGAAAAGCGGCTGGTTAATGGTTTGTGATTTCTTAACTTATATTGCATAGATCTTGTATAATAATATGGATGTTCTCTCCCAAAGTATATAATGTTCATAATGTTCTTGAAGTCAAAAACTAATCGGAGTTGGTTAAATCTATATTTATTGATATTTATAATTTTTCTCTATATAGCTTTAACATCCCAAAACACTGAAATGTGATCCTTCAGTGTGAAACTATCTCCGTTCATAACCGCTCCCACCAGTTTTGATTTACTATTTTTCGCAAGTCCTGTTCAAAATCGTCGCACGAGCGTAGTCCAGGTCTTCTCCTGCGACGTACACCGAATGGTTGTTTTTAGGAAAAAGTTTTGTCTTTTGTTGTGATGGGGTTTGTTCGATGTAGTCCAGACATTCAACTCGGCTGGGTTTATTGAATCCGATAATGTACAATTTCCATGGATATGTTAAATTTCATTACTCATTCCAAACCGATATTAGTTATTCTCTACCTTAACAGTATCATAAATTTATCAACGAAATCCTTCCTTTCTAATGTAGTTAAAAATCTATAATCATTAGTGGTTACGGCCCTTACTTTCCCCTCGACAAGTTAGCATAGTTCTTATTTATAAGTGCTTTGTAAAGTGCGAGCTTACACGACTGCGAAATATATTTTGATCGTAACAAACTTAAGACTCAAAATCCGTCTGCTATGCGGGCCTTAATATCTGTCTGGACAACGTTTGAAAATGTTTTAACTGACACGAGATATTTGAAGGCTTTCTCATTGTCAAAGTTATGCTCTGTTGTTCTGTTATTTATGTATGGATGCTCTTTGGTGTTAATTTACATTACCAAATTTTTCACTTTACCGGCCAACCGGTGATTAAATCTTCGACAAATGAATTGGGAGGCATTGGGTTGGAATCCAAAGAGTAAAAGATAATTTTTTTTATCACGTGATCCTTTTTTAAGACTAAGTACTCGTATCAACTCATCTTTTATGTCAATGAATAGGTTGGCACAGAGATTGCAACGTGCAGGTGCGGTATACTGTAATTGTCTAAGATGGTGTATAGATAGTGTGTGACTTACTTTTTTAATTAGTGATAATAAATATTAAAGTCAATTAAAAATCGTTCTAATAGAAAAAATATAACTTTCCATAGCTTTTAAAATTTCTAGCAATAAAATTTTGAAAGTTTTCTATTGATGATCTCGAATGATCTCAATGCAAAACGAGTCGTTTAATTTTGTTGACAATTTAAGTTCCAAGTAATCTTATTTCTTAATTACAAAAAAAATATTTACTAATGTAGTTAAAACCGTTAAAACCAAACAACTTAACAAACGATTATTACATTACGTTTTGTATCCGAAAACAAACAATGCCAGACATTCATTCAGGGCCGGCCCGAGACATTCTGGTGCCTGGTGCAATTCATAATTGTAACTCATTTTTTAGGTACTTCCATCTTACTCACGTGGTATAGGCTTGCGATGCTTTTTCTACTTTGTTGCAGATTTTCATTCGGCGAACTCAAACAAAGTAGTTTTTAAGAAATTTCTATTGTGTGCAAACCGTCCGTAACATTTCTACAGCCCAGAGGAGGTAATTAATCAATGTGAAACTTCGTACTTTTTAGTACGATAAAGTTCGCACTGAATTACAACTCACATACAAAGCCCCTCCAAATTATTGTCGGTAGCTTTAGCGTTTTATCACAAATAAAGAACAATCAGTTACTTTAACCGGTCAAATAATTCGGCTACATAAAACCCTTAACACTTTTACCTGAAAATTTGCTTCTCACTTTTTAATCTGTTTAAAACTGAGGAAGATAATGCAGCAGTTCAAATTTTAGAGACCGAGAACAAATTCCAACTTTGAAATTAAGCTAGAGAAATATCAAACCATGCTCATCATGCTCATTATAAGCGATAAGTTTCTAAAGTTTAATTTCAATTTAGTGCGTATGTGACTCGGTTTTAGCTTAATGAATAATTAATTACTTTATAGCTTTAGGATGCCTCAATACTTTATTCTCGACTCCGCAATAAGGAAGACAAAAATTGGCCAGCTTAATTAATTAATATCAATGGAGAATTTTCAGATAACAACAAGCTTTGTGGTTGTAGAAAGCAATAAACTCAAACCAAACATTTGTAAAACTTCTACTTATTTTGCATACTACTATATATCCTTCCAAGTTACTAGAACATATCCAGAGTGACGCCTTTTGCAAATTGTATTTTCTGCGCCCGGTTACAATGCACCAGTTTAATCATATCAGGGGCTGGCCCTGCATTCATTTATTAAAATACGTGTTAGGAAGACTACCAGCTACCATGGTATTCATTGTTGCTCATTTGCTAGAAACTTTCCATTATCAAAATCATTAAATTTTGAGGAGTTTATGTAGTGCCAGGAGAAATATTAAAGTTATCCGCTTTATGTACTAGTGGTATGATTTAATCTGCTGTTTGTGTAGAGGCTGGAACGTGTTCTCGAGGTGGTTTGCAAACAACGAAGCTTTTTGCTTTACACTTATACGAGGGTGGAGTGAGAAGTCTGGTAAAAATGAAACAAGGAATAATATTTTCGGACAAAAAAACTGTATTTTTCAACGTAGTTGCCTTTTAGCTGGATACACTTAGTCCAACGTTTTTCCAATTTTTCGATCCCTTCCGAATAATACGATTTCTCCAACTCTTCAAAATAGGCGTTTGTTGCATCGATGATCTATCTCCTCATTAGCGCCGACTTTCTTACCGCCGAGACATTTCTTCAAGTTTCTAGTGCATTGCCTTGATAGAACAGAACTTTTTTTTCGCAAAATGCGGTCGTTATTCTTTCTAAACGTCGTTGAAACGGTCCAATAAATTACAGTAATATTCACCGTAGACTGTTCTCCCCTTTTGAAGGTAATCGATGTCGATTATGTCGCGTGCATCCCAAAAGAATGTGGCCATGGCCTTGTTGGCCGATACAACTGCCTTAACCTTCTTCGGCGCAGATTCGCCAGTAGAAATCCACTGTTTAGATTCTTCTTTGGTCTCCGGTGTATAGTGATGAATCCATGTTTCATCTACAGTCATGAAACGAAAACTCTTTTTTATTTCGCTTGAACATCGCCAAACCTGCCTCTGAAGTTGTCACACGTGTGCATTTTTGATCGATTGTAAGCAAGCGCGGCACCCAACGTGCGGATAGTTTTTTTATATTCAAATGTTCGTGTAATAGATTGCGCACACGTACATCTGAGATGCCTACCATCTCAGCTATCTCGCGCACTTTCACTCTGCGGTCATGTATACAGTATCACGGATATTGTCAACCATTGTGACTTCATGTGGGCGTTCTAAACGTTCGGCATCAGTTGTGCTTGTACGACCACAACGAAAATCAGTAAACCACCAAATTATTTTAATCGATGGTGAAGAGTCCCTATAATATTTATCAAGCTTTGTTTTGGTTTGCGTACCGGTTTTCTATGCAAAAAGTAATGTTTAATTAACACACGAAATTCACTTTTTTCATGTTTGCAAAAAACCAATGCGTTGTCTGTTTTCAATGGCTGTCAAAACTGAACTCAATGACAGATCTGTCTGAAAATTTTAATTTGGTCTAGTGACAGATGGTATTGACACATGACATACTCTAAAAATCAGAATGAAACTCGCAACAGCATTGTCGCCCTGCTGCAAACAGCTCTCTTCCTATTTTAGAGGTTACTCTTGATCCCCAATAGGTATGTTTTACCTTAAAATCACCTTCTTTTATGATCTTGAAACTTCGAAACGTGATTAAAATGTTTAAACAATGTGTAATTTTTTAATTTTGATGTATCTTGGGGGCGCGGGGGGGGGGGGGGGAGGGAGCTAGTGCAAATTTGTAGGAGAAGGGTTCATTTTGTGCATTTTTTCCGTACTCCTATATTTTGTATTCGCCTTTTATTTCTTAATTTTTGGAACTTAACCTTTGCTCCTTAGGTATTTCACTTCCACTGTAGTTTTCGGGATGTGGCCTTTTGCAATTAGAACATTTTGCAGCAACATCTTTACTGACCGGGCACACTTGAGCGTATGTTGCTTTCCGGTACATTTCACGCATCTAGTCTCTCTTTGGCAACATTTCTGCGTATGATTAAAACTTTGACATTTTTTGCACTGCACTATTATAGACCGCTATTTTGTTTTGTTTTGTTGTTCTTAATGTTGTTTACAGCATCAGGAGCATGACTCCTTTGGTTGAGATGCTCCATAATTTCTTCTTTTGCGCAGGTTGAGTGAAGACCTTTACCCATAACTTTGTTTCAACGATCATCATTGTTTAGAGATACCAGTTTGTACTCGGCTACCATAACCGATTTCATAATCGATTAGTGTAATGGAATAGTTTGATATTCCTATAGGTTGTTGTTCTAGTTTCTAAAAACCTCTTGTGAAGTTGAAAGTAAAGGTTTTGCTATTTATGGCGGGTGTTGAGCTTCTTTTATTTTCTTGTTTTGTCGTTTTATTCCGGTTCTGCATCCAATTTGTTTCTCTTTATAATTCTTCTTCACTGGTTGCAGGTGTAGCTGTCGTCCCAAGTGATGCCCGTGTTTGAACTGTTGTTAGCCATTTTCTTCCTTTACAATTGAAAGTTCTTTTTTGAACTTAGCTGTAAATTCCGTTTTTTGTCTTAACTGTTCACGGAGTTCAGTGTTTTCCTTCTTGTACTGAAATATATTTGCCATCGAAGATCTTTGTGATTTGGACCACTCCAGAATCCATTGGGCTAGCCTCCGAACAGTGTGGATTTGGCAGCGTTTCTGCTGCTGTACCATCTGGGTATTCGATTCGATTTCGCATACTTTGCTACTGCCACAGCCGTACTCGCCCCTGCGCCGTGAACACAGCTAGCTAGGTGCTACGGTACACAGCGATAGCCGAAACCTTTGGTTTTCTTTTCGCTCTAGATTGTGTTGTATTGAATAAACTAAATTAGAATTTTGCAGACTGCGGGCGTAGTAGCTTTTAAATGATTGAGGAGGGCATTTAACAACTCTGTGCTAGTACGGAGGTCAAAGAACCCTAACAAAATATCGGTTTCTTCCAATACTTCGCGAAAGGGATTTAAAGCAATAAATAGGTACATGCCCTTCCAGACGCTTTTCATCAATTTCAGTGGTCGAAAAAGCTGCAGAATTGACGATACGTTGGATGATTTAAAGCTTTACGTAGGATTTGTTGAAATAAAATAAGTTTTTCCTTATTATGATAATTTTTTTATTAGTTAGTATTTTATTAGATTTGTACCTATTTTAAGTTTAATAAATTTAAACGAACGCGGGGAAGGAAATATGGGCAACAAAGGTTCGCAAATGGATCGTCCATCATTCTCATCAGATGGTATAGATATTGCCAGTATTAATAATTTTAATTACATTCTACCAAAGTAATTGAAAGTATTGATGATATTGAAAACATCAATATTCATTGGCTATAAAGCGACAGGTGCCCTCATGAGTGCTCCTCATTTAGTTTAAATCGGATACAGCGTCATTAATGATAAAATTGACGGCCGTTTGGAAAAGAGTCCAAAACAATCTTTGAATTTGTCACTCCTTCTTACCCTAAATTAACTCGAGTAATCAACTCGAGAATTCAGTTAATTGTGGCGAATTTCATTACACAAAAGTAGTGGCTAAGACGCCACCAGAGTTATTGTCCAAAGTGCAGTAGGTTTTAGTGTTATTTTATTTGCAATTATTATTCTAAATATGAGTCGAGATTTTCGGATCAAATATTAATCCTAAAACTGATTTCAAATTAGATTTTACGACTGCATTCGATGAGGATGACTATACTGCAATAATGATAGCACTAGGTAGTCTAATTCACAACCGTGTTAATCATTAAAAAAAGGCCGATTCAAGTTGATGACTGAATGACTGAGAAAATGATTACGAGTACACCTACACAGGAGTTTACAATGGCGATGCAACAAGTGTGTAAATACAGTGAGTAGAAAACTGGTAAGATATATAGTGTTATTTATTGAAAATTGATGAAGTTGTATATTTTAAAACAAAATAGGAGATTGTTTGTGAGTTATAAAGGTGTTAGTAAAATTTGAAACCCTTTGTGCTGAGTAGTTTAGTTCCGAAATCAATTTCGAATTCTACAAAGGCCCAAAATTCGTAACAACGTATATTTTTAATTTAAAAATGTATTACAAGATCAACATATTACGGGTCCTTGCAGGGAAACGAGAACGCGAAAGGAACAATTTGTTTTTAAAGGATTGATGTATGAAAGTCTGCTTTTCCATAATAAGCTACTGCATCAACCTACAGGCATAATTTACGAGTTAAAATATTACATTTTTTCTACAAAATAATAAGTTTAAGCACTATGAAATAGGTGCAGTAGAGGTACATCTTTCTTCAATCTTTCAATGTTCAATATATACGCACGTAATATAGACTCTTTCGCTTACATACCGACCCATCCGAGGCTTGTCAAAATACGTCGTAAAATAATTACCTCACACCTAATTTAAAAAAATTTGCGTGGTTGAGTTGATGTAATCTGATATTACGACCGTAAAAATTACCAACCTCTGTAATTTGATCCTTTTTTACCGATTTATTATTGCATTCAAACAATATTTACGACCGCTTGTGCCATAAAGACTAGAATTTGCATCGGAATGATTTAATTAACAGAATTTTTTAAAATTGATACATGTTTTGGAAAATCTTTCACCACACATGTAAGAATAAATGGAGGAATATATATCTTGCTTAATAGCCCATATGTATGGTTTATAAGGAGAACCCAGTATATCAAACTGCACAGTACTATATAAACGTATACAGCAGTGTTAAGATATCGAGCATATGCACTAAATGAATGAATATAAGCGACTGTAAGGCTTAACTTATTATTCTTGATTTTGTTGTTGTTGTTATTTTTATAGTTTGTTAGTTTTTAATATTTTATGCTATTAATTTTTTTTTTCGGGGTTTGGTGTCGAACAGATACAGTACAATAAAAATCTTCTGCTCCATACGTGACAAAACAATAATAAAAAAAGAACGAATTCTATAAAATAATAGCATTAGAGCAGCGATATTGTGATAAATTTTATATGGGAGATAAAAAAATTTGTTGTATGGATATAAAATTTATAAACACTAGGCATAAGGGGGAGGGTGAGAGATTTTCTGTTTTCTATATTCGGGAATAAAAGGATTTTTATAAATTATAGTTTTTTTTCTGGTCTCAATTCGAAAAGAAGCAACTTTAAATTATGGTTAAATTAAAAATTTATTGGTTTAAGTTTATTTGTGTATACGAGTATTTATATAGATTTGGTGAAGAAGATACAGAAACAAGTGATTTAGTATAAAATCTGATGGTTTCGTTGTGTCAGGTTTTAGTAGTGAACATTGCAGATGTTTTGTGAAGCGTCTTTTACAGCACACACCGTCTTATAAATTAAAAAGGCCCTTTTAACATTAGACAATTTTGATGTACTTATGGGTTTGACATGTGAAAAATCTAATCTGATCTAATAAAATCATCAACCCATTAATGTCCAATGAAACATAAAGGACATAAAATATCCTTTTTATGTTCCAAATATGTCTTAAAATATCAAAAAAAGCAATATGATTTTGCTATTCAAGTTTAACAAGTTTCGATTTTTATTTTTATTAAGTTTTCTTTTTGCGTAAAATCAAGAAACCATTTTCAACCCCTTTTTCACATATAAATTTGTCCGCATCATGTCTCATCCTCCAATGGCAATTTCATATAAAGTATATCCATATTGTTTAATTGACCTTTGATTAACGGAAAAAATAGACAAGTTTTATTACTTAGATATTGTTTGGCAAGACAAAATATAACGAGCCGAACATAAGAATCAGGAATACGAGTACACAGTATACAGTTTTTTTGTGTTATTTTGGTAAGGCCAAATGAAGATACACACACACAGTAGTTTAGTAAGTAGTACTTTTTGTTGTAGTTTCATTTACTTGTGACATGAAAATATGATTTCTTTGGGTTTTTTTCATCATTTTTTGCTGCTTCTTAGGTTATCAAGGGTTTGTGATCTAGATTTTTCCATTTTTTTCTTGTATGTACGAGAGTATAAAGCTTCAAATCTTATTGTGTTGTCATTTTTTTTTATTCAAAAACGACGGAATATAATATAGTTCAGTGTACTCCTTATATGAGTATACAGCGGGTATATGTTAGTTTTGTGTGTCTCATGTCTTATAAAATATTTTTTTGTCTATCACATAAGTGTATCATTCACTGCATAAATGTATACATACATCTTTATATGAAAAAGAAAATTATGAAGATGAAAAACAATAACAAAAACAACAAATAATAATGAATTGTTATATTATAAATAAGAATATGTATACACATAAGATTAAGATGATCATGAAAATGAAAAGAAATATGAAAGATGACAGTATTTTTTTGTCTTCTAAAGACGACAACCTTTGTCGCTTATGATTATTATTTCCATTTTTGAGTTACTTATTAGTTATTACTATTGTTGTTTTGTTTTTCATTATGTTTTACAACACACTGAAAAGATTTTGATTCAATTTATCAGAATTTTATAATAAACTTGAAGATATGATTAAATCTTTTCTTATGTATAATTAAACAAGAAGCATTTGAACTTTAACATTGATACAATTTATATTTATTCTATAAAACTAAAAGACAGCAATATGCCTTTATGTACAAATTTATCCGTAATAAGTTTAAATATTGGAATTTCTTTATTCGTTGTTTTGTAGCGTAATGAAGGTAGGCTTGGTTTTGTTTCCAACCAGATAGTGGCGCGAATTGGCTAGGTTTCGGCTTGTCAACTCCCTATCAAATTCGTATTAAATCTTTTCACAGCTGGACCACTTTTTGCTAAAGGACGCAGCATCAAATACGTCTGGTCTCCTTTAAATATGTGTCTGGGATCGATTAAAATTGAAAAATAGTAACTCTCCAATCCGCCATAATTTTGTTGACACGCTCCTACTCTTTTGGTAAATTTTCAGATTTATTACCCTGATATCACAACATAACACAAATTATTTGAATTATTTGAATCGTTGGGGTTAACTCAACATCATGTCTCAGTTCAGTTAATGATGATAGGTGATTAGACCGAAGTGAACTTTTTAACGAAAAGTGTCGCTTCACAAATTAACGAAAAGTGTAACTACTTTATATGTAGCAATGAAAAAGTGTAAATAGCTAATCTTTACTAAAAATGATCATTAAAAATATATATTTGATGCAAATATTGGGATCAAATTTTGTCATAATACTTCTTGTTATGGCCGATTAAACAATCTCAGAGATATCATCAAGTGTGGGCATATGCCATCTAATAAAATTGAAATAAATAGTTTTGGGGAGGCTCCACACAAGTTTTAGGACGTACAATTTAATAAAAATTCAGATATTCTTCAAAATACTTGTTACCCAATGTCCGATTCCAGGAATCTCAGCGATGTTATCAACTGTGGCATATAAATAAAATAAAAAGATTTAAAGTGTCTCCAAATAAGTTTAATTTCGTGAAATTTCATAAAAATTTAAATGTACATCGTTAAATTTAGCAGGTATTTTGACGAATATTTGAATTTTTTAACAATTTTAAGCTATCAAACTTGTGTGGAGGAGCCACCTGAAATCTTTTTATTTTAATGTCATTAACTGTTTTGAACAGATCAAATCGTCTAATGTAGACGACATATGTCCACACTTTGTAACATCTCTGAAATTCCTGGAATTGGCCATAGTGTAACATGGAATTTGACGAATATTAGAATTTTTTAAAAATTGTGCGCTTCAAAACTTGTGTGGAGCCACCCAAACTCTTTTGATTTTAATGTGGTTAAATATTTTAAACAGCTCAATTTGTCTGCTATTAGACGTCATATGTTCACATTTAGTAACATTTCTGAGATTTCTAGAATCGGCCATAGTGTAGCAGGTATTGCGAGACACCCCAAACCTTTTTTATTTTAATATGGTCAAGTGGTCCGAACAGCTAACCATGTGTTGCCCAGATCCATACCGATCAAGGTATTGATAGTAACTGCACAGTAATTTCAGTTCTCAAAGAAATTAGGCTCAGTCCCAAATTCAGCTCAAAATTCATACCGTTTTTAATAATCTGGATGTGTCTAATTTATGACACATTTATTTAAATGGCTGTTTCAGTGTTTATTTTGAGATCTTACTATCCTCGGGACCTTTTCATTATTTATGTAGTCATAATCAAGTATTTTTAAAATATCTGTATGTCGGACCAGTTTCATTGATCAGCTTTCACGTCAAAAATACTGCATCAACTTCAACTAAAGCGTAATTAGTCTAAAATTTGAAATGCAATTGAAATAATATTTATTACAGAAGTCTTGATACTTCTAAAAATCAACATTATGATTAATTAAAATTGTTCAAAAACTCGATCTAAAATAGTAACTGCTTGGTAACTAGTTTAGATAGTTTACACATGATTTCCGTATATTAAAAACCCTAGCTCATGGCCAAACTAAAATTTAACTAAACTTTGTATTTTGACGATATTAAATACTGTAACAATTTAATAAACAGAAAAATTTAGCAAACTTAAGAATTCTGCGACCATCATTCAACAAACCTGTCTGAAAACTAGCTTAGAGGTCATTCTATATTGATGTCAAATATTTTTTACAAATTTTTAATCCATTATCTTCCATATGTCACAGTATGTCACATTCCACTTCCAGACTTCCTTCTCTAGGAAGGTTCCCTTATAAAGTTAGTAGTCGCACCATTCACTTAATTGGTATAAACAGAGTACAATTTAAGCTTTAACGGATGTTGAAGCTTAAATTTGTTGGTTATATTAGGGTGTCTGTAATCAAGTCAACTTTAGTCATTATCGTTAGTAGTTAAACTTTCCAAATCTCCTTTATTTTATTTGGTGAGGTACGGTCTTCTCCCGAAGCTTTGTTTATGCTTTCAATCTATCATATAATTAAGTATTAATTATTATTTTAATAATAAGAATTTTTAATTTTGTTTTTAATTATTTTAGAAATATCAATGCTTTGCCATTTTTAGTAGGATATAGGGAAGGTTTCTAGTCACTAGTTAACTATTACTTAGTACTAAAATTTACTTGTTCGTGGGATGCAATTTTCTTAGAAGATTTATTCATATTATTATGATTATTTAACTATAGATTATAATTTAGTTTTGTAATAGGGGCCTGCTTCCTGCTCCGCGGCCCAAGGCATCTTTAACTTTTCATATTATAGAAAAAGTGTAATTATAAAAAGAACTGGCCATAAAATTGACGAGCAATTCTATCAGCTGGTAGATAGAGGAAGTGAAGGTGACATCAGCAAGCATACTATTACATCAACAATACCACCCAGTAACGTTTTTGGGCTGCACTGAGCGAAACATATTTCGAAAACTTTATGTTTCTAAACCACCTATTTGATATCTCTAAGTAAGTAAGTCAACCACTCAGTAAATTTTTTGGGTCGGGACAGCCAAACATGAAAACAAGTGTTTTATTCTAGGTCAGATTAATTTTCTTAGACAAACATTTCAGATACAAATGTTACTCCTTCCATTTTCAAAAGTATATATTGTACATAAAAAGCAGAAGAAGGTCTGGGTTCTAGCTCACATTTCTTTCTCGGGAAATTACATTTTCTGTGTGAGGATTCTGCCTAATCAGCCAGTATAACTGTGCTATAAAGCTGGGTTAGAGAAATCTCGTATCGAAGATAACGTTTCTCCTATACGAGCCAAACTGGATGAGGATTATTGTTATTACATTGTAATTACTATTATTGCCGTCGAGGGGATGTTTCAACAGGGCTCATGAAACGTTAAATATTTCTAATCAATAAAGTCTGTTCTCTGCGTGCTGATTTTTTTGAAGAATCATGATTCTAAAATCTCTGTTGCTTAAATAGGAGGCTTTTCGGTCCAGTTAAAAGTAAAAATCATAATTTGATAAATATTATAACAGTACATGCAGCCAACAACTAACCAAGAATCATATGGGAAGAACCGCACTGCTGTCCTTATTTCTAAATTAAGTTTATATAGGAACCAAGATTCGTTTTATCAGTTGCGAACCCAAGTTATTTTCATTGTTTAGGAACTTTGAGGTGCGGGTGATTTTAGCGCTTAATATTCCACCCCTTTCTTAAAGATGGGCTAACCTATAGTTAGCTTTCGTAGCAAGGCAGCCCAAAACATTTTTTCACAAAGTAAAGTACTTAGCATGATGTAAGATATAATGTGAACCTAATGGTATTATGTGTTACAACACTATTTCTATCTTGCAATTTGTTCGTTGAATACGAACTTGGATTTGTTCCAAAAATCTGACCAAAAATATCAAGAATAATTACTTTTTTATTCATATTGTATAAATTCTGCAATGGAAGACATTCAAAAGAAGAACAGGGAATTTCATATTATAGGCCACATAACAAAATTACTTCAGATTTTTTATCTGTTAATTGTTAGTAACACAAGAAGAATCCCAATGTTTGATGTTGAACAATGTTATGTCACATTTTTGATCCCACAATATCCACAAGATCATCTACGAACCATAAATATTTGGTTTTGAAGTAAACGGCTTCGGTTCACCTGGCTTGACCCACGTTGGATTTCCATTTTTAACTATCATAATGGACCTACTTTTTACCTTCAGTGACGCAAACAATTTCTTCACTTGTTTAAATTTACTGTCTTTCCAATTTATTGGGCCAGCAATATCCTAGCTTCCCAGCTTCCGTGACGAAACATTTAATATTCAATTGTTTTCCCAATTGTTTTTTGGTTTGACAAGCATCTTTGTCCAGTAATGCTCCCAATTCCACATTTTAAATGTTTTTTGGTTCGCCTTTATGTTCTTTCACGAACAAACCGCTGTGTTTTTCTTCTCAACTAAAATAATGAAGTAAAACTTTTCGGAAAGGCAAATTTTATTAGTAATTAACGAAGGGATGATTATGACCACAAATGACCATAGATTTCATATACACCACACTTAATTTCTACTGCAAAAAATTAAAACTTGATTTCGGCGATATAATGAAAGTTAAATCTGCAAAAATCTCGGGGTCGCAAATTTTTATGATTATTTTAAGAAAGTAAAATGACATGTCAGCTACTGTATTACTTCAAAATACAAATTATTGGATTTTATAGAAATAATCTATTTGTTCAGCACACGCAGCTGAACTACATAAATAATGTAAAGTTTACAAATTTGTCACTGAACCTATCATCGTAAATTTGAATTTAGTAATTTCCCGCAAGGTCAATATTTTGAAACATTCATACTGGACTGAACTGTCGCTACTATAACCCATTACAAGTTGTTGGAGAAATCTTATGCTACGTTTTATGGGTAATTTATTTCTCAGAAAAGTTTTGCGTTGATGAAATGTGGTTCTATTCTAAAACCTAAAATAAAATAAAAAGATAAAACATCTATCAGCACGATTGATTTTTAAGCGACAATCCTTTGATACGAAAACCCGCACCGTCGCATTTACTTTTAATAATTAGCCATTATTAACTTAACAAAATATAAGCAAGTGTTTTTTGCGTCGTTCCTGGTTTCCCTAAATTATCTGAACGATAGATAACACTGACAACTAATATACAAATATTATAATTCACAGAACAGCACATTTCCGTAACTTAGCTTTAGGATATGCCTGTATATTTCACAGAGCCCAATCACGTATAACATCACGATACGTTGTGTGTGTTTCTGCTATGTACTGATACGGGCTATAAAACGATTAAGAAACACATTTTTGTATACAAAATCCACATCAATCCATCATTATACCGTGGGGTACAGTACCAAATTTTAGCAATTTTCTTTCATTTTTCCACCACTGCATCTCTAATCGGATATTTGTTTATATTTCTAACATTTTTTATGTCCTTTCAAAAGGACGTTTCATGTATGTATTATTTTTGAATGTACATCAATTGTGTTTAGGGGCTTTTTATGTACAAAGTGTTTATTCGAAAGGTCCATGTACTGCGTATTGTTTCACCCTTTATTGTATTGATTTTTTAGTGTTTAAATTTTTTTATGGTCCCGTGTTGTGTAAGATTTAGGGATTAACGTATTAACCCATTTAAAATGATCGATCAACCGCAAAAGACGATTTTCTTTTTTCGAGTAATTGGAAGAAAGGTAAAAATTATTATAGTAATTATCTCTAGCATAAAGATAGTTATGGTAATGGACTTTTAACACCAATAATATTATGTGCAAATCTTGTACACAGCAGGACATTTTTGGTGCGGTAATTGTGGAATTTTTTTGTTACTGTACATATTATTTTGCTTGTTAGCTAAAACACCCGATAAAACTAATCACCCCTAAATTATCTACCACTAAATTTTTGGGAAAACAAAAAAATTCTAACATTTGGTTTGACAAATTTTTTAGATTTATAATATTTTTTCCTATTTCGGGATGTCATATTTTTGACATGATTGATTGTTATATGAGAATGGAAAAATATTTTCTGGGTGGATGTTTTTAGTTTTTGTTTTGTTTGTGGTAGCAAATTAGTTTGAAATTAAAATGTAGTTTTGTTCACCGAAAGAAGACAGATTTCGGGTTTTGTGTTTGTGTTATTGTAACAGCTACTGAATTGTAATTGTGATATACCATATTTGATTGTTGGGCTGAGGTTTCTATGTGGACGGAACGATGATGGATTTTTATGTAGTTCGCCTTCTAAATTTCTAGAATGTTTGTTTGACTCATGTAAACAATTAATAAAAACAATCGAATTGACAAATCAAATTTAAATTGTCATCAACCGTATTTTAATATGCCTTGTTTGCATTTTCATTGATTAAGACAAAATACCTGCCAACATTTATTACCATAAATTTGTACAGTAAGTCACAAGCAATAATAAACCAAACAAATACACCAACAACGAAAAAGGAAAGGTCATATCAGTTTCATAAATAACCAAAACCGAAAAAATTATAAAAACAGTATACGCGTGTCCATCCTAAAAATAATCATCTTAAGACGAAAAATACCAAAGATACTATAAGAAAATCTTGAATTACCATAATTTGGTTGTTAATTTTGTTTTTGAACGTTACAAACAACAACAGCGGTACCTTAAACGAATATTATGTGCAATACTAAGAATGTTTTTTATTATAAATTTTTTACCTGTGAGAGTGGTACAGCAACAACGCCTAAATTCTAATTGTTGTGTAGTTTGTTACCTTTCCTTGTCTCCATTTTATTATAAAATTTTTGTTTTGGTTCTAGTGTCAAGTTCCCGTTCAACTTGCATAAATTGCATTTTAAAACATGTGTAATTTCAACTAATTTGAATAATTTTTGTGCTTTAACTGCCCCTCGTTGGTGACCGAGCCAATCTGCAGAACAAAATAAACTACACGACACACAGCATCAGAATATCAGAGAAAATAAATCACAAAACACCGCACACAGTGATAATTTTTTTGTGCGCTGTGTTTTCCACAAAACTACCAACAACAACCACACCAGCACACACCGTGGCTATCGAATAAAAAAAGCTTTTCTGCATTTTTATTTATTTATTTAATTTTTATTAAAATAAATTTAAACTTTTTTAGTTTTATAGTTTTTTGGGATGTCCCACAAATACCGAAAATAAAACAAACTAAAATCTGACATTTTTATTAATTTAAAATTTTTTTGGTTTTTTTTTAATTATACGCGATTAAAATCTAACAGCGCAAAAAACAAATAAAAATTATTAATTTTTGACAATTTTTGGACATTGACATCAATTTTTCAATGATTGTCAGTTTAAAATATGCGACAGATTTGTGAGAGAAGAAGAAATAGTCACAGGTTTCGTGTACGCGCTGATTGATTTAATTTGTTATGACGATGTAATGAAGGCAAGTTCAATGTGAATTAACACTTCTAATTGCAGAAAATTTTAATTTAATTAACTACACGTAGGTTAGCGCTGAAAAATTTTTTGGAAGAAAATTTCGATTAAATGAGAAAATGGTTGTTTATGGTCATGTTGTAGAAATAGCATTGGTATGTAAATCTGTGTGACATTTAACTATTTGATTTGTAACTGTCCTTTCACGAGAATGAAAACCCCCATAGACAGTGGCTTTAACTTTAAATTTAACAGTAACTTAGACGGCCTTGACAATAATATTGGACATTAATACATAAACATTTTATTTACTATAAGTACCATTCTAAAGTTTCAAGAAATAAATCGATCAACTGAGAGTGAGAGTTTTTCGCATTTTCCTTGAAATTTCTAGCATACGAACGTAGGCGAATCTATCCATCTTCATCAAATATGTTAATTACATTCGCTGATCCTATGTGAATTGGAACTGCATAGAAAATAATTTTGCAAGTTTCATTAGCGCATTTTCAGGAAATCTTCAGATGCAAGTGAAATAATAATATTTTTATCTTAAGTTGCTGACTTAAAGAAGCAGTAAATGAAGACTAATACAATTATTAACCATTAACCCTATTAAACCTTTATCTATTCTCCTATTATATTAGAATTGTGTTATATTTGTGTGCTGTACAATCGTTAAGTGTCTTCTACCGGATCGTTCGGTCCTAAAAATATCATTCCCATCCTTCCCTCTTGTTACGTGTAAACAGGCCGTATATGATTCGGCCCGGCGTTATCCGAGAACCTTGTCCTGTTCATGGTTCTACAATCCAATGAATTAATCAATGAGCTTCCAAGAAAATTGGTCTTCTTCATTGTAAAGTCGCCAAAGTACAAAATAATGGTTTGTTATAATTGGTATATTTCCCGATTAAATTTAGGTCTCCCGAGTTCTCTTCCTTTTTAGTAATTTACAAAAACAAAATTTCACTGGTGTTATATGAGTATCTCATGAAAATATTTGGCTACATAAAAGAGTAGTAGAAATTATTTTTGTTTAGGTTTAATTCATAATTGTTCAATTTTATCCTAACCAGCTACCAGGCCTCCCGGAAGAGTCATATTGGCGGTTTCACCCCTTTCATATCAGTATATTTCTTCGGTCATCCTATTTTGTACATTCATGATCCATGACTAACCCAAACAGTGTTTGCTTGACTTTGGTGATGCGGTTGTTATTCGCGCTCTTTAAAAAATAATTTAATCGACCACCAAAAAAACGCAAAGTGTAATCCTGACTGAAATTGCCATAGATAGCTATTTAGTATAACACTACTATTGCGTAAAAGAAATATCGGGTTATTTTTTAAGCGTTTGGATTATAATTTTCAAAAAAAACACAGTAAAATTGCAAAAATGTATGAAATGTTTATTTAAATCGATAAATCAATATTTGCCATTTAAAGATTATTGCATGTAAATGTTGGCCACGGCTACGTTTTAAGTGGTTCATGCGAGATTTCCAATTTTTCACCCCTACTTCTAACATTTCGGTTGGTATCTCGCTAATGACACGTTTTTGACGACACCACATGTAAAACATAGACGAACCCATGGACTTATTGAAAAATGAGTCCGGTGAGCAATTTATCCCACTTTTCGGTGTTTTTTATTTTGGAAATTATAATCCAAACGCTTAAAAAATCACCCATTATTAGCAAAGGTTACTGTAGATACCACAGTCCAAAATTATTTGTTTGTCTATTCACACTGGGTTCTATTCCCGTGCAAGTAATTTTAATTTTGCATTTTTTTAAATTTTTCCCACATTTAATATTGAATTAATTAATTAATTTAAAGCGCACATATAGGAAAATTTTCTAGGATAAAGTTAATATTCTCTTCATTTGTTGATGGGATGGGTAAAACTAATTATTGGATGGCCAAAATTCATCAAAACGTGGATAATTCTAGGACATAACTGATTTATCGAATTTTTTTAAAACTTTGGGATAAATATAAATTTTGTTTATGGATTGGGAAAGCTTATAAATAGCAAACAATTCCGCACTTCTTGATTTCCCACACAATGTACTTAAATAGTAAGGCGACTAAAAGACAACTAAATTATTCTATGTTTCCCAGCATTTGATCCTCATGAAATTCACATGTAAAAATTCTATTCATGTTTTTCGACCTCCATATTTTGATATCCCTCCGTTTTCTTTGTTCTCTTTAGCGATGGAGAAATGATACCATAATCATTTACCGGTTAGTAGATTCCAAAAAGGATAATCAAAGTATCCTCGCATTGCCTCAAACCATAGTTATCGTTTTTCTTCTAAAATAATATAAAACGATTATTTAGCCAAATTTTTGTACCTACAGTTTTTTTTAAATCAAAAATCGTAATTTCCTCTTAAATTTTTGAAAAATGATCTAACCAGTTTTGCTTCAAATTTAATTTAAAATGATTTTATTCTTAGTCGATTTTTTGGCGTTGCTAATATTTTTAAAATATTTGCGAAAATCTTCAAAAAACGAGAAAGCTTCCAAGAGAGCTGCTACTTTTTGTGAGTTTATTTCCGTCTAATTTCACTGGAACCTCTCAATTACTGCAAACAGCTCTCAAAAACTACATTTTCAGAATTCGGTGGTCTAGCCAATGGTAAACCGATAACAATTTAGAGGTCGACAGTTGTCATGTTTACTATACTTACTTCAACTTTATAAAAAAATACGTAATAAGTTTACATAGAATCATTCTGGGAAGATACCTATAAGTATCTAGAAGAGGTGTCCATAAGGTCGGTCGCGATCGACTGCTCCATTTTATTAAATTTTGAGTAATTTAATTGCTGATTTTGACCATTCAAAATCGAGAACAAAAGGATCAGCATACTGAAGTGCACCTTTATAATACTTTGGAAATCAAAAAACTAGATCGCGAGAAAATATTGTTTGGAAAAGTAGATCTGTCAAAAAAATTAGTGGACACGCCTAGTAAATATTGTAGTAATCATGAAAATGTTCGACCTCGAGATTATTGTAGATTTTACTGTTCGTTAAATTATTAAAGTTCAAAAGTATCAATTTCAATAGGTTTTCTGTGAAATTGGTTTTCTGATGTTTCATGACGTCTAAAAGTTTGAAGCCTTGCCACAGCCCAGACGCAGAGACTGATCGTCGTGAAATTTCAGAATTAATCTTTTTCCGTATATTTGGAGGATCAAGTGGAGTTTGGTTTAAATTTTTCAACCAGCTTTCATCTCTCCTTATTTTTACTAAAGAGGCATCCAGCATGCGGGTGTAGTCTCGCTCATAGTTTCTCCTAAGCTAGATTCGTAAGTAACCCTCCCCGTCAAGCAAATATGCGTTAGGAAGGAGCGACTGTAGGTTTTCGAGATTTTTGGGGTAGGGGTTGTTCCACATGTTTCCTCTTAAACTCTAACTCATTTCGATGGATGGCCTTTAAAACATTTGCATTTTGCTGCTATAGCTACTTCAATCATCAAAAAATTTTCAACCACTTTTTTAGACAGGAGTTTCGATTACTTCACCTATAGTCCCTGATAGAATGGCTTTCAAATGGCATTGGTGTGCTATTAAACGTATTCCTCTTATTGTTTGAAGTTTCTATTTGTAGAGTCTCTTCTAATAGCTTCTACTTTTTTATATCACTATGGATCGCCGAAGTCTAAAAAGTATTTTAAAAATTTCTGTGTATGCGTGTGTGGTAACATGCAGATTAAATGTTGATGGTTTTCTACGGCCCCGACTGATTGGATATTCAGAATGAAATATCATACTTGCGCAAGGGAGACCCTTGCGAAATTTGTTGGTAATAAAAAGTTTAGCATTTATACAAAATGACAAAGAATTAAACGATTCAAATAAATGTAAAAATTAAATTTTCAAAAATGGTTGATATACAAGACAGTTTTACCAAAAGTCCGATTAAATTTTACCCTTTAGAAATCAAGTGCGGTTTACTCAAGATCTATGTATACAATCTTGGTAAAAGTAAGCCGGTTCTTGGCCACAACATAATTATTCCTCCATTTTTTCTTGATTAACTTGTTTTTTCACTATATCTCTTTAGTTTACCGACTAGGTGTAGATGTTACGTAAAAAGCTGCGTTTTTAGTGCGGTCTCTTGATCATTTTTATCCTAAATTTATTCAAACAATGTTGGATTACTTTTCGGGCATATTTGTTTTGAACCATGCTGCCGACCAACCTGTGTGAGGTTTTCTTTTTGGTACCGTAGAATCGGTCAGGTAAAAATCAGCCGCTCCATGCTTGCGGTTTATCCATAGGACTATTTCTGAAACAAGTTGCCTCATCCAGTTACTCTTCTTTGACAGGTTCCATCGCCGTTGCTATTCGGACAGAATATTCTGTCTGTATATTTTTGTGTTATAAACTCATTTGCAGTAAATCAATTGGATATATTCCCAATCTTCAATGACGCTGCTTACTTCCTCCGAAATATTTCTCGAGGCACTAATCACTGCCAGAGTGTTGTTCCGTATAATATGGAATTTAATTTTCGATGAAAACTTGCAGCGTTTCGGCACCTGCAGTGGACACATAAAGAAATGTGGAAGTTTCCAACGATCGAAATTATTCGAGAGAGGGTTTTGCTAGTTGTTGCTGACTTTTAACTAATATTTCGTGAGCTCTTTGACAGATAGCTTGCCTCCTTGACGTCCTACGCATCGAAACTGCGATAATTCGATATCATCAGCTAAGCCAACTATATTCAACTGCTCGGGTACTTGGCGTGTTATCCTCATACATTACGTACAAAAGCATTTTTCCGGGTGTGGTTCAAAAAAGTTAATATGTACTCCTTGCACTTTTATTCCATGTGGTAGTGCATAATACGATTATTTAAAAAGTTATCAATCAAGTCAGTAATTATCCTCAAAAGTCGCATTTCTGGTATAAAAAGCGCTCCTTCTTCTTTTTAGTTCCCATCACTAGTAACGTCTTCTGCATGTTAGTTATAACGTCTCAAGACACAGCTACATATTATTTGCTTACTTCTTCTAGCAGATCGCTGATGAACCTTTTAAAAGATCTTTTTATTCTTCTGATTATATTTTCTCCAAGGGAAACACTATCACCCTGTCTATTTTTCATACATGGAAGCAGGTACGTTTCCATGTATGAAAAACTAGACTTTACAAAAACTTTTCTGTATTTTTTGTTTAACAGCCGAATTTGTGTAAAATTCCCACCAAAGCGGAAATTAGGTCATTATAGTCAAATGAATACTTATCGACTGGCGGGAGAACAAAGTATATACTCCTTGAATATGGGCTTTGAGCTTTGAGTTCCAAGCTGCATGTTCTCTAGGTAAGCAGAGGGTAGTCGTCAGCCTCGTTACAGATTTATTTCCAATAACATTGCTTATGCTTTGATTAATGGCCACCTTCTCCTTGTATATTTGTAATTTTCTTATTCCACCAGTAGGTCGGCGGACGTCATGTATTTTTTATACGTTTACTTAACGTTGTTTATGACTGGTTTTGTCTTAACGTTAGCGGTCTCTGCTAAATTGGTGTTTTGGGGTAAAATAATGCAAATATTTTCGTTGAAAGCAGCGGAATTGAGAAGGCTTCGGGTGTTATTCTACTCAGCAACCCACGTATTGAAAGCATTGAAAGTTACTGTGGGATCATGAGTTCTACTGAATTTTGCTGAACGTTATCCGATAAAACTGTGCGAGTTTTCTGGAATGGAAATTCTACTATCGTTTGCATTGTGCCTTTTGCGGAACTTGAAGGTTTGATAAGTGATCCTAGTTTTTGCATGTAACCGACGTGAACACGCTTTCTGCATTTTTAGCCTCTTACTAGGCTTACTTCTTCACAAGTGCAACATCTACTTGTATAAAAGCCTATACCGGTTCTTTACCAACGTCAATCATTTTTCGGGATAATATAGTGTTTGATTTAACAAGGTTGTTGGCTATTTGCTGTAATCTCATCGATGTCCAAAGTCATCAAAATTCTCACGCCGGAATCGGCGAGAGCTTTAAACTTTGGTTTACCATCGGTGTCTGACGTCTTGATGTTAGATGACTGTCACCGAGTGTAACTAACCACGATGTGTGTAATCTCTGTCTGCAGTATTTCTATATGTCCAGACACTGTACTAATGATGACAACATTACTAGTTTATTAGTTGGCTGGCACTGAAATGTATGATATGAAGAGTGAGTATAGTATCGGATCAAATGCTGATCTCCATATTTTGACTTTGAACCAGTTCCGATATTACTTTAGAATCGTTTAATTAATCTCACCTAACGCAACATTACTTGATAGCCCTGCAAATTGTTTAGTTGTTCAACAGAGTAAGATTATTTGATATTACACATATTACATCATCGTCTTCAAATGAGGAGATTAGTCACTTTATAACTATGTCATTTTTTCAAATAGCACCACTATATTAGTAAATCTCACAGCTTTGCGACTCCAAATTGGAATGGCACAACAACAAAACTAAGAACTACTATCAACAATCAAAAGTTCATACATTTAATTTTCTTCGTTGTTTTCGTCTTCCTACTATTATACTCTTCTAGATCATCTTAATTTTGGAAAGAGCTTGGAATTACTTTTTTTTTTATTAAATTAATGGATTAACGAAAAAAATCTCTATATATACGTAAATAAATAAAAAGACATAAAATTTAAGATTATATAGTTTAAAGATTTTTGTCGTAAATTTAGTTGAGGTTGTTGTTGTGTTTAGGAGATTAGAAATGATACGCGCACAATGAGGTGGGCATGAGAAAGCGAGAGCAAACACTCACGAAACAGTTTAATTGGTACTTTAGTGGGGAACAAATGTGACCGCCGTAAATGTCACAAGGTGCTAGAATTTTATGTGATTCATAAATCTTTCATTGATAATTAGATGTTTTCTGATATTGATCGTTTGATAAAACTGTATTTAATTTATTCGAAAACGATAGATTTACAGTTTTTCAATAATTTGATGTTTGGTGATTATGATTTTTACGATGTCGTATATAAATTAATCAAGGTTCCAGATTCCCACCAATTTTTGCCCATTTACCTATTTAAAACATTTTATCATGTACCCCCATTCTATACTACGATCACATTTCATCACACCGTTAAATTACGATAAGATATTTAAAAAAAATGTTTTAATGTGTTAGATAAAATTTTAAGCTTAAATGCGCTCTATTAAGCTACATTTTCCCACCGTTCTGAAGGTCGGTTAGGTTTTTAAAGCCCACATATAGCTATCAAAATATGGTTGAACACAGTAGCTAGTTGCTCGTCGTGATGGTAAAGTCGGTAAACTGAGTGCAGATTCTAGCATAACAAGCAAAAATTAATATCAGAATGGTCAAGGCTCGCGTGCGCCAACCAATCTGCGAATCTGCATCGGTGTAGTCAGTAGAGTGTGTTGTCAACAATTGTTGTCGCGATCAATTAATTTTATCAGCCAAAAATTTACACGAGATGAATAAACTACCAAATTTAGCAAATTGGACACTGCCTCATTAATTTCTTGCCAATTTCGTAAGCTTTTGTGCTTAATTATATTTTGTTTTGTGATACTCTTCGCCAACAATACAAAAGTAATAACAATAAAAATAATCTGTCAAAGTGTTTCTTTTTAATTTTATTTTGTGAAAATTAAATAAATTTTAAGATTTTTTTTATCGACCAAACCGTTATTTTTATTTTAGATAAAATTCGATATTTTTTTATGACTTTTTTGTCGTTGTGTATACTCGTATTTATTTCTCTAAGATGTTTAAAATAACACAAAATCTATTGATATATGGCATAAATCTTTTTGGGGCTACAACACGCAGCTCGCACACAAAAACTAAAAAAAAAGCTTAAGACCATAAATAAAATGATGAGATAGAGTCTCTTGAAGATTTTGAAATTGTTCGCCGTTGTTGTTGGTTTTTTTTATTAGAAGAATAAAATCTTCAATTTAGTGGTTTTGAGGTGTGGTTGATTTTTATTTTTATGTATATCGAGAAACTTACAGCAACAAAAATGTCATATTTTCACACTTTGAATGTTACTTGAATTTATGGCTTGGTGAATAATACTGGTAATTTTTTATTTTGGTGGTAATCAACCTGTTTATTCGGCAAAACGCATGAATTTTTTTTGCCGATAAAGTTATTTACCGCAGGTTTATTGGTATTTTGGCATTCGATAGCGCGCAGAATAAGTTAATTACAAATATTAAGAGCTTTACCGAGAGTAAATATAAATTTCAATTTTAATGGTGCGCCCCATTCATAAACGAAGCCATAAGAAATTTCCTGTAAATGCGATATCTCGACAGCATGATCGAAACACGCAAAGAAACAATCACTTCTCTATTTGTATATATATTTGGTAGTATACGGTCCCTTATCACCCAAATTTAATCAACATCTTAAATCGGTACTAAAAATTTGTCTTTGTTTCGTACACTTTTCTAGAGACCTCGATTTATATTTTTTTCCTCGAGACAAACCCAAAAAAGCCGTACAAACAAACAATGGCTCTGTGTTAAATTTTTATTTTAGTTTTTTAGGAACATAAGGATATCACCATGTCGATATAAAAACTATACGGACACATACATATCTGGAAACATTGTGTCATGCGAGAAAAAAATTGAAAACAATAAAAATAAAAAATGACAATGTGTTTTACGTGACATATCGAAGTTCACGCATCACACCCGGGTCCATTCAAAAAATTATATAAAATTGAATAGTTTTTATCTGCTCTTTGGCGTTTTTGTTGTTATTACAATATATACGTATATATGAATACGATTTAGTCGCGAGATCAAGATTTATTCATAATTGTGTTGTTGCTTGTATATGTACATGCGAGTATGAAACGTAAAGATTTTAAAAATTTGTTTAGTTTCGGTTGATTGAAATGGAGTAATGATGCGCATAAAACACTGGAACGGATTCATAAATATTTTATTGAATGGAAATATGCCGACGCGACCACCATAATGACTGAAGGTAATTTTGCTTCATAAAATTGTGGTGGTCATTTGGAATGGAATAATTATTCTTGTCATTATTCCCGCCAAATAATTCGTATATTAGCCGGAGTCGATTTTCCCTTAAAGCATCGCTATTCCTTACACATACACATATAAGTAAAGTCAACACAATATCACATATCATCAAAATTTGCACAAGTAAAATATTGTTTATCGTCAATATGCAAAAGGCCGGATGCGCGTGCAAAACAATATCCCATGTCATTAAAATCTATACACAAGTCGAATATTGCATATCAACAAGTACGCAATAAACTGCACGTGCAAGAAATGGCACAATGGCAGTAGTTGCACGGTATTACATGTATTTTTCATTGGTCAGAAATTTCTAAATCATAAATAAAAAGAAAATCGTAATAAGTTAAATCTCATCATTAATTTCTATAAATTAAATAATAATTTAATTTTAACTGGCGCCGAAACAAGCACCCCCAGTTAGAGCGTGAAAAAGTGAACGTTAATAAGTTCACGTTTAAAATAATTACTATACCCGTGAGAACATCGACGCCAGTTGCGGAATTACTACGATACTCATGAGAACATACGTAGTTCCAATTTTAATAGCTTAATTTACAAAAGTGAAAGCCATATTAACACATAGTGTCGTTTAAAAAGGATCAACGTCTACGGCTAAAAGCGAATAAAAACGTCTAAGGAAACACTAATCCTTAGATTAATTTTTAACCCAGGAGATACTCCTCAATTATGAAAATCATCTGTAAATTTAAAAGTTTAAATTAAAGAATTACAATATATGGTATCTAAAACCTACGTGTTGGTCATATTAATCACAATAATTACAAAATATAATAACTAGAGAAAAACTAAATAAATAAAAAGTTCATAAAATGACTTCAATCAATACTATCAAACAAATCCAAGTCACTGAGGCAATGATCCGCTGTACACAATACACAACTTAAATTTAATAAAAAACTGGAAAGAAGGCCCGACTTACTGGAAGTCAAGGGGTTAACTTGTACAGGCGATGTGGTGTTCTCAGCACCAAAAATCGAATATGATCTCAAGGAAATAAGCATAATACCAGACAGTGTGATAGAATTACGAATTGGTAACCATTCAAAAACCAAACACCAAATTAAAACTGTAACAATCCGGTGACTGTTCCTGTAAACAGAACCAAAGCCGCTTCCTAGATTACCGTTGCAACAAAAGAACATGGGCTGCAATATGCAATATCAACAACAGGAAAATATGGGTTACAATGGGCAGCATCAACAGTATCCGTATCATCAGCAGCCGAACCTTAAACCATACCCACCGAGACCATACCAACCGGTTAAAAACTAAAAAAATAAATTGCATAGATCGGCCAAACCCGAATTATTACAACCCGAATCCCAAACGAGATAGTAGTCTTGACACAAGAACGAATCAACATAAACAAAAACGAATTGTCCATCTAGATAAAAATAAAATAAGTTAATAAAAATTTTATTAGGCCAGAACACGCAATAGAAGCCCAACTGATAAGGAATCCTTTAACTTCTAGTCAGCAGGATGCGATATAAGGAAAAAACATAAAACATCAGCATAATTATTTAGAAAGTAACCGCCTTGAAGTTAACCCATACTTTCATCCCACGATTTTCTTAAAAATACCACTGGCAGCACAAGTTTTACAAACTCTTCCCAGACTTTTTATATTTTCTATACATAATACGTATTTCTCAACTGACGATTTTTTCACCCCATAGTTTTTCATTTTCACATTCCATACTTTTTGTTTTTATTCAAAGTAATATTTTGCTGAGCCGGTCTTCGATACTCTACTAATTAACCAGTGAAAATTAGTCTGGAATGGTACTTCTTTTAAAATGTTCACCGATTTGTCAGTGCCGATAGGTTCTGTACCCTGTTGGCCAATTTATGACAACACATAAAGTTCCGCCGATCGTGGGAATTCCCGCAGTTCGAATATACGTGACCCGGGAAATCTATTGGTTCCGTTGAAAAGAAGTAAAAAGCTATAGCCTTATGGTTTAAAAGAAAGTTGATTACTTTCGAAACAATGTTGATTGGGAAACTTTTGTTCCATAAAACATTTATAGGTACAAATAATTCCCAATATATCTCTGTTTTAAAAGTATTTACACCAAATTAGTTCCAACGGTAGGCCAGAAAAATAAAATTTAGACAAGAAAATATTTTTCCTAGTTCCCTATTCCCACGGAAAGCCAGAATAGTGCCACTGGTATCAAAAAATATCAGATGGTTATGGGGTTTAATCGTTTAAATGTAGTGACAATACCGATACATATCCAAAACCGGATATAACAAACACCATTGCAAATCTTGGTAAATCCAACTATTTTAGAACTATCGATTTGACGTCTGATTCCAAAATATTGAAATCAAGGAAAGCGATATACCCAAGACCACATTTTCTACAATAAATGAAAAATACGAGTTCTTGAGATTAACATTCGGATTAATGAATGCACCTGGGTTACTCCAAAGGATGATCGAATATGGTCTAAAAGAATACATAGGCAAAATCTGTTATGTAGACATCGACGATATAATAGTGTTCGGAGGAGAAACTGGAGAAGAACATCTGACAAATGTTGGCAAAATATTTGACAAATTATGGCAAGCCAATCTTTGCGTTAATCAGGGCAAAACAGAGTTCCGAAAGGAAGAAAGAACCAATCAACGGTTGCTATCTCTTGGGATACAACCAATTGGTCTAAACTTTTAATCCACGCGACGCGGTTTCTTAAAGAAGGAGTTAAGTCAATATGTCACATATCATATATATATATATATATCCTCTCTCTCTCTCTCTCTCTCTCTCTCTCTCTCTCTCTCTTTCTCTCTCGCTGTATATATATATATATATATATATAGGGTGTCCCAGAATGAATGGGTAAGCCTGAAGCACGTTATAGTAGAGCTATTGGGCGCTCAAAATGAAATACAAAAAAACATATCCTAAGTAGTAACTAATATTTATCAATTTTTTAAAAAAAAGTCCATTTTTTCACATTACTTTACGTTTCCGATCACCACGGCTACAAATAAATTAAATCCATCGGTTTTTTGGTGTTGTAATATTCCTAATGAACTATACTAATAGATATGCAGTAAATAGTTTGAGTAGTTGTTGCACTTTTTTTGAAAAAAAAAAATCTAAACTTTAATTTTCAGCTTGAAATGTGGTAAATATTTTTTTTATAAAAGTTTGAGCGTCGTTGGTGAAAAAAATATGTACGAGAACCTAAGTGGCCAACTATTTTAAAAACATGCGTGTTTAACGCAGATTCTAAAATGGTATAATACATCCTTTTATCTAATGTGAATACGAGGTTATTGCTATTTGTATGCAGAAAGAATTAATTCGATTAAATAGCAAAATTTTAAAAATTGGATTATTTCTTGTCTTAAACTGTATCTGATGATAAGGGCTTCATAAAAAACAACGTTACACATTGATAATACTTTATTTAACCAATGTACAGTTACAGTAAATGCCGACTCTGATACACGCCCGACGTCTCCGAGTAAAAGCTCTTTTGAGAAGTCGCGCATAACGGCGTTGAGTAATTTTTGAAGCGGCTTCTTTTCCACGGCTACGTAACTCTTCTAAACTCCTGATCAGTTTAGAGTAGAACTCTTCATTTAGGCAGCCTCAGTAAAAAAAATCCAGCGGATTTAGGTCCGGGGAACGTGGAGGCCATAAAATGGGCCCGAGACAGCCAATCCATCTATCTTGATATGTGGAATTGAAATACGCCCGAACGTTTGCTGCATAGTGCGCAAAACACCCATCATTCTGGAGCCAATGAGATTTTCTCACATCCTCGGACACCTCTTCCAATAAATTTGACAGATCATTTTGAAGAAATTCCAAATATCTTTGGCCTGATAAGTTCCCGGGCAGTTCAAACGGGCCAATTATCTTTCCGTTCAATATGCCGGTCCAATAATTTATTTTGAATTTGTACTGGATCTGTTTTCTCGCATTAGATGAGGATGCGAAAGTTTCCAGCTGTGACGATTGTGCATGTTAAAGCATCCATCTCTATTCAGTGTTGATCCATCGCTCCATAGGATATTATTAAAGAATTGCGAATCTTGTTCTATTTTCTCAAGCATCTGTCGGCAAAAACACAATCTTGCGTAGTAGTGTCTTGGTTCCATTGTTTGCACGCGTCTAATATGGTAGGGGTGGAAATTATGTTTTTTTTCAATACACGGTGAACATTTTATGCTGAAAATTAAAGTTTAGATTTTGTTTTTTCAAAAAAAGTGCAACAACTACTCAAACTATTTACTGCATATCTATTAGTATAGTCCATTAGGAATATTACAACACCAAAAAACCGATGGATTTAATTTATTAGTAGCCGTGGTGATCGGAAACGTAAAGTAATGTGAAAAAATGGACTTTTTTTTTTAAAATTGATAAATATTAGGTACTACTTGGGATATATTTTTTGTAGTAGAAATATTAAATTTAAAAACTTAAAGCTTTTCAAATTAAACCATAAAATGATTAATAATTATAGTTGTTTCCCGTTTACTCGGGAGCCCGATGATAAAAACGCTTCCATAGTCGGGAAACCATCCTAAACTCTCGAGAGCGCCATTTTACTTTACTCAACCGTGCTAATCTTCATCATCATCTGGGAAAGGAAAAGTTTTACCTAAAAACCAATCACACCTAATGGATCTCATTAAAAATCAATAGTTAACTAAGAACTCTATAACTAAGGAAATTCCTTATAACATTACAAATTCATTCGTCCAATATATTTTCTGAGATAGAGATCTTTATTTGAGGTTATTGCTTTTCAAGGTGAGAGGCAATCAATTCCATTTATTTGTTACAACATATCGCCGTTTCCGAAATAATAAATAATCCAAGTTCGTGTCTCGTCCGTTTCTATTTCACTCTTGTTTCTGAGTGCAATTTCCTTTTATTTTTATCACTCATTTCGCCCGATTACTGAAGTTTAAAAAGCTTTTAAACAAAATGATTTTCCTTTTATACAGCTGATTGCACTATACTACAAAATTACATAGCAGTATTTCTAAATTATGGATTATAACAGCCGATGGATTTTTCATCATTTCAGGCAGTTTCCAAAAATTTAGTTTCATGTACAGCGTCGCCCAGCTCGATATTATGTATGTTACAATTTATTCTAAATAATATTCGTTAAAAGTCATTTTTATGTGCGCACGTAATGTGCGCTACAAGCACGCACGGCTTTGATAAAGATTTAAAAGTTTTTCTACACAAATGCCGGATATGAAATCTGATAACTCTTCTAGCTTCAATTTTTTATTCTCTAAACAATACGTGCTATAATTGGTAATCAATTGTCCTAATAAATTAGGTGACCTTGAAATTTGATCGTCTGACCTAATTCGTCCCGTTCATTGACACTATTTTACATATAATTTGATACCTTTAATTCTGCAACTATTTTGGCGCCAACCAAATAATAATCTCCACTTCAAATTCAAATTATGTAATTTATCCGGAATAAAAATTAATTTTATTTAAATTTCGAAAAAAAAATTCATTTATCATTCAAATCACCAAGAAAAAATTCTCAAAATATTTTTGTTTTTGATTAATAATCAATTGAAATTTTGTGTGTAAAACTTAAACTTTTTTTCTTGTGTATTATTTTTTACACTCAAAAGTTTCATTCATTCATACAATCCGAGACTAAAATAAAAAAAAAATACGAAAGAAGAAAAATTGTAATAAATATTAATAAGATGCAACAAGTAGCTTCAAAATTATGTAAATAGATATAAAAAAAAATCCTGAATATATTAATTCTTCACTCGTTCACCAAAAAAAGTAGAAGAAAAATTTTCTGAATGAATTGAGATCCAAGACGGGTAAGAATAAAATGTGTGTCTTAAGAATGTAAAAATCACTCAGTTTATTTATTTACATTTTTCTCCCGCCGTTGTTATGGTGAGCTGAAATTTAAGGAATTTCAAGTTCTTCTTTATGTCGTCCGTATAGTATAACAGATAAAACTGTCAAAAGTGGCGCACACGATACGAAAAGAAAACACAAAATATGGTCAGGTGGAAATATGATAATTATCAACTAAACAGATTTTTTATTTTTACTTTTTGAGGATGCTGCTAATTTATTCGACTACCGGAATTTTAATTTCTACTTTTTTTACTTTCGGGGTAGGTATAATTTTTTTTTTGGTTTTGTGGTGACTGTGGAAGTGAGTGCGGTAAAGAAAGGTAAACTTTAAGATCAATATATTATCTTATCATTTTCTTATTTTGTTTTGGGATCATTATTTTCGGTTTTGGTGTAGGATATCCAGCCATAAATCCGACAACAATATAACAAACAAAATAACGATAACGATAACAAAACCGAAACCTAAGATGAGCGAGTGTTATGTGAAAAGAATCTACAACAAATTGATTGAATGAATGAATTTCTTGTTGATAACAAAATGTCGACAGAATATTTTAACAAAATATATTTAAAGTGAATATATTTGTAAGCTAATGAGTTTGAATATAAATTTATATTTGTGTATACTTACGTATATAACGACTAAATTGGGTCAGAATTAATGTTTTAAATTTCATTCTGTTCATAAATTCAAGGTTTTATTTTTATTTCTTTGTTAATGAGGTTATTGCACTGGTGCAATTTTGACGCGTTGTTCAAAGGCAGACAGTCACGTGATTCTATGAGGTATTACATCGGCCCGGTATAGATTTAATCATAGAACTAATAAGATATCGTGAATCGAAGCAGATCATTTCTAGTTCTAGAACTGTACAATATCCACTGTTACGACCAAAAACAATAAAGTAAAGTAATTTAATTTTTTAGTATAGGTCGCGACGACCAATCACAATACAAAGTTTCGAGTACCAAATACATTCTAGAGCGCGATACATTCTATAGTGCACATTGGCGAACTTGTTTATAGATATGATACGTAATCGGAAAATATTTCTCATAATCCTCATATTTTACTTGAAGTAGTAAACATCGAACTTTGGTCCATACGGATCACTCAGAAACCATTTCAGTTCAACTCAAACTTTATATGAACTTAAAGAAATCTTAATCGAGATAACTTTCAGATGAAATAGCGAATCGTCAGCAAGTCAGAATACTGATAGTAAGTAGCTACATTCAGTGCAGAAGAAATACAGAAATCATTACCGGAAAATATTTTAAAGAAGTGGCAGATCCGGCGAACCAGAATGTGTCTAATCATTCTTGTGACATATAGTATTAACAGATAAAAACAATTTTTGGTTGAATTGTTGTTAGAGATTCGTTATCGTTTTAAACAAATAGATTTTTATACAGAGGTGGGCCACCTGTTAGTCCTTTTCTCGCTTGTAAATAAAACGCACATTTTGGGATGAAAAATCAAAATGTTTTATTGATAAGGAAAGGTAGTTCTATGCCATTTATGTATGAAAAACAAAATCGTTCATATGCCCACCACGGCTTCGTCTACAAGCCTGCATTCGGACATCAAAATTTTCGTTGACTTTTTCCAATAAAAGCGGATCAATGACCTCAATTTCAGCTTGAATATTGTTTTTAAGTTGTTGAATTGTCATTGCGGATGATTAGCATACCCCTTACCTTTCAAATAACCTCACGAAAGATAATGAAGTGGTGTTAAATCCGAACTTCTTGGTGGACAAGGAACTTTAAAATTTCTTGAAATTATGCGATCAGCAAATTTTTTTGACAATAAATGGATTGTTGCACGACTTGCGTGGCATGTCGCTTTCTCTTGTTGAAACCAAAGGTCGTTGACACGCAATTCATTCCATTTGGGCTTCAAACAACCAGTTAACATATTGCGATAACGTTCTCCATGGACTGCAAGGGTATTTTCCTGTTCGTTTTCAAAGAAAAACACCCCAATGCCGCCAGCCCATAAACCACACCAAACAGTGACTCTTGGAGGATGAACTTCTGCTTCGTGAATAACATGAGGATTATGCGCTCTCCAAATTCGATAATTTTGATTATTGACATACCCAATACGATGAAAATGAGCTTCATCGCTAAAGATGATTTTTGATGAAAAACCTTCATTTAGTTCAAGCATCCAATTAGCAAAACGACGACGATTTAAATGGTCTGGTGGGTTTAACTTCTGAGTTAGTTGAATTTTGTATGGATGCAAATGAAGATCAACATGCAAAATACGTCGTAATGTGGTTCGTGAAATGTTTAGGTCTTGTGAACGATGCCTGGTTGATGAGCTTGATTCATTACGAATACTTTCACTAACAGTTGCCAGTGCATCAAGACTGGATGAACATGTTGATACGGTTTCTACCTTCTACTGAACCAGTTGCTTCAGAACGACCAATAATTTTGCCAATTGGACGCTTGGTAGGACGTCCAAAATGCGTTGTTGTGTTGTTAGCCACTCCATGATGATAAATGGCATATTTTTGGTTTTTCATATGTCCATGAATTGTTTAGAACTGATAACATTAAATATTAAAATTTATCGATTGAAAAATGGCCAGTAGATGGCTCACCCTGTAGATAGATAAACATATTATTGGGTGCACAAATGTTTCCGACCTTTTTTAGTGAAATAAAAGACATTGGTTTGTGTAGAAAATGAATTAATGTTTTATTCAAAGTAAGCTGCTTGTGAAGCTATAACCTTCGCCCATCGTTCAGGCAATAAACGGATTCCCCGAAGGAAAGGTCTGATTGCTTCGAGGCAATCCAGTCATCGACCTATACTTTGTCGTTTTCATATGAAGTGAAGTGCTGCTGTGCCAGGGCTGATTGCATCGACTGGAACAAGTGGTAATCACAGGGTGCAATGTCTGGTGAAAACGGCGGGTAGGATAGAATTTCCCAGTTCTGCCTGTTTGTTGTCATGTCGCAAAATAATCTTATCGTGCCTTTTGCCCCATTCCGGTTGTTTTGCAGCTAGAGCTTGCTTTAAAGTCATCAGTTGTCGTCGATAAATTTGTCCCGTAATGGTTTCACGCTCGTTCAGCAGCTCATAATAAACGACACCCTTCATATCCCACCAAACACAAAGCATCACCTTCGAACCATGGATATTTTGCTTGACCCACGCTGGTTTGCGCTTTGGATTGTCATAATGGATCAAAACTGGATCACTTCCCAGTGATGATCCGATGCAAACCTTTCTTCCTTGTTGTCGTTGAAGCAACAATTCGCACATTGTTTTCCGACGCTCCATGTCCCGTTCTTTCAATTTGTGTGGCACCCAATTTCCAGCTTCTGAACCAATCCCATTGCATGTATACGTTGCGAAACACACTGTTGGGTAATATCCATCTCTTTTGCCAATTGTTTTTCGGTCTGAAAAGAGTAGGAGCAGCTGGACTCTCATCAATAACTGTGTCAATAGAGTCCAATTATGCAATATCCATAAGACAAATATCTTTTTGAAGCGGTTTGAAATGTTTGTAAGATCGTGATATAAATTCAAATGCATGTTTGTAGATAATGTGATTTTCTGCAACATTTTTCCAAACAAGAGATGCTTTCAGCCGGGCGTGCAGTTCATCATCGAGTGTTATACGTGATAGACTAGCAAAGTTTGAAGAAAATCGTTTGCTATCAGTATAAGAGTTCCTTAAAATGGTCGGTTATTTTTTCGCAAATCGCGCAGAGTTCGGTCAAGTGTTTTCTTGTGCTATTGTATATTCATCTCAAATAATAATTTTGCACGATTTTAATACTGCCGCACTTCCTGAATTTCGGGATATGTTGTAAAAAAAAATATCTACTTTATTTAAATTCAATGATATCCATTCATACTCCGTCGAGTTTGATGCAATTCCCGATGATGCAACAGCGAATCCGATTTCGTTCTACTGTCTAATTTCGGCGAGTATCAAATTAGGAAGACTTTTTTTCCAGTGCTTGTGAGTCCATCAAGAAAAATAATTCCTCTGTTACCTTTTGCCATGTGTTCCATCACATTAAAGTATGCCCGTCTTTGATCATCCATAAAGAGACTCGTAATAGATGTCTATCACTAACAATGTCTCCATGGTGTATCGGTGCTGGCAATGCAAGTTGATAAACTGCTTTGTTATTAATGGATATGCAAGCATCCTTAACTAATTTGAGTACTTCATTAGAAATGTCTGCTGAAAACTGTATGATTGCACAGATCTTGGAAATTGTTGTGATGGGATGCTATACTGTTAGTGTTCTGTCTCAATGTTAATCATTTTCAAGTAAGCACAAATTAAGGAATTATATACGTTACTTTCTTCTTCAAAACATAGCTTTCTCGATATATTCCAAGAGTAGTATTTGTGAATATCACGCTAATGTTGTGTAGCAACCTCTGAGGTTGCACAACTTTTTGTGCAAGAGTCTCTTCCGTAAAGTAGATTCGTTGTTCATTTTCTAAGTGTACGCTAAGATGTACGATAGTAACGGTAGAGCAGTAGAATTCTAGAAAACTTAGTAAAAGCGAAATATTTAACTTCAGGACTTTTGATAAAATTGCCACAATCAAAAATCATTATTCTTGTTTAAATTTCAGAAAACCAACAAGGCCTACACTCTAAGAAATTTCAGATGAAATTCACTGCTATTATTGGAGGTTATCTGTTGCCCACCATTAATGTAGTAAATTTTCATCGTAGCGTGATTTCGAAAAAATTACACACAAAATGTGTGAATTATTCGAAGTAATTTACATTTTAAAGGTGTTTAGTCGCAAAATAAAAGTGTGAAATGTTTATTTTAATTGTTGAAAAATCACTCGTGAATTATTTCTAAAATGAAAATACCGTCTGTTTGTGCGTTAATTTAATACAATAATTTGGGAAAACCATCTACATTATTTAGTGTAAATTAAAACTGTAGGTGTTGCAAAAACAATTTATTTGTGTGAAAAGTTATCGAAATTGTTAGACATCACGCAAAGTTTGATGGGGATTGTAATTAAAAAATATCAAGTTTAATTTAGATAATGATAGAATTATTTATTCATTTGTTATAAAAAAAAGTACAGAAATAAAATAAATACATTAAATTCAATTTGGTACTGAATTTTTGCCTTCAACAAGTACCAACGAATCCATTTTGTGCAAGAGAAATTAATATTATTATATAAATGATTACATATTATTAAGTTTTGTTATTAGATTGTTTATTTTAGTTAAACTGCTGATTGTTTTCTTAGCCCCTCTTACTGATTGTGGGTAATGGTGTAATAGAAACCGAACTAAAAATTCCATTAATTGCGAAATTTGGCTGGGATACATAATATTCATTATGTAATACAAGCAAATAATATTTTGTATAATTTGTGTAAGTTTCATGGACGCGTGCATCACTTGCTGTTTCTCAATGTATATGTATACAATATTGTTGTTCTCCGTTGGGTCAAAACTCTCTGTAATTAGAATAAATAGATTCATTTTATTAAAGTATTTCATAAATGCAAAAGGTATTTTTGTGTTTTAACTTTTATAAACGATAATAAAACAAATGCGAAGTACATTCAACTAAAATTAATAAACATTCAAATTCATGATATTCAATATATATTATATATATATATATATATATATATATATATATATATATATATATATATATATATATATATATATATATATATATATATATATGTATATATATATATATATATATATATATATATATATATATATATATATATATATATATATATATATATATATATATATATATATATATATATATATATATATATATATATATATATATATATATATATCATTTCAATATATTATATATATATATATATATATATATATATATATATATATATATATATATATATATATATATATATATATATATATATATATATATATATATATATATATATATATATATATATATATATATATATATATATATATATATATATATATATATATATATATATATATATATATATATATATATATATATCATTTCAATTTATGTATATAATATGAAATATAAATTTTCTAATTGATAAATGGTTCTGATTCCTAAAACAAGAAGTTTTCGTATACTGTACATACACAGAACGTACGTACATATTTAAAAGATGTTCACATTAATAAACAATTTCGCCAAATCCAGGATAAAGCAAGTAGAATTTATAATGGTTTCGTGATTTGTACTATAATATGGTTTTCAAATACCTAAAGAGCACCGCAGATTTAAATTACTAGAGGCAGCAGCACAAACTCTTGGTTTGGATTAAAATGTTTAACCGAATGGTAGTTTCCATCAACATTGAAACAATAAATTTAAAAAAAAAATAGTTTTTGGGTTGCTGTATTAAAATCTGGATCTGGTTAAATCAGTTGGCTCCATGACACGAAGCTTCTAATTGACGTTGATAAGAAACTACTTCATTCAAAGTATTAATTTATTTTAGGCCAAGGTTACTCTGACAAAACGGTGCCTCTATAACTACCATATACTTGATTGTTTCACACTTACTAATTATAGCCGCCCAAGGTGTGTTGGTCGGTATTTGACTTTCAATAGCCTCTAGTGATGTTCCATACTGTGAAATGGTATATTTATATAAGTATTTTCATATTTTATGTAAAGAATTCTTTTTAAGCTATACTTACATCAAATTCTGCTAGCAATAAATTAATATCTTCCTTAAAATATGTACATAAACCTTTCAATATGTCCTCATTTGACATACTTGAATTTTGAATTTTTAGGTAAGTACAGCTGCATAAAAATGTTACGATATTAGTACGGGTCGCGTTAAAATTAGTATCAAAAAGTTGTATATCAATGTTTGTTAATTGTTGAAAATGATGAGCTAAAATAACTTGATCAAAAATATATGGCCA